>JAUNZO010000272.1:0-600000 GCA_031894775.1 Chloris gayana | reverse complement strand
ACCAAAACCGACGCCAGCAAAACTGTTGTGAGTTTTGCCTGCGCCATCATGGAACCACACACCACAGTATGTGTTCTGTTCCTTTCATATAATTCACTAGGCCCAAGTGACTAGATTTAGTCACAGCATATAGACATGAATAAGTGATTGGGTTGACTAGATTGGTTTGGTTAAACAGGAACAACAGAAGAAAGAAAAACAAAAACAAAAAAAAAAATTGAGAGGAAGAGCGTCACTTGTGGGAGATGGCCAGGTAAGAGGGAGTTTCCTTCCTGACCGCCCCCTTCTCCGGAGCCTAGTGTGTGTAGGTGTGTGTTTGGGTCCCCTCAACTCTATCACGGGTGCGAATGTAAACTAAAAACTGGTTTGGACGGGGCCTTCTCCCTTTTTTCATATTCTTAATATAATGATACGCAGCTCTCCTGCGTGTTCGAGAAAAAAAATGGAACAAGAAAACAGTAAATACCTGTCATATGATGTTGCTCTTGTAAATGCTTGTATGACCCAGTTATAAGACTCTGTATCGGGTTTCATATAATCTACAAAGAGGAGAAATCAGTATCACAATGTAGTTAAGGCCTTGTTTGGATCCTCTAGTTGGCTAAAGTTTAGCCAACGAAACTTTAGGAGGTCCATGTTTGGATCCATGGCTAAAGTCCTTGGCTAACCAAAAAGTGGGCATGCCTACCCTCAACAAAAGTTTTCCCTCCTACTCTTTTTCTACCGCTAACGTGTGGGAAGGGGCAGTTTTGACTTTAATTGTTTTTTTTTCTAAGTTTAGGAGCTTTTAGGAGGGTTGAGGTGACTAGTGATCTAAAGTTTAGGAGGTGAGCAGTGGGCTGGCTAAAGTTTAGGAGATCCTGTTTGGAGAAAAAGTAGCTAAAGTTAGCCAGCTAAAGTTTAGGAGGTGGATCCAAACAGGGCCTAAAGAAGCATGAAGAAGTTTATGATCCTATCTCCAGACATATCATCAAAATATTGTGATAGAACTGGGGCAATGTCACTAGAAAAAAACACATAAGCACTACAAATTATATCTGCAAAGGTCTTTATACATGCAAGAACTTAGTGCTAGGGCAAAATTGGCAGGGTAAAGGCAATGCCTGTCATATGCCAATTTCAACATGTGTAATGAAAATAATTATCTTGTTACAAAACTAAGCCACCCTGATAAATGGATGCAAGGAAAACCATAAGCTAAAATTGGTCTAAATGATGGTCATACCTTCACCTCCATATTCCATATTTTCAAATGTTGCAAAAGCAACTTCAGGAATTCCACAAGTAGCCTGAACAAAATGATCATATTTTAAAGGAAGTATTATTATCATTATATTTCTGAAGACAGACCTTGCTAATGCAGAAAACTATGCATCCTAAGGTTCTGAAGCTCATCCTATCTTGTTCACTGGTTCTTAACCAGCTGGTATTAGCAGGATTCATTTGCCAGAGATGGCGCCATTGCTAGCGGTCTAACAAGTGCTACCTTGAGACTTGATCAAACAGTGCCTCATTTTAAAAGACTACGACATGCAAACACAAGAATGCAGAATAATCAGCTCTAGTTATGTGACAATAAAGAACTAAAGACACATGAAAAAGGAGAGAGAGAATATGATGCAATGCCACACTTTCTAGCAGTTCTACGCAAAACCTTAATGTCTAGAAAACTAAATATGTGGAACTAAGCATATGGTTAAGTAAGAACGGTATAAGAAATAGCATCTAGCAGACACATTCATATGTTGAATCTCTATGATGTGCTTTTCCATGAAGAAACTACTGTGTTCACTGACTAGGTCAAACAAACAAAGGTAGAAAGATAATCCTATTAAACCACAATTGTCTTATATATACAGATATGCACAACAAGTTTCCAATCTCACCTGTACACTGAGAAGGCAATTAAAATGGAATGTGGTTGCCATTCTTCCAGAAGCCTCCATTTGGTATGCAACTGTCAGAGCATTGGAGTGATCTCCAGCTTTGCAATCTTCTTCAATCAAAAGATCGTAAATCTCATCAGTTCCTCGTAAGCCACCTTTTGCCCCTTTCAGAAATACGACATTGGCATCCTCCAGGTAATTATTCTTGACTAGTTCCTCTGTTTCAGAGAAGGAAAACTACTATAATCTTTCCAATAAACAAAATATGCAACACAAGTTGATTTCCATACCTACAAGAATTAGCCAAGCCTTGCGAATATCATACTTGTATTTCTCCATAGCAGCAAGAATCTCCATGGCCCTTGTGGAAAGACCCTTCTTCGCAAAAACGCGGACCAGGGCCACAAAAGTTTCGTGCAAAGGACGCACACCAGAACTTAGTTCCCTTCTAAGTGATTGCATCTGCATTTGGAAATGTGACAGCTTGTAACCCTGAGTCATTACTAAAATTTCATGTTTACTTGTCAAAATTTAGGTACATCAACCTGCTATGTCACTAAGCTGTATAAACCATAGCTCCAGCTAAAGCTATCACTGTGATAAGCTTAGGACCAAATAATATAATTATTTACAGCAGTAATTTCATTCTTGAGGCAAGGATAGCACGAGCATTTTATCAAACACCTCATAAGCGGGTTTCCCTAACCGTGCGGTACACCCTTAAGGAAGCGAGTTGAGAGCGTGAAACACTTACGGCACCCTCCACATCGCCCGCGAGGACATGCGCTGCCACGAGGCCGTGGAAGGAGCGCGGGCCGGGGGAAAGGCCAGCCGCAACCATGTCGTAGATGGTGTCCGCGACGCCTGCGGCGTCGGCAGCCCGCGCGCACTCTGCGAGCTGCTCCAGGAAGGCCAGGCGTAGGCCCTTCTCCACCGCTCCCGCGGCTGACGAGCGGTCCCCGCCTGCGCCGCCGCCATCGGGCTGCCGGCGCCGCCGCGTGCGGCGCCGCTCGGTGAGAGCAGAGGCACGCGTGCGTGATGCAGAACAGGAGGCACGGGGAAAGCGCACGGCGGCAGCCGCGGCGAGGGGGAAGGCGGAGGACGATGCCGCCGGGGCGGAGGTAGAGGGGGTGGCCATCGTGGCCGGGGTTTAGTGGAGTGGAGTACGGGGGTTTTGGATAAGGATAGGTAGTTTTGAAGTTTTGGAGGGAGGGCAGAAACGGACTATCCGTTAACGGCTGTTTTTTTTTTTAATCTCGTCCGTTAAGTGACGGCAGGAAACAACGGAGGAAGTGACGGCAGTCAGTCACCACAATTATCTAGCCATCCTTCTCAAAAAAAAAAAATTATCTAGCCATCATGCGGTTGCATTATTAGTTATTTCGTGCAAAACATGATTTTTTTTATATTGAGTAGCAGTTTTATGCCTTCGTTTTCTTAAAGAAAATATAGTGAGTCTCCTATATTATTTGATATACTAGTTGGTGGGTCGGTGATTTGCCACGGACATCAAATATATGAATGAAATAGGTCTGAGCCCACCAAGCAATACATACACTCCGTTAAGTGACGGCACTTGCCAGCGCCGTCACTCTCTGTTTCTCATGACGGTTGGCTCTCTTCCTCATTTCTCTGTTACTTCACCTCAACTCCTCTAGACCGTTCCCGCTGCCACTCCTCCATGTTACTACTCCCCTGCTCTTCCTCACCCATCACTCCACCATCAGATTCTCCGTATCCTCACCCCATGTAGATCGGCGGCCCCTCCGCCCACGATTCCCCATCGCGGCAGTGATTTCGCCACGCGTGTGGTACCTCGACCTCCGGTTCAACTGTCTCGGCATCCAATCAACGTCGAATTGCACCTAGGTGATGTCTAACCATCTGAAACAGACGCAACGCCCTATCGAGAAAATAGCGATGTTGACGCGTTGCTCGCGGTGGCTGGCGTCGTGCTTGGACCTGGAGGTTGCAGGATACCTCGTGGATGGAGAAAGAGCAAGAGGTCACGGAGGGGAGTGGGGAGTACAAGTTTGGGTCGGGCCCACCTATCGACATCGTTGCCCAGCTTTTTATTTATTGAAAGCAAAGCAAAGCTTTTACTTAAATACAGGCTTCCGGCATATCACTAGACACGAACACGAGTACACAGGCTGACCATCGGGAGAGCGATACATCCATGATTTGCAAGGCCATCGGCGACCTTATTACACTCGCGAGGGCACACCCGAACATGACATGAATGAAAAATGTTTGCTATGAACTCCTTGATGAGTCCGAAGATGTTACTCGTTCGGGCTGTCATCCCGAGTCATTAGAGGTGAGAGTGCACCCCAAATTTGCCGCATCTGTCTCACGGATGATCCTCGGCATTCCCTAATACGCTGCCTTCTCCAGATCTTTGATTTCCGCTATAGCTTCAGTTTGTAGGGCATCAGCCGCCCACTGTATCTTTCCAACGTCTACCTCCAGAACCTCTCCACCTTCATCTCTAATCACGTCGTTGTCCAGTACTCCCTCCGTTCATAAATTGTTGACGTCGTTGATTTTTTCATTACGTTTGACCGTTCGTCTTATTCAAGATATTTTAAGAATTATTAAATATTTTATCACTAAAGGAAGTTGAAACACCACTTATAATTTTACATATTTGAGAAAATATTCTGAATAAGACGAATGATCAAACATAACAAAAAAAACAACAAGTGCCAACAATTTAAAAACGGAGGGAGTATATTGGTAGACAGACAAGCCACCAACTGAGATGTTTATAGTAATAGAGACTAGAGATTTTTGTTTTCTTCGCAAATCTTAGATTTTAAATGGTTGCTAGTCTTTTTGTAATTAGTTCATATATTATCCTTGTTAGGTTCAATTTTATTGTTAATCTGATAGGGTTGTATTGTCTGATGTTGAATTGAACTTCTGCTTCCCATAGTTGGTGTTGGTTGGCTTTGTGAGGTGTAAGGGAGTGCATATCTTCTGTATTTGTGCATTAGCATTAATAGAGACTGACATATGTATCTCTATTTATGCCAATGCACAACTGCAGAGAATCCCTACTCACAAGCATGCCTTAAGTAGTTGAAGTACCATGACCTCTCGAGACTCGACGTTGGAATTGCGTAGAGATGACTGTTAGAGTATACTTGACAATCTATAGATTGTATCTTAGATTTTCATATGTATCCGAAAAATATCTTGACTCTCAAATCTTTTTATACTCTATTTATATCGGTGGGCTGCAATACAATCACCACCTACAACGACAATAGCAAGGATATGATGAAGAACAATCGCGTTGTCAAAAGCCATTCTTGAGTGGCTCCAGCTGTCTTTTATGAAGATGAACATAAGAGCATCTTTTATTTTAAAGAATAGCTAAAAGCATGATTTAGCTAGTCTTTTTTTGCAATTCTCTTGGAGGTCCTCTTATGTTCAGTGTTCGGCTCCGGCAACTCGGATATGCATTACTGATGACTCATCCAAACACTTAAAAATAAAATCATCGCAGGAGTTGTGTAGAAAACATTAAAGGGAAAGGATAAGAAACCACACAACATTTTTTCTCGAAAACGCAGGAGAGCTGCGTTTCATTATATTAAGAAGAAAACGGGAAAAGAACCCGTACGGACCACCCGAATACAGAGCACACAACACACACGAACACAACGCACAACCAGGCACGACAAGGAAATCACCGGGACAAGCGTACAAGATAATGGCGCCTTCAAGAAGGTCATGACGCTTAACGCCACCGCCATCTAATCCGGTTGGCAAGCCGGATCCGGGCTTTCGCCCACGGAGCCTTTGAAGATGGCTGGAACCTCGACAATGTCTCATAGCATCACACGTTCGTACAGGTTCAGTTTACATTTTAGACGCATAAGTTTAAACAAAATACCAGTTTACTACGACGAATCCACTGTCACCATCGACTCGAGGAACAACTTCATCATACACAAGCGGTGCAGTACATATAGCTCAGGGCTCAGACTCAGACGATTCTATATATATGTAACCACCCGTAGGGTAAGACCGCTGGCATTCATAGTACAGCTGCAGAATATCACCACTTGCTCAATCCCACATTCCCACTCTCCATGCCAGGAACAAACCGCAAGCAGGCCAAATTTCTAGAGATTTCAACACTGAGGAGTGACCACTGATTTACTCCCACAAAAGTGCACTCACCAAACAGGGAACAGAGGACCAGTGCATTCTTTCTTGTCGGCATCAGGAACGCTGTTATATCTGTAGAGGTGGTTAGACAGCTCCCAGCTCCAATCATCCTTCCTTGACACCTTCAACGG
This sequence comes from Chloris gayana, assembly GCA_031894775.1. Lineage (NCBI taxonomy): Eukaryota > Viridiplantae > Streptophyta > Magnoliopsida > Poales > Poaceae > Chloris > Chloris gayana. Next base: position 593,801 of record JAUNZO010000272.1, on the reverse strand, counting down.
TGGCCACCGATTAATCCTCACATAGTGTTCCCTGATTTTTCCGTCACCCACATAACTTGTTATGACAGTGTAAGTGCACTCATGGCCACCCCACACGGCATCATGAGGATCCGCACTATGATAACCATCAGGGTGGAAGTACCGTCGCATAGGTGGACCGGTGTGCTTCCATGAAGGATCAAGGTTCCTCCAGTATTCAGGTGCTGCCTGCAAAAGTAAATGAGGACTGAACACATACCACAGCTTGTGTTTCCCCATCCAAGCAAGCTTCATGTGCTCAAATTCTTACAATACATCCATTAAATGTATAATAGTAATTCTTTAAGCAATGTCCCCAAGATTTCAAAACCTTTTATAGTCCACTTCTTGATATATGCAAATATCAGTAATCTACAATCAAATTATATATATTTTAGCAAGAATGTTCACTCGATGAAGACCTAATTCAATGAAAGCAGTCAGTAAGCATTCATAATACCCTCACAAAACCCCTTAATGGTAGGGACCCCAAAAAGACAAATGTGTCTACATATATGCTGTGTATGATTGTTTTATACAATTATTAAAAATATTAGTTCAGTGTCACCCTTAGGCCGAAAACAATGTATCAAAGTTTATAATTGTCAATTTATACTATGAAAGGATATGCATCAACTCTACCTCAGTGCGTTTGGAAGCTACAACATCTGAAGAAGCTAGAGAGATGCTGACACTTGTGATGATCCCATGCAGCATCACACTGTGACTGACCAAAATCATTTGAACTCAAAACTAGCCAGCAATAAAAATTGCAGCTTGTGTAGATCATAGTCCAAATTATGCAAAAGGATGACAGTTTAGCAAAAACTTACAATAGTGAAACGATATTCCCATGCATGATCACAGAGATCTTCTTTCGTAATCCGACTCTGTATAAGAGAATAATACGATTTACCTCAAGAACTACGATGATATAAAATCTCAAATATGGTTAAAAATGTTTACATTCAGCATAAGGATAAATGATAGAGGTGAGCCAAGGACCGGCACATTCGGAATCAAGATTCTGTTCAAATATTGCATTCATTGACTCAACAGAAAAGAAAAACACTGGCACTCACCCTTTTGCCATCCATCATGGCCATTGAATACACAGATAACTTCGATCCAGTGCGGATCAATGTTAAGCGAGGAATATGTGCCTTTCCTGCCATCAGTTCAGCACACTGCAGATGAAACACTGTCAGGCCTTACTGTGTTTCATTCAATAGCATGAAGAGCGTCAATCTATTTTGTTACGTTTGGAGGTTCTTCTATCTAAATTTAATTGGTTGTTCCCCTGTTCTACATTGGTTATCTGGTTTAGTGTTTCCTTGCAGTTGTCGGTGACACAAACACGTGCCACTTCACCTTATTGCCGTTAACACGAGTGACTTTTTGGGCAATGGTGTCAATAGGAAATTCAAGACAGTTAAAAAAACTATCTTAAAATGTGTATTAGCAGCAAAAATATCTAAAATTTCTTTATTTTTACTGAAAAATATCTAGTAAATTCTAAGCTGTTTCAAACTTTGAACGATATGGCTTGTTTCTTTGTGCCAAGAATCGTAGGATGCAGAAGACATACAAGAAGCCAACGGAGGAAAAAAGCACCGGGAATAAAACTGTTGTTTTAATACGAGATCCTTTTTATTGTCACAATTCCCTCCTCTCCTAAATTCATTTTGGTCGGTCATCAATTCATCATCATCTCGCCAAGTTGCAACCACATGGACACAAAATTTCGCTCAGTAGTGTACAGCTCATGAGCTCAATACCAAAGAGTCGTACGTGCAATATTTGTGCTGAAACTATAATCATCCCTTCCAAACCACATCTAGCCTTATCTGGACTCTACCGGAGGACACGAGCAGCAGGTGTTCGATCTATTGCTCGAAGAAAGAGATGGCGCTCCGTCCCCCTCGAACGCAATCCTCAAATAGGTGCAGCCCCACACCTCCCAGCGCGCGCCCGGCCGGGAATCGGGGCTCTGGCGGACGGACCATTGGGGTCGCAACGGATAAGGAGGGGAACGCGGGCGCTGGGGAATTAAGGAAGACGAGAAGAGATTAAAAGCCGGCTAACCTTGGGTGCCCAGAGGCGGTCGTCGGCGGCGACCCCGTGCCAAGCACGGGATACCGCGGTGCATCGTGCCACGCTGCGCGCGTCCAGGAGCTCCATCACGCAACCCATCACCTCCTCCCCGAGGACCTCCACAGGGTCGCGTCTGCTGCTCCGCCCCACGTCCCCTTCCCTCCCTTTCCTCCTCTTTCGCGCCCTCTTACGCCTCTCCCACTCCTCAGCCGCGCGCTTCCGCATCCACTCCGCCATGGCTCCGGCCGCGCTCGTCTCGGGCAGGCGCCAGTGACGCGTCGGAGCAGTGGAGTGAGGAGTGATGCAGGGCTCACATCGGTGGGACCGGGATTATGACTTGCTTGTGTCGGCGATGCGCGTCGGAAGCGTCCCTCAATTTCATCGTGGATTTATAAAAGCGTGGCAGCCGTCGTGGCCTGGCCCGTCAGCCACGTCAGATTGAGGAGCGCGCCACGTAACGGCACCACGTTTTCACGTGGGAAAAGATGCGAGGATAATGCCTAACGATACCTTGTCCCGCATTATGGTCCATAAATTGGTACTTCTTCGTCACACAATTATTATGGTTGTTAATTTTTCGTTACATTGATCATTTATTTTATTCCAATTTAAAAAATATCATATATTTTGTTAGAATATATTTTATAGTTAAAATTTTTAAAATAAAAAATATTTGTATATTTTAAATAAGTCGAAAGGTCAAAGGTAATGAAAAGATCAAAGACAATAATAGTTAGTTTGGAATGGTTAAAAGTATTATAGTAATAAAGTGTCTGTATTTTTTATATCTGGTTTAGAGAGTCAATCGAGGGATGAGACACTATAGAGAATATTCAACTCATTTTTCAAAGCCGAGGGATGAATTATGGTCATCCTTTGTGCATCTTATAAAGACAAAATTATTAAGGCCTAGGTTTTTCTAGTACATACGATAGGTTAAGTCTCCTGTCCTAGTTAAAATTCAAATTCTATATAATATGTCTCATGGTTTCAGCTTACATAATAAACCTTGTAATATTCTCATAAAAACACATAATGTCTATAGTTACAAATTTGTACAATTCTAAAGCTAGATATAGCTAGATCAAAACATAGAGTCTATTACAACATACCATCACGATTTTAGATTGTGGACAAGCCACATAATTAGATTGCAACTTAAATATATATAAAAGACATACCTGATAAAACTTACAAAGAAAAAATTAGAAGAGCCAAATCCCAATAGATCCATGTTTACGTTACAATGATACTAGTGTTATAAGAGACACAATATGGGAATAGATGTCTTTTCAAGATTGCAGATATTATGTACTCCCTATTGTTTAAATTTAAATAGTATCATCTTATCTCTTATTCCAGCTCTAAGCTGAGACTTAGGAATTGAAAAAAGATGTACATACGGATAGAGCATGAGGAGAAAGATAGTCGGAGATATGATAGTAAGCGAGAAAATCCCATGGTAAAGTGAGAATGGATGCATTATGAAACAAGATTTCAGTTCTAAGATGACATTTACTTTGGAGCATGAAATGGGTAATTTTCGGGAAAAACCCAACAGCTACATCACAAAGATATAACTTCACTACTACAAAAATGCACTATAGCGTCGGACGTTATTTCGAGCACAATGATGATCCCTTGACGCGTCCGTCGCTAAGATAAGGTACAAGACGGTGTCCACAACTACGTGCGCAAAATGATCGCGAACATTAGGGTTGCGGCTAACGGAGCCACGGGCCCACCACAACACTTTTAAGGCCAGTACCCTAAATGTCATTTAGGTGCAGGCCCGACACAACACCCGCCTCAAGGGACCACACCCTTCGTGTGGTCGGGGTGGGGAGGAGGGGCGGATGCGGCGCCACACCTCCACCACCCTTATCCGCGCGCGCCGCACCGCCTCCTCCTCCTCCTCCTCTCCCCCTCCTCTCTCTCCTCGTTGTGCTCCTCCCTGCTTCAGCCATGGCCCGCCGGCGTGGGTCCGCTCTCGGAGCCACCACGCTCATGGGCCAAAGGGCCCCGGTCCTCGCGAACGCCCCACCGAGCCGCTCGACTCCTCCGACGGCTCCTACGAGTGGCGACGCGGGTCGATGTTCCTTCTCCTCCTCCTTCGCCTCCCGGATCCGGCGGCGGTGGGTCGAATGCGTTGGTGGTCGCGGTCGAGGGCTTCTTCGTGGCGGCTCCCACTCCGGTGGTGGCTCGCACTCATCCGGCGGTGGCGGCCGCTCGCGCGGCCCGATGCGGTGCGACGGCGGAGGAACGAGCGTCGGGGTGGCGGCGTCTAGAGCGAGACCTAGGCAGTCCCTAGACCGCTACGGACGTCCATATTAGACTAAGTGTCATATCGTACAGTCGCGGTCGCACGATCGCGGTAAATTTTGTAACAAAATAGTGATAGGGTCTTAGTGGTGTTTTAGGCGTCCGCCGCTGAGGTCCTTTTGGCTCGTCTTAATAGAGCACTATTCCAGTAGTGTTAATACCGGATTAAATTTAAAGAACAAAAACTATTTATACCACCTATATAACACACACAAAAACCTTGTAAAATAAAGATCCACCTTTAAGCAAATCGGTCGCTCCGCACTGTGTGACGCCAGAAATTGCTAACACCAGGTATTTCGTAGCCGTGCATATGCCAGCTATATGCGCCCCCCGGGAGCCCCCGGAGATTCGGAGAATCCTTCCGCGAGCGCGACGGCAGCTAGGAACGGCAGGCGGCCGGTGCGTCGGCTTTCACGTGGCCGCTCGCATGCGCCCTGCAGTGCACCCACCTGTCCGCGTCGGTGTTCCTCACCCTGTGGATTGCCGTAGACCGGGCCTGTCGTCGTGGTTACTTCAATCCTTAGCTCGCAAGTCAGGGCCAGGTAGTGTGTACCGGCACGCAGGCAGCCGCATGGGCCCGACGCGTGGGGTCCGCAGGTGAACGCTGAGCTCCGGCCTGGTTCCTGACGTGGCGCCGCCACCCTGCAGCTCGCGTCGGCCGATCGAGCTGAGCCACACCGGCTATTGCATTGTACAGTAGCGAGAGAGAAGCGACGGCGGCGTACGTGTTTTCGGGCTAGCTGGATTACTGCTGTGGTAGGCTCACCGTTTTGTGCGGATCACAAGCTGCGGCTGCCAGCTTCGTCCTCGTGTCTGCCTTGGCTCGGCTTATGCGGAGCTCGTGCCTTCCCAATTCCCATGCCGGCGCGACGTCAGTACGTACACCAGCAAGGTGGTGGAGTATTCTGCAGCCGAGAAATCCTCTATGCCCTCTTCCCAGATCCACAGATTCCCGAGGTTCCTTAATATACCTGCGGATGGAAGAACTATGGAACCCAGCAACGAGGAACAAAACGCCGCAAAGGGGACAAGGAGCCAGCGCGTTCTCACGGGCCGGACGGCGACGAGGGACGCGTTTCCCACAGCGGCGTCGGCCGTGTCCCGTGGCGCGTCATGCACGTGGGGGCCGACGATGAGGTCTCTGGGGGCCTGTGAGCCTGCCTTTGGATTCAACGGACGATCGTGCTGCTTTACGTCTCCGGTTTGTGCCATGTACCATCTGAGCCTGAAGACGAACAGCGTGAATTTGTTTGAACTGTGCCTTTTTTCTCACCGACTAATTGAGAGAGTTTCGCTTGGTGGACTTTACCGTCGTTTCGTTTGTGAACTGTGCCTTTTTCTCACCGACTAATTCAGAGAGTTGCTTTTGGTGGACTTTACCGTTGTTTCGTTTGGTGCTGGACTATATTACCGTACATGATAGGCGTGTCTAAGCATTTTTTTCCCTTACCGGATGGCTCTTGACTCTTGTCATGCTCATGCCCCTTTGAAGCATCTACTAATACAAGAATCATCACAACCAATAGGCCCGCGAGGATCAATTGGATACAAGCGAGTTAGCGAGTCCTTTTCTTTATACTATTTTGGGCCTGGAGAAACTTGATTCAGCCGCAAAGAGGCCCAACCCAAGCCACCAAAGGCGAACTCTGGCGCCGTATGCAAATCATATGAAGGCAAAAGTCAAATTAAATGCGTGAAAGTCGGTTGATTTACACTCCAATGAATACGTCTATGTACGGTGATCGGCAGTCAGTAGCCGTTTAGTATCTTCATTCACTTGATCAGTCATATTTACTGTTGGTTTCAACTAGCTATATATGGGGATCCCCTCGTGTCAGAAACATATTCAGATGCTGATTGTGCATGGGTCATTGCACTGGAGTCACTAATTCATTGAGCAGTATTTCTGTTTCTAGAAATAGAAGGTCCACGCATGAAAGGTATACGTATATAGTAAAATCTATGCTAGATAGAATAATAAACGGATCGATGAACTGGAGTTCGTGGAATCTAGCAGAGCCTTGACTTGCGCTATTTACTTCCTGTCTCCATGTTCTGACAGCGTTGAGATCCCTGCCGATCGAGCTGTCCTGGGCGATTACTCTACTGATCACACGCAGTACAATGTAACTCGATTTGGTTAATGCAATCGAAGGTTAGCACGCAATTTTACTCCATGTTGATGAAGGTGGACCACTGCCACTTGCGGTAGCGATTCGCTTTGTCCAACGCGGAAGCTCTCGGCTTCTCAATTAATCCAAGATGCCCTCGCCGAGAGTGTCCGTCAAATCTACGCAAACCACGCTGGCCCTCCCGTTATGACACTAGCATAGTACCTGGATCAGTCTTTACGGTTTTGACCAACAGAAACGCTGTGATCGTCTTTACTTAAACCTTCGACTGGCTCCTGGCATAAATCACATTATTTTTTAAACAACGCCACGGACTTACTACTCCTGTCCAAAATTAATGTCACCGTTGAGATGTTGACTTTATAAGTTATGTTTAATAGTTTGTTTATTCAATTTTTTTGTTCAAATACATTAAATTATAAAATATATTTTAATTTTTAGTAATTATTAAACAAATCATAATAAAATATTATGAGAAATTTAAACTTTTTGTGAATAAGATGAGTGATTAAACACAACTAAAAAGGTTTACATCGGCATCAATTTTGGAACGGAAGTATATAATTTTCAGGAAATGTACACAAATAAAACCTTTTAATATTACCACATGTTTTACAATTGCGGACATGAGTTGGATTTATTGGGTGTGTGAAATTGGGCATATAATTTGCGTGACTGATACGGCAGTTTAAATTGGCAAGCACCTGGGGATCCAGTGAGGTAGATAGCCATCCACGTGCTTGTCGGAGTGATCCCGAGCTAGCGAAGTGCATCCCCAAGACCATTGCGTGCAAAGTCAACGAGATGCAAGCTCCGAGGCACGGAATTAAGAGCGCGCGTGGTGGTGTAATTTTTCTTCTTCTTGGGAGCCCGTGGCGGTGTACTGGTGTCCATGAGTTTGGATAGTGTTCAAGCGAAGTCTCGGACTCCCAGTTAGCTAGTTACAAATGCAGTATTCGGCAGCAAGATCACTAAGCAAAACTAGTCCAACAAGCCGCGCGCCGCCGCCGCCGGCACGACCCGTGTCCGTGTTAGAGCAGAAGGCGATGATGACCAAACCCGGCGGCGTCTCCCGGCCGTGCTTCTTCGTCGTGGCCGCCGCGACGCTGTGGGTCCTGACGCTGTACCTGCGCCTCCTCGTCCCCATCGCCTTCTCCGGGCGCGTGGCCGTGGACAGCGGCCGCAGCCGTAAGGACCCCTGCCGCGGCCGCTACATCTACGTCCACGAGCTGCCCCCGCGGTTCAACGCGGACATCCTCCGCAACTGCAGCGCGGCCTACGCGGGGTGGCCCAAGATGTGCGACGACGTGAGCAACGGCGGGCTGGGCCGGCCGCTGGCGGGCGGCGCGCTGACGGGCGAGACCGGGTGGTACGCGACGCACCAGTTCGCGCTGGACGCCATCTTCCACGGGCGCATGCGGCAGTACGCGTGCCTCACCAACGACTCCGCCGCGTCGGACGCGGTGTTCGTCCCGTTCTACGCGGGGTTCGAGTTCGCGGCGCACAGCTGGGGCTTCGACGCCGCCGCGCGCGACGCCGCGTCGGCGGACCTGGTGCGGTGGCTCGTGCGGCGGCCCGAGTGGCTGAAGGCCGGCGGGCGGGACCACTTCGTCGTGGGCGGGCGCACCGCGTGGGACTTCATGCGCGCCGACCCCAGCTCCGCCTGGGGCAACGCGTTCCTCCTGTCCCCGGCGGCCAAGAACCTGACGCTCCTCGCCGTGGAGACGGCCACGCTCGGATGGGGCAACGACTTCGCCGTGCCGTACCCGACCTACTTCCACCCGCGCACGGACGCCGAGGTCGCGAGCTGGCAGCAGCGGGTCCGGAACGCCGACCGGTGGTGGCTCACGTCCTTCGTGGGCGCGACGCGGCCGGGGGACGAGAAGTCGATCCGGTCGCAGATCGTGGCGCAGTGCGCGGCGTCGCCGTCGTGCCGGCAGCTCGGGTGCGCGTTCGGGAGCGCGCAGTGCCACTACCCGGGGGACATCATGGTGCTGTTCATGAGCTCCACGTTCTGCCTGCAGCCGGCCGGGGACTCGTCCACGCGGCGGTCCACGTTCGACGCCATGGTCGCCGGCTGCATCCCGGTGTTCTTCAAGCCGCGGTCGGCGTACCTCCAGTACCGGTGGCACCTGCCGCGGGACCACGCCACGTACTCGGTGCTCATACCGGACGAGTCGGTGCGCGCGGGGAACGTGAGCATCGAGGAGGAGCTGAGGAAGATCCCGCCGGCGGCGGTGGTCAAGATGCGGGAGGAGGTTATCAAGCTCGTGCCGAGCCTGCTGTATGCCGACCCGAGGTACAAGCTCCGGACTGTGAAGGACGCGTTCGACGTCGCAGTGGATGGAGTCTTGGAAAGAGTGAAACAGCCGGTTGGCGGCGACTATGGTGCCACAGCCGGTTGGCGGTGACAATACCTGTATTCTCTTCTGTTATATTAGTATAAATCAAAGCTTCAACAGATCTACTATCGTGCTATCGTAAATTCAAGCTTTCACCTTTATACCTTTATAAATTGAGTATAAATTGCAGCGCAGGCAAATGAACTTTTGTGGTCATAGAACTCGACAACAGGTGCTCAAATAACGTCATAAGATTACCTTCGCGTGCCTTAGTGTTAAGGCCACGCATGAGTACGAACCTTTTTTTTTTTGCATAACAGGGTTTCCCCTGGAATTTCATTACTTTTGTAACGAAATTACACCAAGTTCTCATGTTCACAATATCAACTACTACTACAACTAGATTTTTTTTATCGAACACGCAGGAGAGCTACGCGTCATTGTATTAAGTAGAGAGAAACCGGTCCAATACATGCCCCGTTAGGAGGCTTGAAGTTAAAACAAGATAAAGGACTGCAGTTCGACTTTACTACAAAAGTTTTGAGACCACGAATCCCTGGCCTTTCCAGGTGGCCAAAAGCATTTCATTACAAGGCACTTGTGCCTAATTCACCACATCTTGATTTAGTTCTTGCTTCTTCCGGCTATTCTCCAGCTGCAGTAATAGCCAGGGTACCGCTTCTGTCTTGGTCGTCGTTCCCGTCAGGGTGCGTTGCCACCGCATTCTTCTAGAGCACCTTTGCTCCATTTTCCAGGCATTGCTTGTCCACCTATTTTTGAAGTCCTGCCCAGTATATAAGGAGAACATAGGCATAACACACTATTTCAGTTGGTGATCGAATTTGTTTCCTCCCAAAGCATTTCCTATTTCGTATTTTCCAGATTGCCCAGCAGATACCGGATAATCCGACAAAATGGAACTTTGTACCGTATGGCAGAAAATGTTTTGTTTCCCCTCAAAGCATGAGTACGAACCTGCACACCAAGCCCAATAAAAGTGATTACTACGTGCGGCTGCGATGGATACAAGCTCTGGCCCGGACGAATACCTACCAACAAGTGAGGACTTTCACCCAATAGAAGACCCAAAACACCATGGGATTAATGATACAACCGAGCATTGTACCAATCAACTTGCTAATGAACACAATGTGGGGGTGATGTGAGCTTAACATATCCTGTCTTCAAGTCTTGCATTAGGTCAGTGCCATTGGAAATGGCTCCCATCATGGCACCACATGTAACAAGCTCAGCGATCACACGACTATTGTTGCGGCCGACCCATGAGCCAAATAGTATCATAGCCAACTTGTTGCCATAACTGCTTGCTAGGTTAATGTCGGTGGTACACTGGTACCTGAGCCATATGTGTTGCAGAAAGAAAAGAGTGGTATAGATAAGTATATGACAACAACATGGTACAAACGTAATTGTGGGTAGATCAAAGGGATGATGATGGCAGAGGATATTGATAGAAGAATATAAAGACCAATATTGACTGAGTTGGGTGTCTGGCCCTGTACGAACACTTGTGCCCTACGACGATCGTCAAAGCACTTCACTGCATGTTGTCGATGAGCTCAGTTAATAGCTTGTGTTTTCCTTCTTTGAGTGCCTAATTTTTGACATACCTCTAGAAAAACACCTTTTCTTATTAGCGTCATGATTGTAACAGGAAAGGCGAAAATTTGACCTGTGGAGAGGAAAGGACAAGAATGCATGTTGCACTACTAAATATAATATGAAAAAGTATGGAACACATGCGGCACGGTTAAACAAATGGAGCTATATTGCAAGTAATAAAACAATCTTTCAGAGTTTGTAGTCATGTTGCAATGAATTTTCCTGCAGCGACTCTTGGAAAAATCAAAACAGCATCAACCATTGTAGTCAGTCGCATCAACAAAACTTCTTTGTCATATTTAGACATATATACACCCACTCTCCAAAATCTAAACAGAATACGCATATTTAATCTGTCTCTAACTAACAACCTATCACATCAAATTTGTTGAAAATAGAGGAAAAGAAGCAAGCATGGAACCACAGACGATTATTGTGTTGGGACATCATAGAAAGATTGGTTCTGCAAGAGCTTGAACTCATTCACATTGTTCTGGTAGCTTGGACACTTTGGAACCAATCGTAACTACTCATTATGTTGCTAATCCCATAGTGTGGGTGAGGTAGTCCTTTTAGTAACGAGGAGTGACTGACACCATGCCTCCCCACTCCCCGGTGGCTAGATCAAGCTTGGTAGCCTCATAATCTGCACAGGGTTGTGTGTGTTGCGCAGAATCTTACCATCTTTCTTATTATATTTTAATGCAGTGATACACAACTTTGATACCAGTTCGATAAGAAGAAACAATCACACTTTGTGGCGAAGCCGCGTTGGATTATCCTGTGCCAGAAAAATAAAAAGTTATTTTATTGAAAGCTAATTTTGACCACCTAAACTGGACAACTTTCTTACAAATCAGACATTTATGTAGCAAATTGCTTTCTTGAAGATATATCCGTATTGTAGCTATAGATACGGATAAAATCCACACGAGTTCATCTTCCATCACTTTTAACAAGTTCAAATATGATCATCTCAAAAAAAAAAGTTCGAATATGAAATACGAATAGTCTATGAATGTTGAAAAAAGTCATGGTAGATTTAATTTTCATCTTTTTCGTGTCTAATAATACAGATTATCCACATCCACACTTGAAAGCCAAATCCGCTGACTTCGCAGTACTCCACGATCACCATAAATTCCCCTGTCTCCGCTGCCTCTCCTCGATCGTGTGCAGCCCATTGGAGGTGCCGGCGATGGCGCTGACTTCACGTTACTCTACTCGTGTTGGCTTGAGCTCTCTGGCACAGTGGCAGGCTCACTAATTTTGTTAATCCAAGGCGAGCTTGACTTGAGACCTGCGATCGCCGTAGCTTCCATGTCAGTGACAGTGAGCGAGTGACTAATCCCAGCCACTGGTGGCAGCGATTCGATTGGCCCAATGGAAATGCGCGTCTTTTGATGCCCTCGCCTTGCGCGCTTCAAACGTGCGCGCCTCGGATCCCACGAACCCGATCCTCAACAGTTCCACTGAGCAGCCCAGAGCCCGGCTCCCTGCCCAGTGCGGTGTGCCACCTAGCTCGGCGCACGCCACACCGCCGTACCACGGCATTATGAAGCGGCACAACGCGGGCGAGCTGCCACTGTCGGCGCCGGCCAGCGACGGGCTCGGCCGCCTGCGGGCGGTGCCAGAGGAGGGGAGGAGGAGCCCGACAAGCAGGGCAAGTACGACAAGGCGCAGCGCAGCTGCTCCAACCTCTTGTTCCTGCTCCTCCTCGCGGCCACCGTGTCCTTGCTCGCGCGCCACTGCTACAACTCCGACCTCACCGGCGGCGTGGTGCGCATCGAGGCGGTGCCCGCTCCGCCGCCGCCCAGCGCTCGGAAGATCGTGCCGATCGCTCGCGGGGAGCTGTCGTCCGTGCCCCAGCGCTCGCCCCCGGCGCCGGACGCCGGCGACGAGAGCGTTCTGGCAAGCGACGGCGAGGAGACGTTGCCCACGTCCTTGTCGTCAAGCTCTTTAGCCGCGGGATCCAAATCTGGTGACAAGGGATTGTCCAAGGGCTCCGACGATGACCACCCCGTCGGCCGCACACTGGCGGCGACGGCGGACGTGAAGGGCGATCTGTGCAACGGGCGGTACATCTACGTGCAGGACCTGCCCCCGCGCTTCAACGCGGACATGGTCCGCAGCTGCGGCACGCTCTCGCCGTGGACGGACATGTGCGGGTCCACGTCCAACGGCGGGTTCGGGCCGCAGCTCGTGGGCAGCAGCGACGGCGCGTTCCAGGAGACGGGCTGGTACGACACGGACGCGCACGCGCTGGACCTCATCTTCCACGCCCGTATCCGGCGGTACGAGTGCCTCACCCCCGACGCGACCCGCGCCGCCGCCGTCTTCGTGCCCTTCTACGCGGGCCTCGACGTGGCCCGCCACCTCTGGGGCCACAACGTCTCGGCCCGCGACGCGCTCGCGCTCGACCTCGCGGAGTGGCTCACGGCTCGGCCCGAGTGGCGCGCCGTGGGCGGGCGGGACCACTTCTTCGTCGCCGGCCGCACCACGTGGGACTTCCGGCGGCAGGAGGACGGGGACGCCGAGTGGGGAGCAGGCTGCTCCTCCTCCCCGCGGTCCGGAACATGACCGCGCTCGTGGTGGAGGCCAGCCCGTGGCACCTCAACGACGCCGCCGTCCCGTACCCGACCGCGTTCCACCCGGCCTCCGACGAGGACGTCTTCGAATGGCAGGACCGCGTGCGCAGCCTCCACCGCCCGCACCTCTTCGCCTACGCCGGCGCGCGCCACGCCACCACCGACGACGACGCCACCACGTCCATCACCGGCCGCCTCGCCGAGCAGTGCGCGACGTCGCAAAACTGCTCGTTCATGGAGTGCGGCAACAGGCAGGGTCCCGGCAACAGCAAGTGCGACGACTCCCGCGCCAGCGTCATGTACCACTTCCAGGGCTCGACGTTCTGCCTGGTTCCGCGGGACAGCAGCACGTCCACGAGCCGGGCGGCATTCGACGCCATCCTCGCCGGCTGCATCCCGGTGTTCTTCCACCCGGGCACGGCGTACGTGCAGTACACGTGGCACCTGCCCAAGAACCACGCCGAATACTCCGTGTACATCCCCGAGGACGGCGTGCGGAGGAACAACGCCAGCGTGGAGGAGACGCTGCGCCGGATACCGCTGGAGACGGTCAGGGCGATGAGGGAGGCCGTCGTAGGCCTCATCCCGACGGTGATCTACACCGACCCGTCGGCGAGGCTGGAGACCACGATGACGGACGCGTTCGACGTCGCGGTGGCCGCCGTGATCGACAAGGTGGCCAAGCTGAGGAACGGCACCGTGGAGGAGAAGCTGGACATGTATAGCTGGAAGTACCCGTTGCTGCGGGAAGGGCAGAAGGCGGAGGACCCTCACGAATGGGATGCTCTGTTCGCCTTCAGTTAGCTGACATTGTCATACCGATTGTTCTGCGTAACATTGTGCGATGAACAGTTGCAATTCAGGGATGTTTGAAATGTTTAGGAATTCCTTTTTTCTTTCGTTTTTACCAGAACTGTATGAAGATTTTCGGGGAAGATGGATGTGAAATTGTTCCTGCGTTTCAAGCAGACCATTAACATATTGTTACGACTTGCCAAGCCATGATGAAAGTTTAGACATCGTAATACTTGACACTGATTTCTCCTACTAAATGAAAGTTGGATGATGAAGCTGAACATGTATATGAGCTCTGGCACGCAGATTACGGAAGATGCAAGATGCCTTGCACGGTCCATATGTATTGCAGCCAAGGTGTGGACTTGAACAGACGCTTCTATTTCTTTATTGCTTATGAATAGTGAAACCAAACTATAAAATAAAATAAAAGGCAAACCGACTAATATGAACCATATCTATTTCTTTACCATACATATAAAGAAATCACCAGACATGACTTTTTCTTTTGCAAAACAACAATACAAATGTGGAAACGTTATCTGCCCGGCCAGGCATTGAGTTGTTGTGGATTTTTAATTACTGCTGTGTCTGGGACGAAGACAGAAAAGACATTATAATTTTCACCGTGTTCGTTTTTTCCCCAGAAGAACGACGAGCTCTCAAGCTCATCAACAGTGAGTATTAGCTCAAAGGGCCTTGTTGACAATTTAAATGGACCTTTTCGGAGGTGCCAAAGAGGATTGTGTGCTCAATTTTGATCTATTACACGGCTAGTCCATTACTTGGATTTGGAGCTTGTTCGCGGTGACTATGGGTGGGAGCACGGCCGAGAAGGGGCTAGGACGGGGAGAAGCACGGGAGGGGCGCCTCCATGGCTCTACCGAGTAGCGTGAGAGCATGACATTCCTGGTTTTAGGCCAAGTTGCATTTGAAATTTCTGCGTTTCAAGCAGCCCTTGAGTCCTTAACATTGCCGGCATGATGAAGTTTTTGCTTGTTTCATGATCATTTATATTTAGGACCACTTGTTCCTCTTAAACACGACAAACACTGTACAATAGTACTTGTACATGAATTATATATTCTCTTGAAGACAATAGAATTCACCCCTTTTTTTATTAGATAATGGAACCGAAGTCCTCGCCTCTGCATCAAAGATGCACACAGCGAAAAGTTTTACAACCACATAGCACTTAGGCTACCAAGAAGTACTAAGACACACCGAACCATAAGGTTCATAGCTAAGCAAACGACGCCAACTCAAGACGACATCCAGCAGGTTCACAATTAGGCAGAAGACACTAGACATAAACTCAAGAAAGACCAAGCGATGAACTAAGCTTCAAGTCTTTTTGAAAACCGCCACCCATGTCTAGAGAAGATCTCCATGATGGTTGTCTCCAAAAGCCGGCAGCCGGTTTTGAGGTTGTCTTGTGCCGCCTCCTCCTTATGCAACGGAGACCAGGAACGGATCCAATATGTCGCCCTGAAAATGACCTGCAAAACATTGATAGATTTCTTTTTATTAAAAACCACATCATTCCTATTCAACCATAATGCCCATAGAAGGGCGGCCACCCCCGTAAGAATTTGGTTCTCAAATTTAGTTGGGTATCTACTAATCCAAGAACCGAACACATGAGAGATGGAGGCCGGTGGTTGAGCCCCAAAGGTAATGAACATGGTATTCCAAACAAATCTAGCAAAGTGGCACTCAAAGAAAAGATGTTGTATAGTTTCTAGAGAACTACAAAAACAACACTTTAGAGAGCCCTTCCAATTCCTTTTAGCAAGATTATCTTTAGTGAGTGTGACTCCTTTAATGAGATATCATAGGAAGATTTTAATTTTGAGTGGTACCCTCATTTTCCAAATAGGACAGCTCATAGGAACTACTCCTTCTTGAATGATCGCTTTATACATTGACTTAACCGAAAACATACCACTAGCATGCAAATCCCAAACAAAGACATCTTTTTCCCCGTTAAGAGGATGGCAAATAATCTTAGCCACCAAAGAATACCAATCAACGAGATTTTTTCCAACTAGTGCTCTTCTAAAAGAGATGTTGAGGGGGGTTGAACTAGTTACATTAGCAACCGTGTCATGTTTCCTCCTTACAATGTTATATAGATTAGGGAACGTGAGTTTGAGGGGATTTTCCTCTAACCATGAGTCTTCCCAAAATCTAATGTCCTTTCCATTATTAGCCTTAAAATGACCACATTGAAAAAATTGATCTTTGACCTTCATCAAACCGCTCCAAAAGTGGGAATCACCCGGTTTTCTTATTGCTTGGCTAAGAGTTCTATTTGACAAATATTTCCTTCTTAGAAGGTTTTGCCAAGTGCCCTCTTCATTTATGAGCTTAAAAAGCCACTTCCTACGTAAACATGTATTTTGTATTTCTAGATTTTGGATGCCAAGGCCACCAAAGTCCTTTGGTCTACAAACTACACTCCACCTAGCTAGTCTATACTTCTTTTTATGCTCATCACTTTGCCAAAAAAACCTTGATCTATAGTAATCCAACTTTTTAAGTACTCCTTTAGGGACCTCAAAAAAGGATAACATATACATCGCTAAGCTAGTTAACACCGAGTTAATTAAAACAAGGCGTCCTCCTACCGATAGGAGCTTTCCTTTCCAACTAGCTAGCTTTTTCTGAAATTTTTCCTCGATAATAATCCAATCGTTGTTGGATAATTTCCTATGATGCATAGGTATGCCAAGATACTTGAAAGGAGTACTTCCATTAGTGCAACCAAAGAGAAAGGCATATTCCTTCTCAAAATCTTTGGCTCTACCATAACAGTAGAGTTCACTTTTATGGAAATTAATCTTGAGTTCCGAAAGTTGCTCAAACGTGCTTAACACTAGTTTAAGATGTTTGGCATTTTCTAGGTCATGATCCAAGAATAGGATAGTATCATCCGCATATTGCAAGATAGAGAGACCATCATCAACCAAATGTGGTATGACGCCATTGAAATCCCCGTTCGCCTTAGCCCTTCCTATAAGAATAGCCAACATGTCGGCCACGAGGTTGAAAAGGATGGGTGATAGTGGATCACCTTGTCTAAGGCCTTTTTTCGTTTGGAAATAATGCCCGACCTCATCATTCACTTTGACCCCTACACTACCTCCCTTGACAATTTGGTCAAACCATTTGCACCATAAAGGTGAGAAACCTTTCATCCTAAGCACTTGTTGGAGAAAGGCCCAGCTTGACTTTGTCATATGCCTTTTCAAAGTCTAATTTCAGCACCACACCATCTACCTTTTTCCTATGCATCTCATGAATTGTCTCGTGTAAAATGATTACCCCCTCCATAATGTTCCTTCCCGACATGAAGGCGGTTTGTGAAGGTCTTACTATCTTATCCGCCACCGAGGCCAACCTATTTGTCATTACTTTTGTGAAAACTTTGAAGCTCACGTTAAGTAAACAAATGGGTCTAAACTGTTGAATTTTCTTTGCCTCCTTCTCTTTTGGTAGAAGAGTTATGATACCAAAGTTAAGACTAAAGAGAGGCAGGTCCCCTTTGTGAAATTCCCCAAAGAGTGCCATAAGGTCACCTTTGATGAGTTCCCAAAAGACCCGATAAAACTCTGCTCGGAAAACCATCCGGTCCAGGTGCTTTGTTCCCTAATGCTTGACTTTTCAATTCCTATCTCTTTGAGTGATGATTAATTAAAATGAAGAATAAGGAAAACCCCATTGTCTCGCTCATCCCGTCGTCACCAACCTTATCTAAAGTAGACACAGGAAGGATTTGCTTAAAGGAGGACGTTTTGGCAGATGTGGATAGCTTCTCTACATGACACGTCAATCTCTGTGGACGTGGCATTTTCTCTGCTGCGTAGCATGGCCTTTCCTCAACCGCTTCTCGGACGCATGGCCCGTGTGCGGTCGTATTTTCTCATGCTTGCGGTTCATCCACCTTTCGGCCCAATCCTAGGACACCGGCACCTGTTCCATGACTACGTTCCGTCAAGCTTCATAACTTGTGAGCTCTATGCTGGGGGAAAAGCAGCAGCTAAAGGAAAGACACATGAGAGGAGGAAATGTGCTTTCAATTTTGGTAGGCTTAACTACCAGGTGTTTTTCACTCGCGGTGAATTTGTTGAACAAGTGCGGACTGTAGTCAAGCTTTATACATGGAATCGGGGAGATAAAGGATTTGTGGGGTGGTGATATAGAAGTGCCGAGTAGACCGGAGGGCTGTCGAGGCTGATGGCCATGAACTGTGGAGTGGAAAGGGACGATGGGATGGGCTACATAAGGTGGATTTGCAAGGAGGAGCAGAAAAGGTTATGACTTCAAGAAAGTGCACCTTAACCTCAACTCGGCTCCAGCTGCTGGAAATATTTTTGTTGCTCTAGCCATTGCGAAATGTGAAAACTTTGAGCCTGAGATGTGGATAAAAATGGAGGGAGGGAGAAAGACGAAGAAGCCGATGTAGTAGTAGGGGATAAGATCGAGTAGACGAGCAGTAGTGAGCTGGTGAGGCAGTGTGAATGCGTGGAGGGCCTTCCTCCACGTGGTTGTATTTTTTTCCCAACAAAATAGCTATTGACATGCGTACATTGGAAAACGGTGGGCACCTGGACCCGGATATTTTTGTTGCTCACACCCGTGTCTTATTTGGATATTTATAGTTTGATCCTCAATCTTTCTATAATATATAATTGTCCCGGTTAATATTCATATTGACTCCTAAATTTTTTACAATTGATTTTTTTCCACGTCAAACAACATATTATTTTTAAATACTCATATACATTTTAACGTGAAAACTACTTTAATTTCTACTAATAGTTCTCTTAGTTAAATATTTAGTGGGCGCAGCGAAGCGCGCATATCTATCTAGTATATACATCAACCAATGACTACTCTTT
This sequence comes from Chloris gayana, assembly GCA_031894775.1. NCBI lineage: Eukaryota > Viridiplantae > Streptophyta > Magnoliopsida > Poales > Poaceae > Chloris > Chloris gayana. Next base: position 574,980 of record JAUNZO010000272.1, on the reverse strand, counting down.
GCTGCCATAAATTTTCACCCATTATGTTGGGAACGAGCAAAGCAATATCTCCCATCTCTGCAGCGAGACAATGAACTACTCTGCAATGAGCGACACCACTTTCTCGTTATAACCGTCGTGTTGGAGCACACATCAGAACATATTGCCTTACACACGGCTTGATCCTTACAATGTATTATTGATGTGCTACATCTTAAATCTATTTAAGGTTATAGGACAATGAACCGATTTGGATTTAAGTCAAGGTTTGTCCACACTATATGCATCATTCTATTATCCATCCAATTTGTTTGTGTTATGTTGCATCTGAAAATAGTATAGTAACACTGTTATCACAGGTGTGTTTTTGCAGTTTGATCTGATTCACTTTTATAAACTAGTTTTGTGTGTTCTTTCATTAATAAAAAAATATTCCTATCATTTCCTTATATTTATACAATCCAACTCTTAGATATTCCTTTACGTTTTGCTTTCTAATGTCCAATTGTAGATAGAAGATTCAACACTTAAGTCAGACATAGACGATAATTCTTACTCTGATGCATGTGACCATGTTTTTCTTAGTCTCTTAATAATAACTATTTATTAGTTCATCAAAATTATAATTTTAAAAGTCAATACCTTTGACTCAGCTGCAACGCTGGGGTTATCAACTAGTATATTCTAGTTTTGGAGCCAACGTTCACCTAGAGTGACCATTGCTGGTTGAAAACAACCAACGGTCATGTGCCCCCCTTTATAAAAAAATATTAATTTAAGTTTTAGCACCCGGTGAATCCACATGTACCGATACCTACTTTTTGAGTTGAAGCACCGTAGGCCACAGTCATGACATGGATGCCTCCTATGGAACATTCCATGAAGATTCATTTAGGAACCATATAACTGTGGGTGCTCTTAGGCACACAGATTGCCTAGCGGCGCAAGATCGATCGAGTGGGCCAGCCCTATGTATCGCATATAAAGAGACACAAGTAGGAACTAGGAAAGAACAATTAGCATGGGCTAAATTCCACCTAGGGAAAAGTTTATTTTACTCTAGTGAACAATTCCACAAATAGAGATTCTTGTAAAAACAAAAAGAATTCGTAGCCGTGCATCAGTATAATAAAATCAAAATCCAGAATAGATTTCTGGCAACTTGGAGTGTCTGAAACAAAGCAAGTAGCCAGGCACATCAGACAGAGCAAAGTGCACTATTATTCCTCGTAGCGGCCACAAATAGTACATGGCTCGCGTGTTTAGTACTACTAGTAGCTACGTAGTACACACCATCTCCATCACAGAATACTTTGGCAGACAGCACGAAGCAACCCCAAAGGCAGTGATTTATCCTCAGCTAGCAGCGCGGCACGGCGAGGCCACAGGCGGCGACGGTCTTGCGCGCGTTGGGGCTGTTGATGTAGCGCCCATAGGCCGGGTTCTTTGCGAACTGGCAGAAGCAACCCTGCTGCGCGCGGAGGTTGGAGCAGCACGCCGCGCTGGGTTTCCCACCGCCGGTGATCGCGCCCACGCACGTCGCAAGGCTCCCGGCGTTGCAGGACGCCGCCGAAGCACCGCTCGCCATCGCCAGCACCACCGCCATCGCGACCACCATGGCCACCAGCTGCAGCTTAACACCACCATTGACCATCGTCTTCGCCATCACTGCTGCCTCACCTCAGGATCCACTCGAGAACAGTTGAGTGCACCGCTACACCCGCGTGTTGCGCCTTTTATAGCTGCCGAGCGATATGCACGGGGCACACACTTCCAAATGCCGCTGTGCAAATGTTGCTCGTGCCCGGTGACACGCGTACCCCGACGAGCTAGGATGATGGGAACAGTGTTAAATGCGATATCCCCGTCAGCGGCCAGTTTAATGTACGAGATCGACCTGGCACGTCTTCGGAGTTACTGTAGTTCACACGAGACACCTGGCAGTTTGGTCATTACCACTTCATGCCGCCGTGAGCCATAGAAGATTTCACTGTAATCTGAGTATGATGAGACTTCAACTTGCAAGCTTGAGACTTGAGAGCAGGCACCACCAGGCAGGGTTTGGTTTACTTGCACCTGCCCTCAGTATGGCCACGGTATGTAGTTGTTAATCGCGCATCACTGCACCAGAAACCAAAAGATCAAGGCGGACGATGCGTACATTACAAAAGAAGCAGTAGTTAGATGCTTATTATTAGAGCAGTAACATGATTAGAAACGATGACGGTTGGCGCCGGGTTATGCCATACGCTGACCGCATTGAATCGAATGCATCGATAGAGACTGCCAAAAGAAGGTCACGATTGAGTAGTAGTAAGTTGGTGGCGGTTAGTCGTTGGGCGGTGACGCAAGGACGGTAGCATTGATGCCCTGAACAATCCCATATGGACCGACGTTGCTCGCTACTCCTACATGCATCCCAATCCAAGTCGTGGCGTTGTTGAAGGTGAACAAGGAACAAACTGTCCTCGTTATCAAATCTTTAAAACGCTTGATTTTTGCAGAAGAGAACCATGGTGCAAACTAGCGAGGGACCCCTACGTGCAGTCCGCGCTATACGGTAGCTTACCCCCTTTTGACGGGAATCCACCTTATGCTGGATTGATGGGCGAGACTGCTAGAGTTTGTTGGTGGGCCATTTTCCTCATTCGCTATCTCGCTGGGCTATGTTTAAATGGGCTATGGGTGCTGGGCAGCTTAACGGATCGTGTTTCAACAGGCTATTAACGTGCTTGAACCGGACTGAGGGGTAATCGGGCCGTGCCCATGCCGTCCATCGGGTCGTGACCTCGGCCCAAGAACGATATGGGCCCACAAATAGCTAAACTAAATTCACAGAATAAGAAAAAACAAAGGTAAAGCTTTTTTGTTGGAACCATATCTATTTTGTTATCATAGAGCTTAAATCGCTAGGCATGACTTTTCCTTTTGCATCTATGGAAAATAGAAACAACAAAATTTTAAGTTCATGAAGTCACTACTTATGGTTGACAGAAATAAGTGACTTGATTTAAATAAATGATCATATTGTATGGTAATCAAACGGTTTTGATTACTTCTTTTACTACCGGCAATAGCAAACATTCTCTCTGCACAGCATCAGGCCACGATGTCTGGGTTTGCTTTGTCGATTGAAACTAAATGAATTTCAGTCGACTGATGCCAAGAAAACATGAAGAACAAAAGCAACACTATATATGATGCCAAATTTTGCAGGTTTGATGCATGTATATGTAATAAAAAATGCTATATTTACTGTGATATATTTTGTATTGGTTGAATGCTGGTTGCACAATTAAGTTGGACCTATAATAATATTGTATGTTTTTTTTAATGTCATTCTCACCTCCCACGTCTTGCGCTCCCGTCCGCCTGCGGTCCAAAAAGGTCACCGCGAAACACGCACGCAAGCACGCGGCCCTCGCTCATGACTGCCTGCCAGCAGAGGCCCCAGGCCCCCGGTTCGCTGGATTGGGCCCTTCTTTTTCGGAGTAGCAGTTCCTTCTTTTTGGAAGAGGCTAAGACTATGCGCGCTCGTGATTAAACTTTACAATTTTTTTCTCCCTGAGAAAGGAAATTTACAAAATTGAATCAGTGTTTTAGCTCGATTATGCTCAGTAAACTGCTATGTTTCTTTTCGTAAAAAAATTGTTTGAAACTCTTGCAGATTTTACTGAATGCTTTACAACACTACCCAAATTTCAGTTCGATAGTAACTGTGATAGTTACTGCTCCTTAACATAGCCTGAGTCAATTACCAATCGCAGAATGTCTTTGAAATCAAAATTGTACATCTTGTAGCCCTTCACGTAGTGCCTACAATTCGTTGCCTCGTCTTTCGTTTAATAGAATCAATCCCCAGGCGATTCACAAGCACGCGACCCGGAATTAATTCCGTCTTAATTAGTACACTACTGTGTTGGAAATCCATAAACTAGATGCAGCAGCTCCAGAGCGACTGCAAACACAGCCTCTTGCGGATCGATGAAGGCCAGTGCCTTGTCGGTGGACGTCCAAACCCAGAAAGATGCCGCCGGCAGGCTCGAGGCCGGCAGCGGTGGGGCGCTTATCCGGCCGTCCCGGATCTGCTACGCCGCCGTTGTCTCCACTGCCTTCTGGGCACTTGTGTTTTACCTGCACTCCGGCACACAAGGCAACGGCGGCGGGGATGCGTCCGTCCTGTTCAACCCGTCGGCGTTCCCCTCCGTCCCCTTCTGTCCGGCATTACCGGCGGCCGGCGCCCTTCCGCAATCGAGCAGTCTCGACCGGTTTTCGAAGGGGAGCCACCATCATCTCCGTCAACGCCGGAGGACCGGAACGTGACGGACCGTTGCGCGGGGCGGTACATCTATATGTACGACCTCCCGCCGCGCTTCAACGCCGACCTGGTCCGCGGCTGCAGCACACTCCGGCCGTGGATGGACCTGTGCCCGCTCGTGGCCAACTGCGGCATGGGCCAGCCGATGCAGCGCGACGCCGACGACGGCGCGTTCCCGGGCCGGCGGCGCGGCTGGTACGGCACCGACCAGTTCATGCTGGACGTGATGTTCCACTGCCGGATGAAGCGGTACGCGTGCCTGACCCCGACGCGGCCCGCGCCGCCGCCGTGTTCGTGCCGTTCTACGCCAGCCTGGACGGCGGGCGGCACCTCTGGAACACCACGTCGGCGCGCGACGCGCTCGCGCTGGACCTGGTGGCGTGGCTGGCGCGGCGCCGGGAGTGGCGCGCCACGGGCGGGCGCGACCACTTCCTGGTGGCGGGGCGCACCACGTGGGACTTCCGGCGCGAGACCGACGCCGACGAGGAGTGGGGCACCAAGCTGCTCAACCTCCCCGCCGTGCGGAACATGTCCGCGCTGGTGCTGGAGACGAGCCCGTGGCACCAGACGACCAACCTCGCCGTGCCGTACCCGACGGACTTCCACCCGGCGTCCGCCGCCGGCGTGGCCGCGTGGCAGGACACGGTGCGGGAGACCGAGCGCGAGTGGCTCTTCTCGTTCGTCGGCGCGCCGCGGCCCGGGATGAGCGGCAACAGCACCGCCCGCGCGGAGATCATCCGTCAGTGCGGCGCGTCGCGGCGGTGCGCGCACCTGCAGTGCACGAAGCCGTCGGCGAGCGCGCCGTCCAGCTGCGAGTCGGCGCGGGGCGGCGTGATGCGGCTGACGGAGAGCTCGGCGTTCTGCCTGCAGCCGCGCGGGGACACGCCGACGCGGCGGTCCACGTTCGACGCGATCCTGGCCGGGTGCATCCCGGTGTTCTTCCACCCGGACTCGGCGTACACGCAGTACACGCGCCACCTGCCGGAGGACCCCACCAAGTACTCCGTGCTCATCATGCACTCGGACCTCACCGGCCCAAGGAACGTGAGCATCGAGGAGACGCTGAGCAGGATCCCGCCGGAGACGGTGAACGCGATGCGCGAGGAGGTGGTCAGGCTCATACCCAAGGTGGTGTACGCGGACCCGAGGTCGAGTCGCGTGGACTTCAAGGACGCCTTCGACGTCGCGGTGGAGGCGGTCATCGATCGGGTGGCCAAGCGGCGGCGCGTGAGCGGCGCGGCGGCTACGTCGTCGAGGGACGCTGATTCACCGGTGGCCGTCTAGCTAGCTAGTAGATGCATCAGAAAATCAGAATCATGGTCCTCGCGCCACTGGTTCAGTCACGTCACATCACGTGCAAGCTCATCGATCGCGACGTGCGCGCATGCATCCCGGAGCAGTGCGACGGGAGTCTTGGACACGTGTCGCCTTGATTTTAGGATCGTGTGCCCATGGAGAGCCGCGATATGTCGGCTGGCGTAGTGGCGAAATTTGTGCCGGTGTAGCGCCGGAATACTAGGATCAAACATTCAAACGAATGTGTCTGCTCGCCAAGTCCGCCATATGACGACAGTATAGTATTTGTTCATGTACCACGCCGGCTTGTTGGCCTTTCAGCTTTCCCGAAAGGTGTCTACCAGTCTTACCTTTTGCTGTTTTCCAGCGACAATATGGAAGAGTTCACGTGGATATTCCATCGATCCCTGTAACGGATTATTATTGTTGTTACATCTCTTTAAGCGCCTTTGGCCTTTTCACCGCAAATGACCGCATGCTCCTAGAACTGGAGAATTGCCGATGCAAGTTCGTTAAATTGGGTTGTCAAGGGCCGGAGTTGATGAGAGACCATTCCCAATCTGGGAAGGAGATGGGATGCGGATGGGCAGAGCGTTCTCGTAATGGGTGGTTGTTGTAATTGACCTTCTTCTTTGTTTGTTCAGAAATTAATGTATTTTAGTTTATTGGGACAATAGCAGCCTTTGATTGCTCGTTTTTAAAACCAGTTTCAGCATCCGGTTGGGTCGAGGTCCGGATCGTGTTTTACACAAACATCAAGAGTTTTTCCTAAAAAAAGCATCAAGAGTGAATGACAGTGGTATAGCCGTATAGGAAATACAGTGACTATATTCAAATTTGTTTTGCAAGAAAAAAAGCTACTCTACAATTACCTATGGACCCTTTGCAAAAGAGAAACGCAAAAAAGTGGCTCGGCAGCTATGGGCGGTCAACTGAGTCAAAAAGTTTGTATTATGAACTTACTTAAAAAAAAGTTTGTATTATGAACCAAAGTTAGAATTTAAATGGAGGCAAGCCCAAAATTGATTTATAGGCCACATGATGCTTATTGGGCATAAAATGGGCCCAATCAAAATGTTATCGAGACTAAAAAGTACCATGGGCCTTAACGTTGGCTTAGTCTGCTACTACTAAGGGTACTGATAAGATTAAACGAATTGTTCTTCACATTTTCGAAAGCCACACCACAATGTTGCATCATGCACTAATATATCAAAATTTCATCTTGTAATGGACATCTATCCTAGTTCCTAGAATTGACGCTGCTTCAATACAAGACGTCGTGACGTCACTGTTGCTAGGCAAAGAAGACAAAAAGAGGGTTGGAGGACCCTCTTGTGTCCTTGCTGTCATGTGTCATGGTGGTCCTGTCATGTGGAGTCCTGTGTATCGTGTTATTACTACTTAGATAATTAAATATGTGGACCATTTATGTAGGCAATATATCTAGCTTACTTTACCAACGACTATCGCAGAAGTTTACGTGCATCAACTTAGCTAGGCATGTTAGGGGCTTAGGGCCTACTCCTCCGTCCCCAAACAGGTGTCGCTTTTGACTTTTAGATACTCCATCCGTCCGGAAATATAAGCATTTATTGACTTTTAGATGTCATATTTGATCATTCAGTCTTATTCAAAATAATTGCTAAAATTTTATTTATTTTGATACAATATACTTTATTCTTACGTATATTTAAAGTACATCTTTTTTAGTTTTGTATTTACATAAATATTTTGAATAAGATGAATGGTCAAACGAGAAATCGGAAAGTCAACGAATCCTTGGACGGAGGGAGTATCCTATTTGACCATTCGTTTTATTCAATTTTTTATGTAAAAATTATTTTACTTTTTATAATATATTTTAGTATTAGAGATACATAATTATGATATATTTTTTAAATAGTTAGTAAAAAATTAAATAAGACGGAAGGTCGAACGTGATGAACAGAAATCAAAAGCGACAACTATTTGGGGACGAGGGAGTAGCAGCAAGGGAGGTTTGTACTTGCGCGTCGAGCTATGGAATGCGTGAGCACCAGCCTAGGTTGACATCACTAGAGAAGATGACAAATACATTATTTTTTTTATTTGTAGATCCAGTAATACTAGGAGCAAGGAGAGGGCTTTCTTGCCTATGCGGTGTACTAAGACACCATGAGTGAAATAATGTATGTATATCAGTATATGTGTTCCATGTCATCGATAAATTAAATCACCTGATATATAGTCTAACTAGCGAGTAGCCAAGTACAATAGTATAACAACGATTTAGCAAATTAACGCTGTAAAGTTTAGTATGTAAACAACAAAACGATATGAACCAGTACGTGGCATGCAAAAACGTGAAGATCGAGACGGCAATACGACCACCCGGTGGATTAGCATCACGGTTAATGACAGTGAGCGTCTCTTTAGTGCTGCGAGCCAACGGACGACGACGCCCCTCGCCGCCGGTTAGCCGCTCCATCAATGACCGCCTCCACGGCGACGTCGAAGGCGTCCTTGAAGTCCACGCGCCTCGACCTCGGGTCGGCGTACACCACCCTCGGGATGAGCCGGATCACCTCCTCGCGCATCGCCTTCACCGTCTCCGGCGCGATCCCGCTCAGCGTCGCCTCGATGCTCACGTTCCGCTCGGTGACATCGCTGTGCAGGATGAGCGCCGAGTACCTGTTGGGGTCCGCGGGGAGGTGCCGCGTGTACTGCGTGTACGCCGACCCGGGGTGGAAGAACACCGGGATGCACCCGGCCAGGATCGCGTCGAACGTGGACCGGCGCGTCAGCGAGTCCCCGCGCGGCTGCAGGCAGAACGCCGAGCTCTCCATCAGCCGCATCACGCCGCCCGGGTTGTAGCAGTTGGCCTTGCCCCCGGCGCCGCCGCACCGGTAGAGGCTGCACCGGCTGGACGCGCCGCACTGCTGGATGATCTGGCCGCGCACGGTCTGGCTGTTCCCGGGCCGCGGCGCGCCGGCGAACGAGAAGAGCCACGCGCGCTCGGCGCTCCGCACCCTGTCCTGCCACGCGGCCACGTCCGCGGCCAGCTCCGGGTGGAAGTAGGTCGGGTACGGCACCGCGATGAGGCTGCTCGGGTGGGCCAACGTGACGGTCTCCAACACGAGCACCGTCATGTTCCGCACGGCCGGGAGGTGGAGCAGGCCGGTGCCCCACCCGCGCTCCCCGTTCCGGCTGAACTCCACCGCGGTCCGGCCCGCGACGAAGAAGTGGCCGCGGCCGCCGCCCGCGGCGCGCCACTCCGGGCGCCGCGCCAGCCACTCGGCCAGGTCGAGCGCCAGCGCGTCGCGCAACGAGGTGCTGTTCCACATGTACCGCCCGGCGTCCAGGCCGGCGTAGAACGGCACGAAGAAGGCCGCGGCGCGGGCCGGGTCGGCGGTGAGGCACTCGTACCGCTTCATCCGGCCGTGGAAGATGACGTCCAGCACGAACTGGTTGGTGCCGTACCAGCCGCGGTCGGAGAAGGCGGCGCCCGCTTCGTCGTCGTGGCTCAGGGCCTGGCCCATGCCGTGGTTGGCCACGTACGGGCACATGTCCATCCAGATGTCGAGCGTGCCGCAGTCGCGGACGAGGTCCGCGTTGAAGCGCGGCGGCAGGTCGTACATGTAGATGTACCGCCCCGCGCAACGGGCGTCGTCGGCCGGAACGCTCCGGTCCTCCTTCCCCGTCGCCGCCGGCACCGTAGCCCCGGACGGCGGAGGGCCCGGTCCGACGGTGACGCTGGAAAAGAGAGGAACGGAGAAGGTCGACGGCTTCAACAAGACGGACACCACGCCGCCGCCGCCTTGCATTGACGGAAGGAAGAGCACAAAAGCCCAGAACGTGGTGGAGATGATGGCGAGGTAACATATCCGGGAGGGCCGGAGGACGTCGCCATCTTGTTGCTTGTGGACGACATCCCCTCGGATGTCTACTTCGAAGGTGCCAAGCTTCATCTCTCTTTCAGCTCGGTCTATAGTAAGTACTCCATCGCTAGATGTTGTTTGCAATTTACACTTAGCCTTCTAATGAACGTCTTCAACGGCGCGTGCGCTGCTACCGTGTGCATGTATTATTGCCCTATTGCCAAAATTGATACTTAATTTACGAGTTCTGCCCTTGGGAGAAGCGAGGTCAGAAACTCTGGACCACGATAGAAATAAAACAAGTGACCTACACCTACAGGGTTTGCTTGGTCAAATACGAGAGTGATAGTTTATTAACATGTCATTACTGATCGCATGGGACCACAGTGTAATCTCTGATCGCAGAAAAAAAGGTGTAATTTCGGTCGCCGGTGGTGGGCAGCAAGGTGAAGGTGAAGGAGTACGGTGACTCGGTGAGAACATATGGTTTGCATCTCTACAAACTTGTTTCAGGCTTTGACTGATGAGCACCTATGTTTCAGGCATTACTATAGGCACCTATATTTTCAGCCTTTAACTGTAGTAATTCTTTTTTTTTCCGAGGGCACTCATAACTATTGAGATATGTTTAATTTATAGCAATAACATTTCACTGATAACCGGATATGAATATATCACATACAATATAGAGTAGGTGTGGAACAAAATAGGCTTGGTCCAGAGCCAACACGTCCTCAACATCATAATTTGAATTACAGAAATGTCAAAATATGTCAAATTGACATATATCTGACATAATTTAATATTACTGTACTTTAAATTATGTTTTGACAACATACCTATAACTAGTCCGACATGTTTAATAGTATAATCAGAGATTCAATATTTATATTGAATAATAATTAATAATAAAACTAGGGTGGACATATGCCCCTCTACCAACAAAAGTCACTCTCTTAAAGCAGAGTTTGCCATCATTACTTAGCTTCGCACATGTGAGCATGGAGGAGGGGTGTTGGTTATGTGGATGCAGAGCACAATCGTATCTCCATCACCCCATTATACACGCCCAAGAACAACCGTCGGCTTGGTTTTTGGTGATATGGGAGTTGGAGGTGTTTGGCTACATGACAACCCTCGATTCCAAAAAAAGGAGAGAAATTTGAAGATTAATTGTCATTCTTGCCCTTTATTGGGTTATGGGTTGCCTTAGGTTATTGAAGAAAATGAAAATGAATGTAATTATCTTCCATTCTAGAATATCAGATGTGCTAGATTTTTTCAAGCCAAGTGTAAATATTTACTCAGCATATAATAATTATAAAGTGCTAGCATATATATTACATGGCTCACGAATTATAAAGTCTAGTACCACGAAATGATATACATCCATAAGTTTTGCAGGAATGTTTTCCACTAACTCTCCATGCAATGTGTTAGAAAACATGATTCCAAAGTTGAATCATCAAAGATATAATATATGGTGACACTGCATATTTGTTGTACCTATCGTCGAGGATCGTAGGCAGGATCTCAATCACAATTGACAAAGTTCACATCAATCACAATTTGAATGCCTACGAATGAAATTGTGAAGAAGCATGGTGGCAGCCACAATATATGCAGAACTATCCGATAATTTTCTCGTAATGAGCCGAGTAGACGGATATCAGCAATTCCGGGACCGCGCGTGTTCAGGGGTCTGTGGCCAGTTGCTGCCGCCACTTGGCCACGCGATTGATGACCTCCTCCAGCGCGACGTCGAACGCGTCCTTGAAGTCCACACGGCTCGACCTCGGGTCCGCGTATACCACCCTGGGTATGAGCCTGATCACCTCCTCGCGCATCGCCTTCACCTTCTCCGGCGCGATCTTGCTCAGCGTCTCTTCGATGCTCACGTTCCGGTCGGCGACGTCAGTATGCATGATGAGCACGGACCAGCTCTCGGGGCGTGGAGGAAGGTGCCGCGTGTACTGCGTGTACGCCGAGTCCGGGTGGAAGAACACCGGGATGCACCCGGCCAGGACGGCGTCGAACGTGGACCGCCGCGTGGGCGTGTCTCCGCGCGGCTGCAGGCAGAACTCGGAGCTCTCGAAGACGCGCATCACGCCCGCCGGCCAGAAGCAGTTGGCGCCGCCGCCGCCGCCGCCGCAGTCGACGTGCTTGCAGCGGCTGGACGCGCCGCACTGCCGGATGATCTGGGAGCGAACGGTCCGGCTGTTCCCGGGGCGCGGCGCGCCGGCGAACGCGAAGAGCCACTTGCGCTCCGATTTCCGCACCTTGTCCTGCCACGCGGCCACGTCGGCGGCGGACTCCGGGTGGAAGTAGGTCGGGTAGGGTATCGGGATGGTGCTCCGGCTCGTCGGGCTGGTCTCCTCCAGGATGAGCGCCGTCATGTTCCGCACGGCCGGGAGGTTGAGGAGCTTGTTGCCCCACTCCTCGTCGGCGTCGGTCTCCCGCCGGTAGTCCCACGAGGTCCGTCCGGCCACCATGAAGTGGTCGCGGCCGCCCGTGGCGCGCCACTCCGGGCGCTGCGCCAGCCACTCGGCCAGGTCCAGAGCCAGCGCGTCCCGCGCCGAGGTGCTGTTGAAGAAGTACCTGCCCGCGTCCAGCGCGGCGTAGAACGGCACGTACACCGCGGCGGCGAGGGAGGCGTCGCCGGTGAGGCACGCGTACCGCTGCTTCATCCTGCAGTGCGAGATGATGTCCAGCATGAACTGGTCGGTGGCGTACCAGCCGCGGCCCAGGAAGACGCCGCCCTCGTCGCCCAGCGGCTGGCCCATGCCGCAGTTGGCCAGGAACGGGCACATGTCCATCCACGGCGAGAGCTTGCGGCAGCCGCGGACGAGGTCGGCGTTGAAGCGCGGCGGCAGGTCGTACATGTAGATGTACCGACCCGCGCAACGGTCGTCGGCATGCTCGGGTTGAGGCCGCCGGCCCGCTGAAACGCTGGACGGCAGGGGAAGCGAGGGCGTCGTGGACGGCTTCAACCAGACGCCGTCGCCGCCTTGCTTGCAGGAACGCACGTAGAACACCAAGGCCCAGAAGGCGGTGGACAGAATGGCAAGGATGAATATCCGGGATGGCGGGAGGATGACACCGCCACCGTGCTTCCCAGCACCATCCATGGCGTCTTTCAGGATGTTTTTACTTTGAAGCTTGAACAGGGTGGTGACTGGTGAGCTACTGAGCTTCATGCTCGTTCTCCTTTTGTAATCCTACTAGAAAAGGAAGTACACGTATCCTGGCTAGATAGCCGTTGTTTGAACTTGGCACGCGTAGATCCCTAGAGTATTCCATTCCACGGATAATTAATTCTTACAGAGGTTCTCTGATCTTAAATTTGTTCTAAATTAGTGATGTAGTCTTCTCTCGAAAGACTCCAATGCAGGCAGAGTCCCAAAAATATACTATGTCGAGCATTCCGGTTTATAGTCTACTCCTATTCATTTATACAACTAAGTCAACCTAACTGGTGACATACCATTGTGAGTCCGCTGCTACCGGATGAGCCGTTGTTTGCAGTTTACGCATAGGATTCTATTTCTATAGACGTCTTCGATTGAGCAAAACATCAATGTGAGTCCGCTGCTACCGGATGCTTCAGTGTCGGCCGCATATTGCTAAAACGGTACTAGTATACTTCTTGATTTATGAGCTGTGCCCTTGGGACAAGCGAGGTCAGAAACTCCGAATTGCAATAGGGATGACCTAGTGTCCTACTGGTTAGCTGGGTCAAATATGAAACTTATAGTTTATTAACATCACATTAGTACATTATTGACATGCCTGTCAATATGAATACTGCATTCTCTTTCCAAGAGAAGGATGACTACGTTTCCAAAAGGCTGATTCGAAAACCTCTGAATATTCCGACGAACCAAAAGGAAAAAACAACAGTTCGCAACCCAAACAGCAATGGGATATACACAACTGTACCACGTACGAGTTCAGTAGCCACAAGGCACTACTGCATACTACTACTGACAGAGATGACACACTAGTACTGACTTAGAGTTCCACTGATATGGCATAAACTTCGTCCATTTGAGTTCGGTTGGGTAGGAGTACTACTTACTTGCAGCTAAGTAATGATAATCATTTTTGTGGGCATAGGGGCCGTTGGGTTGGGTAAGAGTACTACTTACTTGCAGCGTGCGGTACAGGGCCGGGTGACTTGTGCCGACCGCTGAGCAGCCCTACGTTACACCCGGAGCCACACTCCAACTGCCACCACCGTGTCCTCGAGATGCCCGCCGCCACGAGGAGGGGAAATCGGTGAAGGCCCTCGCCACCAGGGAGGAGATGAAGGGGGAGGACAAGAGATGGCGAAGACGATGATGGCTTTCTCGAGGGATCAAGAGCCGACATAGATGTCGAGGGCGTTCTCATGTCAGTGACCACGGACAAGGGCCTTGCGGCAGGCCCCGACGGGTGCTGGATGGAGCACGTATCATCATGCAACATTTAAACTTCAAATTTAAACCGTTCAAAGAGAAACAGAAAAGATAAATTACATAAGGGAGTAGATTGGACCACCTTAAATTGTTTGAGGGAGTAGAGTGAGCCAAGATATTGATCGTGGTGTAATTCATACAAAGTGGATTGTTTGAGAGAGTAAAATAGACTTATTCCTAGTATTAAAATTGTATAAAAACTACTAGCTGTGTCTGTCAGATCTGCTCAAACCCTTGACGAATCCTTGCCCCATCCAACCCTAAACCGGCAGCAAAAGCAACAAGAAAAATAGAGGAAGAAGGAAAGAATGCACACACAATACATATTTATGCCTTTCCACCCTCAACAGGCGTCGCCTCAATCCCCGATCCAACGTAATAGCTTGGCCCTATCCTCCTCCTCCATCTTCGACGGCTTTCACTGTCTCTTTGTCGGCTATCGCCGCCAAATCCACTCCTTACGGAGCAGAATGATGCTAAAATCTCTCTCTCTCTCTCTCTCTCTCTCTCTCTCTCTCTCTCTCTCTCTCTCTCTCTCTCTCTCTCTCCCCAAGTGGCGCCGCTCGTCGTCGCCTCCTTGCCACCGCGGTATCCCCTTCTCAACACGGTCTGGTCATGCGCCGTGTTGCTCCCCCTCCCCTAGGCTCCGATGCGGCACGAAGCTAGGCCTCTACGAACCGGACCTAACGGTAGCTGAAGCCTGCCACACCGCATTAGCCGGGAGCGTCCACGATGTCAAAAAGTGGCATGTCTCAAACAGAACATGTCCACGTATACCAAAATGTTGTCCATGCTGCCAGGCATTCCTGTGTCTATTTTAGACTATTCTAATTAAACTTCCATTGAGAATATAAAATTTCATTCACACATATTTTGACCGATATCAAAATAACAACTAGATGTTAATTTAATGCTACTACTTATCCATGATATTGTGAGATGAAACTGTGCATTAAGAGAAACTATTTCATCCACCAAACTAAATCTTCAAATCTGACGTGCCACTCTTCGACAAGTGTACGATAAAAACTATGCATTAAGGGGGTGTTTGGTATGGCTCTGAAGCTGAACTCCGGTTGAGAGCTGACGAGAACCAACCAAACACCCTTGCTCCAGAGCAAACCTACTCCGTGGAGTTAGAGCTGACGAGAACCAACCAAACACCCTTGCTCCAGAGCAAACCTACTCCGTGGAGTTAGCATAGTCGTAGTTCATTATCTACGGAGCCGGCGAAGCACCTCATTTGCACCTCTACGAATCACAAAAACGGATATAGACACAGAGTTGAGGTGTATTTACCCTCCACTACCATTGATTATAGAAAAAAACGGTTTGTTCTATTTCCACGTTATGCGCCATGGGCCATGACATCCTCGAGACTCCAAATATCTAACCCTACTCACGGTCTCTTTGGTTGAGTTTTTGACTGTAGCTTTTTCTTTCTAAAAACCAAAGCCAACCAAAGAGCCTACCTCCCAAACCTGCTCAAGGCACCCGCGGCTCGGAGCACCAGGCGGCGCGCGGCTATTTGCTGCGACTTGTTTGCTGCAGCTTCGGGAGAACGGGGTCACGCACGGGAGACACAGCGAATGGCGTCTGCTTGCTGCTTTGCTCCCTGTGAGGATATTTTTCGTTTGTTTTTCAGTTTTTTTATTGGCCAATGTTCATCTGAGTCATGATTGAAGATTTTTGTTTTTTAAGATAGGAAAAGAAAACAAATAGTAGGCATGCTGTTCTTGTCCAGGACTTGTTTGTTTTCTTCAGAACGAACTAAAATTGGACATTTGTATATGATATTCAGACTCTGAGATAACGTGATGTATATTGAATGTGAAAAAATCTATAAACAATACTTAATCTTTCTAGAAAACTAATGACTTGTTTGCTGCGAGAGGGAGGTAATCTTGATAGCAAAAGTGTCATGTAAGGGATAGCAAATCTAAACGGATGGTAAGAAGAGAACCTTAAATTTTGGATGGTTCATAGCGGAAGAGTATATGTTTGATCGTATGTAAGGAATTTGCTCATGATTTAGTCAAAGAAAATATTTCTTTAGGGAGACCAAGGAAAATATTTTTTTTAGCCAAATCATCTCCTTTTATTGATTAACAAAGTTATAGGTGATACATACGCCGTCCCGCCGGACGCCAGTTCAAGAACCATACATGCATGCCTAATCCGTTATAGATTGAGCTTCTAGCAAGAACATGAGGATCTACATTAGAGTTTCGACTCTCATGCACAATTTCAGAAACGGTAAAACTCTAAGTTCTCGCTCTAATTTCTTGGACTATATGTCCATAGATTCCCATGCCTCCTACCTTTAGGCCCCGACAACATTAGTAGCATTATCACGAGATAAGTCCGAGACCGAAGGGCTAGATCGCTTGTAAGTGGAACGAGTGAGGGGGAAACCCGCGTCTCCTCCAAGGGGTGACGGGCGGAACCCTAGTCCCCACCTCCGCCGCCCCCGGTTCCCCCGCTTCCTCCCCGCCCGCCGCCGCCCGAACGGGCAGCGAGCCTCCGTTGCGCTGCCGCGAGGAAGGCGACGGCCGGGCTTCTCTTGTTTCTCCACCGCAGCCCCCACCCCCATCCCCCACCCCTACCGACTACCCTATCGGCGGCAAAAGGCCCTACTTTGTCGGATCCGGGGCCTTGGGGCCCGGATCCGGGGGAGGGTCGCGCGGATCTGCCATGACGGCGGTACCATCGGGAGGCGGCCCGGAGCAACGGCGCAACGTCGGTGCTGGGTCGCGGCGCCGGTGCTGCGATGCCCGGCGTATCGACGGAGGCGCGCCGGAGAAGCGGCGCACGGAGGCGCGCGGGCAAGCGGCGCCGGCGGAGGCACGAGGGTGGAGTTGAACCGGCGAGCGGCGTCGGCGTGACGTGCCGGCGGAGGCGCGCCGGAGGAGCGGCGCCCGGGGGAGCACCGACGGATGCGCGCCGGCGGAGGCGCGTCGGCGGAGACGCGATGGCGGAGGTGATCCGGCGAGCGGAGCCGGCGTGGCGCGACCGCGGAGGTGCGCCGGCCCGAGGCGCGCCGGAGAAGCGGCGCCCGGGGCGCGTCGACGGATGCGCACCGGAGGCCGCGGCGCGTTGCCCTCGTTGCCGTTGTTCGGCCCTAGGTTGCGCCTCGCACGACAACAAACAGGGCGTAGACGTTGCCGTGGACGAGGGCAAATCCGCCGCCTTGCTGGCTGGGAGTTGACCGTGCGGCAGGCTTGCGCGACGACGTCGTGCTCGTTAAGATGAACAAGGGCGGTGAATTGGTCGGTGGCGCACGCTTTGTCGTCGCTGCGAGCGTTGGGGGTGTGGTCGGCGCCGAAAGTTGCCTAGAGGGGGGGGGGAGGGTGAATAGGCGATACAAAATAATTCCCGAAAAACACAACACTAAACAAGCGATCAAACCAAAAGGGGCGGAACTTCCGTCACCGACGGAACTTTCGTGATGGTCACGGAACTTCCGTTCCTCCTAGGGTAAACAAGGAATCTAAAGCGATAAGGTGAAGATCTCACAAATATGGTTGAATACAATCCTTCCTTGATCGATGACAAGTATTCTACCTGCAGGAAAAGTAAATCCACACAACACACACGTAGATCGGCCACAACCTTTCTCGAGAGAAACAAGAACAAGGAAACACAAACAAGAACAACACAAGGGAGACACAAGATTTGTTGACCGAAGTTCGGACCCCTCACAAAGAGGTTCCTACGTCTCCGTTGAGGAGCTCACAAAGAGCCGGGTTTCTTTCAACCCTTTTCCTCCCAAGCAACCACAAAGGTCAAACTTGGTTTCCTTCTTCTTCTTCTTGGTTGATTTCTTTCCTTTCGGAGGCGAATTACAACCTTCACAAACTTCCCTAGACTCACCACAATCTTGGGAGCTCTAGGGTGACACCTAGCCAATCTAGGAGAGCAAATCTCCAAGAGTAACAAGTGAAGTAGGGTTTGCTTGCTAAGGGAAGATGTGCTTAAGGTTGGGATGATGCTTATCAAGCTTGGATTTGATTTTGGACTCTCACAAATGGTTTTGGGATCACAAGGAAGATGAGAGAGATGAGAGCAAGTGCTTGAGTGAGATGGGAGTGTTCAAAAAGCACCAAGCAAACTTGCTCACGGGTTGGTCAAAGCTATATATAGGAAGAGGCCAAAAAGAGCCGTTGGGAAGTGTCAAAAGGTGGTTTGACTGGAACTTCCGTGAGACTTAACCTAGGGCATGAACAGATCTGGACGGAACATGCAAGTTCCGTCCTACACTCTCTGGAAATCACCGACGGAACTTCAGTGGCCTCCACGGAACTTCCGTGGAGACTTAGCTAGTTCACAACTTCCAAGGACGGAACTTGCAAGTTCCGTCCTGCACTCTCTGGAACCACTTTGGAGTTGACGGAAGTTCCGTGAGAGGTCATGGAACTTCCGTGAGTTCTGGTTTTTGTGGTTTGGCTTCTTTTGAACTTTTGGTGGATTTGATTTTATCAAAGCTTGTGTATGGAACAAAGAGCACATATTCCCTGCAACAAAAACTAATTCACCCCTCTTTATAGTTTTGGCAAGCCTAGACTCAAGGAAATAAAAAACTAAGAGACCCGTTCTTGAGTCCATCTTTCAACTTTTTGTATGAGGGGCTATCAGTCACATAATGTGGGTTAATCAATTAAGGTATCCCGTACATTAGCTCAATTAACTCATTAGTCATTTTAATTGTTTGTCATTTATCACCAAAACTCACTAGGGGGCCTAGTTGCATCTTCAATCTCCCCTTTTTGGTGATTGATGACAAACAATTAAAGGATATAGAGAAATCAAAACGAAATAACGACAAACAACCAAAATATAGCGGAGCTCCCCTAAAGAGATGCATGGATCACACAAACATCCGAGAGAGCTCCCCCTATATTTGGTACTTGTGGGGTGCCTAGCAACAAAAGTGCTCAAGTGCCAAGTAAGAGTGTAGAAAAGATCGCAAATTAAAAGCGCAAGCGGCACACCACATAAAGCAAGCCACATATATCGACATAAGCAATTTACACACATTAAAGCGATAGACATTCACCATTCAACATTCAAGCACATAGTTTTGCAACGAATAAAACTAGCCCTATTACAATAGAGCAAACACATAGATCACATAGTCTTATACAACTTAGTTCCCATTAGTTCCAACACTAAAGAAAAGAGCGATAACAAGTGGATAAGGTGAGACCCTCTTTTCTCTTTTCTCTCCCCTTTGGCATCAAGGCACCAAAAAGGAGTGAAAGAAGGATAAGAAAAGGAAACAAGAAGGGAATCACTCGGCATCGGAGGCGATGGGAGTTGCTTCCTCATCTTCTTCATTATCGTCATCATCTCCATCATGGCCATCCTCATCTTCATTATCTGTCCACACATAGACCGGAAAGTCCTCGGTGGGGTCATTCTTCGAACCATCGGAGGAGACCTCTAGCCCTTGGGCCCGCATGAGAGCCTTAAACCTGCGAGCATTCTTCTTGGAGCGTTCCTCATTTCTTTGGGTCCTTGCCCCAATAGCGGAGCACATGCCAAATACTTTCTTCAGCCCGGACATGAGGCGAGAGGTGGGAGAACGGCGCCTGCGAGGAGCACTAGAGGAGGGTCCGGCATCCATAGGAGGAGCAGGGCGGCGGCGACCCGCACGAGACCGAATGAGCTTAGGCTGGTACTCGTTGGTGCTTGCATTCTTTCTCAAAGGTCGGTCCTGTCTCGGCCTCGAACATTGCCATGAGCCATGGAGCATAGGGCAAAGTGCGGCGAGTATGATAGGATGCATGATGGATCTCCTCAATAATGAAACCAAGAACATCAAATCCAGGAGAATCGGGTGCAAAGCGAGCAAGAACATTGCGAGAGTAAGAGGCAACTCGAAGTGGCATACCCATCCTTTGGAGCGATGTTGTGACGGAGAAGACGATTCATGAGCTTGTAGTAGGGCGAGTAATCCGGTGGTATCTCCAATCACAGCATTTTCCGGATCAATATACATGAATTTGATTGCCTCATCGGTGAGTGTGTCCTCATTAGCAATACTAGGCATCCGGTCGAGATTCTTCGGGAGACAAAAGTAGGTGCCCAGCTTCTTGTAGCTAACACCGTAGGGGATGCCCTAGGTCATCCAATGCACGGTTCAGTAGCTCCCTCAAGAAAGACGGTGGCCCAAAACCGACATAGCACTTCCTCATTCCAGTCATACCGGAACCCCATCAAATCATAAACACCCCTGTCCTTGCAAGCAGCGATCACTTCATTGAAAAAGCACATTCTCTTTGTCTTCCATGAAACGCCAATCGACCCATTGGTGGGGAGATAGGCGGTGGACCTTCTTGGGTGGCATGTAAATGAACATTGAAGTGTAGTAGTCCTGCTGGAACCAAGTGAAGAATCTGTCATCACTCGCCTCTTGCTCATCCGCTAGGCGAGGATCGGTGACTCGGTTATCAAATAGAGCGGTCGATCTTTTCTTGTAATCATAAGGGGCGCGGTTTGGTGGGTAAACCGGCGGGCGCATGACCAAGCCCCTTATCACATTGGCGAGATGATCCCTCGTAACTACGAGAAGACCCTTAACCCCTTGCCGGTCCTTTGCCTCGGGCCCTCCTAGCAGGGAGAGGACCACCACGCGCCACACGAGCCGTCCGTGCTCCTCTAGGCTCACGATGGACTACAGCCTTCCTCTTCTTGCGCTCGGGCATGATTTCCATTTCTTCATCGCCATCGTCGCTTCCCTCAAATTCTTCCTCATCGTCATCGTGACTCCGTTGAGCGGGAGTCTTTGAGCGGCCCATCCGACATAGAGAAACAAAGAGGCGAGAAGGACCTTAGTAGAGCAAAGGGTAAAACAGAAGATAGAAAGATTTAGATGCAGCCATGTACCGTGGGGGCGGAAGTTCCATCAGATGCGGAAGTTCCGCCCGAATAGATAGGGTTGCATAAAAATCTTCACATCTACAAATCTACCCCCTAACGATTGGAGTCCTTGCACAAGAATGTTCACTAGACCCTAGTCAACAAGTTTGTGGAAGCCAAACTAGCAGATCTAGTGAATATTGAGAGATCGAAAAAGTAGGTACTAAAGACCGTACCGTGAGTTCTAAAAGACGCGGGAAAATCACGGAGGATCGACGGGGACGGAAGTTCCGGAGGTTGGAGAAGCTCTTGCACGGATTCCTTGCTCAAAACGACGGTTGATCTTCAAATCGCCATGGGAGCCGCCTTGAGAGGTTTGGAGAGGAGAGAGAACGTTGAGGTTGAAATGAAAGGATGAAGGGGTAAGTTGTGAATCCGGGTAGGGTTAAAACCCGGAGATGACGGAAGTTCCGCCATTTGCAACGGAAGTTCCGTTGCTGTCCGAGAGTACTCGGGCGGAGGTTGCAACCTCCGTGGAAACTAGTTTTAGGGAAACGCACAAGGACGGACGGAAGTTCCGTCAAGGGTCACGGAACTTCCGTGGAGGCAGAAAATGAAGATGTCCTAGGTTGGAACTTGGGGTTGCCCTCACTTGTGGATAGCCAGCAAACAACCACATTGAACAATATCCACAAGATGAGCAACAGGATCACTAGATCAACTCCAAATATTTTCAATACGAAAATAAGCTATATATATAATTTTTTTTTGCAAATAGTTTTTGGGAGAGCAACAATAACAATCAATATCACCAAGATGCGCAAAGATTCATTCCACATTAGAAGAATCAAGTATATTAAGTTCACTCCTAAGCTCACAAAATCTTTTCTCATCTAGTGGCTTGGTGAAGATGTCGGCTAGTTGCTTATCGGTTCTCACATAGCTAATCTCAATGTCCCCTTTGATTGAGTGATCTCTCAAGAAGTGGTGCCTGGATATCTATATGCTTAGTCCTATTGTGATCAACGGGGTTGTATGCAATCATGATGGCACTCTCATTGTCACATAGGAGGGGAACTTTGGTCAAAGAGTATCCAAAGTCCTTTAGAGTTTGTCGCATCCATAAGAGTTGTGCACAACAACTACCGGCTGCAACATACTCCGCTTCGATCGTGGAAAGGGCAACGGAATTTTGTTCCTTGGATGACCATGACACAAGGGACCTACCCAAGAATTGGCAAGTCCCGGAGGTGCTTTTTCTATCTACCTTACATCCGGCGTAGTCGGCATCGGAGTAGCCAACTAACTTGAATTTGGCGCCCTTAGGATACCACAACCCTATGTTTGGAGTGTGAACCAAATATCTCAAGATTCTTTTAACGGCCACTAAATGGCTCTCTTTTGGAGCGACTTGAAACCTTGCACACATGCACACGCTAAGCATGATATCGGGCCTAGATGCACAAAGGTAAAGCAAAGAGCCAATCATGGAGCGATATACCTTTTGATCAACTGCCTTCCCATTCACGTCCAATCCTAGATGACCATTTGTCTTCATTGGAGTCTTGCTTGGCTTTGCCTTGTTCATATCAAATTTCTTGAGGATGTCTTGGGTGTACTTGGTTTGACTTATAAAGGTTCCTTCTTCAAGTTGCTTGACTTGAAAGCCTAGAAAGAACTTCAACTCCCCCATCATTGACATCTCAAATTTCCTAGTCATAATCTTGGCAAACTCATCACAGAAAGATTGGTTAGTAGAACCAAATATTATGTCATAGACATATATTTGGCATACAAATAAATCACTTCAAACTTTTCTAGTAAAGAGAGTAGGATCGGCCTTGCCCATTATGAAGCCCTTGTCGATGAGGTATCCCTTGAGGTGTTCATACCAAGCTCTTGGTGCTTGCTTGAGCCCGTAGAGAGCTTTGTGAAGCTTGTACACGTGGTGAGGTTTCTTCGGATCTTCAAAACCCGGTGGTTGTTGCACGTATACTTCTTCTTAAATTGGACCGTTGAGGAATGCACTCTTCACATCCATTTGATATAACTTGAAACCATGATGTGTAGCATAGGCGAGCAATATGCGAATTGACTCAAGCCTTGCTACCGGTGCATATGTTTCCCCAAAGTCCAAGCCTTCAACTTGTGAGTAGCCTTTTGCAACAAGTCTTGCTTTGTTCCTCACCACCACACCATGTTCATCTTGTTTGTTGCGGAACACCCACTTGGTTTCCACAACATTTTGCTTGGGTCTCTCCACCAATGACCACACTTTGTTTCTTTCAAAGTTGTTCAACTCCTCTTGCATGGCCACCACCCAATCCGAGTCTTGTAATGCTTGTTCGACCTTAAGAGGTTCTAAAGAGGAAACAAACGAGTAATGATGGCAAAAGGTATCGACTCGAGATCTAGTGGTTACCCCCTTTTGAATGTCACCAAGAATGTTATCCACGGGATGATGTTTTTGTATGCTTTGTCGTACTCGGGGTTGTTGGGGCCTAGGTGCATCTTCTTCTTGTTCTTCTTGTGGTTCGTCTTGATGATCATCACTTCCACCAACTTGTTCTTGATCTTGGTTGTTGCCTTGATCATGATCGTCACCATGATCTTGGCCGCCACCTTGATCTTGTTTATTTTGTGGATCTTGTGGAGGATCTTCATCTTGACTTGGAGAAGATGGATCACCTTGCAATTGAGTTGGGTCTTGTGGCCTTATTTCACCAATTGCCATGTTCTTTATTGCTTCACAAGGAGCTTCATCACCTACATCACTTGGATTAACTTGTTCTACTTGAGAGCCGTTAGATTCATCAAATGTTACATCACGCGTGATCTCAACAATGCCGGTGACTTTGTTGAAAACTCGGTATGCATACACATTTGATCCGTACCCAAGCAAGAAACCTTCATTGGTCTTTGGAGCAAACTTAGAAGACCTTGGTTTCTTGTTAAGAATAAAGCACTTGCTCCCAAAGACACGAAAATACGACACGTTAGGAATTTTACCGGTGAGAAGCTCATAGGGTGCCTTTTTCAATATCTTGTGAAGGTACAACCGATTGGTTGCATGGCAAGCGGTGTTGATGGCTTCGGCCAAAAGGTATCTCGTCGGTGTGTGAGTACACCTCCAAATGGGGGCCTGTCAAGGCTCCCTTGGGATAGGCTCGGGGAAGAACGGATTTGCTCGCGCGTTAGTGCCGATGATTCGAGTGAGTAAGAACACGGGGAGTTATCCGAGTTCGGGCCGCACCGGGTGCGTAATACCCTACGTCCCGCCAATGTGTGTGTATTTTTCGGATCTCCCTCTTTACACCGGCGTCTCTCTCCTTTTATAGGATAAGGAGAAGAGCACCGTACAAGTACTGGGGGTACCCGGACACCCGGTGGGGGTCCGGTCTTTCCCGAGATATCCCGACACGATCCCGACTAAATCCGTTGCGGTCTCCTTTCCTCGGTACGCGTTTCGAATCTCTTTCACCCCATTGGTCGAGAGCCCTCCCGGCGCCGTAGCCGCGCGGCTTCCCGAGACGCGGCGCACGGGGAAGACGCGGGCACGTCTTGTCGGGCTGCAGCGTCGCCACGGGCACTCGAGTGCCGCATTAACTCCGGGTGGTTGGGGCGCCGGAGGAAACTACCGCGAAGCTTCGTTCTCCCCGGCGCTCCCACTCCTCCGGCTTTCGCGGGACTCGTGGACTTCGTGGCTTCGTGGGCTTCGTGGACTTCCCCGCCCTGCGGCCTTCGTCTTCGTTCGTGGGCCGAAAGCAGCCACGCGCGGTTAGGGGGACCCCCGATCCCCCTACACCGACAGGAGCCCCCGGCCCCGGCCGCCGACCCGCGGGGTCGGAGCAGGGATTGGGGCCACCCGTCGGTGCCGGTGCCGTTTGGGTTGCTCCGGGCGTGGCTCTCGGAGGAGCGGAGCCGCTTGGTCTGCCGGGGCAGGACTGCCCCGAGGCGTCGCGTCGCCTCGGTTCGCGTGCGGTGGGCCCGCCCGGCGTCCGCGCTCAAGTAGGGGGATGGCCGGTTGCCCACGGCACGTCTTCCACTTCGCCCTTCGCCTTCCGTCTTCTCAACTTCTCTCTTGCTGCCGCGCTCCCCTTCGCCTTCTTCTCCGTCGATCCGCGCCGCCGTTTCCGTCGCCGTCGTCGCCGCCGTCAAGATGGCCCGCGGAAGGTCCTCCCCCGCCGCAGCAGTTCGCGCGCGCGCTCGCCGTCGGCAGATGCCCCGCCAACGGCGCAGCTTGCCCGACGCCAAGGTCGACATGTCGCGGCTTTCGCCCTTCCTGCCGGTGGACGGTGATGAGGCCGTTCGCGTTGGGGGGCCTTTGCCGCCGCCGACCGGAGGGCTGGAGATCCTCCACTTCGTATCCTTCGTCGTCGCCGGCGCCGTTCCCCCGCATTCTCGGATTTCTTCCTGGAAGTGCTCCGGGAGTATGGGATCCGCATGGCGCACCTCACGCCGAACGCGCTCGCGGCGCTGGCCGTGTTCGCCCATTTGTGCGAAGGATTTGTGGGGGTGCAGCCGTGCTTCCCCATATTCCAACGCTACTTCAAGATGACGCTTACCAACGCCTCGGAGGTGATCGGGTGCGTCCGGCTGACCGCCCGGCCCGACAGCGGGTACATACGATACTCGCCCAGCAGCAAGGTGGAGGCGTGGAAGAGGGCCTGGTTCGTGGAGCCGTACGAGAAGGACCTCCGTCACCTCCGCGTCCCGCCGGTCCCGGCCCAACATTTGGCCGTCCGGGACGCCGTGCCCCGCCTTCCCTAGGGCATGATGCCGGTGGTCCACCGGATCGCGGTGCTCGCCGCGGCCGGCTCGACTTCGCGTGGGGTGGTGCACGACTTTCTCGAGCGCAACATCGCACCCCTTCGCCGGAGATCGGTCCCGTCGTGGATGTACCGGGACTTCAACTTCGCCGGCCGCACTCGCACGGGGCGGGCTCGGACCTGCCCGAGGCTGCGAAGCGGTTCGCCTACTCCACGCCGACCGGGAAGAAGTGGCCCGCCTCCTTCGCGTACCCGGAAGGTGCCGGGCCCCTTCATCGGTCGGCAAACAAGCGCGCCGTCCTGGACAGCATGCCCCGACCGGGGCCGCTCGGGTTTCTTGCCACGATCCCGGCTCCCACTCCCGGTCTCCGGGTACCCGGAGTTACGCCTTCCTCCGACCCGGGTGCGACGGCCGCCCCGGGGGTGCCTCCGAAGCTCGGGTGGTAGTCCCGGCGCTGCGAGGCCCGCTCCGAGCGCGCGGGACAAAGGCAAGGGAAAAGGTCTCCGTCGTCCTCCTCCTCCGACTCCTTCGGGTCCGCCTGTCTTCCACGAAAGCGGGCCCGGCAGGCTCGCCGGCGCCGGTGACGGGGGCCGCTCCACAGGAGAAGTCCCCTGCAGCCGCACCGGCGCAAGCGGCCGGGTGGACGCGCGACGGGAAGGAAGCTTTCCTCTCTTTTTACTTACGCTGCGTGCCCGGTGTGCTGCACTTCGTCTCATCGTAGGCCGATAGTTGCGAAATGTGTTCGATTTGCTTTGTTTGCGGGATCTGTCCGGATCGAACCGGACCCGGACCTGGCCCCCATAAACCCCAAGGCGGCCGGTGCGGCTCCGGTGGCCGGGGCGGAGGACGGCGCGGGAGGGGCAACGGGTGCCCCCGAAGAGGTGGCCGCTGGTGCCCCCGAGGAAGAGGTTGCGAGACGGTCCCGTGGAGGTGGCCGCAGGTGCCGCCGGAGAGGGGGCCACGGTCACTCCCGAGGAGGTGGCTGCAGGTGTCACCGAAGAGGAGGCCGCGGGTGCCCCCGCCGGCGAGGAGGCTGCGGGCGCCCTGCCGGAGAGGAGACCGCGGGTACCTCTGCCGGGGCTGACCTTGGCCGGGTGTCTCCTCCTCCAGCTGGGGACGTGCCGGGTGCCTTCCCGATCGGCGCCGCCGGCGTCCACCACGGTCTTCCACTCCGCGGCCGGGTGCCGGCGCCGCCAGCCCTATAGTGCTCGGAGGGGAATGACTCCCCTCCGCGCGTTCGGTCGGAGCCGGAACGGTGGCCGGCGGAGACACGTCGTCGACCGCTGCCGCCGGTAGGGGCCGTGGGCGCGCCGGACGCGGCCGGAGCGGGTCACCTTCGGGTCGCTCCGGCGGCATGGGTCGCCACAAGATCGGCGATGTGCTCGGGGAGGCCACCCGGTCGCTTCTTGCCATGAAGGCGGCCGTGGAGGAGGCGGATGCGTCCCTAGAGGACCGGGAGGCCGTGCCGGCCGAGCGCGAGGCGGAGGTGGCGGAGGCACGGCGGGCCCCGGAGACGGCGATGAAGCCGGCCCGGCAGCAGTATCGGCGCCGCATGGAGGAAATTCAGCGTGAGCTGGACCAAGCTTCGGCATCGGCGACCGGGCCGCCGAGAAGCCGCGTGACGCGAAGGCCCGCGAGGCTGAAAGCGTGAACCGCCTCCATAGCGTCCTGGAGCGGGAGCGTGCTGTGCAGCGTCGCGGCGCGCAGTTGGAGGAGGCGGAGGCCCACATGGACCTCCGCGAGGCGGCCGTGACCCGTCGCGAGGTGACCGCGGCGGCTCGCGAGGAGGAGCCGAAGGAGCGTGCCGGCGCGCTTGCCCTTCGGGAGGCTGCGCCGGGCGAGCGGGAGCGGGCCGTCGGAGCGGCCGAGGCGAGGGTGCAGCGCGTCGGCGACTCCTTGGCCTCCCGGGAGGCGGCGCTTAGGGGACGCGAGGGCGCCCCGGCTTCCCGGGAGGAGCAGGTCCGGCTTCGTGAGAACGAGGCCGCCGTCCGTAAGGAAGCCTTGGAGACGGAGGCGGCCCGTCTCGCTCGGGCCGAGGAGCAGGTCCGCGGCATCGCCGACGGGTTGGCGTACCGCATCCGCGAGGAGACTCTCGCGAGGGCCCGGAAGGCCTTCGCCGTCGAGCTTAAGGCAATGGAGAAGAGCCGGGATGAGTACCGCCGGCAAGTCGAGCGGTTGGAGGCCCGGTTGAAGAAGTCGGGTCGCGGCTCTTCCGTCGCAGCCGATGGCGATGACCTCCGGCGGCAGCTCACGGAGGCGCGGTCCCGCCTGAGGAATCCGAGCTTCGGCGCGTTGAGCTAAGCGAGCGGGCGACGAGCTGGCCACGGCGGCGCGGACGCAAGCGGAGATCGCCGCCGAGGTGCACCGGGCTGTTTCGTCGGCGCTATTCCGGGCGGGTCCGCCTCGTCTTCCCGAGCCCCTTGACCGCGGCGCGACTGGGTACGCCTACGCCATGCGGGGGTGGTTGACTCTCCGAGCAGCCCGAACACCCGGGTGGCGGAGGTCCTGGAGGAGGAGGGGCGGCAAACCATAGCCGCGGCCCTGGAGGAGGTGCTCGGCGAACGCGCCGGTGCTCGGTGCCCGGGTTCCCGCTCCTAGCCGTGGTCAATGGCGACATCCCTGCGGGTGAGCACGCCACGGCCAAGGCGCGAGCACGCGCCGTCGCCCGTGCCTTTGCCGAAAGCTTCAAGCGGGGCTAAGTGCGCACTTGCTCCACCTGCGCGTGGCTTCTCGGCGCTTGTGCCCCCCATTTTTGTGTTTTTTGTCAAACCTGTGTTCCTGTATGTACAGCAGATATTTCAAGTTTAACTTATCGTTGTCAATGGAAAGCTTAAACCCGCTGTTTCTTTTGTTCCGTGCGAATGTCCGCGTGCGTCGTGTAGTCGTAGGCCGTTCGGCACTTCGCGATGACGTTTTTAGCGCGACTCGAGGCGCCCGATCCTCAACCGGACACAACCTTCCGGCTTCCGACTAAGTCATTGACCTGCATTGCCCGTCGAGAGGAAACAAGGTCTTAAACATGCACGACCGCGGTCCTGCGAGAAGTAGGAAAAGAAGCGACGGGCGCTGTTTTTCATTTAAAACACGTTAGTACAAGTGCCGTGGCGACGTGGCCGTGGCGATAGGACTTCCGGGTACTACCCGGGACCATTGTCTACGAGAATATTCTAAGGGTAGAATTTCTTTAAGTGCTCAATGTTCCAAGCGCTTGGTTCCGGGTACCCGTCCTCCGACTCCGACCGAACGGATCCCGGGCGGGTGACGGCGATGACGAGGAAGGGCCCTTCCCACATGGGAGTTAGCTTATCCTTGCCTTCACGCGTCCGAGCCCGTCGGAGGACGAGGTCTCCCGTTTGCAACTCCCGGGGCGCACGCGCCGCCGGTGGTAGCGGCGCAAGCCCCGGAGGTACCTCGCGCTCGCGAGTAGTACTCGCCGTCTTGCCTCCTCGAGGAGGTCAATGTCGTCGTGCCGCCGGGTGCTTTGGTCGGCTTCGTCGAATGCGGCGACTCGGGGGCTATTGAACCGGATCTCCGTGGGTAGCACCGCCTCCGCACCGTACACGAGGAAAAAAGACGTTTCGCCCGTGGCTCGACTCGCCGTGGTGCGCGAGGGACCGGAGCACGGATTGGATCTCGGTTACCCACTTGGAGCCTTTCTTCTTCAACGGGTTAAATGATCTTGTTTTCAAACCCTTGAGGATTTCTCCGTTGGCGCGTTCGACTTGGCCGTTGCTCGTGGGTGGGCTCTTGAGGCAAAGCAGATCCGGGTTCCGAGGGAGTCGCAGTATGCTGCGAATGCGTGGCTCGTGAATTGAGTCCCGTTGTCCGTGATAATCCGCTGCGGCACCCCGAATCTTGCAATGACATTCTTCATGAATTTGACCGCTGAGTTTTGGTCTATCTTTGTCACCGCCTCCGCTTCTACCCACTTTGTGAACTTGTCGATGGCCACGTATAGCCACCTGTACCCACCGGGCGAGTCGGAAATGGCCCTACAATGTCCGGACCCCAAACCGCGAACGGCCGGGATAGGGGAATTGTTTGAAGGGCTTGAGCGGGCAGGTGCGTACGCTTGGCGTGAAGCGGCATGCCTTGCATTGTTGCACCGGCCTGGTGGCGTCCTGGAGAGTTGTCGGTCGGTAGTAACCCTGCCGAAAGGCTTTCCGGTCGGCGTGCGGGGAGCATGGTGGCTGCCGCACTCGCCCTCGTGGATCTCAACGAGTATGTCGTTGCCTTCTTCCGTCTTTACGCACTTCGACGAGAACACCATTGGCACTGCGCTTGTACAGCCTGTCATCGACAACGGCGTATCGCTTGGCTTGGCGGGCTAGGCGTTCCGCGTCCGTGTCGTCTTCCGGAAGGATGTCGTCACGCAGGTACCCGAGGATGTCGTCCATCCAGCGGGTGCCCTGCGGCTCGTTGGCAAGCGCTTCTTCGCTATTCCGCGTGTGTTGCGGATCCTGCGGGTGCGCCTGCGCTTTGTTGTTGCTGTCCGGAGCTCGGTCGGCGTCGGAGGCCGAAGGGGATGACGGGATCTCCATGAACGTCCCGGGTGGGGTTGGAGCTCGAGTGGAGGCCACCCGGGATAGCTCGTCGGCAATGTGATTGTCGCCCGAGGTACGTGAAGCACCTCTAGGCCGTTGAACTTCTTTTCCATCCGCTCGACCGCTGCAAGGTATGCAGCCATCTGCGGGTCGTTGCACTCGGTACTCCTTGGATACTTGGTTGACGACAAGTTGCGAGTCTCCCTTGGCGAGGAGGCGCGTGACCCCGAGGTCGGCCTCGATCCGCAACCCCGCCGGGAGAGCTTCGTATTCTGCCATGTTGTTGGTGCACCGGAAGTGTAGCTGGACCGCGTAGCGCAGCTCGTCGCCGGTTGGTGACGAGCAGCGAGCACCCTGCTCCCGCACCGTTGAGGGTGAGGGAACCGTCGAAGAACATCGTCCGGTAGTCGCCGGGCGCGTCGTCTCGCTGCACCGGGTGCTAAGCTCTTTCCGCTCGATCTCCGGGGTGGGCGTCCACTCGGCGATGAACTCGGCTAGAGCCCGGCTCTTGATGATGTGTGTGCTTGAGGAAGGACAAGTCGAACTCCCCGGCTCCACGGCCCACTTGGCCACTCGCCCGGTCGCTTCCCCGTTGCGCGAGTATGGTCTCCGGCGGTGCCGTAGTTACCATCCGGACGGCATGGCCTTGAAAGTAGTGTCGCAGCTTGCGGGACGCGATGAGTACTGTGTAGAGCATCCTCTCGGTACCGTGGGTACCGGGTCTTCGCGTCCCGCAAAACCTCGCCGATGAAATACACCGGCGCCGGATGCGCCGAGTGCGAGGGCTCGGCCTCCGGGGTGCGGGCCCCGGCTCGCTCTCGCTCGCCGTAGTAGTCGGGGCCGAAGCCCCCGGGAGATGCAGCATCGGTACGGCGCCGACGTCGGGCGTGGTTGGTGCGGATCCCGCCCCGCCCTCAATGCGAGACGTGGTCGGAGCCGGAGCCCCGGGTGGGGTGGGATCGGCGCGTCCATCTTCGCTTCTCCGGTCGTGGTCCCCGCTTCGCCCAAATCATGCGACGTGGTCGGAGCCGGAGCCCGGGTGAAGGCGGGGAGCCACGCCGCCCGCAGGGGTCGTTGTGTCGGAGACCGCCCGGGTGCCCCACCGGGCAGGCCGGAGCAGCCGCGTCGCGCGCCATGTCGTGAGTGAGGGCGTTAGTAGCCCCCGGGTGCTCCGGCGCTCGCGAGCTGGTTGCGAGCGGAGCCCCGGTCCGCTCGGCCCGCCGCCTTCGAGTCGTCAAAGCACCCGCGCTTGCCGGTTCGCCGAGAACCGCGAGGTGCTTGCTCCGACCGCTCGACCACCGGAGCCGCGCCGACCACTTGCGGGTTAGCCGTTATGTACAGGAGCAGCGGTTCACCCGGTTCCGGGCGACTAGGACGGGCGCGAGAGGACGGGTAGCGCTTGAGGTCTTGCAAAGCTTCATCGGCTTCCGGGTCCACTCGAACTTGTCCGTCCTCTTCATCGGCTTGAACAGCGGGAGAGCGCGTTCGCCTAGGCGTGAAATGAATCGGCCAAGGGCCGCCATGCTCCGGCCAAGCGCCGCACGTCCTTGAGCCGCCTTGGGGGCGGATTTCTTCGATGGCCCGGATCTTCTCGGGGTTTGCTTCGATCCCGCGGTGCGAGACCAGGAAGCCGAGTAGCTTCCTGCCGGTACGCCGAAGACGCACTTTTCCGGGTTGAGCTTCACCCGGTTACGGCGCAAGTTGGAGAAGGTCTCCTCTAAGTCGAACAGGAGAGACGGTGCTTTGCGGCTCTTGATGACCAAGTCGTCGACATACGCCTCTACGTTCCTCCCGATTTGCGAGTCCGGGGTTAGGCGCATGGCTCGTTGGAACGTGGGGCCTGCGTTTTTAGACCGAAAGGCATGCTCACGTAGCAAAAGCTCCCTGCGGGAGTCATAAAAGCGATCTTCTCCTCATCCTCCCTAGCCATACAGATTTGGTGGTACCCGGAGTACGCATCTAACATGCAAAGCAGGTCGCAGCCTGCGGTGGAGTCTACTACGGAGTCTATCCGGGGCAGCGGGAACGGGTCCTTCGGGCGGGCTTTGTTCAAGTCGGTGTAGTCCACGCACATCCGCATCTTGCCGTTGTTCTTGGGCACGACCACGGGGTTGGCGAGCCACGTCGGGTGCGTCACTTCCCGGATGAACTTGGCCTCCGGTAGCCTCTTGACTTCGGCCCGGATGAAGTCCTCACGCTCGGGGCTTGGCGCCTCGCCCGCCGCTTCACGGGTCTTGCGGCGGGGTCGACCTTGAGTTGGTGCTCAATCACCCTCCCGGGTATGCCCGACATGTCCGAAGGATGCCAGGCAAAGATGTCGCTGTTTGCTCGGAGGAAGGTGATGAGCGCGAGTTCCTATTTCGGGTCGAGGTCACCACCGATGGTGGTGGTCTTGTCTTCCGAGCCCCCGAGTGAGATCTTCTTGGTAGATACCTCTCCAGGAGCCGAAAGCTTTGCCCGCTTGGGGCCGGATTGCGCAGCGGGCTTCTCCGGGGTGTCGCGTGCTCTCTTCATGCCGGTGTCCTCCTCTATCGCCATTTCGGCTGCCAAGATGTCCTCGAGGCAAGCCATCGCTTTGACGAGCATCCGCCCTCTCCACGATGATACCCTTCGGGCCCGGCATCTTCGAGCGTGAGGAATGCGTGATGCGGGATAGCCATGAACCGGTTGATGCCGGGTCTCCCAATGATGGCGTTGTAGGGGAGGCCGATGTCCGCGACGTCGAAGAGGAGCTTCTCCGTGCGGAAATTGTCCCGGTGCCGAAGGTGACCGGGAGCTCAATCCTACCCAAGGGGCGGGAGCTACCCGGGAGCACGCCGACGAAAGGGCGCGAGGGCTGCAACTCGGCACGCGCCCACCGCAGGGAGTCGTAGACTTTCGGGGTGATGAGGTTGAGGCTCGCGCCTCCGTCGATGAGGGTGCGCCCCACCTTCTTGTTACGGATGGTGGGCGACACGACCGGGGGATCTTCCCCTTGGTGTTGTCCGGACCCACCATGTCGCTCTTGTCGAAGGTGATGGGAACATCCGCCCACTTCGAGCAGGGGAGCCGCGGCCTTGCCCTCGGTGATTGCGAGGACCTCGCGGCGGAAACGCTTGGCCTCGCCTTTGGACGCGAAGCTCGAGGAGCCTCCACCGATCACGGCGATGGAGTCGTCCACGCTTTGGTACGCCTCGACTTCCTCTTTCTCCTCCTCCTTCTCCTTCTCGGCCTTCTCGGCCGCCCGCCGCTCGTCGCGCCGTTTGATGCTCGCCTCGGATGTAGCGGCATTCCGACCGGTCGTGGTCGTTGGTGCGGTGGAAGTAGCACGCGAAGGTCCCCGGGGATTTAGTTGGCGACTTGCCGGTACCCGCGGGAGGTGGGCGTCGTGCCCCCACGGGGACGGGCCTCCGGCCGCGGCCACTTCTTCCGCCTTACGCTTGCGCGCGAGGTTCTTCTTCCGCTTCTTGGAGAGGGTGCTCCCGGACTTGGGAGAGGAGGTACCCGGGTTGGACTTTGCCGGCGGGTCGTGCCACGCTTGGGCTTCTCGGCGACGGGCGCATCCGTCGGCCAACCGGAAGAGGTCCGTGACCGTCTCCGGCCGGTGTACGCCCACTCGCCCGGGATATCCTTGTCTCGGACGCCGTGGCGAAGGCGGAGAGCACCGGGAGGGGTCGATGCGCGGGATGGTGTTGCGGACTTGATCGAAGCGCTGCATGAACGCCCGCGGTGTCTCGCCCGGCTTACGGACGATGCGGTCCGGGTCGATCCGGCTTCCGGACGTTTCGCCGTTCCTTGGAAGTTGGCCATGAACTCCGGCACGAGCTCTTCCAGGAGCCGATAGACTCCGGTGCCGGGTTCATGAACCATGACCGAGCCGAGTCCTTGAGAGCCGGGTGGAAGTAGTTGGCCATGATGTCCTCCGAGCCACCGGCGGCCTTGACGGCGGTGGAGTAGATCTGTAAGAACTCGTCGGGGGGGCGGTGCCGTCGTACCTTCTCGGTAGATCCGGGCGGAACTTGCCGGGCCACGTGACGTCGCGCGGGCGCTTTGAGAGGGCCGCGCAGCCCCGAGGAATGAGGGATCGAGCTCCTTTCTCTTGCCCTTGGGGTGGCGCTCCGGAGACGTCTCCGCTTCCGGCCGTTGAGGTTGTGGGCGGAGGTGCGCTCACGCTCGCGTCCCCGCTCGCGTGAGCGCTCGATGCCGACGTGTGCGTCCTCCCCTCGCGGCGACGTCCGTTGAGGTCATTGCGCAGGTCGCGGTGCCCCCGCGCTCGCGGGGAATGGACGGAGAGCGAAGCCGCCGGTGGGCGCGCGTCCTTGGCGCGGTCGGCGCGGCGATTGTTGTCGGTCGGTGGCTGCTGCGGCCGGCGTGACGGTCCCGCTCGGCGCTTGGCCTCGCGCCGTATCCGGGAGCTTACCTACTCCGGTGAGCCACTCCCTTGCTTGCTCTCCCCCGCCAGCCTCGCCGGCGGGTTGTTGAGCATGGTCTTTACGCCGGTCGGGGGGTCATCCCCCTCTTCTTCCTGGAAGAGGCGACGCGCGGTGGCACGCTCGGACGCAGGCGGCGTGACGGCTTGGGCGCGGCGGTCGGCGCCGCGCGGATCTGCTGCTGCACGTTCGGCCGCCGAGGCGCCGGACGATTGTCGTGGGCGAGCGGCCCGCGTGACGACGGTCGCGGCGACGGCGCCTCGTGGACGCTCGGCTGGAAACGCTATCCTCCGTCCGCGGCGTGCTTGAAGATCTCTGCATGGTTGCGTGGAAGTTCCACGGCGCGAAGCGAAATCTACGATTTCTTCCCCTTCCTGGCGCGCCAAATGCTCGGTGTGTGAGTACACCTCCAAATGGGGGTCTGTCAAGGCTCCCTTGGGATAGGCTCGGGGAAGAACGGATTTGCTCGCGCGTTAGTGCCGATGATTCGAGTGAGTAAGAACACGGGGAGTTATCCGAGGTTCGGGCCGCACCGGGTGCGTAATACCCTACGTCCCGCCAATGTGTGTGTATTTTTCGGATCTCCCTCTTTACACCGGCGTCTCTCTCCTTTTATAGGATAAGGAGAAGAGCACCGTACAAGTACCCGGGGTACCCGGACACCCGGTGGGGGTCCGGTCTTTCCCGAGATATCCCGACACGATCCCGACTAAATCCGTTGCGGTCTCCTTTTCTCGGTACGCGTTCCGAATCTCTTTCACCCCATTGGTCGAGAGCCCTCCCGGCGCTCGTAGCCGCGCGGCTTCCCGAGACGCGGCGCACGGGGAAGACGCGCGCACGTCTTGTCGGGCTGCAGCGTCGCCACGGGCACTCGAGTGCCGCATTAACTCCGGGTGGTTGGGGCGCCGGAGGAAACTACCGCGAAGCTTCGTTCTCCCCGGCGCTCCCACTCCTCCGGCTTTGCGGGGCTCGTGGACTTCGTGGCTTCGTGGGCTTCGTGGACTTCCCCGCCCTGCGGCCTTCGTCTTCGTTCGTGGGCCGAAAGCAGCCCACGCGCGGTTAGGGGGACCCCGATCCCCCTACACCGACGATATCGGGAGTCTTGTATTCATCAAGCATGGTTCTTGCCATCTCAATAAGTGTACGGTTCTTTCTCTCGGCTACACCATTTTATTGAGGGGTGTATGGTGCCGAGAAGTCATGCTTGATGCCTTCTTCATCTAGGTACTCCTCGACTTGTGTATTCTTGAACTCGGTGCCGTTGTCACTTCTAATCTTCTTGATCTTTACTTCATATTCATTTTGTGCTCTTCTCAAGAAGCTCTTTAGAACACCTTGTGTCTCACTTTTATCCTTCAAAAAGAATACCCAAGTGAAACGGGAATAATCATCAACAATGACAAGGCCATACTTGTTACCGCCAATGCTTAGGTATGTGACCGGTCCGAAGAGGTCCATGTGAAGCATCTCCAATGGTCTTGTCGTCGTCATCGTCGTCTTGGATGGATGGTTGGCTCCAACTTGCTTTCCGGCTTGACATGCGCTACACACTTTATCCTTCTCAAAAGCAACATCTTTTAGTCCAACAACGTGGCCACCCTTTAGAAGTTTATGTTGATTCCTCATCCCAACATGAGCTAGTCGACGATGCCATAACCAACCCAAAGTGGTTTTTGCTATCAAACAAGCACTTAGATTTGGACCTTCTTTGTTGGTGAAATCAACAAGATATATCTTATCCTCCAAGTACCCTTTGAATACAATTGAGGAATCCGCTTTTCTAAAGACGGTCACGCCTTCATCGGTAAAGAGACAATTAAAACCCATTCCACAAAGTTGTGATATGGACATTAAGTTGTACCCTAAACCTTTCACAAGAAACACATTACTAATTGAAAGGTCATGGGTGATTTGAATTCCACCACGACCAATTACCTTTCCTTGTTGATCATTTCCAAAAGATATACTCCCACTTGGTAGATTGTCTTTGTCAAGTGTAGAGAACATCTTCTTCTCCTCGGTCATATGATTTGAGCACCCGGTGTCGAGCACCCATATTGAACCGCCCGAGGAGTATCCCTACACACAATTAAGCACAAGATTTAGGCACCCAAACTTGCTTGGGTCCCTTAACTTTAGAAACAACACTTTTGGGCACACACACACAAGGATTCCATCTTGCATAGTGTGGCTCAACAAATCTTGCAACTACTTTCCCATGAGCACCATGGGTTAGCTCATATGTTGCATGATCGTACACATAGAAGGATACGGGTGAGCTCTTCTTTTTGAGCTCTTGTGTTGTCTTGGCCTTCTTCACTTGCTTAACTTGAGCATCTCGCTTTTGTTGATTCATGTTGTTCCTCTTGATGTTGTATTTCTTCTTGGGTTGCTCCTTGAACCCAATGCCTTTGTTGCCATTGAACTTTCTTTCCTCACGAACAATTTTCTTAGCTAGCTCAACTTGAGCCGCTCTTTCAAGACTCTTGACCTTGTTAGTGAGATCCTTGATTGTCACCTTATCGGTGGCAATGTTGTCAATGTCACACCTTCACATCTTGTACACTTTTTGCTTGATGAAGATTATATTGACTCGGCCTCGCTTTTGTAAGTCAATGTGCTATTCTTGAGGACTTCAATCTCTCCTTCCAACAACTTGTGATTCTCTTCAAGAGATTCACACTTTGTTTGGAGTGAGAGGTTGATGTCTTCTAGCTTAGCATTTGACTTGTTTACCTTTGTAAGGCATAGAGTCAACTCCTCGTTCTTCTTTCTTTCTTCCTCAAGCAAGGTCTTCAACTCTTTAATCTCATCAAGCTTCTTGATAAGCATGTTTTCTTGCTTGTCCACCATATCTTCACTCTCTTCAACCTTCTCTTGCATTATCCCTAACATTTTCACCATACCTTGCAAGGAGGGGACTAGCTCCTCCTCATTATCATGGTTAGAGGAATTGACAAGAGGTTTAGTTTGTACCTTGTTTTCTTTGGCCATGAAGCATTTGGGGGCATCATCCTCATCATCATCGGTGAGGTTGTTGAAGAGTGATGATTTGGCCGGTGTTAGGCCATATGCAAGATTGGCAATCCCTCCTTCTTCATCTTCATCATCATCATCATCATCATCGGAGACATATTGTTGGCCAATATGAGCTTGACCCTTGAATGGTTTCTTGAAGTTCTTCTTCTTAATGAACTTCTCCTTCTTCTCTTCCTTTCCATTGAGTTGAGGGCACTCCGCAATGAGATGCCCCGGGTCATGACAATGATAGCACTTTCTTGTTGATCTTCTTGCCCTTGCTTTGTCAAAGCTCTTCTTGGTAAACCCATTGTTGATCATGAACTTGCCAAACTTCTTCACAAACAAGGCAAGCTCTTCATTGTCTTCTTCAATCTCAATTTGGTCTACCTCTATAACTTCTTTCTTTTTGGCCTTGAGTGCCACATCTTGCTTGCTTGTGCTCTCATCTCCGATTAGCACACTCACTCTCTTTCCCTCATCATCACGGCTTTTGTGAGCAAGGATTCTCCCAATTACTTCGTCCGTGGAGAATCCATCAAATCCTTCCTTTTCTTCAATGATGGTGCAAAGTGTGGAGTTCCACACTCTTAGTGACATTAGACGCTTGAGATTCACTTCTTGTTCGCTCACGTCATCTCCAAGTGACCTTCGCTCATTCACAATATCCAAGAGCCTATCATGTGTTTGTTGAGGGTCTTCGCCTTTCTTCATCACAAAGAAGTTGAATTGATTTTTCAGCACTTGCATTCTTGAGTTCTTCACTACATCGACTCCTTCATGAACCATAATTAGCTTGTCCCAAATGGCTTTGGCATTCTTGAGTCGGGACACTTTAGAGTACTCTTTAGCACTCAAGGACGATAGCATGGCCGACACGGCTTGGGCATTGCGATGTATGTTGATGTTGTCCATAATGGTGTGTTCCTTTTCATTCTCAATCACATATCCTTTTTCAACCACTTCCCACATGGGTGGACCAATCGATAATAGGTACATATTCATCCTATGCTTGTACCAACTAAAATCTTTTCCATCAAACCAAGGTAGTCGCCCACTACCACTACTATTCACATTTGCCACATCATTATAGTTGAAGCTGTACCTTGTGTCCAACTTCCCACCACTAGTGTCATCCTTGGCAAATGGATTCTTGGTAGGGTCATTTTCCTCAACACGTTTCCCCGACATCTTTTCTTCTCAAGCGGTTAAGCTCTTCTCGAGAAGACCTGCTCCGATACCAATTGAAAGTTGTCTAGAGGGGGGGGGGTGAATAGGCAATACAAAATAATTCCTGAAAAAGACAACACTAAACAAGCGATCAAACCAAAAGGGGCGGAACTTCCGTCACACACGGAACTTCCGTCACCGACGGAACTTCCGTGATGGTCACGGAACTTCCGTTCCTCCTAGGGTAAACAAGGAATCTAAAGAGATAAGGTGAAGATCTCATAAATATGGTTGAATACAATTCTTCCTTGATCGATGACAAGTATTCCACCTGCAGGAAAAGTAAATCCACACAACACACACGTAGATCGGCCACAACCTTTCTCGAGAGAAACAAGAACAAGGAAACACAAACAAGAACAACACAAGGGAGACACAAGATTTGTTGACCGAAGTTCGGACCCCTCACAAAGAGGTTCCTACGTCTCCGTTGAGGAGCTCACAAAGAGCCGGGTTTCTTTCAACCCTTTTCCTCCCAAGCAACCACAAAGGTCAAACTTGGTTTCCTTCTTCTTCTTCTTGGTTGATTCCTTTCCTTTCGGAGGCGAATCACAACCTTCACAAACTTCCCTAGACTCACCACAATCTTGGGAGCTCTAGGGTGACACCTAGCCAATCTAGGAGAGCAAATCTCCAAGAGTAACAAGTGAAGTAGGGTTTGCTTGCTAAGGGAAGATGTGCTTAAGGTTGGGATGATGTTTCTCAAGCTTGGATTTGATTTTGGGCTCTCACAAATGGTTTTGGGATCACAAGGAAGATGAGAGAGATGAGAGCAAGTGCTTAAGTGAGATGGGAGTGTTCAAAAAGCACCAGCAAACTTGCTCACGGGTTGGTCAAAGCTATATATAGGAAGATGCCAAAAAGAGCCGTTGGGAAGTGTGAAAAGGTGGTTTGACGGAACTTCCGTGAACCGGACGGAACTTCCGTGAGACTTAACCTAGGGCATGAACAGATCGGACGGAACATGCAAGTTCCGTCCTACACTCTCTGGAAATCACCGACGGAACTTCGTGGCCTCCACGGAACTTCCGTGGAGACTTAGCTAGTTCACAACTTTCAAGGACGGAACTTGCAAGTTCCGTCCTGCACTCTCTGGAACCACTTTGGAGTTGACGGAAGTTCTCGTGAGAGGTCACGGAACTTCCGTGAGTTCTGGTTTTTGTGGTTTGGCTTCTTTTGAACTTTTGGTGGATTTGATTTTATCCAAGCTTGTGTATGGAACAAAGAGCACATATTCCCTGCAACAAAAACTAATTCACCCCTCTTTATAGTTTTGGCAAGCCTAGACTCAAGGAAATAAAAAACTAAGAGACACGTTCTTGAGTCCATCTTTCAACTTTTTGTATGAGGGGCTATCAGTCACATAATGTGGGTTAATCAATTAAGGTATCCTGCACATTAGCTCAATTAACTCATTAGTCATTTTAATTGTTTATCATTTATCACCAAAACCCACTAGGGGGCCTAGTTGCATCTTCGAAGCGCGGTGTGAGGGCGACCGATATGGCGCCCGGTAAAGGAGTTGCGAGTGGATCGGAGATGGCGCAACCGAACCGGGAGAAATCTTGCATGGTGTCAACCGTGCCGGTAACGTGGACGCCGTAGGGCTTCCGTTTTCTTTGTTGAAGGCGTTATCGAGGGGTTGCTTGCCACCTCCGGTTCCTTGGGCGAAAGTCCGCCGGATCGGATGACGGTGGCGTTTATGCGTCATAACCTTTTTGAAGGCGTCACCCCGAGGCGGCTCCTTTCCTTGGTGTTCATGTTGCGTCCGGTCGTGTTGTGGGTTGTGTGTTGTGTACTCGTGTTGTCGTGTGTTGTGTCCGTCGGATCGTTTCGGGTTCTTATCCCGATTTTCTTCTTAATATAATGAAGCGCAGCTCTCCCGCATTTTCGAGGAAAAAAAAAAGATCGCTTGTAAGTGTTCATCCCTTCACAAGCATGCATATACCTCCATAAAGATAGAGAAAAGTCCCATTTTACTCCGTCAACTATATGGGGTATTGCTAGGTCGTCGCTCCAACTATAAAATCGGGTATCTAGACCCTTGAACTATCGATCCAGGTGCAATCCCACTCCTCGCTCGGTTTCAACGGTGGTTTTATATCCGATGTGGTGCTCGTGGGTCCCATGTGTCGAGCCATATCATCATTTTTTCCCTTCTTTTTTCTCTCCTCTCATTTTCCTCTCTCTCCCCTCATCTCTCTCCCTACCGGCGCCCGGTAGCCATGATCGCCACGACGCCGGGCCTCCCCATCGCCCTCGCCCCCGCCCTCCCCGTCGAGGGCTAGACACCGAGAGGAGAGTAGGCAGGCCGCCGCAGCTCGCCGCCGTTGTTCGCGTGGGCCGCTTCCTCGCTTGCGCCAGGACGGGAGCGACAGCGGAAGCGAAGGCCGACGATGAGGTAGGCCAAGTTAGAGACGAGGCCAACGGCTCGGCGCGCGACGGTGTGCTCGATGCCGTCGGGGCCGCGCCAAACGCGGAGCTCCTCGGACATGCACTCCGACATGGACGACGACACAATGGCGAGGAAGAGGCCGGAGGAGCGGTCGGCGACGAGGATGTTGGGGAAGAGGACAACCGTGTCCGGGTCGGCGAGGAAGACGGTGGGGCCAACGGCGAGCTCGGTGACCCGCGGAGGCACGGTGAGCGCGAGGGAGATGGCGCCGCGGACGACGCCATTTGGTCGGATTCGCCGCCTCCTCCACGCCTACCTCCGGCCCCATCCGTCGGCGCCCTGGGATGTCCTCGCCTTCGCCCGCACACTTGCCTCGCTCCTCGCGCTCAATCCCTTCTCGCGCCTCTTCGCCGCCGACCTCACGGAGCCCACCCCGTCCCGGTCCCTCGCCTTCGTCGGCGCCCCGACGCCGCATCCTACTCCCGGCCGCTAACCCCCACCCATGCCGGGCCACGCGTCCGAGGAAAATGTCCGACGGTACGCGCGCAACGTGAGGCCAGGTCGGAGGAACTAGCTTGATTTGGTGATATCTTTGGTGAGTAGGCAAGTCCGTGGCAAAGAAGATGGGCGGCGGCGGCGGGCATCCGTGAGAGAGAGAGAGAGAGAGAGAGAGAGAGAGAGAGAGAAGAAAGAGAAAAATGATGACATGGCTCGACACGTGAGACCCTTATCGCCATACCGGATAAAACCGCCATCAAAACTGCTCGAGGAGTGGAATTGCACCGAGGTCGATAGTTCAAAGGTCCGGATATCCGGTTTTGTAGTTGGAGGAGCGACCTAGCAATACCTCCGATAGTTGAAGAAACAAAAGAAGACTTTTCCTCATAAAAATAAGATACCTTTTTACTGGAAAAACCCATAGTTAATTATATTGTTCTATGAAGCTATCTAAAGTTCTAATGCAGCCCAGCCCGTGGGGCCAGACAAAGGACCTGATCGTTACAGCTTTTGACATTTTGAGCCGCGGCTGTAGCTGTATCAACGGATAAGCTACAGCCCAAAAACTAGGCCCGTAAATGGTCGAAAAAACACTTATCGAGTTCACTTTCATATTTTTTAGCCGGACGGAAACGAAAAGAGGAATGACAGAAATGATCGGGATAAATGTGGGATCGGGATATGTGGTTAGTCGGAAACGAACTAATTTGGTAATTAAGTCTGGAAATATTGACACAACATAATAAGATGTACATATATATTTTTGAAAGAGAAAATCATTCGAATTGCGTCACTAACCCTCCAATTACGCTGTGCATATCTGTACTGTGAACCGTTTTTTCTCTTTTTTAGACGATACTGTGAACCGTGTTAGCCGGTAGCTGGCCAATAACTATAGGCTAATACTACTTCCGTCCAGTATTTGTTGACTTTCGGAGATCACGTTTCACCATTCGCTTTATTTAAAAATTTTATGTAAATATAAAAATAAAGATATTTAAAATATATCACAAAATAAATTAAATTATACAAAATAAATAAATGTTTTACAAATATTTTGAATAAGACGAATGATTAAATGAGAGGTCTG
Organism: Chloris gayana; assembly: GCA_031894775.1. NCBI lineage: Eukaryota > Viridiplantae > Streptophyta > Magnoliopsida > Poales > Poaceae > Chloris > Chloris gayana. Next base: position 532,255 of record JAUNZO010000272.1, on the reverse strand, counting down.
AAAGTCGACGAATGTTTATATTTCGGACGGATGGAGTATATAGCAGTATAAGTTTCGAAGAAAGGAAAAGGAGCTTGAGATTTCTCTCCGTCCATGGACCAGTTTGAGTTTCTCTCCGTCCGTAGCAGCGGGGTACAGACTACAGACTAGAGAGAGAATGGAGAACAGAGAACAGGAGCGGAAGGGCAGCAGTGGCGCCGTCGCCGCAGCAGCAGCTGGCGTCTCGACGCTGGGGGTGAACCTACGGAACCTCGTGTCGAGGGAATACTACGGCCACAAAAAGAAGGTAGCCCCTCTCTGCGTCCCTCCAACTTCGCTGCCATGGGAATTTATGCGCATGGACCTAAACCCCAAAATCACGCAAGGGAAGGAACCCAAGTTCCAATAAGCGGACCTATATTCCCGATCCTGCAATTACAATCCATAGCAAAGATATGTCAGTTTCAATCTTAGAGTTTTACGGTTTCGTTTCTGTCTGGGTTATAAACGGGATCCAATTCGGTTCAGATTACTCTAGGTCCAAGCAAGAAGGTATGAGTAACGTTGAGTGGAAATTTAGCTCTGTTCCTTTGGAAGGAGCTATTTTTAGTTTTTTTTTTATAAAAAAAATGCAAGGGGGAAAGAGCTAATGTCTAGGGGCAGCTGAAAATAATAATTAGAAACTTTGTTGGATCCATGGTTTATTTGTGACCGAATTTGGATGTAATAGGCGGAATGTGTTGCATTGAAGTCTCTTTCATTCCTCGGTGCTTTGGTGGCTAATCTTGCCTCATTCTTATATTAAATAGAGCGTGGAGGATGTTGGCTTCTGGTTCTGAGGAAAGAAAAGTATTACCTACATTTTAATTTACTTGTCATTTTGGCTTTGGGCACATAAATTAAAGGAGGGATGAAAAAGGTGTGCTGCACATGAAATGAGGAGGGAGATAGAAATAGAAATGCACTGGGAAGTGAAAATGACAACTATTTTGAGAAAACTGTTGTAGTCTAGAAGGACAAGTAAATTGGAACAGAGGGAGTAGTTATTATCCGGGCATGCTGAGAAATCGGTGTTCAGCACACTAAAGAAGAAGTTCATGCTCTCCAATGTCTTTTAGTGCTTATCTAAGCTTTTGTTTGCAAACTAGAGCAATCTGTTGATCATATTTTCAATCATAACAGATTAACTCTAGTATCTACGCTGAAAAACTTGTCTGGATATGTTTCTTCCCTCTTTGCTTCTCTTCGTTCCTGCTTTTATTTAGTAATTTATCCTCATTATTGCCAGGTTCACTCTGTAGCCTGGAATTGCCTAGGCACAAAGCTTGCATCAGGATCCATCGATCATACTGCCCGTGTCTGGAGCATCGATCCCCATGGACATGTAATTTCCTCTCCTATAATTTCTGCCACCTTTATTCTTAAAGGATGACATTTCTCTTGAGTGCTTTCACACTGTTGAGTATTTTTACCCCCTTTTTGTAAGAATCATTTTGATTAATTGTCTGCTTCATTAGGATATTTCCAATCTTATAGATCTTAGGCAAAACTTGTGACCTTAATGATAGATATTGATGGTGTGGCATGCCAAAGAGGGTTAAATGCTATACATTCTGTGAGACTGCGATACTATCTTTAGTATTGACAATAAAAAAATTTTATTGCAGGAAAATCATCGATGTCCATGGACCAGTTTATAATCCTACATTTTGAAATTTCTTTAAAAACATAAATAATATCATGTATGTCATACAAAATAAGTTAAGAAAACCTGCTCAAAATTGTTTCCAGATTCATCTTTAATGTCAAGATTTGAGAAATAGAAATGATATTTGTGTCACATGGTGAAAAATTCCAAATTGTCAAGATTTTGTTTATTGACATCTAGGATGACTTGAATGCTTTATCCTCACATACTTAAATTCACATATACTTTAGGGGTGTTCGTTTCCTGGTGCTAAAGGACTAAAGGGCTAAAGTGGATTAAAGTTTAGCACAAGGGAAACGGAAAGGTGTGCTAAAGTTTGTGCTAAAGTTTGGCACAAGACAGAAAAGGGGGCTAAACTTTAGCCCCTCAAGAGATGCTAAAGTTTAGTCCAAACTAGGTGCTAAACTTTAGCTCCTAAAGGAAACGAACACCCTCTTTATAAGTTATTTTTTTTAATAAATATTTGATAACTGGGGCGTTGGAACCCTGCACACAAATTTGTTACCTGCACAAAATGGCAGCATAACTCTTATTCCTTAACGTTTGTGGACGTTCAAAAACCAATCTACTGTTGCTTACCCAAACTTGATTTGTACTACAAGGTATTGTTGTTGTTGTTGTGACATTGAAAAAATTGTTGCCCATATCCCATAATCTGCTATAGTATGGTAATGGTTCAGTCAAAAGAGAGATAATGAAAGCAAGTAATGCAATTATGAATGGAGTTTTGGCTAGAGTAGTTTCCTTTTTCAATATATTCTACTGCAGATTGGGTTTATATTCCTCAGAATAAGACTAGTTTTGTTAGTTGGGTTTCTAAAGCATTCTCTTTCAGGATTATTGTTTTTGGTTGGGTGTAATAAATTTCAGCTTAAATTTCTTCATAGAAAGGTCTAAAGTGTTACCTCGTGCTGACTAGGAAATTTTTTATACAGTCCAAGGTTAAAGATATTGAACTGAAAGGCCACACAGATAGTGTAGATCAGCTATGCTGGGATCCAAAGCATCCTGAAACAGTGGCTACTGCAGCTGCTGACAAGTCAATCCGCCTTTGGGATGCTCGAAGTAAGTGCAACACTTCATTTTTTTATGCTGCTAGAATATACGGGTTTTCTCTTTAATTCTCATGCATTTTGGCATTAGTTCAACGTTTACAACGGATCATAGGTACAAAGATCTCTTATATAATGACTATATTTGGAAGTGATTTTGTATTACTTATTCATATCATGGTTTGTTTTAGTGGCAGTGTACTTCTTGGTGAAGTTACAATACTTATCCTTCTAGTCCGCAAACCTCATGTGTTTATTTCAGGTGGAAAATGTCAAGTCGTTGAACTTAGTGGAGAAAATATCAACATCACATATAAACATGATGGTACTGAGATAGCTGTTGGAAACAAGGTTCATGCTGCTTAATTTCTCTGGTATCACAAAGAACGGTACATGTATCATATATTATTGCGATCATACACAAGCCTTAATGATTTTGTAGGAGGATGAACTGACAATAGTGGATGTTCGGACGCTTAAAGCTACTAAGACGCACAAATTTAATTACGAGGTACATTCCAACTGAAATCCAACCGTCCTTTTTGGAAGAATGTGCACATATCTGTGTGCCTATGTTCTTATCTAAGAATGTTTTATGTATAAATATTTTATATGGTTACTGCTACTCAAATTTATTCCCTCCATTCCTATTTATAAGCATTACTAGAAAATCACGAGACAAAAAATAGTCAAGAGGGGAAAAGACATATATACCCCCCATTTTACGCTACCTCATCAATTCTCCACCCACCCATCAAACCATCAAATGTGTCTTATCTCTAGGAATGCTTATATTGTGGAATAAAATTTGAATCCCGGAATGCTTATAGAAAGGAATGGAGGGAGTATCTAACAGTCTGAGTCTGCTTTTTTTTGTTTAATTTACATTGTTGCTGACTTGCTGGTTTATATACCTTTCTAATCTGTTTATTTTCAGTTTATTGTAGTTCTCTTTTTTGTTTAATTTTGTAGTGTTTAGTCCTCTATGGTTGCTTTTGTCATTTGACATTTCTTAATTAACTGTTAATTTGTTCCTCAGATCAATGAGATTGCATGGAATAAAACTGGAGATCTATTCTTCATCACTACAGGAAATGGTAAGGCACAAGACGCCTTTTACTAATTTCTGCATGAATTAGCTCACATTAATTTAGAATAATAAAACATTTTGACAATTTCAAGTGTTGCACGTCACGTTAGTTGATGTTAATGTTCCACATGGTTCGAAGCTTCAACTACAGGACTATTTTGTCTCGTGGTCTCAACTTACTAGATATTGTTTTGTACATTTGTTTTGCAGTTGTAAATTTAGTTTTGGTTTTGTTATTGGCTTTCTGTTTCGTACATATCTTATTTGTACAGTGCTGAGCTTCCAGTTCTTATATTGATACTTTCACAGTAGGGATTCCCCTTACTATATTTTTCAAAAGAAAATATTCCACATGGTTTATTATTTATGCAGGATATGTTGAGGTGATTAAGGATCTTAATTTCACCAAGACCTGCAAATTGAATGCTCATACAGCAGGCTGCTATTGCATTGCCATGGATCCCCTTGATAGGTGACAGCTCTCCCTTTTGTTTCCACCTTCATTCATTTTTCACTGCTTATTACCCACATGATATGTCTGTCCCGTTGTGCTTCTTAGGATTTTAAACTATATTGATTGGGTTGTCAGTTCTGCTGTTTTTGACTTGTAATGTTTAACAACAAAGTGCTTGATGCAGACGAGTGAATTTGTATATTGGACTATTAGAATATCAGAACTATTGAATTTGTATATTGTAGTTTCATCCAAGTTCTTGTCCAGAACAATATGAAAATTAGTTTCGTGCATTTGTGTAGTCATGCATACACGATTTTGCCAAGTCATCATTTGCTTTGCTCCAATATTCAGTCATTATAATTGCTTAATTATGCAAGCTAAATTTTTTTCTGATGCCAGGTATTTCGCTGTTGGAAGTGCAGATTCTCTCGTCAGTCTTTGGAATGTCAAAGAGTTGCTGTGCATTAAAACCTTCTCAAAACTTGAGTATGTTTTCCTCTATTATGTCTTTACTAGTGGTATGACATCATAGCAAGGGTTTTGATTACTTTATCATTCTCAGCCAGAGTTTTCATTTGTCAATATTTTTGAACAACTGTATTTTTAGAGTAGTTTATGTTAGGATTTGACAATCAAAGAAAAATGGCTCTACATACCTTTCTTAATATATTGTTTTTAAAATAATATGACCTCACTATTGCTCATAATGTTAAGCAAAACAAGTTACATGATCAACTAATCTTATGTCTCTTATCTTTTTATCTTAAATGACATAATAAAAATCAATTAACTGTGCCATAATCAAACTAGTTTCCTATCTTCTCAAAATTTAGCATTCATGTATTGTCACCCAAATGATTGTGTTATCCTAGGTATAAACACTTCAATATTGCCTTGGTTTGGAACTGGATAAAATTTACTGAGCGTCCCTTTGGTTCTCAGAATCGGAAGGAATGAAATGAATTGGCCCTCAAATTCAAATCAATGCTCAGATGGTTAATGGCCATTTATGCGAGCACTAGCAACATGAAGAAAATGGTGGCCAAGTGTTGCATACAGGGTATTTTCGATTTTTTTCTTTTGGTTGGGGGTGGGGTGTGGCTGTGGATGATGAGTACTTGAGTGAAGAAATGGTGACTCGTGGAGTTGATGGATCTTCCTTATTAAAATGAGTTTATGGTATTTGTCAATAAATGTTTTGCTTGCCCTTTTTTGAGTAGGATCATAAGTACATGTTTTCAGTTTCAATAAGCTTAGCATATATACCTACTTATGTAATTTCCTTTATTTCAATATATATATATATATATATATATATATATATATATATATATATTTATTTTCCTATTCTTTTTCAGGTGGCCTGTCAGAACAGTTAGCTTCAATCATACTGGAGAGTTCATCGCATATGCCAGTGAAGATCCTTTCATTGATATTGTGAGTGGTCATCTGAACTGTAAATTCCTTTTGATTCAAGACTAACTGTCAAAGTATAGTTTCCTATAACATTTTGTTCTTCCATTAGGCTAATGTACAGACTGGGCGGTCAGTTCATCAAATTCCATGTAAAGCAGCTATGAATAGTGTTGAATGGAACCCTAGGTATAATCTCTTGGCGTATGCAGGAGACGACAAGAACAAGTACCAAACCGATGAAGGTATGGTCGCAGTAATTTCAATCAATTCTTTTGCTCTAATTGAACAGACTCTAGCTTTACTCAATAAAATATGATTGATTGGTTCAGGGGATTCTACTGCTATTTTGATTGATACTACCTCCGTCCGGAAATATAAGCATTTGTTGACTCTCTCGATGTCATGTTTGACCACTCATCTTATTCAAAAATTTTGTTAAAATTTTATTTATTTTGTTAGAATTTATTTTATTTTTAGATATATTTTAAATAAATATTTTAATTTTTGTATTCGCATAAAATTTTTAAACAAGACGAATGATCAAATGAGGAATCGGAAAGTCAACAAATCCTTATATTGTTGAACGGAGGGAGTATGAACCTTTTTCATCGGATCATAACAGAGGGACAAGTGATGCATGAAAAGGTTAATTAAATTATATTTGTTTCTGCAGGTGTTTTCCGGATATTTGGCTTTGAAACACATAACCGATGCTGAGTACACTACCATCATGAAGTTGTCTCCGTAGATTAACTTACGGTTTGGGGCGTTCAATGTAGCTTCCAAGTTGGATGTTGCGTCATGTTCCGCCAGCTTGAACCCAAATGTATTATTGTATTGATGTGTCGGTGTTCGAACCACCGGTTAGTAGAATTTGTTCCGGGCTGCGCGTTTTAGGTCGGATGGTACACAAGGGAAGACACGAGGATTTAGACCGGTTCGGAAAAGCTCCCCACGTTCGGTTGGGGTGGTGTCGCGGCGCTCGTGTTCCTTGCGTGAAACAACAACGGTGTACGAGAGGAGGCGGGAGAGGAGCGTGCTCCAAGTTCCCGGTTGTGTGTGATGTGTGAGTGAGCAAGTTGTGTAGCCGTACTCGCGTGTATGGTGATGTCTTGTGAACGTGTCAAGAGAGTGAGAGACTCTTTCCCTTTATAGCCACGGGGTGGAGCTCGAGTTACATGAAAGAGGGAGAGGAAAAGCAGCTGTAGACTTATCCGAATGCTAGTATTGTCCCTTCGGTCTTCTTCCCCACGCGTACTACAAGTACTTGAGTAGGTTGACTGGGCTGTCATGTTGCTCGGTCCTTGTCGGGCGCATTGATGGTGAGCCCGAGGTCGAGGTCGCGTTGTTAGCTCCGTCGAGCTTTGAGCTTGTTGGCAAAGGTCGTGCGGGACGGAGGGTAGCTCGAGTCCGATCTCGAGCTCCACCTGTCGACGGGTATAACGGGGAGGTCATACCGACATACGTCGGATGATGATGGCCATGCCCGGAGTCTTCGGTCCACGTCAACTCCGTCGGGCCACGGGACGGCGCGTCCCATCGGCGTGGCTCGACGGGAGCAGATGGCGGTGGCGGGAGGAATGGATCGCGAGTTTGCGTCAATGATTGCCGAGGAGCACCCACGTGGGCGCCGAGCATGTAGAGTTAATGCGGTTGGTGGTCGAGCTCGAGGGTCGAACAGGGCAAGGTCGTGCGAGGCGGAGCCTCCTCGGGGTTGGGCAAGGTCGTGCGGGGGGGGCTCTCCGGGCTTGGCCGGCAAGGTCGACTTGCTACCTCTTGGCCTATTCCTCGGCGGTGTCGTACGGGAGTGGGTCCAGCCTCATCTCGCCGACGTGGTTTTGCGTTTTAAGGGTTAATCCTTCATTAAGTGGGTCCGGAGGGCTCCACGTGGCGGCGCTAATCTTTCTTCCCGACATGATGCGATTAAAGTTTTTTTCCCTCGTTCATGAGGACATGTTTAATAGAGCTCCTGGTCCATAAAGCGTGACTTTTATTATTTTGCCCATGAATAGTGTGCTTCGATAAAACACCCATTAAAATTGGGCTTTGGGCAAAATGTCCTTTAAAATTGGGCTTGTGTAAAATGTCCCATAAAACAAAGGTGCCCATATTTCTTTTCTTAGATGATATTACCCTTGTTCCTCACGCTAGTGCGTACCTCATCCCTGTTGGACATGGACCAGCTTCAAAGACCTGGATCCAGACAAGGAAATAGGGGAGAGGAAAGCCGAATGGTGGAAAAGGGGGCGAGGGATGAGGCAACCGAGCGCAGTTGAGGTTGTGACTTGTGACTTGTGAGCAAGCTCACCAGTAGCTCGAATGGGCTGCAGGTGGAGATCGATGACGCACGCGAGGTGCACTGTAAACGGGCCTCCATCGAGAAGCACGACGGCGCACGTGCACTGTAAACAGGCCTCCATCGGGAATTTGGCCCGCCGTGGGCGAGGACTAGAGGTGGCCAAATGGGTCGGGCTTCGTGGGCCGCCTGATAGCCCGTAAAAAAAACCTGGCACGAATCCGGCACGACACGAAATTATTTTGAGCCAGGCCAGCTCAGCACGACGCTACGGACCGTGCTTGGGCCGAGGCCTCGGCCCGGTGGCGGCACGGCACGGCCCGAAATGTTGGTATTCTTTCTCTATTCAAATGAGTGAACTCGGTTGTCGGTGTGTGTGTACACCTCCAAATGGGGGCCTGTCAAGGCTCCCTTGGGTTAGGCTCGGGGAAGAACGGATCTGCTCGCGCGTTAGTGTGGATGATCCGAATGAATAAGAACGTCGGGATTTATCCGAGTTCGGGCCGCAGAGCGCGTAATACCCTACGTCCTGCTCTTTTGTGTGTTAAAAGGAACCTCCTCTTACATGGGGGTGTCCCCTCCTTTTATAGGGCAAGGAGGGAGTACTACGCAAGTACCCGGAGGGGTACCCGGGCACCCGGTGGGGGTCCGGTCCCTCCGAGCATGTCCCGACATGATCCCGACATAAATCCGTTGCGATCTTCGTCCCTTGGTTCGCGTTCCCAATCTCCCCTTCCTATTGGCCGAGAGCCCTCCTGGTATCGTAGGCTGCGCGGCTTCCCAAGACGCGGCGCGCGGGCAAGATGCGCGCATGTCTTGTCGGGCTGCCGCGTCGCCGAGGGCCATCGAGTGCCGCATTAACTCCGGGTAGTTGGGGCGCCGGAGGAAACTACCGCGAAGCTTCGTTTCTCCCTCGGCGCTCCCACTCCCCCGGCTTCCGCGGGACTCGTGGGCTTCGTGGCTTCGTGGACTCCGCGGCTTCGTGGGCCTCATCTTCGTTTGTGGGCCGAAAGCAGCCCACGCGCGGTTAGGGGACCCCGATCCCCCTACACCGACAGAGCCCCCGGCCCCGACCGCCGACCCGCAGGGTCGGAGCAGGATTGGGGCCACCCGTCGGTGCCCGGTAACGTTTGGGTTGCTCCGGGCGCGGCTCTCGGAGGAGCGGAACCGCTTGGGCTACGGGGCACGACGCCCGAGGCGTCGCGTCGCTTCGGTTCGCGTGCCGTGGGCCCGCCCGGCGTCCGCGCTCAAGTAGTGGGAGAGCCGGCTGCTCGGAGCACGTCTCCCACTTCGCCCTTCGCCTTCCGCCTTCTCGGCTTCTTTCTTGCCGTTGCGCTTCCCCTCGCCTTCTTCTTCGCCGATCCGCGCCGCCGCTTCCGTCGCCGTTGTCGCTTGCCGTCAAGATGGGCCGCGGAAGATCCTCCCCGCCGCAGCAGCTCTCGCGCGCGCTCGCCGTCGGCAGACGCCGCGCCAACGGCGCAGTTGCCCGACGCCGGGGTCGACATGTCGCGGCTTTCGCCCTTCCCGCCGGTGGACGGCGATGGGGCCGTTCGCGTCGGGGGACCGCTGCCGCCGCCGACCGGGGGCTGGAGATCCTCCACTTCTTGTCCTTCGTCGTCGCCGGCGCCGTTCCCCCGCCTTCTCCGATTTCTTCCCGGAGGTGCTTCGGGAGTATGGAATCCGCATGGCGCACCTCACGCCGAACGCGGTCGCGGCGCCGGCCGTGTTCGCCCATCCGTGCGAGGGATTCGTGGGGGTGCAGCCGTGCTTCCCCATCTTCCGGCGCTATTTCAAGATGACGCTCACCAATGCCTCGGAGGTGATTGGGTGCGTCCGGCCGACCGCCCGGCCCGACAGCGGGTACATAGAGTACTCGCCCAACAACAAGGTGGAGGCGTGGAAGAGGGCTTGGTTCACGGTGCCGTACGAGAAGGATCTTCGTCGTCTCCGCGTCCCGCCGGTCCCGGCCCAAGCACTTGGCCGTCCGGGACGCCGTGCCCCGACTTCCCGAGGGCATGATGGCCGTGGTCGACCGGATCGCGGCACTCGCCGCGGCGGGTCCGACTTCGCGCGGGGTGGTGCACGACTTCCTCGAGCGCAACATCGCGCCCCTTCGCCGGAGATCGGTCCCGTCGTGGATGTACCGGGACTTCAACTTCGCCGGCCGCACGCGCACGGGGCGGGCTCCGACCTGCCCGAGGCCGCGGCGGTTCGCCTACTTGACGCTAACCGGGAAGAAGTGGCCCGCCTCCTTCGCGTACCCGAAGGCGCCGAGTCCCTCCATCGGTCGGCGAACAAGCGCGCCGTCCTTGACAAGCATGCCCCGACCGGGGCCGCTCGGGTTTCTCGACGCGAACCCGACCCCCGCGCTCGGTCTCCGGGTGCCCGGGTCGCACCTTCCTCCGCCCCGGTGCGACGGTCACCCCCGGGGCGCCTCCGAGCTCCGGGTGGTAGCCCCGGCGCTGCGAGGCCTCGCTCCGAGCGCGCGGGACAAAGGCAAGGGGAAAAGGTCTCCGTCGCCCTCCTCCTCCGACTCTTCCGGCCCGCCTCCGCACCACGAAAGCGGGCCCGACAGGCTTCGCCGGCGCCGGTGACGGGGCCGCTCCGCAGGGGAGGTCTCCCGTGGCCGCACCGGTGCAAGCGGCCGGGTGGACACGCGACGTGTAGGCAGCTTCCCTTTCTTCTTTTCTTAAGTTGTGCGCCCGGTGTGCTGCACCTCGTCTCGTCGTAGGCCGATGGTTGCAAACGTGTTCCGACTTGCGTCATTTGCGGGACCGTCCGGATCGAACCGGACCCGGACCTGGTCCCCCGAACCCCAAGGCGGCCGGTGCGGCTCCGGTGGCCGGGGCGAGGACGACGCGGGAGGGCAGCGGGTGCCCCCGAAGAGATGGTTGCGGGTGCCCCCGAGGAAGGGGTTGCGGGTGCCCCCGAGGAAGGGGTCGCGGACAGTCCCGCGGAGGTGGCCGCAGGTGCCGCCGGAGAGGGGACCGCGGGCGCGTCCGAGGAGGCGGCTGCGGACGTCGCCGAAGAGGGGGCAGCGGGTGTCTCCGCCGGCGAGGGGCTACGAGCGCCCTCGCCGGAGGGGAGACCGCGGGTGCCTCTCGCCGGGCCCGACCCCGGCCGGGCGTCACCTTCTCCGGCCGGAGACGTGCCGAGTGCCTTCCCGATCGGCGCCGCCGGCGTCCGCCACGGTCTTCCGCTCCGAGGCCGGGTGCCGGCGCCGCCAGCCCTATAGTGCTCGGAGGGGAACGACTCCCTCCACGCGTTCGGCCGGAGCCGGGTGTGGTGGCCGGCGGAGACGCTTCGTCGACCGCCGCCGCCGTAGGGGCCGTGGGCGCGCCGGACGCGGCCGGAGCGGGTCACCTTCGGGTCGCTCCGGCGGTACGGGTCGCCACAAGATTGGCGATGTGATCGGGGAGGCCACCCGGTCGCTTCTTGCCATGAAGGCGGCCGTGGAGGAGGCGGACGCGTCCCCGGAGGACCGGGAGGCCGCGCCGGCCGAGCGCGAGGCGGAGGTGGCGGAGGCGCGACGGTCCCCGGAGACGGCGGTGAAGCCGGCCCGAGCAGCAATATCGGCGCCGCATGGAAGAAATCCAGCATGAGCTGGACCAAGCTGCCGGTATCGGCGACCGGGCCGCCGAGAAGCCGCGTGACGCGAAGGCCCGCGAGGCTGAAAGCGTGAACCGCCTCCAAAGCGTCTTGGAGCGGGAGCGTGCCGTGGAACTTCGAGGCGCGCAGCCGGAGGAGGCGGAGGCCCACATGGACTTCCGCGAAGCGATCGTGACCCGTCGCGAGGTGACCGCGGCGGCCCGCGAGGAGGAGCCGAAGGAGCGAGCCGGTGCGCTTGCCCTTCGGGAGGCTGCGCCGGGCGAACGGGAGCGGGCCGTCGGAGCGGCCGAGGCGCGGTTGCAGCGCACCGGTGACTCCTTGGTCGCCCAGGAGGCGGCACATAGGGGGCGCGAGGGCGCCCGGCTTCCCGGGAGGAGCAGGTCCGGCTCCGTGAGAACGAGGCCGCCGTCCGCAGGGAAGCCTTGGAGACGGAGGCGGCCCGTCCGGCCCGGGTTGAGGAGCAGGTCCGCGGCCTCGCCGACGGGCCGGCGCATCGCATCCGCGAGGAGGCTCTCGCAGAGGCCCGGAAGGCCTTCGCCGTCGAGCCGAAGGCGATGGAGAAGAGCCGGGATGAATACCGCCGGCAAGCCGAGCGGTTGGAGACCCGGCCGAAGAAGTCGGGTCGCGGCTCTTCCGCCGCAGCTCGATGGTGATGACCTCCGGCGGCAGCTCGCGGAGGCGTGGTCCCGCTCGAGGAGTCCGAGCTTCGGCGCGTTGAGCCGAGCGAGCGGGCGACCGAGCCGGCCACGGCGGCGCGGACGCAAACGGAGATCGCCGCCGAGGTGCACCGGGCCGTTTCGTCGGCGTTATTCCAAGCAGGTCCGCCTCGTCTTCCGGAGCCTCTTGACCGCGGCCCGAGTGGGTATGCGTACGCCATGCGGGGGTGGTTGACTCTCCGAGCAGCCTCGAATACCCGGGTGGCGGAGGTGCTCGGAGGATGAGGGGCGGCAAACCATAGCCGCGGCCTTGGAGGAGGTGCCGGCGAACGCCCCGGTCCCGGTGCCCGGTTCCCGCTCCTAGCCGTGGTGAACGGCGATGTCCCTCGCGGGCGAGCATGCCACGGCTAAGGCGCAAGCTCATGCCGTCGCGCGCGCCTTCGCGGAGAGCTTCAAGCGCGGTTAAGCGCCCGCTTCCTCCACCTCGCGAGTGGTTTCCCGGCACCCGTGCCCCCTTTTGCGTTGTTTTTCTTTTTTGTGTTAAACCTATGTTCCCGTATGTACAGCAAGTATTTCAAGTTTAACCTATCGTTGTCAATGGAGAGCTTGAACCCACTCGTTTTGTTTGTTATGTGCGAATGCCCGCGTGCGCCGTGTAGTCGTAGGCCGTTCGGCACTTCGCAGTGACGCTTTAGCACGACTCGAGGTGCACGATCCTCAACCGGACGCAGCCTTCCGGCCTCCGACTAAGTCGTAGACCTTCGTTGCCCGTCGGGGAGGGGAACGGGGACTTCAATATGCATGAAAGCAATCCTGCGAGAGGTAAGAAAGGAAGCGACCGGGCGCTGTTTTTATTCGAACACGTTAGTACAAGAGCCTTGGCGATCGCGGCCGTGGCGATAGGACTTCCGGGTGCTATCCGGGACCATTGGCTACAGAATATTCTAAGGGTAGAATTTCTTTAGGTGCTCAATGTTCCAAGCGCTTGGTTCCGGGTACCCGTCCTCCGACTCCAAACGAACGGATCCCGGCGGCCGACGACGAGTGACGAGGAAGGGCCCTTCCCACGTGGGAGTTAGCTTGTCCTTGCCTTCACGCGTCTCGAGCCCGTCGGAGGACGAGGTCTCCCGTTTGCAACTCCCGGGACGCACGCGCCGCCGATGGTAGCGGCGCAAGCCCCGGAGGTACCTCGCGCTCGCAGTAGTACTCGGCGTCTTGCCTCCTCGAGGAGGTCGATGTCGTCGTGCCGCCGGTGCTTTGGTCGCCTTCGTCGAATGCGGCGACTCGGGGCTATCGAACCGGATCTCCGTGGGTAGCACCGCCTCCGCACCGTATACGAGGAAAAAGGGCGTTTCGCCCGTGGCTCGACTCGCCGTAGTGCGGAGGGACCAGAGCACGGATTGGATCTCGGTTACCCACTTGGAGCCCTTCTTCTTCGCCGGGTCAAATGATCTTGTTTTTAGGCCCTTGAGGATTTCTCCATTGGCGCGTTCGACTTGGCCGTTGCTCGTGGGTGGGCTCTTGAGGCGGCAGCATCCGGGTGCCGAGGGAGTCGCAGTATGCTGCGAATGCGTGGCTCGTGAACCGAGTCCCGTTGTCGCTGATAATCCGCTGCGGCACTCCGAATCTTGCAATGACATTCTTCATGAATTTGACCGCCGAGTTTTGGTCTATCTTTGTCACCGCTTCGGCTTCCACCCACTTGGTGAACTTATCGATAGCCACGTATAGCCACCTGTACCCACCCGGGCGAGTCGGAAATGGCCCTACAATGTCCAAACCCCAAACCGCGAACGGCCAGGATAAGGGAATTGTTTGAAGGGCTTGAGCGGGCAGGTGCGTCCGCTGGCGTGAAACCGGCACGCCTTGCATCGTTGCACCAGCCTGGTGGCGTCCTCGGAGAGCCGTCGGCCGATAATAACCTTGCCGGAAGGCTTTCCCGACCAGCGTGCGGGGAGCGTGGTGGCTGCCGCACTCGCCCTCGTGGATCTCAACGAGTATGTCGTTGCCTTCTTCCGTCTTTACGCACTTCGGCAGAACACCATTGGCACCGCGCTTGTACGGCTCGTCATCGACAACGGTGTATCTCTTGGCTTGGCGGGCTAGGCGTTCCGCGTCCGTGTCGTCTTCCGGAAGGATGTCGTCATGCAGGTACCCGAGGATGTCGTCCATCCAGCAGGTGTCCCGCGGCTCGTTGGCAAGCGCTTCTTCGCTATTCTCGCGTGTGCTGCAGATCCTGCGGGTGCGCTTGCGCTTTGTTGTTGCTCGTCTCGGAGCTCGGTCGGCGTCGAGGCCGAAGGGGATGACAGGATCTCCATGAACGTCCCGGGTGGGGTCGGAGCTCGAGTGGAGGCCACCCGGGATAGCTCGTCGGCAATGTGATTGTCGCCCGAGGTACGTGAAGCACCTCAAGGCCGTTAAACTTCTTTTCCATCCGCCCGATCGCCGCAAGATATGCAGCCATCCGCGGGTCGTTGCACTCGGTATTCCTTAGATACCTGGTTGACGACAAGTTGCGAGTCTCCTTTGGCAAGGAGGCGCGTGATCCCGAGGTCAGCCCGCGACCCGCAGCCCCGCCAGGAGAGCTTCGTATTCTGCCATGTTGTTAGTGCACCGGAAGTGTAGCCGGACCGCGTAGCGCAGCTCGTCGCCGGTTGGTGACAGCGAGTAGTACCCTCGCTCCCGCGCCGTTGAGGGTGAGGGAGCCGTCGAAGAACATCGTCCAGCAGTCGCCGGGCGCGTCGCATCGCTGCACCCGGTGCTAAGTTCTTCCCGCTCGACCTCCGGGGTGGGCGTCCACTCGCCGATGAACTCGGCTAGAGCCCGGCTCTTGATGATGTGTGTGCCGAGGAAGGACAAGTCGAACTCCCCAGCTCCACGGCCCACTTGGCCACTCGTCCGGCCGCCTCCCCGTTGCGCGAGTATGGTCTCCAATGGCGCCGCAGTCACCACCCGGACGGGATGGCCTTGAAAGTAGCGTCGCAGCTTTCGGGACGCGATGAGCACCGTGTAGAGCATCTTCCGGTACCGTGGGTACCGGGTCTTGGCGTCCCGCAAAACCTCGCCGATGAAATACACCGGCGCCGAATGCGCCGGTGCAGGGTTCGGCCTCCGGGGCACGGGCCCCGGCTCGCTCTCGCTCGTCGTGGTAGTCGGGGCCGAAGCCCCCGGGTGATGCTGCGTCGGTACGATGCTCGTCGTCGGCCGTGGTTGGTGCGGATCCCGCCCCGCCCTCAATGTGAGACATGGTCGGAGCCGGAGCCCCCGGCGGGGTGGGATCAACGCATCCATCCTTGTTTTTCCGGTCGTGGTCCCGGCTTCGCCCAAATCATGCGACAAGGTCGGAGCCGGAGCCCCGGGCGAAGCCGGGGAGCCACGCCGTCCGCAGTAGTTGTTGTGCCGGGGACCGCTCCGAGTGCCCCACCCGGTGCTCCGAGCACTCGCGAGCTGGTCGCGGGTGGAGCCCCGGGTCCGGTTGGTCCGCCGCCTTCGAGCCGTCAAGGCACCCGCGCTTGCTGGTTCGCCGAGAGCCGCGAGGTGCTCGCTCCAGCCCGCTCGACCACCGTAGCCGCGCCGACCACCTCGCGGGTTAGCCGCTATGTACAGGAGCAGCGGCTCACCCGGTTCCGGGCGACTAAAACGGGTGCAGAGGACAGGTAGCGCTTGAGGTCCTGTAAAGCTTCGTCGGCTTCCCGGGTCCACTCGAATTTGTCCGTCCTCTTCATCGCCTGAACAGCGGGAGAGCGCGTTCGCCTGTGCGTGAAATGAATCGGCCAAGGGCCGCCATGCTCCCGGCCAGGCGTTGCACGTCCTTGAGCCGCCTTGGGGGCGGATTTCCTCGATGGCCCGGATCTTCTCCGGGTTTGCTTCGATCCCGCGGTGCGAGACCAGGAAGCCGAGTAGCTTCCCGCCGGTACGCCGAAGACGCACTTCTCCGGATTGAGCTTCACCCGGTTGCGGCGCAAGTTGGAGAAGGTCTCCTCTAAGTCGAACAGAGAGACGGTGCCTTGCGGCTCTTAATGACCAAGTCGTCGACGTACGCCTCCACGTTCCTCCCGATTTGCGAGTCCAGTGGTTAAGCGCATGGCCCGTTGGAACGTGGGGCCCGTGTTTTTGAGGCCGAAAGGCATGCTCACGTAGCAAAAGCTCCCCGCGGGAGTCATGAAAGCAGTCTTCTCCTCGTCCTCCTTAGCCATACAGATTTGGTGGTACCCGGAGTACGCATCTAACATGCAAAGCAGGTCGCAGCTCGCCGTGGAGTCTACTACGGAATCTATCCGAGGCAACGGAAACGGATCCTTCGGGCAAGCCTTGTTCGGGTCGGTGTAGTCCACGCACATCCGCATCTTGCCGTTGTTCTTGGGCACGACCACCGGGTTGGCAAGCCACGTCGGGTGCGTGACTTCCCGGATGAACTTAGCTTCCAGTAGCCTCTTGACTTCGGCCCGGATGAAGTCCTCGCGCCGGGGCTTGGCGCCTTGCCCGCCGCTTCACGGGTCTTGCGGCGGGGTCGACCTTGAGTTGGTGCTCAATCACCCTCCCGGGTATGCCCGGCATGTCCGAAGGATGCCAAGCGAAGATGTCACCGTTCGCTTGGAGGAAGGTGATGAGCGCGAGTTCCTATTTCGGGTCGAGGTCGCCACCGATGGTGGTGGTCTTGTCCTCCGAGCCCCCGAGTGAGACCTTCTTAGTAGACACCTCTCCCGGAGCCGAAAGCTTCGCCCGTTTGGGGCCGGATTGCGCAGCGGGCCCCTCCGGGCGTCGCGCGCTCTCTTCGTGCCGATGTCCTCTTCTGCCGCCATCTCGGCCGCCAAGATGTCCTCGAGACAAGCCATTGCGGCATCTTCGGCGTGAGGAACGCGTGATGCGGGATAGCCACGAACCGGTTGATACCGGGTCTCCCAATGATGGCGTTGTAGGGGAGGCCGATGTCTGCGACGTCGAAGAGGAGCTTCTCCGTGCGGAAATTGTCCCGGTGCCGAAGGTGACCGGGAGCTCAATCCTACCCAAGGGGCGGGAGCTACCCGGGAGCACTCCGACGAAAGGGCGCGAGGGCCGCAGCTCCGCGCGTGCCCACCGCAGGGAATCGTAGACTTTCGGGGTGATGAGGTTGAGGCTCGCGCCTCCGTCGATGAGGGTGCGTCCCACCTTCTTGTTGCGGATGGTGGGCGACACGACCAGGGGGATCTTCCCCTTGGTGTTGTCCGGGCCCACCATGTCGCTCTTGTCGAAGGTGATGGGGACGTCGCCCCACTTCAGCAGGGGAGCCGTGGCCTTGCCTTCGGTGATCGCGAGGACCTCGCGGCGAAAGCGCTTGGCCTCGCCTTTGGACGCGAAGCTCGAGGAGCCCCCGCCGATCACGGCGATGGAGTCATCCGCGCTCCGGTACGCCTCGACTTCCTCTTTCTCCTCCTCTTTCTCCTTCTCGGCCTTCTCGGCCGCCCGCCGCTCGTCGCGCCGTTTGATGCTCGCCTCGGATGTAGCGGCACTCCGACCGGTCGTGGTCGTTGGTGCGGTGGAAGTAGCACGCGAAGGTCCCCGGGATTTAGCCGGAGACTTGCCTCGCACCCGTGGGAGGCGGGCGCCGCGCCCCCGGGGGACGGGCCTCCGCCCGCGGCCACCTCTTCCGCCTTACGCTTTCGCGCGAGGTTCTTCTTCTCGCTTCTTGGAGAGGGTGCCCCCGACTTGGGAGAGGAGGTACCCGGGTTGGACTTCGCCGGTGGGTCGTGCCACGCTTGGGCTTCTCGGCGACGGCGCATCCGTCGGCCAACCGGAAGAGGTCCGTGACCGTCTCCGGCCGGTGTACGCCCGCTCGCCCAGGATATCCTTGTCTCGGACGCCGTGGCGTAAGGCGGAGAGCACCCGGGAGGGGTCGATGCGCGGGATGGTGTTGCGGACTTGACCGAAGCGCTGCATGAACGCTCGCAGCCGTCTCGCCCGGCTTCGGACGATGCGGTCCAGGTCGATCCGGCTCCCGGACGCTTCGCCGTTCCTTGGAAGTTGGCCATGAACTCCCGACACGAGCTCTTCCAGGAGCCGATAGACTCCGGCGCCGTGTTCATGAACCATGACCGAGCCGAGTCCTTGAGAGCCGGTGGAAGGAGTTGGCCATGATGTCCTCCGAGCCCCCGGCGGCCTTGACGGCGGTGGAGTAGATCCGCAAGAACTCGTCGGGGGAGCAGTGCCGTCGTACCTTCTCGGGAGATCCGGGCGGAACTTGCCGGGCCACGTGACGTCGCGCGGTGCGCTTTGAGAGGGCCGCGCAACCCCCGAGGAAGGAGGGGTCGAGCTCCTTTCTCTTGCGCTTGGGTTGGCGCTCCGGGGACGTCTCCGCTTCCGGACCGTCGCGGTCGTGGGCGGAGGTGCGCTCACGCTCGCGTCCCGCTCGCGCGAGCGCTCGATGCCGACGCGTGCATCCTCCCCCTCGCGGCGGCGCCGCTGAGGTCGTTGCGCAGGTCACGGTGCCCCCGCCCCGTGGGGAGTGGACGGAGAGCAAAGCCGCCGGCGGCGCACGTCCTTGGCGCGGCTGGCGCGGCGGTCGTTGTCTGGCCGGTGGCCGCCGCGGCCGGCGTGACGGTCCCGCCTCGGCGCTTGGCTCGCGCCGTATCCAGGAGTTTGCCCACTCCGGTGAGCCACTCCCTTGCTTGCTCTCCCCGCCGCCCCGCCGGCGGGTTGTTGAGCATGGTCTTCACGGCGGTTAGGGGTCGTCTCCCTCTTCTTCCCGGAAGAGGCGACGCGCAGCTGGCACGCTCGGACGCAGCGGCGTAGCGGCTTGGGCGTGGCGGTCGGCGCCGCGCCGGTCCTCTCGCAGCACGCTCGGCCGCCGAGGCGCCGGGACGATTGTCGCGAGCGCAGCGGCCCGCATGACGACGGTCGCGGCGACGGCGCCCGGTGGACGCCCGGCCGGAGACGCCGTCCTCCGTTCGCGGCGTGCTCGTGGACCTCCGCATGGCGTGAAGCAGGATTTCGCAGCCGCGAATCGAGATCTACGACCTCCCCTACCCGGCGCGCCAAATGCTCGGTGTGTGGGTACACCTCCAAATGGGGGCCTCGTCAAGGCTCCCTTGGGTTAGGCTCGGGGAAGAACGGATCCGCTCGCACGTTAGTGTGGATGATCCGAATGAATAAGAACGCCGGGATTTATCCAGGTTCGGGCCGCAGAGCGCGTAATACCCTACGTCCCGCTCTTTTGTGTGTTAAAAGGAACCTCCTCTTACATGGGGGTGTCCCCTCCTTTTATAGGGCAAGGAGGGGAGTACTACGCAAGTACCCGGAGGGGTACCCGGCACCCGTGGGGGTCCGGTCCCTCCGAGCATGTCCCGACATGATCCCGACATAAATCCGTTGCGATCTTCGTCCCTTGGTTCGCGTTCCCAATCTCCCCCTTCCTATTGGCCGAGAGCCCTCCCGGTACCGTAGCTGCGCGGCTTCCCAAGACACGGCGCGCGGGGAAGATGCGCGCATGTCTTGTCGGGCTGCCGCGTCGCCGAGGGCCATCGAGTGCCGCATTAACTCCGGGTAGTTGGGGCGCCGGAGGAAACTACCGCGAAGCTTCGTTTCTCCCTCGGGCGCTCCCACTCCCCGGCTTCCGCGGGACTCGTGGGCTTCGTGGCTTCGTGGACTCCGCGGCTTCGTGGGCCTCATCTTCGTTTGTGGGCCGAAAGCAGCCCACGCGCGGTTAGGGGGACCCCCGATCCCCCTACACCGACATCGCTCAAGTGGGAAACTTTTTCCTCTCAACTAAGAGGTTGCAGGTTCAAATCTCCTTCTCTCCTCAACTTTTGCTCCTTTATTCTCACTAATGGACTCGCGTATTTGATTTCGGGCCGTGATTGTAGTGGGCCTAACGGGCCGACCCGACATGTTTAACATATTTTGTGCCGTGCCGTGGGCCGGCACCTCCGCCCGTGGGCTGGCACAAGACGACTCGATAGTAAATTCGTGCCGTGCCGACCCGATATTAAACGGGCCGTGCTTTCACGGGCTTGGGCCGTGCTCTTGCCGGCGGTCCGTTTGGCCACCTATAACGAGGACAGAAACCGAGACTACCCTACCCGCGCGCCAAGGCCGCGTGAATCCGCACAACCTCATTTAGCGAACGATCGGAGATCGAGTTTTACTAATCACAACCTAAATTTCGATTTAGCAACCTCATTTAGGCAACGATTAGAGATGCTCGAGTAGAAATATTATATTATATTCTAAATCTGATTCTATATTTTAGCATTCAAACATAATTTTGAATTTAATTCTGGGAAAGGGATTCCAATACACTCAATAAGAAAAGGTAATTTGAATCTATTTTGTTTCTGTCAAACTCAATTCCACCATAATCCAAGAATCAAATCACCAGAATATTTTGACAGTTCTTAGAGTCCGGACACTCTATGTTCCCTATGTCAAAATATTTTGACCTTTGTTGCCGCATATAGTTATATTGGAAAACCACCACCAGTTTTAGTTGGGAAAATTCACGATTTGCCCTTATACCTGACTTTCCAAAATTCTTCATTATTTGCCCAAGGTCGAATCAAATGTTTACAATTTACTCTTAAGTGGCTAAAATAACCCTTCAGAACGCTATGGGGCTCCTACGTCACTATTTTAAAGTATTTTTTCTACCATATCACTCGAAATTCATTTTGCTGAGATGGAAAGCATTTGTGAAAAGACATTATTAACCCTGCCCCTTCCTATTCGGTCCTAGGTCAAATTCAAATTCGCATGCCAGATTTGAAATTTCAGATTCGATATTCAAATTCAAAACTTGATTCGAAATTTAGATTCAAATTTCAAATTCGAATTCTAGATTCAAAATTGAGATTTGAATTTTAAATTCGAAATCAGATTCAAAATTTAGATTCGAAATCCAAATTTAAAAGTCAGATTCGAATTTCATATTCGAAATTTCGATTTTGAATTTTAGATTCGAAATTTAAATCCAAACTTCAGATTAAATTTGGATTTTGAATTTGAAATTTGGATCTGAATTTTGAAATCCAACTTTCGAATCTGAAAATCAAATATAAATTTCGAATCCAAGTTTCAATTTTGACTTTCAAATGTGAATTTCGAATCTTAGTTTTGAATTTGAATTTCAATCTAAATCTCGAATTTGAATTTCAATCTAAATCTCGAATTTGAATTTGAATATTGAATCCGAAATTTCAATCATGACATACGAATTTGAATTTGGCCTAGGACCGAATAAGCAGTGGTATGATTAAAAATGTCTTTCCACCAATGCTTGCCATGTCAGCAAAATGAATTTGTGGTGATGTGGTGGAAAGAATGTTTTAAAATAACGATGTGACAGCCATATTCTACTTTAAAGGTGTATTTCACCACTTAAGGGTATATTGGAGTAAACATTTGGTGGACTTGGACAAATAATGAAGAATTTTGAAAAGAGGGTCACTGGGTCGGGTATAAGGGCTAATGGTGAACTGTCCCGTTTTAGTTAATCCTGTGAAATCCAACTAATTTTGATATTGAGTTGAATTTCAGAGATGTTTTATGTTCGATTTTGAGTCGTTTCTTCGCATCATGTGCGATGCTCTTGGCCGGGCCGTGACTTGTCGTGACTCGCAATCCATTTCCCTCTCCCTCATCCGTCCATCCAAGGCCCTTTCCCACGGACGTCGTCGCCGCGAGTCGACAAACTCGACACGAACTCTAGCATGCTGTGATCGGCTTCCCCTACTCTCCGGCGGCATGGGGAGAATTGAAGGAATAACACCCCTAAACATGGTCATCCAAGGAAAGCCATTAGTAAACGAAGCATCCAATCAACGTTATTCTTTGCTTCTCCTCTCCCCAATCATTAGCACTATCATCTGAAAAGACTTTTCAGGACATTTTTATCCCTCACACGTATTCAACGCCTACAGCAAGGCATTTGGGCTAAAAAAATCGTAATTGTTTATTTAATTATTTAAATAACAGAAATGATCTATTTTTACCCCAATCGGCATGGAAGAAGCCACCGAGACCCAGATGCAGCCCCCGGGCCGGGCCTTGGTGAAGCAATCTGCCTCTCCACCGCCAAGCGCCCCCTGCCCGACCACCTCCTGTCCTCTGCAGAGCGACGCTGGCCCGATCTTGGTGGAGCCCCCTGCCTCTTCTCCGCCGAGCGCCTCCGGCCTGGTCTTGGTGGAGCCCCCTGCCTCTTCTCCGCCGACCGCCTCCGGCCCGGTCTTGGTGGAGCCCCCTGCATCTTCTCCGCCGCGCGCCCCCGCTCTGTCTTCGGTGAAGGCCCCTGCCACTCCGCCGCAGCATGCCCCAGTCCGGAGGGAGGCGTCTACTTCTCCTGCGCCGACTACGGGCGGCCCCAGCTGGCTGCTCCTGGACCGCTTCATCCACCGCAGCAGGAAGCAGCGCGG
The DNA here is from genome assembly GCA_031894775.1 of Chloris gayana. NCBI lineage: Eukaryota > Viridiplantae > Streptophyta > Magnoliopsida > Poales > Poaceae > Chloris > Chloris gayana. The sequence continues at coordinate 509,610 of JAUNZO010000272.1, read as the reverse complement.
GGTCGTCGGAGGGGACACCACGACTTCAGAGACGTCCTCTGACTGCGCCGGCCGGCCCATCCGCGTCTCGCTCAGGATTGCCGACCCCCCCTGGTGTCTCGCTTGTACCTCCACTGGAAGACGAGACCAGCGGTCGAGAACGTGCTGGATCCCTCCGTCATCGCAGCCCACCGCCACTCCATCCTCTTCAAGGTGACTGTCCCCTTGGAGGATCCTTCGTGGTGGCATAACTCCTGCTCTTTCCCGATCGACTACTTCGTCTACTCAGCAACCAACACCTCCTCCTCCTCTTCTGTGCCATCACTCATCAGGCTGCCTCCTTGCTTCAAACGTATCAAGAACGAGAGGGATAAGATGTTCGAGCCATACAGAAGGCAGCAGCAGCGCTACATGATGGACCAAGATATGGGCCTTGTCTGCCACGGTGATGATGGAGAGTTCACTGTGGCAGATCTCACATACCGTACTCGCAATGAGGTTGAGCTCTGCGTGCTTCATCATTCACCCGGTTCCTCTGTCGCTCCAATGCAATGGAAGGTTAGGAAGCTGCCGACACCACCGGACATGAAGATCAACCCCAGCTTATGGACGATTGACACCGTCTTCCCCGTTGATGGATGCTTCTGTTGGGTTGACTACTACCAAGGCATGCTGCTTCTCGATGTGCACCTGGCCAACAGCCACAGCGAGAGCATCCCAGATCAGCAGCAGCTCCGTTACATAGCACTGCCTAAACAAGCTTTGAACTGTAGCCGCCCGTATAAGGATGCATTCTCCCCTGATCCATTTCGGCATGTCTGTGTTACTGATGCTGGCACCATTAAGCTCGTCTGCATCTTTACCAAAGACTCACAATCTACCTTCACCATAATAACATGGAGTTTGAACATTCACAAAGGCATTTGGATCAAGGATTGTAGCACCATCATTGGAGATTCTGACTTCTTTGTTCTGTTTGCTGCCCAGAAGAACCTTCCAAGGGTAACACCAAGCTTCCCGGTGGTGAGCTTGGCTGATCCAGACACCGTCTGCTTCCTGCTGAGGGAGGAGAATGAGGATAACTACACTTACTGGGTCATTGAGGTCAACATGAGGGAAAAGGTTCTGCAGTCAACAGCCCTGTATATTAGAGCAGAAGAAGAAGAAGGATATTCCCCTGAAAAGCCCCGCTGGAACTTTTATGGTCAGTACTTTGTCCCCAGCAGGTTCTCCTCTTATTTGGGCCAGGATGACTTCAAAAGAAGGTAATCATATATCCTTTTATCTTACTTTACCTTGTTGTTGCTTCTTGTTAGGTCCACTTCATATAGTCTCAAAATGTTTTATAGTTGTTCTTATTTGTATAGCAATTATTGTATGCATTTTAAAATTAGGAAGATAATAAGACGGTGGTCAATTAGCATACCAAAACATAGTTCTGTATTAAACAGCTTGCAAATCCTATGTTGGCCTGATTTTTGAAATATTAATAGATTCATCTAAATGTTTTCTTGGTCAGTCCTGTACTTACAGTTAATGCTTTTGGGGATGGAACTTGAAGTGGTAGAATAATTCTTCTAGTGAGAAATTTCATGAATTTGTTTACGCACGATGCAGCTAGCTGCAGACTGAGGAGCAAGGTTGGAAAGAAATTACAATTTCACTGTCAAAGTATAATCCAATACGCTAAATACTGTCATGATTAATCGGACTAGGCCTTCGGGATCCAAACCAAAGAGCAACCGGTACAAGTCAAAGTTAACTAACTCGATCCAAATGGATGCATCATATATTTGGTTCCTTAACCTTTTACCTTTCATATTGTTTGTGATACATAAAGAAACTTTTCTGGGCTCAGTACTCCGGTATATAGTTACGTTGATCCTTAAGAGGAAGCATGATAATTATTCATCAAACTAGGGAAGCCCTTCAGATAATTATGTTCCACTACACCTTCAAGTGTTCAAGACTCATGAATGTCTAGAGAGGAAATAAATCTTGTCAGAGAGCTCTAGTATGACTTAGAAAAATAGTCAACCCCTGCTATGTAGTTTAGGATAGGATGGGTCTTATTCTTTGCATTTGTTCCCCTTTAACAGAAAAGGTCACTGTTACCTGTAGTGGCTTTAAGAAATATGACGTAGGCACCCAAAAAAAAAAAGAAACATGATGTAGGCATATCAGTTGTTTACAGTGGTTAAGTTTTTTGACAATATATAAAAAGAAGCATGGTTTTAAAAAGTCACGTATTGGGCTACTGGGTTTAGGCAAATTTATTGCTATGCGAAGGCTTTGCCAAAAATTGAAGTGTCACCACATTGACTAATAGTTAGGGGTCGGGAATATTTTTAGGATGCGGGTGAAGAATCAGATGTGCTCCTAAGGAGTTGGTCTTAAGCAATGCCTTTTCCTTTTTTTACGCAAAAACAGTAGGAGAGGCTCCCACTGCACTTATTGTATGTTCCTCATAATAGGAAAGGTGAGTTTTGTTTGTGGATCCCTAACTGGGCTTAATATTGTGGCCCTGTGAGGATGGAGTTTGAGTGTATTGAGACACTTTATCACACTGCCCTCAAGAAAAGAAAAAGAATGTATTCATTTCCATTACGTCAAATAAGCAGGTACTTGACTTGTTAATTTGTTGGTTTGAAGAGGGAGTACATGGGTAAAATAGATGCCATGTACCATGAGATGGAATATCACTGACAACAGGAAGATGCCATATACTGTAAACACCTGAATTATGTGGGCTCTCTAATCATTTCACACACTATTACTAATCATTGTTACATTAAACTTATGGCAAGAAACATGTGCAACAAATATATGATTTACACTTCACAACAAAATAACATAGTTGTCTGATGAGAGGAATATGATTGTCGACAGTCAAGACTTTGCACTTCCTACTAACCATTGTAATAGGATTGAAAGGACATCTGCTATATTTCCTAAAATCGAAATAAAAGCATTACATATTATGCTATAACACACATCAGATGTGTTTATGGATTTTGTTATGATGTTTTTGTGGTCTTCTTTTTCCTTATTTTCATGTAGAACTAGATACATTGACTACCTTATGATAGTTTTCTTTCATGCAGCCGAGAAGTAAGCATACTGATGGAGGAGAAGGCAAAGCAGCGCCGTGGGATGCAAAAGGATGCACAATTGGAGAACTTACCGACACAGGAGTCACAGTGCCAGAAATTACCAAAGCAGAAGAAAGCAAAACGGCACCGGGCAAAGGGAAGGAAGCATAAGTGAAGAATTAATTTACTATAACTATCTATCAAGTTGCCCTGGGTATTTTGTCAGCAGATACTTTTGATGATGCTCTTCAAACATCTTGCAGCCGCATACTTCGTGTATATGCCTTCGTTGGCACTTGTGCTGTTACACGAGAAACCTTTTGATTGCCTTTAGACGTCTCCCTGGAGATTTTTTGGGAAGGCTATTTTTAACTGACGTGAGGAGATTTGGAGCTGTGACATGGGAGAACTTTTGGCTGTGTTTGTCTACATGTCCTGATGGATATTTTTGGGATGGCTTTGTTCAGAGATACATATAACCGGAGGAATGCACATTGATATGTAATATTATGGCAGTTGGCCAAACCATTGCTTCTAGTTGTGCTTAGATGAAAAGATAAAGTCTAACTTTCGTCCTCAACTATTGCTTTGTTTTGATTTTCGCTCCTCAACTTTTATTATGGTTATATTTAGTCTTTTAACTCAACCGTGCACTTAAAATCTTTAAGTTGTTTTTAGGGTGGTTTTGCACTCGTGTGGCACTGCTGACGTCTGTACATGCGTGACTCACTGAACCGTTTCTCTCCTATAACGATGGCCTTTCTTTTTACTCCTTCCGATTTGATCTCTTAAACATGTTCTTTAATTATCTGCTAAACCCTAGGAGGATTTCAGCCGTCGCCAGACCAATACTCTCCCGTACATTTGAATCCAACCAGAATCCAACCAAGGATCGTGAAGAATTCTCCCAAGGCCATCCCTTCCGCGCATGGTCCTTACTTGCTAGTACTACTTTTGAAAAAGATTGGCAAACTGATTCGTGCTTTTGATCCTACTGTTCCGATTTGTTTAATCGACGCATTTTGTTTGCTAATCATAGTCAAATTGATTCCGCAATTATATGGTGCATGGTGTGTTTGTAGCTTTGCTCGGAAACCAGGTTGCAGGCAACGGGCGTCCTCGTCAGTCCAATCTTTGATGTATCCCGCAGTCAGAAGTGCAAGCAAAGCAAGCAACGTCCGCAATCAACTTGCTAGCCCCCATGTGCATGCGCAATGAGCTTGTGCCTGCCTTGAACAACCACAACCCGCAGCTCCCAGACTTGGGCACGGAGCTGCCAGCAGCTTGATTCAGGATCCTCCTCCATCTCTTCGGGTGATCCTTTGGTGCACTTTGGGTGTTTGCTAGAATGCCAAAGTGAATTTGGCAAACTGTAAGCAATAGATTTTGTGCAAAAACATATGATACTAGGATTTACACCAACAAATGACATTTGTATCAAAATACTATCAGTGAAATTTGGCCTCTGACGAAAACTCTCAACATTTTTATGTTACTTTATCTCGGTTTTCTACTTATTTTTGAATTAGCATCTCTTCATAATTATCGACATTGTATATGGAAAGCTTAGATGTCAGATTATGCTTCCAATTTAGTCATTCCAAAGATCACCTCTTGTTGTTCTTGAGTAATCTTGCTCAAGATTATTAGAATAGAAGGTATTAGCAAAGATTCAGTTTGTTTGTTGGCTCATGATATTCGGATCTCACCGGTGATTTTTTTCCTAACTCAGTGTGTCACTTCTATTGGGAGTATATCACAAATTTAATTGATAAGGCTACATAGCCTACATTTTTCTCTGCCTAAGAACTTTTGTCCTTGTACTGTCGTGTCAATATGTTAAGGAACCGTCCTTGGAAGAGACACATTTTAGGACCATAGATTATTAGCTAATGGATAGAAAAACGTGGATATGAATTGTATGAATAGAAAAAAAATACAGAGGGTAGGGTAACTTTGGCGTTTTTCAGATGGGATCCTTTGTCGATTTGAAGTGAGACCTACAATAACACACCTTTGTTCCCTTCATTGAGCATATTTTATTACTACTTTTTTCAAGATCTTAGTTGTGAAAAACATTCAAAGTTTTCCACTTTTTTTAATGGAAATATCTGCAGGCGTTACGAACAGAGTTCATGTAAATTTCATTGAGTATAATGTAACATCCCAAAAACTTGTATCAAACTTTCGTGTAATAAAAATCGGAGTTTGGGAAGAGATGTTAAAATTTGGCAAAGTTTGTTTGAATTTCGGATGAGAAATCAACTCGAATAAATCGCAAGGGAATTTCTTTTCAAACTTCACGCTTTGGGCCGAATCTCCGCCCGCCCACTTCCCCCACTTCTCCTCACGCCAGCCCAGCCTCAGCCCGATCCAGCCCGAGCCCGCGGGAACAGGTCATCTTCAACCTTTTCCCTTTCCAGCGCACACCGCGCGCGCGGCGTCGCTCAGGGCGCCACCTCGGACGAGTGGCGTTTAGCGACGCCGCAACGGCCAGGGCCCCGCTCCACCTGCTCCCTCCTCCTTTCGGTCGTCTATAAAACCCCTGCGCCGCCTCCCTTCTCCCCCTTCCCTTCAAACCCTAACCGCGCCGCCGCGAGCTGCGGTTTTCCCTCCGCCATGGGAGAAGCTCCGAACCGCCGGAGCGCGTGCCGACCACCGTCCGCGGCGTGCCGTCTCGCGTCGAGCGGTGTGGTCCTCGTTGTGATTGGTGCGAGAGGAGAAGGAACGCGAGCACGTCCAAATTTCCGCCCGCCGTCGTCATCGTCGCCGGTCATCATCTCCGGTGAGGCTCATCTTCTCCCCCACCGTGTTCTTGTTTCTCCGTCGTTCGCCCTTTCTTCCAGCGCCGAGCGCGTGCTCGTTGCTCGCTTGTAGCCTCGGAACGGCCGTGCGCGTGGTCACCCCCGTCGTCCGCCGTTCGCCATCAACGGAGCTTCGTCGCGCGTCGCTGTTGGAGCCTCCTCTTCCGAGCTAGCACCGCCACGAGCTTCCCGGTAAGACCGCACACCTTGCCCCCTCTTTGGTTCCCTGAATCGCGGTCGATTTCCCCTCCTTCGTCGGATTCCGCCGCCGGGGCACCATGGCCGCGGTCGAGCCAAGCGCGAGGAGCTCACCCTCGTGCTCCTCTCGCGGTTGGGAAGCTTCGCTAGAAGTCGTAGGGGCTAGCGCGTCGGTCAATTTGAGGAAAAGACCGTGCTTTATGTTGGTTCCGTGAGGCCGGCCATGTCCGCCGCCGCGGCTCTCGTCGCAGGCGTGTTCCGGCCATCTTTTTGGGGGAAACGGTACCGTTGTCTTCGCGCGTGCTTGAGCTTCGCGTTGGTGGTCTCGGTTCGCGTTCTTTTTGTGGCTAAGAGCTTTCCCCTTTTCACCGCCGCCGAGAGCTACTCCGGCGAGCTCCTAGGTTGCCGCCGGCAGGAGCCGGTGCTCGGGTCCGGTGCTTGGCAGGTGCGCCGTGGGCCGAGCTCCGTCCTGGTGTGCGTGGCGTGGCCGCCGGCGAGCCGTGGCGGCCGGCGAGCCAACTCCGGCTGGCCCCGCGGCGGAGCAAGGCGGCGCCGCCTGTTCGGTGGCGATGGCGTGGCGAGCTACGTGGCGGGTGTTTTCTGCCGACATGGCGCCACGTGGGCTGATTTTCTACCAACGTGGTGCCGAGGTGTCGACCAACGTGGCGGCAACGTGGCATCCGCGTGGCGGAAGAATTGCCACGTGGTGCTGACCTGTAGAGTTTTTAACCAACGTGGCGTCTACGTGGAGTTGACGTGGCGCTTGCGTGTCAAAGAATATTCCAGGGAATATTCCATTTCTTTTATTGGATTTTCCTGAATTTCCATAATTCCTTTTATCTTTGGAAATTCATATCTTTTTCCTGGAGCGTCGGAAAAATACGCGGTCGGTTGCGTTGGACTCGTAGCGACGTTCTCTACGCGTTAGTATAACTTTTGGTCATGTTCTAGTACCGTAATTTCCGTCATCCGTTTCGTACTTTTCCTATTACCTCGTTTTGCGTGCCTAACCCTCGTTTCACGATCCGTCCGTCGGACGGTGCCGAGGAGTTCCCGTCCGAGCCGCAGCTTGAGGAGTTTCCGCCGGAGCAGCTGTTCGAGTACCCCGACCCGGATCGGGAGCAGCCCTATCTAGGCAAGCCGCAATCCTTGACCACTCTTGATCCTATTTAGTACTTGCATTAAATTGGACCATGCATGATTAATGGTTACTTGCACTTGTAGTTTACCTATGTCATACTATGCTATCCTTGCCACTGTTTGCCATAGGTTGTTCTACTCGTTACTCGCATGCTTAGTACTTGCTTAGTTGTTTAATTGAACCCCATGATGACTATACATGTTTTTGTGTAAAATAAATTGTAGGTGTTTCTTAGGTGTCGAGTTTCGTACTAGAAACCCCGTAGGACCTTTTACGGGGGCGAGTGTGTAGGTGGTTAGGTGCTGGGAGACTTCGGGGAGTCTCTATTTGGAGAGTACCTGTTACGGGTACAGCTTGTGTAGGGGCCTTGGGTTATGGGGTCCCTGTTGTGGTGACACCTGTTGTTGAGACTCGTTGTTTTGAGGAGAGGGATGGTGACTCGTCCCGGCAGCTTAAGGACCGGTTCTTGTGCTTGCTTGCTCTTTGGTCTACTAGCATACCACGTGACTTGTATGGGCGGGCTGGATCATAATACTTAGCGGAGGAATGGGTGGCCCGCCGTGGTGTAGAGATTAGTGGTAGTGAGTGTTGGAGCGTTTTTCTCGACCCACGAGCGGAGGATATCCCACCTGGCCCGTTGTACGCCTTGTCACACCCTTCAGGACCTTCTTTTCCTATGTTGTGGTTAGAGGATCCCGGACACTGAGGGACGAGCGCCACCCATTCGATGCTTTAAGGAGTGATCTTGTGAGTGTTGCTTTGCTTGGGCCACCATGGTGGTCTTTTGTTTGAGTACTCATCACGTGGGTACGGTTGCTTATTCTCTACAGAGATATATAAATCTATACGTATAGTCTAGCCCAAAGTATGGGCACTACCTCCGAGCGACCCACTTGATTAGCGAGTTACTACTTCTCCTCTCGATAGGTGTTTTACTTCCGGCTTCGAGCTGTGGTCCCGTGGAGGTGTGCGGGACATAAAACTTGACCCTTGCAGGATTGTGTTGTTTCCTGCAAGGCCACTTATAAAATTTGACTAATAATAAAATATGATTCACATAGACTTGAGGAATAATGCTTTAGGTGCTAGCCCTTGCCTTTCCTTGAACTATCCCAACATACATACATTGTTGTTAGATAGTTTGCGGCTTGCTCGAGTACGTTATGTACTCACGGCTTTATCACTTTGTTTTTCGGACGCCGTTGCCGAGGAGCCGGCCGAGCCGGTTGAGGGAGCCGACGGAGAGGAGTGACGGTCTCGCCTACACTCGAGTCGTTTGTGGGTATGGCCTTCACCCCGGTTCTTCACCGGAGATGCTTCCGCTTTGCTTCCGCTTCGCTTCCGCTAGATTTCTATTATGATTTCGCGATGGCTCGCGTGTCACGCTCTTGTACTCTTGAGATTGAGACTTATGCATAATAATAATGTACTTGGAGATTCTATTATCTTGCCTTGATTACTCTCTTTATTTATGGTTTTTCTGTACTAACATGTGTTGGATGTACGTGCCACACTCCCGGGAGTGGCATAGAGGTACAAAGGGTCCGGGTTTCACGTTGGTCAAATTCGGGTCCTCACGGTTGGTATCGAGCCATACTCTGTAGGAACGAGACCCGTAGAAACCGGACGTAATCATAAGGACATGATCTAGATCTTTAATCTGCTAAACTCCTTTCATCAAACTTTGGAATCTGTCTTATAGTTTAAATTTCTCAACGTAAGATGTGGCTGAATGGAAAAGTCTTTGCTATGTTTGCTTGGATGAATGATCCGCATGCTATCCTTTTACTCATGAAGATTCTTTCAAGATTTGAAGGAAGTGTTGGATAACCCGTACTAACCGTTGGATTTGTGCCTTTGTTAACGGATGCCGAGAGGAAGGGGTCTACACGTATAGTTTGACCAGGCAGCTATGGAGGTTGACGAGCAGCCCCCGGAGGACGTGGCCGAGGCCGTGGCCGTGGCGGAGGTCGTGCGGCTCCCGCAGCAGCTGCGCGAGGCCGCGGTGCGAGAGGTCGTGGTCGTGGAGGAGGAGCCGTGGGAGCTCGTGGCCGTGGGCGTGGCCGCGGTGGAGAGGCACCACCGGGTCTCGCAGCTGGACAGCCGGAGGTTGCTCGGACAGCAAGAAGCACCAACGACAGCAGAGGCGCCGGCCCATCGGGAGGAGGCCGAGCAGCAGGAGATACCACCACCGCCACCACCTGCTCGGACTCTTGCTGAGGTGATGGCGATGCGGACCAACATACTCGGGAGGTTCGATGCGGATGCTGCTGCAGCAGCAGCAGCACCACGAGCGAGCTCCACAGCAGCAGCGAGCACGAGCACCACGCAGGCCGCAGTCGGTCCGACATGCGGAAGGAGGCTGTCGGGTACCTAGATTAGGGTACCCTAATCAGGGTACTTAATCACCGTCATAGCTGGCTAACAGCTCTGTCTTGTACGCATAAAGGATACGAAGTGGGGCCCGAAACCTCCGCCTCGCCCGACCCCGAGTCGGGCGAGGTCCACGACTTCCGCCTCGCCCGACCCCGGGCGGGCGGTTCCACGACTTCCGCCTCGCCCGACCCCGGGCGGGTGGTTCCATAAATCTCCGCCTCGCCCGACCCCGGGGCGGGCGGGCCCACGATCTCCGCCTCGCCCGACTCGGCGTCGGGTGGGGACCGCAATCCCCGCCGCGTTTGCCTTTGCTTCGCGGAGAAGCGACCTCACCCACCGGATGGGGAGGAATTACGGCGGGCCGGTAGGCGCAATTACAGCGCTCGGGAACTCGTCTCACCAACAGGACGTGATGTGACCGGCGCAAGTGCTCTCCTCGTCCCGTTCCGCAGCCGCCGCACGCTAGCGCTAGCTTAGCTGCAGAGCGGCGTGATCATTACCAAGCCCATGATGGCCTCGTGACCGGGACGGAGGCCGGGCGATTGACGAGACAATAGCCTCGTAATCTGTCCCGTGGCTGACCAACGAGTGTCCGCCTAGGCCCGTGAGGGCTACGAAAGCCGGGCCCGCGGCCTCCGCCTCGCCCGACTCCGGGTCGGGCAGGTGCACCACTTCCGCCTCGTCCGTCCGGGACTCGGGCGGGCCCGGCGGTCCCCGCCTCTCCCGTCCGGGACTCGGGCGGGCTCGGCGGTCCCCGCCTCGCCCGACTCGGGGGCAAATGGCTTCCTCATGAAGCCTCACACTAAACGAGGTGAACAGGGATCGCCATAACTCCGCCTCGGGAACTCACCAATCCACAGGGATCGGGTGAGATCTGCGCAGCTCCTCTTGTCTCATCTTAACGCGTCGCCCGACACCCCGGCACGACGACAAGACGGAGGCGTCAACGCCATCTCCGCCGGGGCCGTGATGAACGGGAGTGACGGATGGAGACCGGCATGCGACAGGACGGCTGCCACGGTGACGAGCGTGGCATTGACACCGGCGCTACCGATCAAGACCGACCGTGCGCCGCGCGACCGGAGCGCCCGAAGCGGCCCGCATGCGAGCAGGGTGATGCACGGCGGCTCCGGCCCCGCTTGGGGACGACATGTAGTAACTCCGACCCTGGTCCCTTGGACTACAAAAGGGACCCCACGCACACGCGCAAGGGAGGGAATTCACACACCACGGATCGAGTTAATCGAACTCATCGTACACACATCCTAGAGCACATTGCACACGGAGGCTTGGAGCAACCCTCCTCCCTCGCATCCTTTGTAGCTCTTTTCACAAGACGAAACACGAACAATCCTCGAACCGGACGTAGGGCTTCGATTGCCCGAACCAGTATAAACCACACTTTCCTAAATCATCCAAGGCCCATCCGAGTAGTAGCGTCGATCCCCTCCAAACACAAATTTACTTGTCGGCCGGTTTCATAACACCGACGGCTGGCGCGCCGGTAGGGGACCTCGACGCGTTCAACGATCTTGAAGATGGCGAGCCACACCGTCGACTAGACTCCGGGCGCCCTCGTGAACTTCGGGAGCCCGGAGTTCATCGTGACCGGAGCCGGGAGCCCGTCGCGCGTTCTCCCGCCGACCTCCCGGCCACTACACCACTTTCCCGCCGTGTCCGCCGGCCGCGGAGCTCGCGGGCATGGCGGACTCGGCGGCGGGTCCGATACCGGCAGCCACCACCCTCGCGGGAGTGCATGATGGTGGAGGTCGGGGACGCCGGCGACACCGACGGCATCAACGACATGGGCCGCGCGGCCCCGGCAGCCGCCGGGCTCCCGGCCGGGCAGCGCCGCCGTCCGCGGCGGTAAACACCGGCGGTGCCGGAACGCACAGCCGCCGCACGCCGCGGTGCCACGACAAGAAACCCCTCCGGGAAGCCCCGAGCCCCGGGAGGAGGACGACCTAGAGCAGCTGCTCCGACGCCAACGCGAGGTCGCGGAGACCGAGCGGCGCTTGAAGGAGGAGCGCGAACGCCTCGAGTGCGAGGTGGCGCGGCGCCGAGCGCAGCGCGAACTCGCTCGCCGGCATGGGCGCGAAGCCCAAAGAAAGATCCCGGACGAGGCAAACCACCTCGTTCCCGTGTACGAGAGGCCCAGCCGGAACGTGGCTGCGGCCGCGACACCGATGCGCGCGCTTCCGCAACCGGTCAACGAGGACCAGCGGAGGATCCAAGAGGAGGTCGAGACCTCCCGGACTTAGCGGCCGTCCAACAGGCCGAGCGTGAGCAGAGCTCCGCCGCACGGCGGAAAGAGGCCGTGCCTCCTACCACACGCCAAGCCGGCCCCGGGACCGAAGGATTCGGCCCACCCAACCGCCGAGCAAAGCGGAACCGGAACTCGCCGCCGCTCGGCGGCGGATGGGCGAGTCGCGCGACGCACGCGATACCTCGACCGCCCGGCGCCGGGAACAAAACCGCGCTCCAAGGCGCGAAGCCGAGGACCACGGGTACGCCCCGGCGCGGAGGGCGATTCGATCCGGAGGAGGACAAACCCCCGGTTATGACGGGGCCCAAGGCCTTTGGGCTCGCCATTCGGCGGGTTCCGGTGCCCCGCCGTTTCCGGCCCCCAAGCAGCATCGCCAAATACAACGGGGAGACGAACCCCGCATTATGGCCGGAGGATTACCGCCCGGCATGCCAAGCCGGCGGCGCCACCGACGAGCGGTTCATCATCCGCAACTTACCACTCTTCTTGGCCGATTCGGCAGAATGTGGCTCGAGCACCTCCCGGAGGGCTCGATCCACGATTGGTGGGACCTCGGAGGAGGTCTTCATCGGCAACTTCCAGGGCACGTACACGCGCCCCGGAACCCGTGGGACCTCAGGACCTGCCGGCAGCGGCGGACGAGTCCTTGAGGGACTACGTCAAGCGCTTCTCCCGCAAGTGCAACACGCTCCCCAACCTCGCCGACGCAGAGGTGATCTCGGCGTTCATCGCCGGCACCAACAACGAGGGGCCGGTGCACGAGCTCGGCCGCAACAACCCGCGCACCGTCAAGGAGCTACTCGACGTGGCAACCAGCCACGCCTCCGGAGAAGACGCCGTGGATGCCCTCCTTCATCGAGCCAAGGGCAAGGCGAAGCGGAACGAGAGTTCCGGTGCGGGCCCGTCCGTCCCGCACGACAAGAAGCGAAGCAGAGGAAGAGCGGCGACCAGCACCGCCGCGACACCAACCTCGCCGCCGCCGCCGAGCGCAAGCCGAAGAAGCCGACCGCCGACGACGGCAACAAGGGCCAGCACTTCGAGAAGATGCCGGAGGCGCCGTGTCCCAACCACGGCCGACCCGTCAACCACGCCCTCAAGGACCGCGGGCCGATGCTCAAGTTCCCGGGCATGAAGGCAAGGAAGTTCGACCCCAAGAACCCCGGCCCCAAGAACGACGACGGCGACGACAAGGACGCGGACGGCGGTTTCCCGCAAACCACCGGCTGCCTCATGATCTTCGGGGCGGCGGGACCGGCTCCTCCAGGCGGCACCGTAAGCGGAGCGGCGCGAGGTCTACGCCGCCGAACCTCGCGACGCCGACCTACCTCAAGTGGTCCGAGGCGGCAATCACGTTCGACCGCAGCGACCACCCCGAGCGCGTTCCCCGACCCGGACGCTACCCGCTCGTCGTCGACCCCATCGTCTCCGACAAACGACCGACCAAGGTACCGATGGATGGGGGTAGTGGTCCGAATGTTTTGTATGCAGAGACTCTTGATGCCATGGGGATCGCCCGCTCTCGGATCCGGCCATCGGGCGAGCCCTTCCACGGGGTTGTGCCCGGAAAGACGGCCGTGCCACTTGGGCAAATCGACTTGCCCGTCACCTTCGGCACGCCGATCAACTACCGCACCGAGACCCTCACCTTCGACGTGGTGGACTTCCCCGGCGCGTACCACGCCATCCTCGGGCGACCATGTTACGCGAAGTTCATGGCCGTCCCCAACTACACCTACCTCAAGCTCAAGATGCCGGGTCCGAAGGGGATCATCACCGTGAGCACGTCGGTTCAGCGTGCTTACGAGTGCGAGGTGGAGTGCTGCGAGCTGGCAGCGGCGCTCATCAACAAGTCCGACCTCCCACAGGTCGCGACTCGGAGTCGGAGGACACGCCGATCCCAAAGAAGGCGCCGGCTCTTTCGAGCCGGCCAAAGACACCAAGATGGTGCCCTCGACCCCGCCGACCCCGAGGGGAAGAAGGTCATCATCGGGTCCGCGCTCTCCGACAAATAGGAAAGCGCGCTCGTCGAGTTCCTACGCGCCAACAAGGACATCTTCGCGTGGAAGCCCTCGGATATGCCGGAATCCCAAGGAACATCGCCGAGCACTCCCTCAACATCAAGCCGGGATCGAAACCGGTCAAGCAACGACTCCGCCGCTTCGACGAGGAGAAACGCCGGCAATTGGTGAGGAGTTAGCAAAGCTCCTTGCCGCCGGCTTCATCAAAGAGGTGTACCATCCCGAATGGGTTGCCAACCCCGTACTTGTAAGGAAGAAAACCGGGAAATGGAGAATGTGTGTTGACTACACGAGTCTCAACAAGGCGTGCCCGAAGGATCCGTTTCCCTTGCCACGCATAGACCGGATAGTTGATCGGACCGCGGGGTGCGAAACCCCGTGTTTCCTAGATGCCTATTCGGGTTATCATCAAATTCCGCTAAGGATTGGTGATCAAGAGGCCACCGCGTTCATCACACCCTTCGGCACGTATCGTTACATCACTATGCCGTTCGGGTTAAAAAATGCGGGAGCCACATACCAACGCTGCATGATCAAATGCTTCGGTGACCTCATCGGACGCATTGTGCGGCATATGTGGATGACATCGTAGTCAAGTCCACTCGGACCGACGATCTAGTCGCCGACCTCGAGCCGTGTTCCAGCGGGCCGAGAGCCAACGGAGTCAAGCTCAACCCCGAGAAATGTGTCTTTGGGGTCCCGAAGGGGATGCTCTTGGGATACAGCTGTCTCGCAACGTGGCATCGAAGCCAATCCCGAGAAAATCGAAGCCATCGCGAAGATGGGGCCGATAAAAACGTAAAGGGCGTGCAAAAACTCATCGGCTGCCTCGCGGCGCTAAGCCGTTTCATCTCCCGACTCGGAGAAAAGGGGCTGCCACTTTATCGTCCGCTCAAGAAGTCGGACAACTTTGTCCGGACAGCCGAGGCGCAAGAGGCCCTCGACCGCCTCAAAGCCAAACTTTCAAGCGCGCCGATCTTGACTTCGCCGGTCGAGAAGGAGCCTTTGCTGCTCTACATAGCGGCAACAAATCGGTGGTGAGTACGGCGTTGGTGGTGGAGCGTGACGAGCCGGGAAAGGCGCTCAAGGTGCAACGGCCGGTCTACTACGTCGCCGAAGTCCTCTCCGACCGCAAGACGAGGTGGCCGAAGATCCGTAAGGTGTTGTACGCGCCGATCGTCACTCGGCGCAAGCTTCGGCACTATTTCGACTCTCATCCGGTAACAGCCGTCTCCTCCTTCCCGCTTGCTGAAATTTTGGGTAATCCGGAGGTAGCGATAAAAATCTCGAAGTGGGCGCTAGAATTAATGGACCAGGGTATAGAATACACGCACCCATCCGCCATAAAATCACACACTCGGTAGATTTCATAGCCGAGTGGACAGAGACCCAGCTTGCCCGTGGTTCCGGCGAAACGGATCATTGGCGGCTGTACTTTGACGGCTCCCTCACGAAGAGGGGTGCCGGGAGCGGATGGCAGCTCATCTCGCCGAGAGGTGCATGCATGCAATACGTCATCCGACTCAACTTTCCGGCCTCTCACAATGTGGCCGAGTACGAAGCCTTGCTCAACGGCATGAAGGCAGCGATTGATCCGGGGATCCGTAGGCCCGAAGCCTTCGGCGATTCCCAGCTCGTCGTGGATCGTGTGATGAACGAGTCGACTTGCACCAACCCGAAGATGGCGGCTTATTGCAGTGAGATCCGCCGTCTTGAAGAAAAGTTCGATGGATTCCAAGTCAAACATGTCCTTCGGCGGGACAATGAAACGGCCGACTCATTGGCCAAGATGGGATCCAATCGGCCGCCAACACCGTAAGGCGTTTTGCTTGCGACCAGGATGAGCCGTCTATCAAGGAGCCAACGGCGGCCGACCCCGCAAAGGGAGAACAAGAGCCAGCTCCGATCGAGGCCGCGGAGGTCCCGGTCGCCGAGCTTGGCGCCAACGACGACACAGCGGGTCCGGTCGATCCGACTCCCGACCCTCGAAGGGGACTCGGGGCTGCGCCCGAGTCGGCAGATGATCGGCGGCAGCCCTACCTCGACTATCTCGTTGCGGCAAAATTGCCCCCGACGTCATGGAAGCGCGCCGACTCGCCCGACGCGCCAAAACCTTTGTCGTGATCGGCGATGAGTTATACAAAAAGGGGCACACCGGCGTCCTCCAACGCTGCATCCCTCTCGACGAGGGTAAGCGGCTGCTTCAGGACATCCATGGTGGAACGTGCGGACATCACGCCGCACCACGAAGTCTCGTTGGCAACGCTTTCCGACATGGCTTCTATTGGCCGACCGCGATCGCCGACGCCGAACAAGTCGTGCGCACCTGCGAAGGGTGTCGCATTACGCACGTAAAACACACCAGCCGGCCCAGTGCCCCGCAAACCATCCCCATAACATGGCCGTTTGCCGTGTGGGGCCTAGACCTGGTCGGCCCGTTCAAAAAGGCACCAGGAGGCTACACCCACTTGCTTGTCGCCGTGGACAAGTTCTCCAAGTGGATTGAGGCGAGGCCGATAGGCAAAATCGACTCGGACCAGGCCGTAAAATTCTTCACCGACATAGTGCATCGGTTTGGAGTCCCAAACACAATCATCACCGACAACGGTACGCAGTTTACGGGAAAAAGTTCCTAAACTTTTGCGACCACCGGGGCATCCGAGTTGATCGGTCAGCCGTCTCACACCCCCAAACGAACGGGCAAGTGTGAGCGCGCAAATGGCATGGTCCTCCAAGGATCGAAACCCCGGATATTCAGCAAACTCGTAACATTTGCCGGGAAATGGGCGAAAGAGCTCGGTGCAGTGTTGTGGAGCCCGAGGACGACGCCGAGTCGAGCCACGGGTCACACTCCCTTCTTCATGGTGTACGGGCCGAGGCCGTGCTACCCACAGATCCGGATTATGGAGCTCCGCGCGTGCAAGTTTTCGATCCGTAACTCAATAAGCGTTATCTCGAAGATGCGCCGGACCAAATCGACGAAACAAGGGAAGCCGCACCGCTGCACTCAGCCGGATACCAACAAGCACTCCGCCGTTACCACGACCGCAAGATCAAGAAGCGCGCCTTCGAGCCCGGCGACCTCGTCCTTCGACTTCTCCAGGGGAATCAAGGCCGGCACAAGCTAACTCCGCCATGGGAAGGGCCCTACACGGTAGCCGAGGTGCTCCGACCCGGCACGTACAAGCTCAAGGACGCCAACGGAAACGTGCTCACCAACGCATGGAACATCGAGCAGCTACGTCGCTTTACCCTTAGCTTGTTGTTTCAGTTATTTATGCAAATGAAATAAAGAGAAAACCTTTCTCTCTTTCTTGTTGTTTTCGACAAATGACGAATAAAGTCCAAATTTGCCGGCCGCCGACCCCGACTCTCCCGAGTCGGGGCTCCACCCGGCGGGTGTGCAAAGGAGGCCGTGTGCGGGTCCCGCTTGTGCCCACGGCTGCGGAACTCACACGAAAATCCCTCGCTGCGGGCCCGACTCGGACAAAACCTAAGCGCCGACGATGGCTCGGCCGGTCCGACCGGTCGGCTCGGGACTCGACGCCTCTACAGCCTAGGAGCGGCCCGAGTTGTCGATCAACCGAATGAAAAATCTAAAGCAACTAGGCGGTCCGAAAGAGAAAGGAGTCACGAAAGGGCAAGAGTTTAAAATTTCGAACGAAGTTTAATCCCATAGTGCAAGTCCAACTCGGACAGGACCCGGAACGCCAACGACCACTCGGCCGATCCGATCGGCCGACTCGGGACTCCGACGCCCGGCGGCTAAGAGCGGCCTAAGTCACCGATCAATCGAATGAGGAATCTTAGGCTACTAGACGGTCCGAACGAGAAGGAAGCCACAAAAGGGGAACATGTGAGAAATTTGGAACGAAATTAAAACAGTATAACTTGTTTATAAAATAAGCGAGTTCTTCTTTGCATCTTGGCCACCCGGCCGACTCGACTACCGGCCACTCGGCCGACTCAACTAACACATTACATTATCTACCCGCCATGGTGCTTGCCGGCCGAGGGCCGGCGGGGATGGCGCAGCGGGGCCTCCGACCCCAGGGCCAGCCGCTTCCGAGCCCCGGCCAACGGACCCCGCGGGATGCGCAAATCAACAAACCGAAAGTCGAGAAAGAAGAAAGAAAGACAGAAGGAAGCAACACTTACCGGTACGGTTGTCGTTTGGGTGGCGGGCTGACCGCCGACCCGAGACCCTCACGCCGCCTCTTGCCAAATGCCGCCCGGGGCACTCGCGCCGCCGCTGTCGCGGGGCCGACGTTGCTCGGAAGACTCGGCGCCGTCGCCGGCCTCGGCGCCGCAGATGAAGAGGCCATGGAGGCCGGCGCGGCCGTACTCGGACCCGACGGGGTTGCGGCCACCGCCGGAGCGGAGCCGCCGGCGGCGCGGTCACCGCGCTCGAACGGACACCGGCGAGGCCGCCGAGGCCATCGTCACCGGCGCTCGGACGGACGCCGACGGGGCCGCGGAGGCTATCGCTGCCATCGTCATCGAGGCGAGCCCTCCCGCCACCGCTGCCGGCGCTGCGGTCACCACGGTCGACGTCACCGCGGCGGCCGAGGCCATCATCGCCCCGCCATGGTCGTCGCCGCGGGGACCCGGTGTGCGGGCGGCAGGGCGGCGTGGTGACGACCGCGGAGGTCGGGGCCGCGACCCCGGCACGGCGGCCGGGGCGGTCGGCGTTGTGGTGGTGGTGGGCGCCGAAGTCGGCGCTGCGGGGCCGGCATGCGCCTCGGCCTGCGGGGAGCCCGGCGCTCCTTCCCGGCTCGGGCCGGCGAGCGACGTGCCGACGTCGTCCCGGCGGGGCCCACTTCCGCAGGGGCCGGCCGAGTCGGGCCCCTGCTCGATGTCCTCCTCCTCGGCGAGCTCGTCGATGAGGGGGACATGTCGACGAGCTCCTCGTCGTCACCCCCGTCGTTGTCGTCGGAGTCGGTGCTGCTGCTCTCGGAGAGGACGATCTGGCCCGAACGGCGCCGGCGCTCCTTCTCCGCCTTCCGCCGTTGCCGCGCCGCCTTCCCGGCCTTCTTGGCGTCCTTTTGAGCTTTTTGCTCCTCGCGCGCGCCCGATTGATGGCCCGGATGTCGGCATCCTCGGGCAATGGGGCGGGGGAAGGAATGAAATGCAAACCTCTCTCGCAACACGGAGACAAGTGGGGGCGACAGCGCGAAATTAGAAAAGTAAGAGAGGTCGGAACTTAAGACCGACTCAACCGAAGGCAGAATTAAAAACTTACAAACAAAATTGCCCCCTGTTCCGGGAGCATTGGTGGGTGGTTGGGGACCGGCCACTCAAACCGGTCCCACGCGGCGGCCGTCTTCAAGCATCGCCTCCGCGAGTCGGGCCTTCAACTCCCGGAGCGAAATCCGAGGGTCCGCCCGGGGTTCACCATGCAGGTTCCCTCCCGGGTGAAGTCACCTCCCATCTCCGACATCATCCGACGCCGGGCCTGCAGCGGTGCGAGCCGGCGCAGTGGTAGGAGCCAATGACCCCAACGCCGGTCACGCCGGCCCGGTCGAGCGCCTCGACCGCGTCCAACAGCCGTGGCGATCCCCCTCTTCTCGTCGGCGGGCACCCCGAAGTGCCACTTTTCCGGCGCGGCATTGATGAGGTTGCCGGTGAACTCGGGGAGGGGTGTGGCAGCGGTGTTCCCGAGGTAGAACCATCGCTCGTGCCAGCCCTTGTTGGAGTCGGTGAGGGCGATGGGGATGTACTTCTTGGACCGGCCGCCCGCGAGCCGGAAGCCGGCGCCGCCGATGGGGACGGCGCGAGGGTTCCCGGCCGCGTCCTTCTTCGTCACCAACCGGCAATCGAAGA
The DNA here is from genome assembly GCA_031894775.1 of Chloris gayana. Taxonomy (NCBI): domain Eukaryota; kingdom Viridiplantae; phylum Streptophyta; class Magnoliopsida; order Poales; family Poaceae; genus Chloris; species Chloris gayana. Next base: position 489,913 of record JAUNZO010000272.1, on the reverse strand, counting down.
AGTGCTTGAATAGCCCGAAATGGGGGCGATCCCCAGAAGCCCTCGCACAGCGCCACGAAGGCGGCGAGGTGCTGGATGGAGTTGGGGTTGAGGTGCTGCAGCTCCAGCCCGTAATGGTGGAGGATGCCGCGGAAGAAAGGGTGAGGCGGCATTCCCAAGCCGCGCTCGTGGAAGTGGCGGAAGGAGACGACGTAGCCGTCCCGGCGGCGCCGGCAGGGCCTCATTCCCCGGCACCAGCCCACTCCATGGCGTCGGTGCGCGGCATCGGAGTCCGCGCGCGACAAGGGCCTCGAGGGACCCGACAGGTGCAGCGGGACGGAATCCAATCCGCCATGGCAGGGCTCGGGTCGGATGCGCGACGGTGGATTGGGGAGAAGTGAGGAGGACGGCGAGCGGCGGACGCGGCGAAGAAAGGCGAATCGACGGAGCACGCGAGAGCAAAGGAAGGGGATGGGTTTTTTGCGAGCGCGAGGTGAGAGAAAGGTAACCGGATGCGTCCCCTTTCCCTTTAAATAGCGGTGATGTCAACCGCCCCCGCGGCGCTTCGACTCCCGCGCCGCTATCGTTTCGCGATTTAACCGGGTGCAGTGGACCCGAGAGGCCGCCGCACGCGCCCGACGCGCAGCCATAATGCGAACGCGAGTTTCGCATCTACGGCGAACCGCCGCGAGATGCGCGCCATCATGGAAGGCGAACCGTTGCGCTTCGACGGCGCCCGATGACGGGCCGATTGGGCTTGGAATCCCATGAGGCCCGCAGTAGATAAGGCTAGGGGATGAAGACGCCCCGACGCCCGCTTCCGACCCGGGGTTCGAAGGGCGGCCCCGCGAAAGGGTTCGGACGCCCGCCCTTGGACAAAATTAAGTGAGGGGTTGTCGGAGAGGGATCCCTAGCGATCAACACCCGTGCACCGTAGCACAATGGGCCTCTATCGACGGCGTCCGAGTCCGAGTTGAAAAGCCGTGGTCTTGAATCCCGCGAAGGGAGGGCAACGAGCCCGCCGACCCCGATCGAAAGGGGTCGGAGATCACAAAAGACAGGCACTCGGATATGAATGAGGCCGACTCCCGCTAGTCTCCATCGGATCCCCGCTAAGGGCAAGCCGAGGCCATCACTCGGACATTCCCGTTTGGAGCTTAAACGAGCACCACGCGTCGAACCATCGAGGAATGACGTGGCCGCTCACCGCACGCCTCGTCTTACCGCAAAGACGCGTGGGTGTGAACGAAATAAAAAGACGAAACAGCCCTCGGACGGATCCGAGCAACGAGCGAAGACTCGGGGCTCGCTTCGCAAATAAACGATAAACCGCTCAAAATCGTTAACCCTCGGCGCAAGTATTCTACTTGCCCCGAGGCTCGGAGCTACACCGGCGAGTGCGCCGCGCGCACCCACCGGAAAACAAATACACAGGAAAATCCGAGGGTTTGTCGGAAAAAGCCTCGACGGCGACCATTTGCCCCCGGCCACCGCCAAGGCTCGGGGCTACCGTCGGGTACCTAGATTAGGGTACCCTAATCGTGGTACTTAATCACCGTCATAGCCGGCTAACAGCTCCGTCTTGTACGCATAAAGGATACGAAGTGGGGCCCGAAACCTCCGCCTCGCCTCGACCCCGAGCTCGGGCGAGGTCCACGACTTCCGCCTCGCCCGACCCCGGGCGGGCGGTTCCACGACTTCCGCCTCGCCCGACCCCGGGCGGGTGGTTCCATAAATCTCCGCCTCGCCCGACCCCGGGGCGGGCGGGCCCACGATCTCCGCCTCGCCCGACTCGGCGTCGGGTGGGGACCGCAATCCTCGCCGCGTTTGCCTTTGCTTCACGGAGAAGCGACCTCACCCACCGGATGGGGGAGGAATTACGGCGGGCCGGTAGGCGCAATTACAGCGCCCGGGAACTCGTCTCACCAACAGACGTGATGTGACCGGCGCAAGTGCCCTCCTCGTCCCGTTCCGCAGCCGCCGCACACTAGCGCTAGCTTAGCTGCGCAGAGCAGCGTGATCATTACCAAGCCCATGATGGCCTCGTGACCGGACGGAGGCCGGGCGATTGACGAGACAATAGCCCGTAATCCGTCCCGTGGCTGACCAACGAGTGTCCGCCTAGGCCCGTGAGGGCTACGAAAGCCGGGCCCGCGGCCTCGCCTCGCCCGACTCCGGGTCGGGCAGGTGCACCACTTCCGCCTCGTCCGTCCGGGACTCGGGCGGGCCCGGCCGGTCCCCGCCTCTCCCGTCCGGGACTCGGGCGGGCTCGGCGGTCCCCGCCTCGCCCGACTCGGGGGCAAATGGCTTCCTCATGAAGCCTCACACTAAACGAGGTGAACAGGGATCGCCATAACTCCGCTCGGGAACTCACCAATCCACGAGGATCGGGTGAGATCTGCGCAGCTCCTCTTGTCTCATCTTAACGCGTCGCCCGACACCCCCGGCACGACGACAAGACGGAGGCGTCAACGCCATCTCCGCCGGGGCCGTGATGAACGGGAGTGACGGATGGAGACCGGCATGCGACAGGACGGCTGCCACGGTGACGAGCGTGGCATTGACACCGGCGCTACCGATCAAGACCGACCGTGCGCCGCGCGACCGGAGCGCTCGAAGCGGCCCGCATGCGAGCAGGGTGATGCACGGCGGCTCCGGCCCCGCTTGGGGACGACATGTAGTAGCTCGACCCTCGGTCCCTTGGACTATAAAAGGGACCCCACGCACACGCGCAAGGGAGGGAATTCACACACCACGGATCGAGTTAATCGAACTCATCGTACACACATCCTAGAGCACATTGCACACGGAGGCTTGGAGCAACCCTCCTCCCTCGCATCCTTTGTAGCTCTTTTCACAAGACGAAACACGAACAATCCTCGAACCGGACGTAGGGCTTCGATTGCCCGAACCAAGTATAAACCACACTTTCCTAAATCATCCAAGGCCCATCTCGAGTAGTAGCGTCGATCCCCTCCAAACACAAATTTACTTGTCGGCCGGTTTCATAACACCGACGGAGGCCTTCCGCAGACTTCAGCCGGACACGTTCTCTCACCGCACGGACCCTCCGGACGCCGACAACCGGCTCATGACGGTGTCCAAGCAGCTAGTGATGATGGAGTGCACCGACGCGAGTGTGTGTCACTTGCTTCGTACTTGCTCGGAGGCGCAGCTAGCGCGTGGTGGGACACTTACGTGGCCAACCACCAGGACCCGAACAGTATCTCTTGGGATGAGTTTGAGCAGGAGTTCGAGCACGACACATCCCTAAGGGAGTGATGGACGGGAAGGCGGACGAGTTCCGGAACCCGAAGATGGGAGCTATGGGTGTGCTCGAGTACTACCACGGGTGGACCGAGCTGTCACACTACTCACCTCGTGACGTTTCCACCGGGCAGGTCAAAATCTTTTTTCAGCTTTTCGTCTCAAATAATCACTATCTACACTTGCTCAATGTTTTGCTCAACACGTTCTATGTTGTTTTCTCTTCATCTCATTTCTCTTCGTGAATTTCTATTTTCCATCGAACAGGACAAGATTTACTATTTCAAGCGGGGTCTCAAGGCTGAGATTGGACCCCACGTGGCAGGTGCTCTACCCTGAAGGAGCTAGTGGATAACTCCATTGAGGTTGAGGATAGCATTGAGAAGGTTAAGAGGATCGAGGCACACAAGAGGACCGGATGGCAGCTGGACCGTTCGAAGGACAGCAGAGGCGGAGGTTTACCGGGTAGCAGCAGCGAGTTCACTCGTCCACCACGAGGGCGGTTTGGCGGTTCTGCGCAGTTTGGCAGCTCAGGGCGAGGCGGTTTGCACCGCAGGTCGAGCAGTACCGGCGTGCTCCAAGCACCACGACGAGTCGAGGTTGGAGGCCCTCGAGCGATGGGATGCCCTTCGCCAACGAGTGCTTCCGAGAGCGGTCGGGCGGGACACAAGTGTTACACGTGTCCCAACGTGGGTCGAGAGCTCCTACCACCTTCACCACACCCGAGCCAGCAGCACAGCCACCGCAGCAGCAGCAGTTCCGCGGTGCTCCCCGTCCCGTGCAGTCGGCAGCCAGACGAGCAGCCGCAGCAGAGTGCCTCTCGTGCTAGACTTCACCACCTCACTCGTTGAGGATGCACAACGAGCACCGGACGTCGTCCTTGGTGAGTTTCCGGTTAACTCCTGTTTAGCTTCGTTCTTTTCGATACTCGGTGCGACTAGATCGTTCGTGTCTTCTGCGTTCGTTGCGAAGCTTAAGATTCCTGTCGTCTTGCTCGATTTTTCCGTGCTCGCTATTTCTCCACTTGGTGCTTCAAAGTGTGTGACGGGTTGCCGTCGAGTTCAGATCTTGATTGAGGGTGTTCGGTTCTTGGCTGATTTGACTCTCTTGCCGTCTTCCGGGATTGAGGTGATTCTTGGGATGGATTGGTTGACAAAGAACAAGGCGGTGATTTATTGTGATGAGCGGATTGTGACCTTGGTAAACCACCGAGGAGTGGCTGTGTGTTTCACACCGGTTGCTCCTAAGTTGCCAGCACAGCTTTGTCACTTGCGGGGTTTGTCACTTGAGCAGATACCCGTGGTTTGTGAGTATCCCGAGGTCTTTCCCGATGATTTGCCGGGGCATCCGCCGGATAGGGATGTTGAGTTTGTGATTGATCTCCTTCCTGGCATGGCCCCTATTGCTAAGAGGCCGTATCGCATGTCTTCCGATGAGTTGGTGTTGCTTGGAGCAAGAGATTGATGATTTGTTGAGGAAGGGGTTCATTCGCCCAAGTGCCTCACCTTGGGGATCCCCTGTTCTGTTTGTGAAGAAGAAGGATGGTACTGACAGGATGTGTGTTGATTATCGTTCCTTGAACGAGGTCACCATCAAGAATAAGTACCCCTTGCCGCGGATTGATGATTTGTTTGATCAGCTGAAGGGTGCAAAGTATTTCTCCTCCATTGATTTGAGATCCGGCTATCATTAAATAAAAATCCGCGAGTGTGACATTCCTAAGACTGCCTTCGTGAGTAGGTATGGATCTTTATTACCGCTTTGTCAATTCCGTTGCTATCTTTCTTGCGTGATCGCCCTTCCTTGAATTTTGCTTCTTATCCGTTTCTCGGACAGGTATGGGCAGTTCGAGTTCACTGTTGCTTCCTTTGGCTTGACCAATGCCCCTCCCTACTTCATAAACATGTTGAACAAGGTCTTCATGGCAGAGTTGTATAAGTTTGTGGTGGTTTTCATTGACGACATTCTTGTGTACTCAAAGTCCGCCGAAGAGCATGCACATCACTTGAGGGTTGTCTTGGAGAGGTTGAAGGCAAATCGGTTGTATGCCAAGTTCAGCAAGTGCAAGTTCTGGCTTGAGGAGGTGGTTTTCCTAGGGCATGTCATCAATGTCGAGGGAGTGTATGTGGATCCTAGAAAGGTGCAGACGGTTGTGAGTTGGAAGTCACCGCAGTGTGTCAAGGATGTGAGGAGTTTCTTGGGGATGGCTGGTTACTACCGTCGCTTTGTTGAGGATTTCTCTCGGATAGCTCGTCCCATGACGGAGCTCTTGCAGGATAATGTCACCTTTGAGTGGACCCCGGAGCTAGAGAGGAGCTTTCAGGAGCTCAAGACTAGATTGACCACCGCACCTGTGCTCACCTTGCCGGATCTTAGTCGGGACTTCCAGGTGTACTCTGTGATGCTTCCACCCATGGGATTGGTTGTGTGCTCATGCAGAATAGGAAGGTTGTGGCTTATGCTTCGAGGCGGTTGAAGACGCATGAGAAGCATTACCCCACTCATGACCTTGAGCTTGCAGCAGTTGTTCATGCTTTGAAGATTTGGAGGCACTATCTCATCAGTGGCGGATGTGAGATCTTCACGGATCACAAGAGCCTCAAGTATATCTTCACGCAATCGGAGCTGAACATGAGGCGAGAGGAGATGGCTTGAGTTGATCAAGGATTATGATTTGAGCATCAACTACCATCCCGACAAGGCCAATGTTGTTGCGGATGCGCTGAGTCGCAAGGCCTATTGCACTTCTCTCATGACGAGTCGATCGGAGGTGTTTGAGGAGATAATGAGGGATGGAGTGGAGCTCATTCCCGAGGGCTATCTCTATGAGTTGAGGATCACGAGTCTTCCGGGAGATCGGATCAAGGAAAAGCAAAAGGTTAACGAGTCTTGTGGAGTCGATCAAGGGAAAGACAAAGGAGGATAAGGCACCTGGGTTCGGAGTGGATGGTGATGGTGTACTTTGGTACAAGGATCGGATTGTGGTTCCTAGAGGTGCAGGGATTCGAGATGAAATCTTGCGAGAGGCTCATTGTTCTCGCTACTCGATCCACCCAGGGAACACAAAGATGTATGAGGATCTCCGTACTCGAGTTCGGTGGGAAGGCATGAAGAGGGACATTGCTCGGTTTGTTGGGATGTGTGACATTTGCAGGAGGGTCAAGGCAGAGCATCGAAGCCGACCGGTTTGCTCAAGCCTCTTGAAATTCCTATGTGGAAATGGGAGAACATCAGCATGGATTTCATTGTTGGGCTACCTCGCACGTCTAAGGACCGTGACTCCATTTGGGTGATTGTGGATCGTTTCTCCAAGGCCGCTCACTTCATAGCCGTCGGCACGAGGTACACAGTGGAGCAGCTCTCTCGCCTTTACATTGATAACATTCCGAGACTACATGGGGCACCTCTCACGATTGTATCGGATCGTGGTTCTCGGCTTGTGGCTAAGTTCGGAGGAGTTTGCATGCAGCTATGGGCACTCGCTTGGACTTTAGCACAGCTTATCACCCTCGGACGGATGGTCACACAGAGCGGCTGAATCGGACCTTGGAGGATATGTTGAGAGCTTGTGTGCTCACCTACAGCAAGAATTGGGAGGAGAGCCTGTCGTTTGCTAAGTTCTCTTACAACAACAGTTACCAGTGCAAGTATCTAGATGTCTTCTTCTCTTTGTCTTTTAACTCTCTTCACTTTCCATTCCTTATGTTCTCTACCTTCTACCAGGCAAGCATCAAGATGTCACCCAATGAGCTCTTGTATGGGAGGAAGTGCAGGACGCCTCTCATGTGGGCGAGAGGTTGGAGAGAGGTCTTTCTATGGACCGGATCTTGTGAGAGAGGCCGAGGAAAAGGTTGAGCAAGTGAGAGAGCATATCCGAGTTGCTCGGAGCAGGCAGTAAGAGCTATGCGGATAAGAGGAGGAGACCTTTGGAGTTCTTTGTTGAGGACTATGTCTATCTCAAGGTCTCTCCACTTCGTGGGACTCGCAGATTCCACGTGCGTGGCAAGTTGGCACCAAGGTTTGTTGGACCTTTTCGAGTGGTGAGGAGGATTGGAGATCTCGCCTATCGGCTTGAGTTGCCGGGTCACCTTGCCGGAGTACATGATGTGTTCCATGTTTCGCAGCTCAAGAAGTGTCTTCGTGTGCCGGAGGAGCAGGTTGCACCGGAGGTGTTGGATCTGCAGGACAGCCTTGAATACTTGGAGTATCCTGTCAAGATCTTGGATGTGGCTTTCAAGGAGACAAGGAGTCGCAAGATCAAGTTTTGCAAGGTGTTGTGGAGTAACCACACCGAGCGAGAGGCCACTTGGGAGATGGAGGATAACTTGGGGAAGGACTTCCCTCACTTGTTCGAGGATGAAGAGTAAAATCTCGAGGACGAGATTCTTGTAAGGGAGGGAGTCCGTAACATCCCAAAAACTTGTATCAAACTTTTTTGTAATAAAAATCGGAGTTTGGGAAGAGATGTTAAAATTTGGCAAAGTTTGTTTGAATTTCGGATGAGAAATCAACTCGAATAAATCGCAAGGGAATTTCTTTTCAAACTTCACGCTTTGGGCCGAATCTCCGCCGGCCCACTTCTCCCACTTCTCCTCACGCCAGCCCAGCCTCGGCCCGATCCAGCCTGAGCCCGCGGGAACAGGTCATCTTCAACCTGTTCCCTTTCCAGCAGCACACCGCGCGCACGGCGCTCGCTCAGGGCGCCACCTCGGACGAGTGGCGTTTAGCGACGCCGCAATGGCCAAGGCCCCGCTCCACCTGCTCCCTCCTCCTTTCGGTCGTCTACAAAACCCCTGCGCCGCCTCCCTTCTCCCCCTTCCCCTCAAACCCTAACCGCGCCGCCGCGAGCTGCGATTTTCCCCTCCGCCATGGGAGAAGCTCCGAATCGCCGGAGCGCGTGCCGACCACCGTCCGCGGCATGCCGTCCTGCGTCGAGCGGTGTGGTCCTCGTCGTGATTGGTGTAGAGGAGAAGGAACGCGAGCACGTCCAAATTTCCGCCCGCCGTCGTCATCGTCGCCGGTCATCATCTCCGGTGAGGCTCATCTTCTCCCCCACCGTGTTCTTGTTTCTCTCGTCGTTCGCCCTTTCTTCCAGCGCTAAGCGCATGCTCGTTGCTCGCTTGTAGCCTCGGAACGGCCGTGCGCGTGGTCACCCCCGTCGTCCGCCGTTCGCCATCAACGGAGCTTCGTCGCGCGTCGCCGTTGGAGCCTCCTCTTCCGAGCTAGCACCGCCACGAGCTTCCTGGTAAGACCGCACACCTTGCCCCCTCTTTGGTTCCCCGAATCGCGGTCCATTTCCCCTCCTTCGTCGGATTCCGCCGCCGGGGCACCATGGCCGCGGTCGAGCCAAGCGCGAGGAGCTCACCCTCGTGCTCCTCTCGCGGTTGGGAAGCTTCGCTAGAAGTCGTAGGGGCTAACGCGTCGGTCAATTTGAGGAAAAGACCGTGCTTTATGTTGGTTCCGTGAGGCCGGCCATGTCCGCCGCCGCGGCTCTCGTCGCAGGGCGTGTTCCGGCCATCTTTTTGGGGGAAACGGTACCGTTGTCTTCGCGCGTGCTTGAGCTTCGCGTTGGTGGTCTCGGTTCGCGTTCTTTTTGTGGCTAAGAGCTTTCCCCTTTTCGCCGCCGCCGAGAGCTACTCCGGCGAGCTCCTAGGTTGCCGCCGGCAGAGCCGGTGCTCGGGTCCGGTGCTCGGCAGTGCGCCGTGGGCCGAGCTCCGTCCCGGTGTGCGTGGCGTGGCCGCCGGCGAGCCGTGGCGGCCGGCGAGCCAACTCCGGCTGGCCCCGCGGCGGAGCAAGGGCGGCGCCGCCTGTTCCGGTGGCGCCGGCGTGGCGAGCTACGTGGCGGGTGTTTTCTGTCGACATGGCGCCACGTGGGCTGATTTTCTACCAACGTGGTGCCGAGGTGTCGACCAACGTGGCGGCAACGTGGCATCCGCGTGGCGGAAGAATTGCCACGTGGTGCCGACCTGTAGAGTTTTTAACCAACGTGGCGTCTACGTGGAGTTGACGTGGTGCTTGCGTGTCAAAGAATATTCTAGGGAATATTCCATTTCTTTTATTGGATTTTTCTGAATTTCTATAATTCCTTTTATCTTTGGAAATTCATATCTTTTTCCTGGAGCGTCGGAAAAATACGCGGTCGGTTGCGTTGGACTCGTAGCGACGTTCTCTACGCGTTAGTATAACTTTTGGTCATGTTCTAGTACCGTAATTTCCGTCGTCCGTTTCGTACTTTTCCTATTACCTCGTTTTGCGTGCCTAACCCTCGTTTCACGATCCGTCCGTCGGACGGTGCCGAGGAGTTCCCGTCCGAGCCGCAGTTTGAGGAGTTTCCGCCGGAGCAGCTGTTCGAGTACCCCGACCCGGCCTGGGAGCAGCCCTATCCAGGCAAGCCGCAATCCTTGACCACTCTTGATCCTATTTAGTACTGCATTAAATTGGACCATGCATGATTAATGGTTACTTGCACTTGTAGTTTACCTATGCCATACTATGCTATCCTTGCCACTGTTTGCATAGGTTGTTCTACTCGTTACTCGCATGCTTAGTACTTGCTTAGTTGTTTAATTGAACCCCACGATGACTATACATGTTTTTGTGTAAAATAAATTGTAGGTGTTTCTTAGGTGTCGAGTTTCGTACTAGATACCCCGTAGGACCTTTTGCGGGGGCGAGTGTGTAGGTGGTTAGGTGCTGGGAGACTTCCGGGGAGTCTCTATTTGGAGAGTACCTGTTGCGGGTACAGCTTGTGTAGGGGCCTTGGGTTATGGGGTCCCTCGTTGTGGTGACACTCGTTGTTGAGACCGTTGTTTTGAGGAGAGGGATGGTGACTCGCCCTGGCAGCTTAAGGACCGGTTCTTGTGCTTGCTTGCTCTTTGGTCTACTAGCATACCACGTGACTTGTATGGGCGGGCTGGATCATAATACTTAGCGGAGGAATGGGTGGCCCGCCGTGGTGTAGAGATTAGTGGTAGTGAGTGTTGGAGCATTTTTCTCGATCCACGAGCGGAGGATATCCCACCTGGCCCGTGGTACGCCTTGTCACACCCTTCAGGACCTTCTTTTCCTATGTTGTGGTTAGAGGATCCCGGACACTGAGGGACGAGCGCCACCCATTCGATGCTTTAAGGAGTGATCTTGTGAGTGTTGCTTTGCTTGGGCCACGACGGTGGTCTTTTGTTTGAGTACTCTTCACGTGGGTACAGCTTGCTTACTCTCTACAGAGATATATAAATCTATACGTATAGTCTAGCCCAAAGTATGGGCACTACCTCCGAGCGACCCACTTGATTAGCATTTACTACTTCTCCCTCCGATAGGTGTTTTACTTCCGGCTTCGAACCGTGGTCCCGTGGAGGTGTGCGGGACATAAAACTTGACCCTTGCAGGATTATGTTGTTTCCTGCAAGGCCACTTATAAAATTTGACTAATAATAAAATATGATTCACATAGACTTGAGGAATAATGCTTTAGGTGCTAGCCCTTGCCTTTCCTTGAACTATCCCAACATACATACATTGTTGTTAGGTAGTTTGCGACTTGCTCGAGTACGTTATGTACTCACGGCTTTATCACTTTGTTTTTCGGACGCCGTTGCCGAGGAGCCGGCCGAGCCGGTTGAGGGAGCCGACGGAGAGGAGTGACGGTCTCGCCTACACTCGAGTCGCTTGTGGGTATGGCCTTCACCACGGTTCTTCACCGAGAGATGCTTCCGCTTTGCTTCCGCTTCGCTTCCGCTAGATTTCTATTATGATTTCGCGATGGCTCGTGTGCCACGCTCTTATACTCTTGAGATTGAGACTTATGCATAATAATAATGTACTTGGAGATTCTATTATCTTGCCTTAATTACTCTCTTTATTTATGTTTTTTCTATACTAATATGTGTTGGATGTACGTGCCACACTCCTGGGAGTGGCATAGAGGTACAAAGGGTCCGGGTTTCACGTTGGTGAAATTCGGGTCCTCACATATAACATGCTTGACCTAGAGAGTATACACCTAGTTAACTTCTATCTTAGTACTTAAGCATATTATTATAGTAAATATCATATCAAAACATATTGTCACTGGATCAGTTGGATATATTGCCAAATCATGGTTCATGATATATCTTTATCGATTACTTTTATTGTCAAAGTTCAAAAGCTTATCTTAGTTGCCGTATACCACTCGAGAGTATATATGTATTTTTTTTTGTGAGAAAGTATATATGCAATATGATCATGCAACAATAGCTACTCTTGCCAACTGAGAAGAGCGTGTAACACGAAGATGAGGCAACCTTATATGTGTTCGCTCTGCCATGTGCACCTTTGTACAAATGATATACGGCATATTGTATCAGTATCCACTATCGCGTATTTTATTTACGCCGCGTTATATATCTAAACAATCTTGTTATACTAACGAACCTTTTTTGTGTATATTCTCTCTGTAAATCCTACAATAAAGAAAAAAAAAGAACCACACGGTAGGGGTCCATAATTCTAGTTTACTCTATTTTTGGTATATGCGCATAGGTGCTCTCGCACTGCACAATGGATTCTTTGCATGATCTAGCAGTTAGATTTCACTACAAAGGAGAGTTTATCAATGATGGCAATAAACTATGTTATTATGGAGGTTTTCCGGGAATGTCACACATAGATAGAGATTGGGCATGTTTGGTTGGTGACTAAGGTTGCCACGCCAAAGGTTAGTCATGCCACAGATTTTTAGTTAGCTGTTTGGTTGATTACCATACTTGTGGCTTGCCATAGTTTCTTAGCACCCTGGCCCACATGTCATGCTCTTAGCTTTTTGCCTAAGTTTGCCACATTTGTGGCTAGCAATTTGTTAGCCATACTTTTTGTGGCAAGCCACACTTGACTAACCTTAGGTGTGGCAAACTTAGTCACCAACCAAACAGATAAATGTCTCTAACAGAAGTTAGGGGCTATTTAGAGGACCACTGCAAGGACCTCGGTGTTGTATTACTGTATTGGTTATTACCAGGCACAGAATTGAGAAATAGGTTGACAACGCTAATAGACGACAATAGCTTCCAAACAACGTGTGATTCTATCACGTTGCAAGACCTATGGTCACAACAGATCAACAGGTGCGAAGGTAAATGGTCAAGGACAAAACACTATTCCTGCCAATCAGCATGAGTCAGGGTCATCAGCTAATGCTGGCAATAATGTAGCTCCTATGGCAAATACTATGGTAATTTAGAGCAAAAGTAATATATTTGTTTTTTTAACGGGAAAACAACGAGGGAAACCCCACTGTACTTTTATTAAAGCTGAAAAAGGAGCCAAACTGTACATGGCAAAAGAAAACAAAAGCTATACAAAACAGAAAAGAAGAAACAAAAAGCTAAGAAAAGCTATACAGAAACAAGGAAACGAGAGAGAGAGCTAGGGAAGATCCTGGACCCAAAGCAAGAAGACTGAACTAAGGGAATCCTTCATGTGATAGCTTTGTAAGAGACATTCATCTTTAAAATCCTTCTTCCAAACATCAAAAGAAGCTCTGGAGGAATCAAAGATTACTCCATTCCTTTGTTTCTAGATGAGCCAAGCTGCAATTATGAAGACTTCCATGAAGAAAGGCTTGTTGAGAAGTTGTCTTGCTCTCTCCATTATCATGAAGAAGGCTTGATCTCTATGCCATTGCAGTCCTATGTATTGCCAGCATCTTCTTGCAAAAGGGCAGTTGAAGAATAGATGCATAGCCATTTCCTCCACTTGGCTCTGACAAGTGACACACTTGTAGTTGTTGTCTTGTAGCTTGTATTTTTTCCTTTTTAGAATGTTTCTGGTATTGAGTCTGTCATGGAGTAGGAGCCATGAAAAGACTCTGAGTTTGTTGCAACATCTTGAGCCCCAAATCCAGAGGATATGTCTAGGTGGCTGGTAGTTTTTGTATGGATAATTGTACATCTTGCTTGATGAGTAAATAGGTGATCCTCAGATGTATTGCCATGTGTCCTTTGTCTCACTGTCCCATTGTACTTCTTGGATGATGGCTTGCAATTGTATGAATTCCTGTTGTGCTTGTTCAGGAAGTGGTTGGTATTTTTTTCATTTGTAAGAAAGTTGTTTAATACTCCTCTATTCCTTAACGTTAGGATAGGAAAAATGAATAGAAAAAGAACTGAGAAAGGCTGTCAGAACGTCATCAATTAAAAAATGGAGGGAATAATGATGAAGAGACAAAAGGTTTTTCATCCATTTTAACTCAAGTTGATTACTGGACAAATATTCTTTATTTAGCAATTGCCGTGCAATTATGTACGGATTCGGGAGGATTCCACCATTTCAAACTTGCACATCAAACTGAGTTGGAGGCTTGGAGCTAGTGCGTTTCCATCCCAACTCGATTTGGGCTATCCCGTCATAGGCTTTGGTTGCAAGGGCTTGCTAATCTTCAATCATTTGAAAGTTTGAAATTTTTCACTCAATGTCAAATACCACTAGATGGAAATGACTATAAAAATAACTCTTTTTTCTATAGTCTACTCCATTCGTTCAAACTTTATGTCGTCGTTGACTTTTTTGTTATTTTTGACCAGTCATCTTATTTGTTCAAATATTAAAAAGTATAGATTGTATTTTAAGTTTCTTTAGTGATAAAACACATCCCAACAAAATATATAATAGTTTTAAAACATTATTGAATAAGGGGGAGTAGTTACATTAACATATTTTCTCCTATTTACATACAAATTCTTCATGTCGCTTCTGCATACAATTTTGGAACGGAGTAGTATCAATTTTAAAGCTATATTTTCTAGGTACTTAATATTTTTTGAGTTTAAAAATAATATTTTTTGTAAGTAAAGTCGAAATAACTTCTGCAAAATTTACTAATCTCATTCAAAGTTTAAACAATACTAGTATAAGACAAGCGTGCAATTTCCTTTGGGAAATCAAAAGGCGTGCAGTTTGGACGCATCTCAGAAACAGAAAACCGAAGTGCTTTTTTTAAGACCAACAGAAAGAGAAGTTCCTAAAAAAAAAAAAAAAAAAAAAAAACAGAAAGCCAAGTGCTGGAAAGTCTTCTTTTTTCCCCTTCCTTCCATCCCCTGCCGCGTGTCCTAGAAGTTGGCGAGGCAAACGGCGGCCATGGTGGTGGTGGACGCGCTCCACGGCTCGGTGGCGGCGCTCGCGGGTGGTATCGTCGACGGCGACCTTCGGGCCGTCTTTGACGACGCGGTATGTCTGGCCGTAGTTCTTCGAGGGTTCTTGCGGTTGTTCGTTGCGAAATGATGGAACGGTCGGTTCTTGCAGGCCCTGGAGGCAGTGGCCGCGGGCGGCGGAAAGGACGGCGAGGAGGAGGAGGAGCTCGAGTGGCTGTCGAACAAGGACGCGTTCCCGACGCTGGAGACGATGGCGCCCCTGGAGACCGCGCCGCCGCGGAAGATGGGCGTGCGGCGGCGCCGATCGAAGGCGGCGGGCAGCCCCCGCCTGCTCCGGCGAAGGAAGCACGGCGGTGCAGGCACTGCGGGACGGACGAGACTCCGCAGTGGCGCAAGGGACCTGAGGGGGCTAATACGCTGTGCAACGCCTGCGGCGTTCGGTACAGGGCCGGCAAGCTGCTGCCGGAGTACCGTCCGTTGAACAGCCCCACATTCTCCCCGGAGCTGCACTCCAACCGCCACAGACGCGTCGTTGTGTTGGCCCGCTGCCGGGAGGACTCGGCCAGGGCATCCCCTGCCGCCGCCACTGGCAACTGAAGGAGGAATTGGAAGGAGAAACCCAAGTTTTTCCTGATATTCAGTCTAATCTTTAGATTACAAATGTTTGTTTAGGAATTCTCTAATGATTAAGTTATTCAGGATCAGAAACAAGGTAATGAGATTAGCAAAGAGTAGGATTTCTTCATCTTTGCATTTCCAGTTGTTGGGCTAATGTCGACATAGGTGTTTGTGTTCCAAGAAGATGGTTTTGCAGGATAGAACTTGCATGGTGCAAAGACATCACCGTTTTCATATCTATCAGCCTGCCTGCACCTTCTTTTTTTTTTTTTGAGAACAGCCTGCCTGCACTCTGCAATGGTGAAAATTACTCGATTGGTGAAAATTATTTGATCCATGAAAGATCCTTGTATTGTAATTTAAGAAAACCTGGCACCTTATATTGTTCATAATTTTAGGAAAGTTTTATGGACGTTGCAATTCAAGAAAAATCAGCATGTGTGGGATTTTATTTCCTTTTTTCACGAAGTACTTGTTAAATTCCTGTTTGCTCCCTTTGTTCATCTGGTTTGGTGGATTAAAAGCTAAACTGCCAAGGAAACAATCACATGGTCCATCTAAGCATGTTGCTTCATTTTAGCTTGTACTCGCAGTTGCAACTAGCTGAGTAGTAAATCCTTAAGCCAGTTCTGAGGTGCTGATATATGAATTGAAGTATGCAAAATGGGGACCTGATAACTGCAGTAGCTTGTGTATTACACAAATGTGAACAGGATTGCAGGAATATGACTTCTCTGCAATAATCTTTCCATCTTGTTGTGCTTCATGCCCTGTGGAGTGTCAGTGCAATGGTGCTTTTCTTCGGATCCATAGAATACGCTCTGATTCTGTACTTGTGCGCTGCACAGTGGATTTCAGGTTCAGATCATTTGAAGAACAAAAGGAGTCCTTGCTTGCGCTCGGACAGGCAGTTCTTGTTGTTGCACCCTTGATCTGTTTGACTTTCAGATCAATCTTCGTAAACCCACGTGGGAAAGGACAACATATACTTGTTGAATACAGAACTACAGATCTTTAGTTTGAGTAATGTTGATCATGGCTTGTCATATCTGTCTTCAGAAGACCGAAGAACACAGCGTGTTGCACGCGCGCGCCTTGTTCTCCCACACAATGCAGAGCATGCAGCATTACTCGTTTTGACCCATGGGTAATCTGTATTCTGTTCATTGGTCGGTCAACCGAGTTGATTTTTGTGCGTCTCTTTATCTGCACTCTGCGCACTGAATTGCCAGCAGAAAAAAATGATAGGTCGATCAGGGACAGGGACAGCGAATGGTCTGTTCTGGATGGGATTGCTGGCACTACCGCCGTGCAAAGGTTGCCGGGGCTGGTATCCCGACGAGCGACGAAGCAGGGCTTGTGACTTGCAGTCCTCGGATGCGACGAGCTGCGTGAGCGCACAGAGGAAAGCCGAGGAATGCACCGCAGTTGGCATAAAGATTTTTATTTGTTATTGCGAAATCACCTGGAACTGGAACCAATTCAACAATGTCCGACCTGTACCGACGACAATACTTGCAGCTGTTGCACAAGTCTTAAATGAAAAACACATACTATAAAACGTCCAAAGCTTGAGAAGCTAAAACGCCGTTATTACGTGGCTGCTACGGCCGGCCTACGGGTTCCATAGGGGAAAGGGTAATACAGAGAGTGTTTCTCCGGCGCGCCGGCGGCACCGTCGCCGCCACCACGGCAACGCGGGTTCCGGGCGGGCCACGGGAACCCCGGCCGCACCGGCACGCGCGGGCCGCAGCGGGCCTCGTGGTCCAGCTTCTGCTTCGCCTCGGGGCTGAGCGCGGCATGGTGGTGAGCAGGCCTCAGCAGCTGCCTGATCCCGTCGGCGGCCCGCTTGTCTTCTGTGCCATCCACAGGCAGCGCCACCTGCGCCGGTGCCGCGGCGGGCGGCCACGTGTCGTCGCCGGAGAAAGGGCCGGGCACTGCCTGGTCGGCCGACGCCGGCGAGACGAGCAGGAGAGCCACGGCGCACAGGGGGAGCAGGGAGAGCATCGAACGTGAGGCGTGCATGGTCGCGTGGTCTTGTTGCTGCACTTTTCCTTGTCCTGGAGGATCGAGAGGGCAGGCAGGCACTACTTATAGCAGCGGGCCATTTGGTTTGGAACGTGGTTAACGCAGGGAGTAACGAACGCGCGCTTCAATGAGGAACGTTGCTTGAAAATTAAATTAAACGCCCAAATGTATTCAGCAGCTGCTAAATTAATGAGGGTTACATTTGACATGCATAAAGGGAAGGGGACTGTCGGTGTACTGAGATCGGGGCCCCCACACCGCCTACTACATAAGCGAAGCCACGAAGTCCACAAGGCCCGCGAAAGCCGAGGGAGTGGGAGCGTCGGGGGTAGGAAGCTTCCCGGTAGCTTCCTCCGGCGCCCCAACCACCCGGAGTTAATGCGGCACTCGAGTACCTGCGGCGACGCCGCAGCCCGACAGACGTGCGCGCGTCTTCCCCGTGCGCCGCGTCTCGAGAAGCCGCGCTGCTACGGCGCCGGGAGGGCTCTCGACCAATAGGATGGAAGAGATTCGGAACACGAACCGAGGAGAAGAGACCGCAACGGATTTAGTCGGGATCGTGTCGGGGTATCTCGGGAAGGACCGGACCCCCACCGGGTGTCCGGGTACCCCCGGTACTTGTACAGTGCCCTTCTCCTTATCCTATAAAAGGAGGGGAGACTCCAGTGTAAGAACGAGAACATCCGAGTATACACACCAGCGGGACATAGGGTATTACGCACACGTTGCGGCCCGAACCTGGATAACTCCTCCGTGTTCTTACACGCTTGAATCATCTACACTAACGCGCGAGCAAATCCGTTCTTCCCCGAACCTATCCCAAGGGAGCCTTGACAGGCCCCCATTTGGAGGTGTACTCACACATCGACATTTGGCGCGCCGAGAAGGGGAAGAGAGGCGTTTTTTCCCCATTCTTCGTTTGCGGATCTTGCTTTTCTTCGATTTGGAAAACTCTGTTTTTCCCCTTTCCGCCCGTATTGCTTTGCCTTTGATTAAGCTAACCTCACTTTGTTTGTTCTTGCTATGAACGTTGGGTGGAATCCTTGACTCCGCGAGACACGCCCTGCCCACTCCTTTGTGCTGGCTCCTTCCCGCACGTCTCGCTCGAGCTTGTGCGGCGATCGCGACTCGGCGACGCTCGGGGGCTCCTATCACCCGCGGTAGCGGCGATGGCGCTCGGAAGCGCGTCTACGACGACACCGGGCACGCCGTGTCGACGGTTGCAGCTACCCGGGGCAAGCAGCAGGTCCCCGGATAGCATGCGGAAGACCCGAGCGCGTCTCCGACTACCCGGACAATGTCTCCGACTACCGGGCGACGTCTCCGGCGACTACTCCGGCGACTACTCCGGCGAGCGCGTCTCCGACTACCCGGGCGACGTCTCCGGCGACTACTCCGCCGACTACTCCGGCGAGCGCGTCTCCGACTACCCGGGCGACGTCTCCGGCGACTACTCCGCCGACTACTCCGACGAGCGCGTCTCCGACTACCGGGCGACGTCTCCGGCGACTACTCCGCCGACTACTCCGGCGAGCGCGTCTCCGACTACCCGGGCGACGTCTCCGGCGACTACTCCGCCGACTACTCCGACGAGCGCGTCTCCGACTACCCGGGCGACGTCTCCGGCGACTACTCCGCCGACTACTCCGGCGAGCGCGTCTCCGACTACCGGGCAACGTCTCCGGCGACTACTCCGCCGACTACTCCGGCGAGCGCGTCTCCGACTACCGGGCGACGTCTCCGACTACTCCGGCGGGCGACGTCTCCGACTACTCCGGTGAGCGCGTCTCCGACTACCGGGCGACGTCTCCGACTACTCGGCGGGCGACGTCTCCGACTACTCCGGCGAGCGCGTCTCCGACTACCCGGACGACGTCTCCGACTACCCGGGCGACGTCTCCGGCGACTACTCCGCCGACTACTCCGGTGAGCGCGTCTCCGACTACCCGGGCGACGTCTCCGACTACTCCGGCGGGCGACGTCTCCGACTACTCCGGCGAGCGCGTCTCCGACTACCGGGCGACGTCTCCGACTACTCCGGCGGGCGACGTCTCCGACTACTCCGGCGAGCGCGTCTCCGACTACCCGGACGACGTCTCCGACGACCCGGGCGACAGCGGCGGCTACTCGGGCGTGGCTCCGACTACCCGGATACAACGGAGACGGTTTGGCCCCACTTCCGGCCACCTTACCGACCGATCATAAATGTTGAAAAAACTATGGTACAGCTGGAAGGGTTCTTGAAGTGAGGATGACCCCTGCGCACGCCCTGGTCGTCTCGTGCACCGAGACGAGGCCACCGCGTCGAGCCTGTCAAAGGGCGAGACCCCGGGGACCAGAAATCTTGCGCCCTGCGCAATGAGATTATGGTACCCGGTCTAACCCGACAGGCCGACTACCGGTTCGGTCAAGTCAAGGCGCACGTGGCACCGGTGTGGTTCGGGGACGCCCTGACTTCGAAACTCTTGTGATTGTGCCTAAGTATTTCCCACATAGATGATCGGGCAAAGAAGACATGACGACTGCGACGGGGACAAGTTGACCTCATCGCCAACCACCTCGGCGTCCGGCAATGAGCTCGGGGCTCCTGTCGGTGTACTCGGGATCGGGGCCCCCACACCGCCTACTACATAAGCGAAGCCACGAAGTCCACAAGGCCCGCGAAAGCCGGGGAGTGGGAGCGTCGGGGGTAGGAAGCTTCCCGGTAGCTTCCTCCGGCGCTCCAACCACCCGGAGTTAATGCGGCACTCGAGTACCTGCGGCGACGCCGCAGCCCGACAGACGTGCGCGCGTCTTCCCCGTGCGCCGCGTCTCGGGAAGCCGCGCTGCTACGGCGCCGGGAGGGCTCTCGACCAATAGGATGGAAGAGATTCGGAACACGAACCGAGGAGAAGAGACCGCAACGGATTTAGTCGGGATCGTGTCGGGGTATCTCGGGAAGGACCGGACCCCCACCGGGTGTCCGGGTACCCCGGTACTTGTACGGTGCCCTTCTCCTTATCCTATAAAAGGAGGGAGACTCCAGTGTAAGAACGAGAACATCCGAGTATACACACCGGGACGTAGGGTATTACGTACACGTTGCGGCCCGAACCCGGATAACTCCTCCGTGTTCTTACACGCTTGAATCATCTACACTAACGCGCGAGCAAATCCGTTCTTCCCCAAACCTATCCTAAGGGAGCCTTGACAGGCCCCCATTTGGAGGTGTACTCACACATCGACAGGGACAAAAACTCTGCACTCAACCTGTACTAATATGATGCACCTCGCATTTCGTCGAACAGGTTAACGGCTTCCTCCCACCTTGGAAAAGTCTTCTCCTTTTCAATGGGCCTCTGGGATCGGTGAATAAGGCCCATGAAGGAGCCGAAAGCTAACCTTCCATGTGATAGGTCCGATGCACAGTGCACTTGAACTGGATCCTTGCGCCCTCGCGACACCGGGAATGGAATCGCCAATTCCTGTGCGTCACTAATGATCATGCGTTGCGGATCCAACTACAAAGAGAGTGACAGCTTGCACCCTATGTCGATTGCACGGTGTTGGCTTTCGGGTTCCATGGAAGACAGTAAGGTACTTTACGCGTATGTACATACGGTCAACTTGCACTGGATTCATTCGAAACTGCAATTTCAGTCGAATGAGGTGGAGTAAAAGTATATTTCACCCATCCTTCCATGTTTTTATATTTGTGGACATAGGAAATTAACTTCTTTACCATCCCCATCTAGATTTCAAGACTTGAAGTTTCAAATTCCACCGAGAGATGCTCAAGTTGAGATGAGAATTGTCTGCAACGGTATGTCACTGGCTGTCCGGCGCATCAATTACAGTCTCTTTCTCTACATAATAGTATCAAAAAAATATTCTTTCGGTGTCAAAATTCACAGCGCTAGAGACAAAAACGTGGAAAGTTCCCTTTCCGCTTTTCTTTTGGTTCCCTTTCCGCTTTTCTATTGGTCAGAAAAAGTGGAGAGGCCGCCCACAGCGATGGTGGTGGTGGACGCGCCCCACGGCGACTTGGCGGCGGCGCCTGCCGCGGACGATCTCTTCACCGGCGGCACCGATCTCCAGACCTTCTTCTTCGACCACGCGGTACGGACGTTCCTGGTTCTTGGATGGCTTTCGGTCGTTCTTGGTTGGGAAAGGGCGGAGCTAAAGGTCGGTTCTTTTCTTGCAGGCGCTCCTGGAGGTGAAGGCTGGCGGCGTCAAGGAGGAAGAGGAAGAGCTGGAGTGGCTGTCGAACAAGGACGCGTTCCCGGCTGTGGAGACCATGGCGCCGGCGGCCGGCGCACGGCCGGGGAAGAGGGGCAGGCGGGGGCGGCGTCGAGCGCGACGGGGAAGCGGCGGTGCCGGCACTGTGGCACGGAGAAGACGCCGCAGTGGCGCGAGGGTCCCGAGGGGCCCCACACGCTGTGCAACGCGTGCGGCGTGCGGCACCGGGCCGGGCGGCTGGTGCCGGAGTACCGGCCGCTGAGCAGCCCCACGTTCCGCCCGGAGCTGCACTCCAACTGCCACCGCCGTGTCCTCGAGATGCGCCGCCGCCACGAGGTGGGGGAATCGGCGAAGGCCCTCGCCGCCGGCGAGGAGGAGAAGGGGGCAGGACAAGAGATGGTGGAGACGATGACGGCGTTCTCGGGGGATCAAGAGCTGGTGGAGACGACGAGGGCGTTCTCGTGTCGGCGGCCGCGGACGAGGGGCTTGCGGCGGCCCCGGCGGGTGGTGGGGTGGAGCACCTCGCCGCCACCATTGCCGCTAGCTCCGGCCAGTGGTGGAGCCGCGAATTCGATCCACCTGTGGCGTTCTACCATGGCTCAACGTGTCGCAGCTTCAGCAGCACCGCCAATCGCTGGCGGGGCGACTCGGGATGAGGTGGGGTTGGGTGTGTCCGCCGGTGGGATGGTAAAGCGACCGCCTTTGGCTCCTGCTCCGGCTCCTACGGTGGGGAAGCGGCACTGCGGGACCAGGCAGGCTCTGGCACCGCCGGGACTGCGGGTGTGCTGGAACTGCGGCGCAGAGCAGACGCCACCGGCTCCTGCGGCGGCGAAGCCAGCGATGGGGCAGCAAACTAGCGGGACAGAGAAGACGCCGCGGGCCATGCCGGCAGGGCAGCTGCTTTGCGGGACCAGGGGGCGAAGAAGACGCCGCACGCGCCAGCGATCAAGCCGGCGGCATCGGTGGTGCAGCTGCTGCGCGAACACAGGGAGACAAAGAACAGGCTGCGGGCTCAAGCGATCAAGGCGGCGGCCGCAGCGGAGCAGCTGCTGCGCGGACCCAGGGAGACGAAGCACACGCCGCGGGCTCCAGCGGCCAATCCGGCGGCAGCGCCGGGGCAGCTGCTGTGGGAACACATGGAGACGGAGACGCCGCCGAAGCTTCCAGTGGCGAAGCCGTCGGTGGCGGTGCAGTGCCGTAACTGCGGGACGGAGGAAACGCCGCAATGGCGCCAGGGCCCAGACGGCCGCCGCACGCTGTGCAATGCCTGCGGCGTGAGGTACCGGGCCGGCAAGCTGGTGCCGGAGTACTGTCCGCCGAACAGCCCCACATTCTGTCCGGACCTGCACTTCTCCAACATCCGCCGCCACGTCGCCGAGATGTGCCGCCGCCGCGAGTAGTGGCCAAGTGAGAAAGGATTAACAACAGTATCCGTCGTCTCTTTTTTGTCCGATGATTAGTCTAATCTGGATGTTAAAGCTTTTGGCCCCAACGTTGGTTTTGTAGATGTTTACACTCGTTTTCAGACTAGTGGTGACCAGTGACCGGGGTTTATATTAGGATTACAGAGAAGTTAAGGGATTGAGAAAGGCCATGTTATCTGTCTTGTTCTTGTCTCCTTTGGTTCTTTTGGTTTATGCAGAGTGACATGGACATTTTGCAGGATGGCACAACCAACATGGTTTACGACCTCAAAAATTGGCTTGGTCCATGGAAATGTCTTCACATTGGTCATTTGCAAGAATATAGGAAATTTCGATAGACAGAATGCAGAGTTTTGTTTAAAAGCTCCGCTAACTTACATTGACGTATTTAGAAAAAAAAAACTAAGCTAGTCGACATATTTATAGCAGCAATAAAGCGACACAACAATCTTCCAAAGCACTGCTGCCATAACGTACAAGTTGAGACCTCATCAGGTCACGAAGCTTACAAAAGGCACAGGTCCTTCAAATGAGGCCCACTGGAAACCTCATACAGTTAGGTTTGGAATTCCTTGAGGTTTACACCAACAGATATTGCTTGGTTCTTCAAAATGAGGCCCAAAAGACAAACGCATTCAACATGAAGGTGTAACGCTAAGCATGCATGCCCACTCGCTGGAAACAGCAAGCTCAACTCCGAGTAGCAGCTTGCTGAAGCCATAGGTTCAGGCGGTAGGCGGTAATTACTAACTACATATGCCATTAGCTATAATTGGAGGAGACTTATGAGCTAGAAGCCATCTCCACGCTCCTCAGATACGGCGCCAGCTGTGCAAGATATTGTTTAATCAGTTATTCTATGCAACAAGATGAGATTATCAGGGAAGGAGAGATTGAACATAACTTACTTGCAAGAGTGATACCAATGTTTGCCTGGCGATCTGCCTCAGAGTTCCACTCCTTCAATCAGAAAATAAAAAAAGTGATACAGATCAGCAAAGCATTTCGCTTTCTGAAAGACGTAATGATGCTGTGGTTTCTTACTCAATTCAGTATATGCAAGAAAAATGACATAATACATTAAGATTATCTAATTTGCCACAAAGATGCTGATGATGCAAGGCTGAAGAGAAGGCTCGCTGATAACAAACTCAAGTGTCATAACAATGTATTGGAGGGGAGATGAATAGTACGTACACGTGGAACATGGCTGATCTCAAAAGAAACGAATTTTTCTTTCAGCCTTCTAACTTCCTGGCACAGTTCCATCATGTTCTGGTTCTTTGTTTGCCATATACCTTTCACCTATTTAAAGGTAGAAAAGGCTGTATAAGACAAATGATTCTCTTAACATAACAAATATGTGCTCCAGTGTCCCATACTCCCATGTATACAGGAACACCTTACCTAAGTTATTCAAAGACAACCACCAAACTAAGGTTTTATTGGCACACATGTTCCTTATTTCGTGATTTTTTATTCAGATTTCCATATGAAATGAAATAGCCATGTTTCATAGTATCAGAATATACAAAATCAAACACGAGGACAACATCAACAATCCTATTTAACTTTCCAGTTACTATTTCAGGAATAGTTCTTACCTTACCCAAGTTACCATTCCAGTTTCCATGTTGAGATACTAGAAATATAAGGTTGTAGACTGTTGGTCACTAATTGCACAATGAAATTAAGTTTTAAAGAAATCACTCAGTTATTCAAAGACCACCAAACCAAGGTTATTGGCACAAATGTTGTTTAGTATCAGAATACAAGTTCAGACTGAACGAGAACAATGCTAGGACAACAATACCAACCCTATTTAACTTTCCAATTACAGTCTTTCCTGTATTAGAATCAACAGAAGGCAATACTATAATTTCGTGTCGCAATATGTAAAGAAAGAAGAAATGCAAAGTTTCTCTTTGGTTATTTTGTCACCGTTGTCCCAGCCTCTTTCTTTCAGGAATATGATTTATGATTGCAGATGAGTGATGACAATAAAAAAAGACACCTGATTGCAGACAAGTTGAGAGTCTCCATGCACTTTGATCCTCTTGAATCCATGCCTAATAGCATATCTCAGTCCCAAGATCAGGCTTCGGTACTCAGCAACATTATTTGTAACGACACCAAGACCCTCGCGAAGACGAGCTATCTTCAAGGTTATGTCAGGAGGAAAAATCAGTGACAGATGAACCAACAGCAGACATATTTGTCAAAGACATTAAGAATTAAATATACCACTCTCCCATCTTCAGTCATAAGCACTGCTCCTGCACCTGCTTTCCCTGGATTTCCTTTTGATGCTCCGTCGAAATGAAGAATTCCCACCATCTGAATATTGAGAGCAGCATTACTCAATATAATTTATTAAAGAAAACATGTATCATAGGAAGCACTTATGGTACGAAAAGTGTACACTCAGATATAAATTGCACTCATACTGTGAAAAGCCATACAAACACGGAGCAACAAAAATCTGGATAAATTGAAGTTGGATTGATTAAAATCAAAGTTACTTGGCTCAAATCGTGTGTTTAAAATTCGAATTTAAAGGAGCATGTGATAAGATGTTACTGCTTGCTAGCTACTCACCCACCACACACTCAAAAAGTCAAGGAATTGCAACACAGCAGGTTGAATCTTTCCTTATTTTCTGAACAATGAAATACATCTTGATTCTTCTTACGTAAAAACGCAGCTGCTACAAGCATACTAAAGGACAAGCATGGACACAATACTGTTAAAAGAAGTACATAACTGGAGACCTGTGTCGTTGACATGCTCAAAATGATTCAAATTTAAATTATAACCAAGCATATAGATCATATAAATGTTTAGTGCTGTGATCCAGGTCAGAATAGGTTTCAGCAATGTACCTTCAGTAAGCAAGCAAAGGTGAGGCAATACACCTTGTCCCTAAAGTAACCGCTGATACTTATCCCAACTAAAAACCAAATAAATGTCACCCAGCCACGGAAACTAACCGCAGGTGAACAGAAACAACATTTAAATAATTATTTATTTAGCATAATATTTCTGGACAGCTTCAACAATTGATAGATACAAGTACTGTTGTAAAGATGGAAAAATAACCAGGGCCAAACATGATCAAACTTACATATTGTTTAGAGACCGGTTGCACATCAACAGCTCCAACATGAATGGTGTCATTTGGTGAGAAATTCTTAGCGGAACCAGATTGGGCTACCTGCAATATATGTCCGCCATATAAAAAATGCCAATATTTACACTTGTACACAGGTGACTTGATGGATGCATAAAAGAATTTATATGACCAGAGGGAAAGAAGCAGATTACAATGGCAATGCATGGAGCATCATGCCAACAACAATAACTTGTACCGCACAGATGCCATAACAAAGAGCGAGGCTACACCAGCCGTTTGTATATTCTTATGTGTTTATTGGCAAGTGTAGACATGCACACCCATCAATACACATGTATCATCCTGACTATATGCTCAAGTGTATTGACCCGTGCAATATCTTTATGTGTAATTTCGTGTTCTAAATTATTGCATATGCAAAATTGATAGGAAACAACTGGCCTGAAAGTTACACTTTATGCCAATCAGATGAAATATCATTACAAGGGAAAATATATGGTATTATTATCTTTTAGCTATGGCACCATATGAACGTACATCATACTGAAGTGGCCTATTAAGAGCTTGCTGTAATGCTCAACTGAGACTTGACCAGAGCAAGCGGCATCCAAAGATGTTATTAGTGATAGTTTGAGTGCTAGTAATAGCCGACACTCACATGGTTCAAATCAACAGATTGAGACCCAGTCTGATTCCTTATACCATCACGTGAGCCTGTATGATTTGGAATTGGTTGGTTGGAACTTGGACCAAATATGTCCTACAATGAAAAGCAACAGAAACTTTATAACTGAATGGGCAAAAATATTAACCTGTGCAAAGTTCAGGACAATGAGAAACCACATTAGATATGTGAACTCAAAATAAAGATTCAAGCATGTGGATGACTGAAAAACACATCCAAATGCAGTTTTCAGCACTTTACCTCAAAAGAACAGGGCTCAAGGGGACCGAGTGTATCTTGATTAAGTTCAGCAGCATTGATTACATATGCAGCATTACTAAGACCATGTGAAGACAAGTATCCCTCCTTTTGTTTGCTCCAAGAGTAACCCTTGTAGGCACTTGCAGCAGGACCAGTTACCTTTAAGAAAAGAAAAAAACATCAATCTAAGGAGACAGTCATCTACAAAGAAAGAGCTGGTACAATACCTGAATTTCTAAAATATGTTCAGGATGTTAATGAAGGTTGTGTGGAATTTCACAAGAGTCGGTCAAAACTAAGACTTTACCAAAAACACAATTCGATACTCCCTCCATTCCTATTTATAAGCATTCCTAAAATCCCAAGACAAACATAGTCAAGAGGAGAGAAGACATATATACCCCTCATTTTACACTACCTCATCAATTGTCCACCCACCCACAAACCCATCAAAGTTTGTCTTATATGTAGGAATGCTTATATTGTGGAACAAATTTTGAATCCCTAGAATGCTTACATATAGGAATAGAGGGAGTAGTTCAGTGGCAATAGTACAAAATACAATATATTGCCTTTTCACCAACTTAAAAGAAAATTCCACAACCAATATAACATAATAGAATTCATGTATTATGTATAATATCATGAAAAATGGTCGCAGATCAGAGGCTGCATATTTTCAGGGGAAACAAGCACACAAAAGTAAAAATTATGCCATTGACAGAACTTACTGCTATGGAAACAAACTATGCATATCCACAAATACTGCAACATTCGTTACAACAAACTTCAGTGCTTAGTGAATTAGATCATAAGTATTATGTGCTTAATAACCTAAAAACATCAGCAACTGGCGGATTTTGTTGAACCAGTAGTCTATGGATGCTAAGCATAAAATGCAATGCCTTGTACATCCAAGAAATAATTGAAATCAGAAGACGTTACACAAGGCAGCAAAAAGTTACAAAGAAGGCTAATATTGAATATGCCAACAAAAGAAGCCAAAAGAAAGAAGTGTGCAGATCATCCACACATTAAGGTACTACGGTATGGGTTACTTTATGGTAAAAAGAGTAGCTGAAAACGTACCGACGAGCAGATCTGAGCCTGGCAGTCACTCAGGTTACGGTAAACAGCAATCATGCTCCCCTTCCTGACGAGATAGTAATCGCTGCCCTCTTCCATAGGACTAAATGAGCTTCCGGACAACAGACTTCAACCGATGAAGCACAATTCCATGAAACATTCAAACGAAATCTCGTTTAGCATATGGATACCACATAAATGCGTTAAAGTTGCTGGGTACGACACACAATCTTTTGCAGAGAAGCACCGGGCTTCAGTTAACAAAAAGTACTAGTAGATAATTAGTTACGATCCAGTATATTGATTTAAGAACTGAAATTCAGTCATATAGCACGCTGTGTGCAGCGTATGCCCTGCACATGAATCTCGGATCAAGACTATAAATCGATCTACATTAATCCAGAAAACTCTAGAGACCCAACGGGAATTTTTTTGACAATGGTGACAGTAGCGACTAGCGAAGCAGGGTCACGGGGCGCGGAAAAGACGCACCCTCCATGATCTTGATCCCCCATCATAAATGTCCTCTTTCTTCGGCCGCGCAGGAGACGGCCGAGAAAAGAAAGCTTCAGTTCGATGGAGAGAGGAAGGGGAATGATCCGGTAAAGTTTAGATTAATTTTCTTTTTAACCAAAAGCTTGGATTACTTACCAACGGGAGAATGAGAGATCGACCAAACCTAGCCTCCGAACCGAAGTCGGAGCGGCGACGGCTGCAGCAGTGAACGGAAGAGTGGGGGCGGCGGAGTTCGGAGGAGGAGAGGGGCGCGGCGCGGAGGAGGCGGAGGGCAAGGCGGAAAGGTTTATACAGAGTTTTTTTTTTTTTTTTTTTTTTTTTGAGTTTCGACTGACAAGAGTCTCCGTCCGTTAGACGAAATAGTAGGAGTAAAAGGGTCGTGCCCGCCGCTGGCGGTTGCATTTGCATTTGCATCAGTACGTGTCATTTTCAAAAATCAAATACTCCTTAGTCCTAGCTGTGCTTAAATATATTTGTTCGGTGAGAAATTTAGGAGTACTCTCTCCGTCAGAAATATTAAGGTTTTGATAACTTTCAGCATTTGACTATTTATATTATTCAAATATTTACGAAAATATTATTTATTTCTATAACTAATTTTATCATTAGTATATTTTAAGTATAATTTAATTATTTTAATATTTTTCAATAAAATAAATGATCAAATATAGTATTAAAAGTTAAGAAATTCTTACTTATTTTTGAAAGCAAGGAGTAATTAGTTAGAATGGAATAGCCGGACCAAAGATAACCCCATCCTAGATCATCCTATTGCAAGAAAAAAGAAAAAAAAAGAGTGAAACTAAAAGGTGAATCATATCAAACCGGTGACTCATTGGCTATCATCATTTTAGGGCTGCCTGCCCTAAACCATTGTGTGAAACGGTCTCCATGCTTTGCGAGGTTCTAGCAATGAAAGCTGACAGATACGACATAAGAGAATCCGAGGGAGCCGAATCCTCTACCTCGAGCCCTCGAGGAGTCGCACATGCACTAGCGCTAGAGGTAGAGAATCCGAGGGAGCCGAATCCTCTACCTCGAGCCCTCGAGGAGTCGCACATGCACTAGCGCTAGAGGTAGCAATGAATAGGTTTTTAGTCCACCGGAGGCTAGGTTGCACCCGATACTAACTCCGTTCGGAAATGTAAGTATTTATTGACGTTTAGATATTAGGTTTGATCACTCATCTTATTCCAAAAGTTTATAAAAATATTATTTATTTTTTCTTAATTTGTTTGATCATTATATATATTTTGAGTGATACTTATTAATTAATAATTTTTATATTTGTGTAAATATTTTGACTAAGACAAATGGTCAAACACAACAACCGAAAGTCAACAAATCCTTACATTTTTGAAAGATGGATTATTTTCTTAGCAACTCTAATGGGAACCTTTAAATGACACTTTACTCTAAAATTTAGAGGCCTAACTAAAAAATTGCACTCCAGTAGGTACTTAAAAGGACTATATTTTTTATACGCCTCCAAATTTCTCGGTTCAAGCCTCTATTCCTGAAAGGTCTCTATTCATACTAAGTTTCTCCGCACCCATCATCCTTTATATCTCATATTTTATACCAACTACCAGCTACTGGGACGCGCATGAAGATGCAACTGGGCCCCCTAGTGGGTTTTGGTGATAAATGATAAAGAACTAAAAACTTTAATGTGTTATTGAGTGTATGTGCAGGATATCAAATAGATTATACCCACAATGTGAGAAATTACACCCCTCGTTCGAAAGTGATCAAAGTACTCAAAAGCAAGAGCCTCAAGTTTAGTTTTGTAGCTTTTTTAGTATAGGTGTGCTAAACTATTAAGAGGGGTGAAACGAACTTACGTGCGAGGAAGAATGTGCTATTGCTACCTTCAATCAACTTGGAACCTAAATGCCAAAATCCAAAGATCAAAAAGCCAACCTAATTCCACTTTACACTCCATCGACGCAACTTCCGTCGTGGTGACGGAAGTTCCGTTAGTTCCGGAGAGTTTGGCACGGAAGTGCTAAGCCGGACGGAAGTACCGTCCGGGACCTTTTCTAGTTCAAATCTCCACCGACAGAAGTTCCGTCATGAATGACGGAAGTTCCGTCAATTCCGAGAGTTTGGGACGGAAGTTCCTTCCTGGCTTCTTTCGCCTTTGATTCTATGGGGTGACGGAAGTTCCGTCACCAACGGAAGCTCCGTCAAGGCCAATAATTGATCTAGCAATGGATCTTTGAGCTCCCATCTTGATTCCAAGCTTGGTAGCATCAACCCAACCTAGAGCACATCTTTCCTTAGCAACTAATCTCGCTTTTACTTGTTACTCTTGGAGATTCGTTCTCCTAGATTGGCTAGGTGTCACCCTAGAGCTCCCAAGCTTGTGGTGAGTCTTGGGAAGTTTGTGAAGGTTGTGATTTGCCTCCGCAAGGAAAAGAATCGAAGGAAGAAGAAGAAAACCGAGTTTGACCTTTGTGGTCACTTAGGAGGATTAGGGTTGAAAGAAACCCGACTCTTTAAGAGCTCCTCAACGGAGACGTAGGAACCTCTTTGTGAGGGGTCCGAACTTCGGTGAAAAATCCCCGTGTCTCTCTTCTTCGTTTTTGTTGTGTGCTTGTGTGTTTTTCCTCCCGAGTGTTTCATCACCCTATCTACTTGTGTGTTGCGTGTCTATTGAATTTCTACAGGTACAACACTCTCAAGGCAAGAAGGAAAGTTTCCATTCAAGTGGAATCGTGAGAATCCCTCTCTTTGTCAATCCCTAGCACTTTCCTCTCTCCACCCCGACGGAAGTTCCGTCGGTGGTGAAATTGACCATTTTGTTTAAGTGTTGTGATTTTCGGGTTTTTATTTAGATTGCCTATTCACCCCCGCCTCCTCTAGGCAACTTTCAGCGCATATCAATTTTTCTTCGTTTTTTTCTCCTTCCTTTCTCACTTCCTCTCTCCCACCTACTCCCTCTCTCCCCTACCCACCCCTTCTCTCTTCCGCCGCCTCCCCCTTTCTCTCGCTCGCTTTTCCCAGGCCACCGTCGCTTAGCTACCTCCCTGCTTGAAAGTGCATCTAGGCCCCTAATTATGGTTTTGAGTGATTGACGTCAATACAATTAAAAAGGACTAATGTTTCAAATGAGCTTATGCGCAGTTTATATTTAAAATTCAATTGAGAGCAAAGAAACACAAAAAGGAAGTGGCCAAGTACGTTTATATTTGCAAGATTTGAAAAATGGTCCAATTATGCTCAAGATCAAGAGGTGAAGCTCCTTATTTATGTCTTGAGTATAGGAAACACCGTACTATAAAGAGAGATACACAAGTATGAAGTGTGAGAATTCAAGTGCTCAAAATTCCATCCCCAAATCAAAAATCACTTTTCCACTTCCCAAGAGTCGGACAATGTCCGAGTCACTCGAACATTTGAGTCGGACTCCGGAGAACATGCCATTCGTGAAAATCGGGGGAGTCGGACAATATCCTACTCGGTCGGACATTATCCTACTCGAGTCGGATATATCCTATCGAGTCGGACATTAGAGTCGGACATTTCGGGGTGAAAAAATCCGACCCCCTCGGACAGTCCAGTCGGACTCCGGAGAGTCCGCCAACATCCATAAACCCTAGGAGTCGGATATATCCGACTCCGTCGGACAATATCCGTCGGGGAAAGATTAACGCCGCCACGTGGCGGCGCCGGGCCCGCTTAGCATGGAATTAGCAGAGCCACGTCGGCGGGATAAGCCGGCCCACACCCGTACGATCTAGCCAGGAAACGGCCCAGCAGGCGCTAGGACTCGACCTCGGTGTCTTACTCGAGGACGTCCGCCTCGCGCGACTATGACCGCCTTGCTCGAGGGGTTCCGTCCCGCACGACCTTGGCCCCTCGACCTTGGCCACTCGACCTTCATACTCGAGTGCCATGCTCGAGCTCCGGGCTCGACCTCGTGACTCGATCACCAACCGCATTAATTCCCAATCGCTCCGGCGCCCACGTGGGCGTTACTCGGAAATCAATCGCAGGGGTCCGAACCCCATCCCTCCTCGCCACCACATGCTCCCGTCGGGGCACGCCGACGGGACGTGCTGTTCTCGTTGCCCGACAGGAGTTGGCGTGGACCGAAACCTCCGGGAGAAGCCATTGGGAGAAGCCATTGTTTGCCGACGTACGGACGTACGATCTCCCGTCACGCCCGTCGAATAGGTGTAACTCGAGGTCGAGCTCGAGTTACACTCCGCTTCGCACGAACTTCACCCACAAGCTCGAGTCACGGGAAAACCACTCTCCTATCTCGACCACGTCCGAACCATCATTGCGCTCGACGGGGAAGGACAGGTATGGCCTGTCTAAATCCAACCACTCGCAACGACGCCATTCGCGGCTCCTCTAATCGTGGAACACTCCATACCGGCTACGGGAGCGACGCGACCGCCCGATCAACCATGCCGGTACGAACGAGGACGGAGGCCGACGGGACAACACCGGCGCTCGATCGATCCCGCGACTAAGCATCTCTCTCTCTCTGATCGTAACTCGAGCTCCACCCCTGTAACTATAAAGGGGTCCGAGCCGCTCTCACACGCGGACGGGCAAGCAATGGACGACACAAGAACGCACATCACCCACACTCATACGCCACATTTCGCACGGGACTTGGAGCACGCTCCTCTCCCGCCTCTCTTGTACCCGACTTTCCGTTTTAACGCAAGGAACACGACGCCGTGACACCCCCCCCGCGCCGGACGTAGGGAGCTTTCCCGAACCAGCCTAAACTCTTCGTGTCTTCCCTTGCGTACCATCCGGCCTAAAACGCGCGACCCCTAGAACAAATTCTACCGCCGGTGGTTCGAACACCGACAATATCCGACTATTTTTGACCCCCGGACATATCCGACTTATGTCGGTCGGACTCCGGAGCGAAAACACCTTTCCGAGTTGGACTTTGTTCGACTCACTCGGACAAAGTCCGAGTCGGATCGAGCCCAACGGCTCTTTTCGGTGCTCCGGCTATAAATGGGGACTTCGTCCCCATTTGGCCGATTGGCACTCTCCCCACACTCAAACGCACTCCCAAACTCTCCCAAACACCTCTCCTCTTCCAATTTGATTCCCCACTCCAATCCTTGGCGGATTTGTGGGAAGATTGAGGAGAATTCGTTGAGCTTCATCACCATCTCAAGAGCACTTGTTTCATTCTCTCGCCGGCGCTTGTTGTGTTTGTTACTCTTGGAGATTCATCCCCTAGACGGTTAGGCGTTATCCGGCGAGCTCCAAGCTTGTGGTTGAGACTCGGGCCGTTTGTATTCCCCTCCCTTCGTGGAGCTTTGTTTTAGTGGATTTTAAGCCGGCCTTTGTGGTGGCTTGAAGAGGTTTACGGTTGAGAGCAACCAAGTTCTTGGTGGACTCCTCAACGCGAGACGTAGGCTTCTTGGTGGAGCTGAACTTCGGTAAAAAATCGCGTGTCTCCTTGTCTCCCTTTAGTATCTTGCAGATCAAAGATGACAAACCCCCAAAAAGGCAAAGATGCAACCGTTAGTGGCGAAGTTCCACCAAAACCAACCACCGAAGTAGGTTATGAGAACTCACCGGATGAAGAAACTCTCAAGGCAAGAAATGATAAGATGATTGAGAGTGGTAAAGGAATTGCTAAGGATGGAGATGTGTTTAGTGCTTTGCCAATACATTACAACAAGATGCCCTACACCTACAGTGATGGAAAGGATGAGCACATTGGACCCGGCTCCCGAAGACTTCCCTATTTCGATGGTCAATACTTTGATCATTGGAAAACAAAGATGCTTCTTCACCTGGATTCCATGCATCAAAATGTGAGGAATGTCACTCAAAATGGATTCTTGTGGGAATGTAGAAGCAAACCAACCGCACAAGACTTGTTCAATGTAAGGTGCAATGTGAAGGCGGCAAGTGCTCTTGTGTCCGCACTTAGCCCCGCCGAGTATGACAAGATAGCCGGATTGGAGGATGCTCATCAAATTTGGTTGAAGCTTGAGTTAGTTCATGAAGGCATTGATAGTGTAAAGGAGTCTAAGCTAGAAGGGCTTAGAGAAGAGTTCAACTATTTTGTCATGAGGTCGGAAGAGAGACAAGAACTTACCTAAGCAATGACAAGTGTGTCCAAATCGATGTCTTACAGCCATGAAATGGAAATGCATTATCCGACGGAATTCCTCAACAGATTAAAGCACTCGGAATTCCAGCACCACCAGCTTAAGCTGAAAATCGGCCTGCCGGTGATGCTCCTCCGTAACATCAACCGAGTGCAGGGCTATGCAATGGCACTAGAATGACAATCACACGTCCGGGAGAAAAGATCATTGAAGCGCAGATTGTAACCGGAACACATATAGGTAACAAGATATGTATCCCTCGGATCATCATGTCGACATTTGAGCCAAAGTGGCCCTTCATGCTGCAAAGAATTCAGTTCCCTCTCTGTGTATGCTTCGCAATGACCATCAACAAGAGCCAAGGGCAGTCTCTAAAGAAGGTCGGACTCTACCTGCCGAGGCAGATTTTCAGCCATGGGCAGCTCTATGTTTTTTTAGATAAGGGAACCTCAAGTTCCAGCATGTACAACCCCGAGAGGTTGTACACAGCCGCTGATTACATGAAAGGAGCTCTTAGGCTCAAGGTTTGAACATGAGTTCTAACATAAATTGAAAGTGATCATGGAGGGACAAACATTATTCCAAACTAAGCTGCAATTCTATTTGAGAACCTCCATCTAAACTTGGCGAAGACTTCCATGACAACGGTTTCTAGCATTCGGCACGCCTTCATTAAACTTGTCCTTGCCCTCTCATCTTTATGCAACTAAGACCAAGTGCGCGTCCAATATGTGGCCCTGAAGATCACCTGCATAAAAGTGTTAGAACTAGATCGTTTGAAAACCATATCATTTCTATTCAACCAAATTGTCCAACATAAAGCTGCTATTCCAACACTAATTTGTTCTCTGGTTTTTGGTTGTATGCCCTGTAGCCATGATCCAAACATATGATTAATGTTAGTTGGAGGTTGAATTCCAAAGGTGATGTGAATGGTATTCCAAATGAATCTAGAGAAAGGACATTCAATGAAAAGGTGTTCTATCGACTCTAGTGAGCTGCAAGAGCAGCAATTTAAGTCCCCTTTCCAGTTTCTTTTTGCCAAGTTGTCCTTGGTTAAAGTAACCCCATTCATCATGTACCATAAGAAAATCTTAATTTTAAGTGGTATCTTGATGGCCCAAATAGGACACCGTTGGGGAACAACTCCTTCCTGAATGAGAGTCCTATACATTGACTGTGTTGAGAACACTCCGTTCTTATGCAAGTCCCAAACAAAAACATCTCGATGTGTAGATAGGTTTGTAGGCAACACCTGTGCCACCAGCTTGTACCAGTTCACGAGATTATCCCCTACTAAACCCCTTCGGAATGACACATTTAGTGGAATTGTGCTTAGCACCTCTGCCACTAAACAGAGACGGCCTGCAGCTCTATGTGGCAGTCTCTAGAGTTACAAACAAAGACGGCCTGAAGATTTTAATTGCTGATGATGAATGTCCACAAGAAGGAATGGCGAAGAATATTGTCTACAAGGAGATCTTCTAAAGTGCGATGCAACTTTCAATAAAAACTGGGTAAAAGCTGTTAGTATTGTGTACCGTAAAACTTCTCTTCTCAGTTGTGTAAATGCCTATTAGTAATGGTAGTGGTAGACGGTAGTAGTGCTCTAGCTGTTCCTTGTACAAAGGTTTGAGATTCAAGGTCCTGACCAGAAACAAAGAATTCCCCTCACGAAGGCACAAAGCATACTCTATAAAGAAATCTTCCGAAATGCCTATCTGTATCAGTTTAATAAAATCTGGGTTTCCTGGTGTTGTAAAAACTTCTATCTGTAATTTGTGTTTGGTACAAATATTCATTGCATTGTGGCTTCTACTTTCATGCACTAGTATTAAGTTTATGCCAAATATTGGCCATGCTGTTGTTCAAGGCTTCAAGCAATAGCTAAATTCTATACCCGATTAATTTATGTAGCATATGGTTAATTCCTTGGATTAATGTATTATTCTTTTTTGGCACAAAAAAAGAAAAGAAGAAATAAACACTATGATATCGATCTTCCGTACCGGCCCACTGGAGACGCCACCTTCCGATAGCCGCCGACATGCCGCGTGCTGCTTCCACGACGGGCGCTGCGGCAGCGCCGACAACGACAGCACTGTCGCCAGCAGCGTCGCGCTTGACATCGGCGCAGCCACGCAGGCAACCAGCGTCTCCTCGATGGACTCGCCCCGGCGGTCAGGCGAATACTTCGCCTTCGCCTCCGCCGCTCCACAATTATCACAGATAATTCCCTCGGTTCCAAAAAAATTACTCACTCCCCTTGTGTCGTGAAAAATGTCGAATTTTCTTTAAAATTTTCATGCCCTCCGTGCCATTGCCGCCAATGAGCTCTAATTCTTATCGTTTTTCTTTATTCAGTAGCTTGAAAAAATATTTTTTTTGTTTTAAAATTTACAAAAAAATTAAATACACAGAGTAACATGTGAGGAACATTTTTTTGTTGTCAAAAATATTTTTATTCTATAACATTTTTTAATTTAAAATTGGTGAACCTTGCAAAGTGTTAAGGTTTCTTGAATTATTAGTGCTAGTGCTTAACATTTACCAACATTTTCTGACTAATAACAAATATTATCTTTGCTCTAAAAATTTTGTACATTTTTATACCATAGAGAAAAGTGTGGGGAACACAACTTGTGATTGTCACAAGTATTTATTCTCACCCTTTCTTGACTTAGAAATTAGTGAATATAGAAAAGTGTTAAGGTTATTATAACCTTAATGTGTTTCAATGTTCATCAACTATAAATATTAAAAAATGAAGAGAATGAAAACATGTGACAATAAAAAAAGTCTTCCTCACAAGTTTCTCAGTAAGTGTAAAAATGTACAAAAATTGTGGAGCAAAGAAAATATTTATTTTTAACCGAAGAAAATAGGTAAATGTTAAGCATTGGCGCTGATAATTTAAGGAACCTTAAGACTAAACCAGGTTCACGAATTTCAAATTCAAAAATGTTATAGAATAAAAATATTTGTCATCACAGTGTTCCCCCATAGGTTACTCTATGTATTTAAAAAAGTTTAAAAATTTTGATGAATGGCACGAGAGGGAACTTTGACATTTTTCGTGACACAAAGGGAACTGCATAAATATTTGGTGGCACTAGGGGAATTTGCTTCAATTATTTAAGGGTTGCGGTTGCGACGGGTGATCAGATGAAAATGAGATACATTACATCACAAAAGTTTAAAAGTTTAAGGATAAAGTCCACTTTACTCCCTCTAGGTATGGTCAAAGTCTAGATAGTAACTCCTAAACTATTGTTTGGTTTGTTTTACCCCTCTTAATCAATAAAAGAGTTTATTTTACACCTTTTATTGATATTTTTATCCCAATTTGCTTATGTGGATTCAAATTAAACAGGGATTGCTCACTTAACTTCACATTGTGCGATGTGACAGTGAAATGAACGAGTAATATAACCCATGCCTATAGAGAATTTTTTGTGCACGACCCAATTTCTACGGGAAAGTAGAATGTGAGAGGGGACACCCTATTGTTGAGTCATAGATGGTTTTATGTGGTCCATTGATTACCTAGTTATATCCGACAACATATGTGTCAGTTTGAGACAATAATTTCAGCTTAATTTGAGTTTAACGTTATTAATACATATACTCCCTACAATGTGAGCATTCCTAGAAAAAAAACAAAATCTAGTGGATTGGTGTGTGGGTGAGAAATTGATGAGGTGATGTAAAAGGAGGGATATATATGATTTTTTCTCAGTTCGACTATTTTTAACTCGAGATTTTAGAAAAACTTAGGCCTCCTTTGGAACAAAGGAATTATAGAAGAAAAGTGAAGGAATTGAACTTATGGGAAAAATTCATATATACACCCTTTGGATTGAAGGATTGTCTCATAGGAATTTTGGAGGATAGGAAAGTTTCTCCATATTTTGGAGGACTTCTAACATGAGGTCCAACCTCTTGTTATATTCCTTTAAAAGTTTCAAGGCATATGATCTCTCTTTCTCTCTCTTTGTTTCCTCTCACTAATGAACATGTAACCACAAAATTCCTTTGTTTTTCCTACGACGCATCCAAACATCCGGTAGGAATAATTTTTGTGTTTTTTATTCTATAGGATTCAAAAACGCACCCAACTTCAATCCTACGTTTTTCCTATTCCTACGTTTTAAGAATCATGCGTTTCAAAGGAGCCCTTATATTGTGAATCGGAGGAAGTAGCCTTTAGATAAAAGGAAAAAAATACCGATTATTGATATTCCTGTGGCTACACCGAGACCGACTCCAACAATCTCATGCAATTCTGAGAGGCAAATGAAAGTTTACATAGCATATACAGTAAAAGAAGGACCATGCATTCGGTTAAGACTCCAACCGACATCATGCATTTTACTCTCCTACCGGACATCATGCGTGAGATGCCTCCTCGGAGAGGGCATCTAAATTTAGACCAGCTCTCTCCTCCTTTATAAATTTACATAGGCTTTTACATGTTCTGTTAAACCTCTAAATTCAGATGCACAGTAGTAGTTGTTATGTAAAATTGATATATGACTCCTCTGTTGGAGTCAGTCTGAACAAACATGCTATGCAATGTTGGAGTCAGTCTGAACAAACATGCAATGCAAAGTTTCAAACACAGCACTCAGCTCAATATACATCGATGAGACATTTATATGACGTAAAAAGAGGCGTAGCAACTCCAACGGCCTTTTTTTTCTTCTATTACATCAGAATGCCCTCTTTTCTGAATAATCCAAATGGTAAAAATGAAATAGCATTAAAAATTTACAGTTTTATGAATGTCGCATGAGTCAGCAGGATAACGAATAAAGAACTGTCCGGTTTGTGAATTCTTCACATTACACTGGAGTGATGAATATAAGATGTGGAATAGAGAATATTACCAAAGGGCACACAATATGTTGGCACAATTATATTTCATCAATCATGTATCAATTGAAAATGATGCGGTCAACCAAAAAGGAGACAACTTAATAGCCTTCTATACTTCTCTATATACATTCACTTGCATACGCAATCTACACGTACTACCTTGACGTTAGTGTATTTACAAAAGGAACCAACCAAGTCTAGCTGGAATGCAACAAAAACCAGGTCATGCATCATCTCGCTCTACTACCGTCTCTATTTAGTGTCTCCCAACTAATCTCTTGGCCACATGTTTTACAGGTTGTTGTACACCCTCCTTTCGTGCCATTAGTTCTTAGAGTCAGCATGTGAGTTAAGTTGTTGCACTTCTTTTGGCTGTTTGAATTAGCCCTAATTTGCTGCTGTTGCCGGCTTCTGGAGGTAACTTTAGGTGGCTGTGCAAGGTTGGGGTCCATTGCCACAGCTGTCATATTCGATCTTCTCTCAGGATTACGTACAGCATTCCTCAAGGCTTCCCACTCAGACAAGGCCAATTCCTGCTCCTCCTTAGTCAGTCTTTCCTCTTCATTCTCTTGAAGGAGAGCTTCATGTTCATGGTAACCCGCAATCCATCTATGAACACCAAACATATGTTAACCTACTAGTGGCTACTTTAATAACAGTTATATACATATTCAAAGACAGAAAGCACAAATTAGCATTAATCATATCAAGGGAATCAAGAACATAGAAATAAAAACAAATGTGTCCCGTTAAATACTAATTACAAAAGTCCTAGGAGCCATGCATTAGCAAGAATGGTGTCAGGTAGTATCCAGAAGTAATAGGTTGATCATTACCGATTGTGTTCGCTGAGTAGGTTCATCATGAGCTTGTCCACAGGCTCAACCTCAGTAGAATCAATGGTGTTTGGCTTCTCAGTACCAAATTTAACGCATTCAATCATCGCAGAACCGTTCTCGTTCTGCTCCAGTAAATCCTCATCACCAAATTCAAAAAGATGCAACATCTCTTCTCTGGATATTGTTCTAGAAACTTGCTGTCTATCTACCACTCTTGCAGCAAGCCCTTCTTTTGTCACCTATACATATTGATCAAGTTTTGAAACACCGATGAACCTTTAGCTACCAGGTGGGAAAAAGAAGCACCTGGCAAAATTCAACTGAGAACTCCAATAGGCAGATGAAAAGTTACCTGTCGCTTATATATTTTCTCTTCCGTTGTTCTATGTGTCATTAGGCGGTACGCGTATACAGGTTTGGTCTGACCATACCTGGAAAGAATGTAACCATGAATAAACAAATAGTCACGTGACAGTGTAGCCAAAAGCAGCACAGGCTAGAAAGCTCTTGCCTCCAAACCCGGTAAATGGCCTGAAGATCATGAGTTGGATTCCATGAACCATCTAGAAGGACCACGCGATTTGCAGCTTGAAGGTTGATACCAAGAGATCCAGCACGAGTAGATATCAATGTACATTTCACTCTTGTGTTTTCAGGATCATTAAATCTCTCAACAAGATTTTGTCGATCAAAGGAAGGGGTGCTCCCGTCAAGCCTGTTCATTAACCGTAATGATGAAAATGGTAAATTAAGTAGACGCTTCCCCCACTGTACATTTCTAAAAAAATAGTAAATTAAATATCAACCAGGAGGATGCCCAAGTCTTTGCTACAGTGCTAGCAGCAAGGACGCCTAAAAAAAATAGTAAGGGCAGGTGGGCAGCCTGTTAAAAAAACACTCATATACTGTACCAGCTTATGTGTTTGGCCCTTATTGAATTATTGGAGAATAGTATTTACTGCTAGGCTGTAAAGCTATATATGATGTGTCCAATATTAAAGCTATCAGGTTGACAGCACTACTGGATAATTGAAGATGCCCGGAAGTCATGATACTTGCAGGCTCTCTACAGAATTTTCTAGAGCGAAACATGACTTACCAAAGTCACCACAAATTTTAACATTAAATCTGAATGACCAGATTTTTTAAGGGGCTATTTGTAAGGGGTCGTTTTTCCCTCAAATGCAATGATGCGCAGCTCTCTTGTGTATTCGAGGAAAAAGAAGAATAATGACTAGGCTTTATATAAAAAAGACGTTTTTGTTCCACCAGAATATACCATGACTGGTTTCTAGTCCCCTCAATGAAGGACCTCTCGAGACACATAAGTGTTCCATATTCATGTTTTTGCCATTATTCATAAAGATCAATAAATACAACAAGATACAGCAGAGTGTAGCAAAGTGGAAGGTAACTAAGTGTATTTACAAAAGTGATTCTAACATCCTAATAAATTGTAGATGTATTCAGGTTTCACCACAGTTGCAGAAACTGGGTAGAAATGGCACTCTGCAATCAAGGTTTAACTTTTCCCGTTCAGAGAAATAAGAATCATCAAGGGTAAAGACAACGCATGCAATTGATGAAAAATTCTTGATGATCTAAAAACAAGGTGTACCTGTACTACACAAGCAGCTGTAAAGTTCTTGTGTAAATAAAAATTTAATAAGTGTAAGTGTACCTGTACCAATCCTTCCCTCGCTTCCAAAGTTTGCCATCTTTTCCTTTAATTTGCAATTTTGAAAGAAAAAACTCCACCAAATCCAGAGTTGTCAAGCTTTGGCTAAACACTAATACCTTGTCGCCCAATTCAGTACATTTTGAAAGGATATCAAGGAGCAAGATCATTTTGCCACTGTAATCTGCATCCCGATAGGTATCCTCATCTAGGAGGTCTTCCCACCAGTTACTTTCCTAAAAGGGATAGGATAAATTAATCAGAACCACATACTTAACGCGTTAGTATGCAGAGCATTGCACAAAAAAAATTACATGTATGTTGTTTTATTTTAACACCTGATTATGTTTGAATGAAATGATTAATCATACATCAAGCAACATGCAGACCAGAAAGAATCATGGTACACAAAAAGCACATTGTCTAAACGAACAGATATCATGACACTTTTTGGACATTGTCTAAACAACTTGCAGTCAATAATTCCAAGTACCTCATTCACAAAGTTGCTTTTCTTGGACTGCTGATCGGTTCTATCTTTAAGCTTCTCTGTACAAATGATAAAATTAGGGCAAAGTGTAAATTTTCCAGAAAATAAACATGAAAATACAAATAATAGGTTTTATACCCTCATGTTTAGAACCAAAACAATGCCTTACCCGCCAGCTCACCCAACACTCATACAAGTCAGAACGGAATCTACTTTTCAAGACAACCAGAAATTTTTTGTAACGGAACCAGAATTGTGAATACAAACACTCTGCACTGGAGATTTGCCAAATTTTACAGAGTATTACAAATGGAATATAAGAAATTACCTCCATTAGGCAGATTTTCAGCATTATCGTCACTTGAGCTCTCATCCAGAAAATTCTCAACAGCATCTTCTTGGCGAAAATTTCCTCTCTGTTCTTTAGCCATCCGGAGAAGCCCAGGATGATTCCATACCTACAGTTGAACATGCTATTAAGCATAAAGAATAAAAGTAGAAAATGTGATCACGAAATTATAGACAGAGTACTATGGTAGGCATCCCAATGAAAACAACTAGATAAAATTTCCACATTGGTTTTATCAAAGGAAAAAGCACAGCAACACAAAAGTTGTTATACCTGGGCTAATGTTTGGTACTTGGCAAAGAAGGAATTGTGCAACTTTTCTGAATAACCACTACTTGAGAAACCATGCACATCCAAGAATCTTTTGTACAGCTTCCTCTGCAGTTGAGAAAGCTTTACTGTGATAACAAAAACTTTCTTCGGCGGTAGATCATTCTTCACAACGTTTATACCCATCCGCTGGACAAAACCTTTCAGTTGTTCAAACAAAATGTGGGATCGTTGGTTCATGATCTTGACATCATCTGATGTAGAATTAGTGTGTTGCCCATTTTCAATGGGGTTCTGGAACCTAATAAAGCAGCAATTACCATTTCCATTCCACTAACATAAAGGTCATCATGTGCAGAGCTAATATTTACCTGTTTCGAAACTCGTGACTGTTCCCGAGGAACCCTTCCCTGACAAAATCAACCATCTGTATACCAGATAACAATAAAACAAAAAGGCATTAGAGAAAAGTTATTTTCAATAAGAATAAGCAGAAGAATAGAGATGTACAGCTCCTTACACAATAATATTCCATCAAATTGTTCTGCAGTGGAGACCCAGTTAACGCAATTCTTCGTTGAGTTGCTACTTGTTTCAGAGCCTGAGTAGTGTCAGCTCTCCTATTCTTTAGGATATGTGCTTCATCACATACAAGAATATCTGCCCCATACTGGTTGTGCATTATGTACAATGAACTGTGTCAAAACTTGCAGCTAACACATAGTAGAAAACATAATATACAACTCACACTACCATCCACAATTACTATATATTATAACATAAAAGTGTTCGAGAAAAAATTACACCCTGAAAGCGGTACAGTGGTTTAAACCTTGATAAAAGTTCACATAACCAATTAAAAAAGCTTGAAATAACAACAAAATAGAAGTGTAATACTTGGAATATCACCTGTAACGCATAACTAATTTCATTTGCAGCATTTCTGTCCTTCACATGCTTTCCAAGGGATAAGTTTCTAAATGTTGAATAACCAATGAGAAGCACT
This sequence comes from Chloris gayana, assembly GCA_031894775.1. Lineage (NCBI taxonomy): Eukaryota > Viridiplantae > Streptophyta > Magnoliopsida > Poales > Poaceae > Chloris > Chloris gayana. Next base: position 445,973 of record JAUNZO010000272.1, on the reverse strand, counting down.
CCACCTTTTTTTCGCCATTTGGTTAGTAAATGTGGCCTATTCACTCTGCAAAGGCAAAGTTCAGAGGGTGTATTCTATGATAACAAATAATAATTCATCGCATCATGCCACAATTAGTAAATAAAACTAGTAGGAGTATCCCCTACTACAACTCCCTCAAAAAAAAAAGCCACATGCAACCAAAAAGAACAAGCACATAACACCACATAGAACAAGCACATAACACCACACAGATGACACAGTCATGCAATAAAAAATGTACTGAAAGTTTTGCATGCTTAAATAATACAACAAAAAACAGAGAAGGCCAATGTACGTAGAAGATGGCTTATTCCAGATTTAACTTTTCATGTATACTAATCAAGTGAGATTTTTCGAAGAAAAGCAAAGCAAAACCATTTTAAACCGAAACTTAAACACTCTCTCTTTGATTAGTATTGACCCAAGATTTAAGAAATACATTCAGAAATCCTGTGTACTCGAGTATTAAATTTATTGATGAATGGAAACAGATACAACTATGCAAGCAATTTATATATAACCAACTACCTCTCAAGTCTATGGTATAGTTCTCAATATAGCAATACATATAGTTCTACCTCTGAATTTGATAATAATTAGGACATGAGCCATGAGGCCAGGAGTAATTTGCAGTTTTTTTTTTTTTTTGTGGGGGAATAATTAGCAGGGTAAGGTTGAAGCACCTTTTGATGGTAACTATGGGATGCCTGCAAATTAGTATTTATGTCTATGTGCCTGCTTTGAAAACAGGCACTCCCAGAAAGACAACCACCAAACTGAAACTCACACAAAACAATTATGCAAGGGCTTGTGTTCACATTACTGATTCATGCAATGCACTAGCAAAATTTCAAGTACCCGTAAAAAATGCACAAACGGCCCAAAAGAAGTTACACGTGAGTGCACGCCTCGAGATTCTGCTGCCCACCATGCACGCGTAGTGTCATGGAAAAAAGAAACAGAAACAGTACCAAAAAAAGTAAGCCTGCTTGGGTTCGACTGAAGAACTCGTGCCTCAAGGTCAAGGCTAGTAACCACTTGAACGCTCACAGATTTATGAATAGAAGGGACCCAACGGTCTATTTAATAAGGGCGGACAGGGAAAAATATGCCCCTTTTTAATCATGCCTTGGTATGTTAAATGTTGTCCAAAAGGATCGAATTTCTAACATGGAGGGAGTACTGTTTATGACTCATCATAATTTATCTCCTTTCCTCAACATGTTACTACTCTTCCAAGATGTACTCCATCTGTTCCAAAATTTTGTCTTATATTAAAAAAATTAAAATATATTATAGATTTTGTTATGATTTGCTTATCATTAAAGAAATTCGAAATAGAACTTATAACTTTATATATTTGAACTAATATTTTGAAATAAGACGAATGGTCAAACATAACTCAAAAAGTCAACAGTGATATTAATTTTAGGATGGAGTAAAAAAAGGTATATAAATCGTAAAAATGTTTACTTTGTAACTAAAATATTACGACAGAACCTTTTTCTTCCCTTTTATTTCTAGTGCAACATGGGTGGTCAAAGTTTCCCCTTGCGGATCATACCATGTCCGAAACAAAATCGCTTGTACACGTAGAGTCTTATTATGTGTACACATTCAGCAAGTCACAAGAGCTTGTATGGATCAGGAGTAGTCTTTGGCGAGTCCATTAGGAAGTTTGGAGCACAACAAACCCAATTACATGTATGGTTCATGGTTCACTGGGTTAGTAAAATTTGCACATTAGTGTGCAGCCTCATTTGCCTCCCGGTCCACATAACAAAAGGAATGTGTGCAGTTTGTACAAATGGCAATGCAGACAAAGAAAATAGAAGCATGTATCACATAGTGCAACAAAATAAGAATGGATTTGTTCACACCTCGTAACATCTTCCAGCATATAGACATGAAGAGGTTTCAGTTCTGCTGGGCGCCACTTCGTAAATTCTTTCCTCCAATTATGTATAACATTAACAGGAGTAACTACAAGTGCTGTTCGCAATTCCAATTGAGCACATCTCATAACTGTGTACAGGAATGTAATAACCTGCAAAGTGCAAACGAACAGATGTAAGCATGGGTGCAGTATGTCATGTAATGGAACAGACCAATGCCAAATAAAATCCCCATCATGATAATAATCATAATATTACAGGTACAGGAATGAAGAAGACTACAAGCAAAAGTAAAACAAAAACTGAAGCTATTGACATCCATGGTATAGCTCCATAGCTCCAAGTATATAATTTAATTATCGACATAACAAAAGAATACGTCTTAAGAGAATTTATATGTAAGTGGCCAACACAAACCTGAAAAGTTTTCCCAAGGCCCATGTTATGCGCCAAAATGCACCCAAGGCCTTTATCACCAGATCTGACCTTTTTAATAGATTGAATAACATTTTCCCACATAAACCTTATTCCTTCTACCTGAAATGTAACAAAGCCATAAGTCAGTGTGATTGCAGAGAGAGATCATGCAAGTAGATCACAAGTTTGACATTTCCATCCCAAATTCTTCTTTATATCTTATTTAATTATGGAGATGAATAAGCAAAGCAGGAAATATTGACCGGTCAGACCTGGTGAGTCTTAAGTTTGGAAGACATGCTGCTTGGTATTCTAACAGGTTCCTCGTCTTCCTCCCTGGCAAGGTTGACAATATGTCCATCCCCAGCATCCTCTAAAGTGACATATGACATACCTCCAAAGGAAGGTCCAATATTTTCACTCCTTATCTTGCTCGCAGATTGCTCTTGCATGGACTTCAAATGGTCTTGCCTAGCCTACAAACAATGTTAATAGTTACACCCTAGATAAAACAGCCTTTTTAGAAAACAAAATTGAAGATATCAAATGAAGATATTGGACTAAGATCACAACCTTCTCCATGGCAATTTTATGTTTTGTTTCATCCCCAAGTTCTGTATCATCCATGATTCTTCTAATCTTCTTTTTCATTTTTTGCTTGCTGATCACATTTGCAGTAGGAATCACCAAGAGGTAATTGTAGTATACGAAAGGAGAGTTGCATAAATAAAGGTACCTGACATGATCATTGTTTTCCAGTCCAGAAAACTCTGTATAGCTCTCCGGATCAGAAGATTCAAGACCACTAAGGGCCTTATCACATTCAGAGATTAAAACTTCCAGTTGACCCGGTATGCAGCAGCAACACCGCCAACCGGTAACCTTAGCTTCTGATAAACATTCTTCACCTAAATTCCTACACAAACAGGTTGCACAGAAAAGCAGCTTACAAGAACAACAACTTTGAAGTTGTTCACTTTGCGCACACCAAGTGCAATAACCACCAGATACAGGATCCTACAAAAATGCAGATAGCCCATCTAAGAAAATCTTAATGTCTAAAACATGATATCAGAACTCACACCATCTAAAATATGTTAGAAACTATGGATATATCGATAATAAAGTGCACTCACCTCAAGGCGATTCTTCTCTATCACAAGAAATCTGCATGAACCACAAACAGTAACATCCAGTACAGGATGGCGATGCACATCAGAGGCATTCAACATATCAGCACAAATAGTACACTTGAAGGCTTTACGCAAAAAGATTTTGCTGAGTTTAGGACTTTGTGATGGGAAGAGATCAAGATCAATGATATCAACCACCTTTTCAACTCCAGAACTACCTTCACCATCCTCATGCATATCTGATTTGCCATTTATCTGCATGTCATCATCACTTTCTATTATTACAGTTTTCAACCTCTTCTCATCAAGCTCATCATCATCTTCACGTGCACGCTTCAACTTCTCAGTATTAACTTTGTTTTCATCAGTTTTGCGTTCAGATGAACTAAGGCCATTTGTAGAATTGATCAATGGAGGCTTCTCATAGCATCCATTTGGTGATGAGACCACAAAGTCCTGCAAAACAGGGAAGCCTGGATTAAATTCAAAGCGATTCACCTAGAATCTGAGACCATTCAGCTGTGAACATTTGTTACTACTCCGGTCCTTAAAAATGTCACTTTCTTTAACAATGACAGTCTCTAAAACACAAATTTTCCTGTGGTTTTCTATTAAACTAAATGTGTATAAAATCAAAGAAACATATTGGATTATTAAAGTAATATAAGGAAATTAATGCATATGATTATGTGTAAGAGCTAAATACTTAATAAGGTATTGCTATCAGATTCAAAAGTTTGATGTATACTTGTCCAAAATGATACTAAAAACCTTCAAAACCGGAGCAAGTATAACAAAACTGGGTAAAGACAAACCAGAGCTCGCAACAATGACTTTAATTAAAATTCAAATGATTACCTCACGCCAGCCTTTTGCCCTTCTTTTCATATGACACCGCATGCGCTTAATTATTTTTGCATCATCCTCTTCCCGTACCTGCATTAAGGGTATCCCATTAATAGCTATGGAAGTACACAATGGCATCGCATATTAAGAATCCTCTATTAACAAAACCTGCTATAGTTGGGCTTCTGGTGTTACTAGCTAAATAAGAAGCAGTAATAATAAGATAGCTCAAAAGTGGTGACTCTACTATCCATACCAACTGTCTGATCTTTACCCACTACTTAAGAGAGAGAGGAGAGAATACAGCTTAATCTAATGGCTCTTTCATTGGATAGAGGATGTCGCATCACATCATCAAAAGTCAAAACTGGATTTCATGACCGTGTGCTACTCTAGGTGCTTCTTGTCATGTTCAATTGAAATCAAATTAATGTTGCCATCTCAATGATGTTTGTCATCCCCATCTACAACCAAGCTTTACAGAGGTACACAGGATTACATACTAGTTAGAACAGCAGATACCTGATCATACATGCTATAACAAAGCATAGCAAGCCTTTTCACGTGGTGATGTTACCACATTATGATCAGCTTGATGGCTGTTTTGACAAGTGTTTGCGTTTAGCTAGGGGTACGTGACCTCTCAGTTGTGTAGAGACTAGAGAGTAGAAAAGATGAAGACACTGATATAATATTTTTCTTCCTATAAAGACTAAGTCTGAAAGCCAGTTTGGGTCGACCGACTCAATTAGTCGACCAGCCCCTAAATTTCAGCAACAAAGCAGGCCAAGTAGAACCAGAAGGGAAAAGGATTGTGTGGGCCTACAATCCCATCAATTATTCAATTGACAGGTCGAGCCAAACCCTCATTCCAAATTCTTCGCCCTCCTTCGCCCATCCAACAACCAATATCTTCCAACAATCAGGTACCAATCACCGCATCATTGTTGTACTGCCGGCCCAGGGGTTCCGCTGAGCCAGTGGTCTGGGTGCTGGTTCTTCCTCAACCAAGATCTAATTAGGGTGAAATCCATGGAGATGCAGCAGCTGACGAAAATCTTGCTCAAGTGGAGAGATCCACCAATTGACACAGGTCCGAACACATGAACCGGTTAATATAGCATGGCACATCAGGAAGCCACCTTCCAGCAAAAGCAACATGATTAAGGTTCAAACTAAGCGACTCACAGGCTATCCATTACACAAATCAGCGTAGAGTACTGGACCCATATTTTGCTCTAGTGGCGCACATGATCAGCTACAGGGGCGCTTGCTCTGCACCCTTTGCAGATTCATTTAATAAAGACATACACAGGGGCTGTCTTATTTTCCCTTAACTGGTTGCTCTTTTTCTGCTTCCTACAGTACTAATTCACCATATATTTGCCCACTAGGATGAAACATCATTGAAACCCTGGTAACTTAGGAATTTCCTAATGTTTAGTTTAAAGGAATCGAAAGAAGACAGTTTGATGGTCTGCACTGGACAAATGTGAAAGTGTCACTGATATCAATTTTTACCTTTTTATGTTATGTGCTAATACAAGAATAAGGGAGATGTTCAAAGTTGTACCAACTATCGAGGGATTAAGTTGATGAGCCATACCATGAAGCTCTAGGAGAGGATTATTGAGCATCGCCTAAAGAGAGTGACAAGTGTGACCCAAAACCAGTTTGGGTTCATGCCTAGAAGGTCAACCATGGAGGGGGATTTCTTAATACGACAACTGATGGAGAGATATAGGGAGCAGAAGGACTTGCACATGGTCTTTACTGATCTTGAGAAGGCATATGACAAAGTACCAAGAAATGTCATGTGGTGGGCCTTGGAGAAGCACAAAGTCCCAACTAAGTACATTACCCTTATCAAGGATATGTACAAGGATGCGAGGATGTGTGTTAGGACGTGTGATAGCGACACTAGTGACTTTCCGATCAAAATAGGACTACACCAAGGGTCAGCATCGAGCCCTTATTCATTTGCGTTGGTGATGGATGAGGTCACCAAGGAAATACAATGTGATATCTCGTGGTGTATGCTCTTTGTTGAAGATGTGGTGTTAGTTGATGAGAATAGGGCCGGGGTTAATAGGAAGCTGGAGTTGTGGCGGCACACATTAGAGTCGAAGAGGTTCCAACTTAGTAGGACCAAGACCGAGTACGTGATGTGCGAGTTTAGCGCGACTAGGCATGAGGATGGAGACGTTTGCCTCGGTGGGCAAGTGGTGGCCAAGAAGGATACCTTTCGGTATTTAGGATCGATGTTACAAAAGAACGGTGACATTGATGAAGATGTTAGACATAGAATTTCAGCAGGTTGTCCTCTATGACAAGAGAGTGCCACAAAAGCTAAAAGGTAAATTCTATAGGACAGCGATTCGCCCGGCGATGTTGTACGGTGTTGAGTGTTGGCCTACAAAAAGGCGACACGTTCGGCTGTTGAGCGTAGCAGAGATGTATATGTTGCGTTGGGTTTGCAGGCATACACGAATGGATCGAGTGCGAAATGATGATATCCAGGAAAAGGTTGGAGTGGCAACAATAGAGGAGAAATTGGTTCAACATCGGTTGAGATGGTTCGGACATGTTCAACGGAGGCCTCCGGAGGCGCCGGTGCGTAATGGGGTTCTAAAGCGAGATGATAATGTGAAGCGAGGTAGAGGTCGACCTAACCTGACTTGGGACGAGTCGGTTAAGAGGGACATGAAGGATCGAAATATCTCTAAGGAACTAGCTATGGATAGGAGCGCTTGGAGACTAGCAATAGACGTGCTCGAACCATGACCCTTTTTCTTCCTTCTTGCTTACCCTTATCTCTACCTTTTGTCTTGTGTTCTTTCTGGATCTCTCCTTTTTCATATTTCCTATGGGTTTCATCTCTAGCCTACCCCAACTTGCTTGGGATAAAAGGCTTTGTTGTGTTATTGTTGTTATGTTATGTGCTAATAAGTGCAGCTATTCATGTTAGACGAAATTTATCAATAACATGCTGATATTGCTGCAATGTTGCAAAACCTATTGAGATTGCTACCAGGGTACAAAACCATGGGTAAAAACAGCTTAGTGGATTGATTGTGCTGGCTCAAACGGTTTGAGGGTGTAAACAAGACAACTTTAAAAAGTTTTTTACTTTTAAAAAAAATGCCGTTGCAACAACAAAGAAACTATTAGACCACAATGGGCACCTAAGCGTATATTTGAAATAAGCAACGAGTCATAGACAGCATTGAGATGGCAACATTTGTCCATGCGGCAATATGCCCAGGAAGTAGGAACAAAGCAAAAAAAGTAGCATGTTTATAGTTCTAGTTAATTAGGAGAAATACATAGCATAGGAAGTAGGAACAAAGCAAAAAAAAGTAGCATGTTTATAGTTCTAGTTAATTAGGAGAAATACATAAGTAGTCTCAACTGACCTTTCTGTATTTCCTTCTTTGCTCTTCAGAAAGTTCTACTTCATCAATGCATTTTATGTCAGCAAAAGCACCATCGACTTCCGATATCTCCTCTACCTGTGAAAATATAAGAATTATCATGAACACCAAAAGTAAGGAGATTGGAAATTTGCGCGACATGCCAGTTATATAATAGATTATTAAGAACATGTTTGTTTCCATTTCTCATATTAATAGATTAAGGTCATGTTTGTTTGATTGTTTCGCTTTGAATTTATGGCCCACAGATAATTCAGAAATATCAAACTAGATGCCAAAATAAGTATAGACTAAGTATCTAATAAATTACAAATAGACTGGGATAAGAAGAGAACTAAAGATTTAACTGAAAAACAGTTCTGTTTACCACATCATGTTTTACAGAATTATTATTTTCATAAGAGAAAGATAAGCACTTCTGTAGGTATATTATGGCAAAAAACTTTAAAATGCTGACAGCATGCAGAGCATAGTAATATAGTACAATCAATGAAATACTAAAAGTAGTCGGTGCATAACATAATTGATCTCCTACGCACTGCACACATGCAAGCAGAAAACACCAATAGAACATATGGTCTGCTTTTTTTATGTTAAGAAAGGAAAACTAGTTCAAATGTGTATTAGTTTTCTTGTTCTAACGACAACAAAATAAAAACGGAGGGAGCACTTGATTAGTCATTACAAGCAAAAAGTGTATATAAGTCTTATTCACTCTAACAATGAGTGAAAAAAAGTCTTGCAAGAGCATAAACATAGTATGGACAGAATAACGGTCAAGAACATGGCATCAAAAACTAAGAAAGGGATAGGATGACATTTCAAGAATCCATTTAATGATGCTAATAAAAATGATGGAATTACAAAATCAGAAAAACTTATATACACTAAATAAGTAAGGTGGGACCTCATCAACTCCTGGAAATTGGAGACCTAATGTAGCAGCTTCCTGGGGTGTGCTTGCAAGATAAACTGAAGCCCAATTATCGCTGCCAAAAGTATTTTTGGCACTCTCCTTGGATGTGATTAGTTCATTAAATGAACTCCAACTCTTCTCATGGCACTGAATAGAATCATCACCCCCAACAGGAACTTTTCCAGCAAGAAAGCCACTTGCACCTTCCTCCAGCAACCTCCCGTGTTTTCTGAAAGAAGCGGGTAAAGTAAAGCTCAGGTCAGAGAAGAAAAAACATGGAAATGAAAAAAAAATGTAGACCCAAACTTACCTCCTTACAGGTCTGCAAGATTGGAGGTATTCTTCAGCCTTTTTGATTGATTGATTAGCTTCTTCAGGTAATTGTGAACCAACCCAATGGGTCCTGTTTTTCCATGCTTCGGTTTCACAAACATTTGGAACTTGACCCTCAATGGACTTATACAGTCTAGGAAGTTCAATTCCAGCAGCATCGAGTTGTTCCTACATTCAAAATTGTATTTTATGTCAAAGCTAACAAGTAATTTTGGGCTTCCCAAAGTGCACCTATAGCAGCAAGAGAAAAGAAAACATATACGGATGTACCGAAGAACGAGGGAGTAAAAATGTGTTCAAATGAAGAAGACCAATCTTATTGTCATGACCACATTGTTTGTCATAGCAAAGTCAAGAAATTAATTGTCCTGATGTATGTTTGTTAAGCTTTACAAAATATTAATGGACCACAAGAACTTAGGAGTTATGACCAAAGCATCTGAAACACCACATGCAGATGCACCGAGAAATAAGGAAACATTACCAACAGAACAGAACTACGGATCTCCAGATCATCAAGTTCATTTTCCCATTGGTTCTTGAATTGCTCCATCTCAGATGACACGGCTGATTCTAACTATTAAATGTAAAAATATGTCAGAATAGAGAGATTAATAACTAAGAAGATTATTATGCTATAGAATTGAACATGTTTAAAAACCTCATCTCCTTGAAGCCTCTCGGATAACTCCAACCTTACTTCACCTTCAATTTTTTCCAGCGACTCCTTTTCAAGTGACTCTTGTGCTTGAGCTGCCTAAGTGACGCCAGAAACATAATCAGTGAAAATATAAATAAAGGGAAACTGAAGATACATGTAAAACAGCAAACATAATAATTACTTTGCTCTCAACTTCAAGGAATTCTGCAACCAAGTCTTCGACTTCTTCCTCAGTTAGAGAAACCTGTAGACAACCAAATTTGAAGAACCAAAAAGAAAAAAAATGTAGATATTATAGTTATAATTGAAAAAAAAATCTACTAGGTTCCAATCCATCAAGATTTCAGATTATTCAGCAGAAATTTGACCATTAAAAGGCAATCTGGAAACAAAGAGGGATCAAATTTGAGTTTTCCAATGTTCAAGTTGGTATATTTCTCAATGGGTGTTAATGGTTAATAAAACTGTTAACTTCATTGCAAATACATAATCTAATAAATATCAAAAGGATTTTACATTTAAGAAGGGAACCATATACGCATCAAAATAGCTAGATGCACACACCTCAGTGTCTTCTTCAGAAGCCGAAACTTGTTCACTATCTGATTCCCGAAGAAGGAATTCATATGAGTCGACATCTGAACCACCATCACTGACAGATGCTTCTTCATGCAAACCATCATCTATTGTTTCATGGCTAGGCTCCTTATGCTCCGTAAAGAGACCATCACTTTTCACTTCAACATTATTTTCATCACTTTCAGCGTCAATAATAATTACATCTTCATCTCCTAGCTGTCCATTTTGTTTAATAGGTTTTACATTTTTTATCTTGTCATCAGATAATATGCCATTCTCATCCATCCCTGGTGTTATATCAGTTACTGATACAACAACATATATGGTTCCATCTTTGCAGGCTTGAACTATTTCACTGCAAACAAATTATTTATAAAACTCAAAATAAATAAAATAAATGAAAGAGAAGGGCATAAAATTAAGACCAAATGGTATGTCATAATATATATGAAGCCAAAAAATGAACACAGTTGTAGGTTTGACTTAAGTAGTATTGAAACAGTAGTATAAAGGACATGTTATTGAATAAATGAGGGCAGGCTTGTTGGATCAGATAACTGAAATCAGAATAACTGTATATCTATTTATTATCTACTAGTTCAATGAAATCATATCCCCAGTTAATCTTCAATGTCAAATGTAAAAGCAGCCTAGAAGCATAAACATGTACAGCTGCTAAGAATGAAACTGTTGGCCTAAAGTGCAGAGAACAACATTAGAGTAAAAGGCATGCATTCATCAAGTGATCACGTCTATATCTGAACATTAGCATGCATATCGAAAACAACAATTGGATTCCGAATTAGCATGTGAAATAACAAGGCTGGTTGGTGTAAATACACGTGCAGTCTGGCCAAGTAGCCAATCAAACTCATAAAAGAATTACTGCTCGCGAGTCTAACATTGAAACATCAATCCAAAGCACGATATAGCAGAATGATATTCCCACCCGCACAAACAAAGCAAACGCCGCAGTAATTTGACTAAATTATGTATCTACCACCTGTGCCGACAGCCGAACCAACCGAATATAAGCAGCAATGCACTAGGGCGCACCTGAATCCCCATAAGAGAATTAAACGTTTCAGATACTCAAACCCCGAAAAGCGCGAAAACGGAATAACTTGGCTAGACCAAAACCCACCAACCACAAACAAATCATCTAATGGCGAGCTTGCCGTGGAGATGGGCTTCATTTCAGATCAGTCCAATCAAACGGCACAAAAATCATCCGAAAACAAAATGCGCCAGAACCCAAATTGGGCACAACGAAGGCCTAGGGCGCCGAATAACAGCGATATCGGCGCGCCGCATGAAAACAGCAGCAAGCCAAGCAAACCGCGGATGCTACTCACCAGCGAATGGGGACGCCGGCCCGCGACCGGAACGGATCTCCGCCTCTCACCCGAAGCAGAGCGGCGGCCCGAGGATCGGCGAGCGGCGCGAGGGAGGGAACGGCTGCGCTGTGCTCGTCGGCGGTGTGCTGCCGGCGCGGGGCGGGAAGCGGCCTAGGTTTTGGAGTTTTTCGTGGCGGGCGTGACGAAAAGGTGATCTCAGAGGAGGGGAGAGGGGTTTTCGTTGGTGGGGGAAAGTGGGGGGAGAGGGGAAGGGGAAAAGCGGCGGAAAAAATGGAATGTTTCTTCGCGCAACCGCAACCCCACCAACGTGGATACGCCATCCTTCCTGTGCAATCTACCGGGCTCTGGTCACAGCTGACAGGAGTCATTGATACTGGCCCCTGGGGACAGAAACATCAGATCAGAAAAGAAAAGAAAAAACGAGTCAGCTGATAGTGTCAAAACAAACACCACTTGGTGAAAAGATGGACAACGTGGCCGGTTTCAAAATTTGAAATGTGCCATGGCGCTACTGCCTTTTGAGTTGTGAGCGTTGTGCACTTGTGTTGGGTATTGCGAAAACATTTATTGCACCATGAACTTTATCTCTGTGTACGAAATTGCTTTCAATATTCAAACTAGGCATGACACGATCCACGAAAAGCCTTGTATCTCTCGGCCGCAACCTGTAAACCAGAGCCTCCAAAACGTGTTTGCAGTCTGGCCTCCAAAAAATGCAGGTCAAATTGCACCCCAACTCCAGCGGTAGTTTCAACCTAGTCTCTATTTTTTCTATGGGACCGACATGTCGAGTCCAGTTCCATACGCTCCGTTCTTCGCTCGAACCGAACGTCTCCGGCCCCACCCTGCCCCACCGGTCGCTGCCACACCCGTCGCCGGCTAACTCGTCCACATCGTTACACGATCCCGCCTAGACCGCTACCAACTAGCTTGCACCGATCGTCGGCCCGTCACCGGACAAACCCCGCCCTGAGCCGTCGTCCGCCTCCCCCTTGCTCGCACTCGTGGCGCGCGAAGGCTAGGCACGAGCTAGGCAACGGCGGGAAGTGGGCGGATTTGTCCGAGCACGACGGGATTTGGCCGCCTCCCACACATGCGTCACCTCGCTTTGTGGGCGTCGCGCGGAAGCCGATGCGAGTTGGGCGGCCGGTGACCGGGAGGGAGGTGTCCGGATCCACCTGGTCCATGTTGTGCCACGGAGGGAGGTTGTCGGGACCGCCCGGATGCCGCCCTATGCGTGAAGGTGGCCGCGAAGAGGAACCCCACGAGGCGAGCGGCGGTGGGAGGCGTCCTTCTTAGGCGTGCTCCAAGACGGCGACGACCATGGGGAGGTGGCCATGGGGATGCTGCCCGGTGGTCGATGACGAGAATGTGGAGAAGGTTGTGTGGCGGCCGCCGTAGCGTGGCGACATCTCGGGCGGTGGCGTCGCGTCGAGGCCGGGCGTTGTGCGGCCTTGTCGACTTTGAGGGAGGCGGCTAAGAGGAGGGTGTGGAGGGGTGCGGCGAGCTCGTCGGAGCGCACGGTCGAGGTGGGGAGGTCGACGGCGACGCGTGCGATCGGGATGGAGGGAGGCGAGGCAGCCATGACGGTTGGGAGAGAGAGAAGAAGAAGAAGAAAGAAAAGATAAATAATGAAAAGTGGTGGGTCTCGCGTTTTGGAGGGTGGTTTGGAGGGCCTCCAAAAATTGAGGCTTGGGATTTGGAGTGGTATAGAAAATGTATGCCCGTTTAGAGGACCTGTTGGAGTTGAGTTTTTGGGTGATCCATCTAAATTTTGGAGTAGAGGGACATTTAGAGGTCCCCACTGGAGTTGTCTATCTTACTCATGCTCCCGACTTCTAAGATTTAACCATGTTACGTGGGGAAATATTCGGTGCAAACCGAAAGTTTCTTGAAGGAGTGGTGAATAGGCAAGATAAAATAATTCATGAAAAACACAGCACTCAACACCTAATCAATACTGCCATCACGGAACTTCCGTGATGAATTGAACTTCTGTTCTAGGGTTAGTGGTGAATCCAAAGCAACGAGTGAATCTTACGATTCCGTTATAATCGAAACTTCTCTTCACCTCTTAGCGGTGTTGTCCCTGCAGGAAATCACTAGACAAGCCACATACAAGTAGATCGGGCACAATATGCAGCAAACAACAACACAAAGAATAAAAACAAAAGAACAAGAGAGACACGAGGTGCCTATGTCTCCGTTGAGGAGCTCACAATGGGTCGGGTCTCTCGCTACCCTAATCCTCTCCAAGTGACCATAAAGGTTAAGCTTGACTTTCTTCTTCTTATTTGATTCTTTTCCTCCGGAGACGAATCGTGACCTTCACAAACTTCCTAAGCCTCACCACAATCTTGGGAGCTCTAGGGTAACACCTAACCAATCTAGGAGAACAAATCTCCAATAGTAACAAGTGAAGTAGAGTTTGCTTGCTAGGGAAATATGTGTCAAGATTGGGGTGATGCTTCTTAAACTTGGATTTGGGATGGGACTATCACAGGTGGACTTGAATCTCAAAGGAAAGGATGGGGGAGATGAGAGCAAGAGCTTGAGTGAGGTGAGAGTGTTCAAAAAGCAACAATAAACCCTCAACCGAAATGGGAGAGTCTATTTATAGGAGTGGGTCCAAAAGAGTCGTTGGTAGGGTTTAGTCAAGAAAAGACGGAAGTTCCATGTCTCTAGAAATGATGGAACTTTTGTCTTGATGACAGAACTTTCGTCCTGGCATTTCGGGAGTGGCTGAGTGTGAAGTTCCCGAGAAAGAAACCTCCGTTCAACTCGGAAGTTCCGGTAAAAAATCTTTGGAAATCTCGGAAGCGTCTTGACTATGAGTGGAACACTTGCGCACTTTGGACTTTTGGTCCTTTTGCCTTTTTTATGTGTTTTGGTTTCATTCAACCTTTGGTAAAGAGTCTTAGCACATATTCCCTGCATGAAAGACTATTTTACCCCTCTTTATAGTTTGGCACATGTAGACTCAAAGAGCTATAAATCTAACTTGAAAGCTTCACTTTGAGTTCATCTTTTTAACTTTTGTATGAGGGGCTTACAATATCTCAATGTGGGTCGGTAGCTTTTGATATCTTGCACATTAGCTCAATACAACATTGGAGATTTTAATTATTTGTCATGTATCACCAAAATCCACTAGGGTCTAGTTGCATCTTCAATTTCTCTCTTTTTGGTGATTGATGACAAATAATTTAAAGGGACAAGGATATCAAATAAAGCGAAAACAATAAACAAAATATAGCGGAGCTCCCCTAAAGGATGCACGGGTCGCATAAACATGTGAGAGATAACTCCCCCTATATTTTGTGCTTGTGGGCTGCCTAAAACAAAGTACATGAGTGACAAAAAAAACGTGTGTAAGCAAGAAAGCAACAAAGCGCAAATGGCGGCACACCACATAAAGCAAGCCATAATTTTAGCAACATAGACATGAATCACACATTGAAGCGTTAAACATCCACCATTCATCATCCACGAGCATAAACCGTGCATAGTAATTAAACTAGCCTTATTACAATAAAGCACAAACACATAGTCTCATAAATAGATAAATGTTCCATAGTTTCAACACACAAGATATAAAGATAGATAAAGACAGTAGGCCCCTTTCCCTTTTTCTCTCCCCCTTTGGCATCAAGGCACCAAAACGGAGTGATAAAAGGAGAAAAGTAGAGAAGGGTTCACTCGTCATCGTCTTCATCGAGATAATCTCCATGTCTCTGTTGCCTGGAGGGGTCTCCTCTTCCTCTTCCTCGTCATCATCTTCATCATTAGCACGTGGTGGAGGTGGAGCATCATCACCATTATCATCCGACCAAACATACATGGAGGGGTCCTCATCCTCCTCAACCTCGGAGCCATATAGGGACACCTCAAGGCCTTGTGCCCTCGTGATGGTCTTGAGCATTTGAGCATTCTTTTTGGTACCTTTGCCCATTCTTATGAGCCTTGGCACCAATGGAGGAACACATCCCAAATATCTTCTTTAGGACTCGACATGATACGCGAAGTGGGAGAACCTCTCCTTTGTGGTGCATCGGAGAAGTATGAACCTCGTTGCCCTAGAGTGGGTAGGTGCACGAGGAGGGGCTTGGACCTTTACCACCTTGGGCTGCAACGGTAGATGCTTGCAATCCTTTTCAAATGTCAACCCGGTCTCCTTCTCAATCATAGCCATGATAAAAGGTGCATATGGCATGGTCCTCCGAGTGGCATAAGATGCTATGTGAATCTCCTCCATAATGTGACCCATCACATCAAATCCCTCGAGTCGGAAGCCATCCTCACAAGCACATTTCAAGAATACGAAGGAATCTTAGTAGCAAACCCATCCTTGAGAGCAATGTTACGACGAAAGAGACGATTCATGAGGAGATAATATGGCAGCAAGCCCTCGGTCTTACCAATCTCGGCATTATCGGGATCGGCAAACATGAACTCCAAAGCCGATCGCCAAGTACGAGCTCATTTGTGATATTTGGCTTCCTATGGTCAATCTTAGGAAGACGAAGTAGGAGCCAAACCTCTTGTAGATTATGTTGTATTGAATCCCGGAATTATCCAATACAAGGTACCATCAAGACTCGCCATCAAGGGAAAGTGCAGCCCATAACCGATAAATGACTTCTTCATTCCAATCAAACTTGAACTCCATAAGCTTGTACACTCCCTTTGCCTTGCGCTGCCCGTCCAACGATCTTCACACCGCTCACCTGCTCTAGCTAGCGAGGTGCGATTCACTCTTGGTCCGTTTTACTTAGGGCATGTTCGGCAGACACTCACAAAAAGGCACTAAACTTTAGTGTCTTGGCCTCCGAACAAGGCACTAAAGTTTAGTGCTAAAGGACTTTAGTGGCCTCGGACCTTTAATGCCTCAAGGAGCACTAAAAGTGCCTCAAATCATGGATGTAAATATTTTATCAAAGATGTAAATATTTTATCTAAGGAATAATATCTCTACTTTTCACTAAAAATAAAATAATTTCACATATTTGTGCTAACTTTCGGAGCCTAGAAACGAACACCTCCCATTAAATTTTAGTGTGCTAAACTTTTACTCCACTAAAGTTTTGTCACTAAAGAGAAACAAACACCCCACGGCTAGGCGAGGGGATTTGTCGTGGGCGAGCGAATTTGCTGCAACGCAAGGCCGATTGACATAGGAATTGAGGGAAGAAGACGGCGACATAAAAAGAAAGGCGTAATAGTCGATTTGATCCTTCAACTATGGCTTAAAGTTCATTTTCGTCCTTCAACTTTCAAAAGGTACAATTTAGTCCTTAGACTATCCGCACTCATCATCCTCTAAAAGGAATATTCTGTCCTTGTCGACAAGATTCTCTCCTCTAAATTCAGTTTTACTACACCCGTTCATACTCTATATTCATCCTCTATATCAACTACCCAATATTTTATTCAACCATCTCCAACTACCATCTCATTTTATCTCTCCTCTTTCGTTTTTCTTTTCTTTTTTCACTTCTTCCTTTTTATTTCAATAGTCTAACAATTCAATTTGTTAATTAATTTTTTAATTAAATAATATGATTTTCCCCCTTTTTCCTCTCTTTCCTTTTTTTTCTTTTCCCTTTTCCCTTTTTCTTCCTTTTTCTTTTTTCTTTTCCTTTTCCTTCTTCTTCTTCCTCTCCTCTCCTCTCCTCTCTCCCGGTTCTTTCACGCATCCTCTCCCCTCTCCCTCTCTACGCCCATCTTCCGAGAGCGCTCGCCGCCCGCGCACCGCCGGGCACCGGCCCTCCTCCTCCTCCTCCCCGGTGCGCCGCCGCCGCCGGAGCCGTCTCCCCCGCGCGCCGCCGGGCACCGGCCTCCTCCTCCTCCTCCTATCTAGTGCGCCGCCACCGCCGGAGCCGTCTCCACCCCCCCCGCGCGCCGTCGGGCACCGGCCCTCCTCCTCCTCCTCCGCGGTGCGCCGCCGCCGCCGGAGCCGTCTCCCCTCGCGCGCCGCAGCCGCCCCTCCTCCCGTGGGCGCCTCGATTCGGTGCGAGCTCGGCACCTATGGCGGCCATGGCGCCGCGGGCTGCCGGTGAGGGAGCTCGGCACCCATGGCCCCGCCGCCGTCGCCCGTCATCCTCCTCCCCCGCTTGTCGCCGCCGGGCGCAGATCCGACGCGCAGGCGGGCGGGCGCGGGGCGGCTCGCAAGCGGTGGAAAGGCGAGCTCGTCGAAGATCTCGAGGTGGCGGCGACTTTCTCCTACTCGGTGGCGCCCGATTCTCCGACGCGAGTTCCGCGGTTCCGCCTCGCTCCCTGCTCCGCCGTTCCCGGCCATCCCCTTCTCTCTCCCCTTCCGGCCCAGGGCGCGGAGGAAACGTGAGCACGTGGGCCCCGCGCCACGTTGGCGGATAGCGTAGCTCCAGCCACGCGCCGGGAGTACCGGGTGGGCGGGGTTCCGCTTCGATGTCGGATGCCTTCCGAGTACTCGGTGCAGCGGTTTTTCCGCTATCCGAGTATCGAAGGATGGCTCCCGATACACCGGTGCGTGTAGTCTTAAACTTTGGTTAGAAGGTTCTATTTCGTCCCTGGTCCGATATGGCATCTACGTGGCTCGCCATGTCAGCACGTTCCACGCCACATCAACTTCAATTTTGGATTTTAAATTTTAAATCGATATTCTCTAAAATATGAAAAAAAGATTTTTTTAAAACATTTCTATTGCGTGAAAAATAGCATCCCATCAAGTGATACAAAATATTGTATATTTAGTTTGAAAATTCAAATATTTGGTATTGATATTTTTATATTCCACTTGATATATTTTTTAAAAAATGACCCAACCGATCAAAATGTTGGGATACTTTTTTGTTAAGGCAATAGAAACAATAAAAAAAAATCATATTCTCATATTTGAGAGAAAAAATATTTTGAATTTAAAATACAAAACTAAAGTTGACGAGGCATGCCATGTGTTGATGTGGCGTACCACGTGGGTAGCCACATAGGACGAGGAACGAAATTGAATCTTCTAACTCGGTTCGGGGACTAAATTGAACCTTTTAAAAGTTGAAGGATGTGATTGACCTTTGAGCCATACTTGAGGAACTAAATTGACTATTTCACCAAAAAGAAACAAATGGTATCATCTCGTAACCGGTAGGGGTGAAAACAGGACGGGAAAATATCCGCTCGTTCGAGATCCAAAGATTGAAAAAGTATATATGGCCAAATATAGGATGCATCAATAGACATCCGACATCATCCGTATCCGAATCCGAGTCCGAGAAAAACAAGCGGGATAGGATATGGATGAGTATTATCCATCCGAAATCCGAAATTGTTATAATTCGTTTAGATATACATGATTTTAAATGAAAATTATGATCACAAGTCTCTATATTTAATGTAAATAGTCAATAAAATTATTCTATTTCCTATATATTAGTGATTAATATCTCTAATTTCACTTTAACTACATTTCTACATTGTAATTTTTATCCTTATGAATCTTATAATAATATCCGCTTCCGACTCCGAAATAAGAATATGGGACAGGGTATGGGATCAACAAATAGTTATCCGACACTATCCGCTCCGACTCCGGATCCGAGAGAAAAAATACAGGACACGATATGAGATGAGCTGCATCCATCCGTATCCGATCCGTTTTCATCCCTAGTAACCAGTGGCATTGTTGGTAAATTTTAAAGAATCCGCGCTACGTTCAAAAGAGTCCACTCCCACCCCCATTCCGCATTACAAGTCTCCAGCTGCGTTGGACAAAATCGTGCCTTTGCCAAACGGCGCCTAAAGCAGTTCATGATTCTGATTCCACCGCATAACCGGGACTCATACAAGGAAATGCCCCCTGTTTGATAACCACAGGAGCAAAAGCATGATCTAATAGTCAACTATTCTCACAGTACAGATAATCAAAGCAAGGCACGCACAGAGATGTCCATCTTTTAAACACCGACATCATTCTCTTACTCAATCCCCAGTACGAAAGTTGAATACAGAATCAATTTATTTCCCAATTTGCAGTTTCCTGTGATCTGACAAGAATACTACCTGTCCCACGAAATTTCATGGTTATCTACACTGCATCCTTCGAAAGCCAGTTGTGCGACGGAATTGCCCGAGCATTAGTGAGCTCATCCACAGAGTCTTCCCGCTCGAATACAGCAGCAGCACCCATCCCAGAACCTATTGGTCATCAGATCATATGAAGGTTCGTTATGGTGTCCACTTGAATGTGTATCATTTCACACAGGTCAAATGTATATTTATGTTATAAGTTATGTACCTATGCACATAGAAATTACTCCAAACCGGCAGTCTTTGCCCCGACGCTTCATCTCATTGAGCAGGGTGCTCACACATCGCGCACCTGCCAGGTAATGATAGAATGGTAATTGATATGACACTCAAACATCCTGATCAACCACATCCAGACCAATACTTTTGCATAGTTGGTCCAAGGCACGATCTTTGTTAAATGAGCTTCTGGAACATATCCTGCCTAATAGCAGAAAACAAATACCTGTAGCACCCAATGGATGTCCAAGAGCAATTGCACCTCCATTGACATTAACTTTTGCAGGATCAAGTTCCAACTTTTTGCAGCAGTAAACATACTGAGATGCAAAAGCCTACGGACAAGGGACAAAAACATATTACATGGCAAATACATGTGTGCTTTCTAGAGTAAGAATTGAAGCATCAGATGATGGAATACATACCTCATTAATTTCAAAAAGGTCAATATCATCAATCTGGAGACCAGCAGCTTTCACAGCAGCAGGGATTGCAACAGCAGGACCAATGCCCATCACAGATGGATCAACTCCAACTGCCGCAAAGCTCCTATATTTGCAAATTCAGCTATAATTCTTAGTGCCTTAACACAAATTTACAATGATTAATGGTATCATAGACCTTTTTATTTAATTGTTAACAATGATGTTGCTAGTAAAACAAAGGTATTTAAAGAGTTTTGATCCTAGCAGGGAAAAATTGTCCATGGAATTGAATCAATGTATATGGCCCAATGATACAGAGACTGGAATGATACCTAAAAACGCCAAGGACTGGAAGACCCTTTTGCATTGCAACATCCCGTCTCATAAGCAAGACAGCCCCAGCGCCATCACTCACTTGGCTAGCATTTCCTATGCAAGTTAAACAAAAGTTAACTTTACAGCGAATACAATTAATAAACTACCATGCCCAGTTACAATTCACTGTTAGTTACTTAGTTACCAGCAGTAGTGCTGCCATCCTTTGAAAATGCTGGTTTAAGTTTTGACAGAACTGCCAGCGAAGTATCTGCCCGGATTCCATCATCAGCCGAGACTACAATCTCCTTTTCCTCACCAGTTTTTGGATCGACGATCTTCAGAATATGACCGCGTCACGATAACATAGCAAAATAAAATATTGCAACTTTTTTGATCTAATAGAATACTACAGTAGTTTACATATTTTACAAAGGTAAAGTCAACTCACTACATTACCTTTGTATGAACTGGGACAATTTCCTCTTTGAATTTACCAGCAGCTGCTGCGGCAGCAGCCTTCCTGTGGGACTCAACCTAAACATTACCAGATCCAAAGAACAAGATCAACAAGAAGCATAATGTATAACACTAAATGCACTAGAAAAGGGAAATCTAGCAACTTACAGCAGCTTGGTCTTGCTCCAGTCGTGTTACGCCAAATCGTTGAGCAACATTCTCAGATGTGAGGCCCATTGGGAGAAGGCAGTCACGAGCTTGGGAAAATAGCTCAACCTAAATAGTACAAGATTCCAGTCAACAAATTAATCAGATCAAATACGTTTGCAAATTCATCTAAATATGCATTCTGGTCATGATGTATCGACCAACATGCTATACTTACTTTGGGATTCACTTGCCCCTCAAGAGCAACTTTGTTCACTGTCATGGACTCCAAGCCAGCAGCAATACCTTTTAATGGGACAAGAAAGTCAGCTCACCGATAAATACAGGAACAAAGTAGGTAAAATCAAGCACCAATAAATCATACCTATATCATAGAGCCCAGCTTTGATAGCAGAAGCAACATCTGCAACTGCCTGAAGGCCAGAAGAGCATTGTCTGTTTACAGTCTTCAGAGGAACAGTGTCTGCATTCAGCCAAACAACTCAATCAAGATGGAACTATGGTGGCCCAACATCACAGAAAGTACAATAGAGACAATTTCATTACCAGGGAAACCAGCATAGAGTGCTGCCATTCTGCATTCAATAGCCCTTTGGGACCCAGGAGCCAAGACAGTTCCAACAACAATGTCACCAACTTCGTTTGGGTTCAGTTTTGTTTTGTCCACCAAAGCCTAAAATTGTGAAATAAAAGTTATGATAGGACCCAATGGAGGCAACAAGCAACCAATTCATAAATTTACAGCACTGCTGCATAAAGGGAGGCTAAACAGCAATCACAAACCTTGAAGACAGGAACCAATAGGTCCTCGGCAAATGTATCCTTGAATCCGCCTCTCTTGGCCTTGCAAATAGCTGTCCTGTAAGCACTGAAGACACAAAAGATAGATAGTTAATCGTATTCCCTCCCTATCAGCAATAAAGAATTAAAAAAAAACTATTCGAAAAATGGTAGTATTTCATAGCTACCCTGAATCTAATGGCAAAATTCACTGCTTGCAGGGGCGGATGCAGCACGGGTAAGAGTAACTGTACTTGTACAAATCATCCATTGTTGTACTGTAAACTGGTTTAGAATCGACAATTTTGTTGTTTGAGCTCGAATCTATGAACAGACCCATCAACTTCAAGCATCTCATCAAGTAATTTGTGATATCCACAACTAGTGTGGGGAGTTTTGAATTGTTATATTGTGTGATTTGGTTGCTCTGCATCCGCTCCTATCTTGGCAAGTCCGTCTGAACCACCCCACCCTCTAGCACTCTCAGATTCATCAGATCAGTCTCACACTGCTCCCTGATGATTTTCTGACAAGAATGTTCTTTTCTGCCCAGATTCGGATTTGGGTTGACTTATAATTTCGCATAACCAACCGATTGTGGCAGCTGTGGCCTCATTCGTCATTCCATTAGTAACTGGTAACCTTGAACCTTCTATAATTGATAATTCTACACGTCTCTCTCTCGCCTGTACCGCGACACCGATCCTTCTTGAAATCCATCGCGACCAAAACGATGGCCGCGGAACCAATCCCCACACCAGTCGCAACCAAAAAGCTCGAACTAAGACTCAGAAGTCAAAGGGAATGAGAGAGAGCCCACTTACGCGACGATGACGACGTCGTCGGCGAAGGCCGGCCTCCGGTGGTACGCCGCGCTGTCCCCCGCCGCGCACGGGCTCGCCTGCCACCCACAGAGAACACACATATCGCCGACGTCAGCCTGTCACAGATCTGGGGATCGATCGAAGCAAGAGGAGAGGCGGAAAAGGATCCTTACGGAGACGACGGACGGAGCGGGGCTTGCCGCCGGGTCAAGGTGCCGCAACAGGACCCGCTGCCTGTCGATCGCCTTCTCCATTGCTCCTTCGAGTCTCGTTTCCTCTCTCTCGGCCGGGCAAGCTGAATATCCTCGTCAGCCGGCGTGTTGATGCTGCTCGCGCACCGGCAAGTGGGCGGGTGGGGTGCGGCTATTTGTAGCGGGGAAGGGAGTGGAAATTGGGTACGTTTTGCCACGAAAGGCGGACGGAGGAGACCTGCCGCGGTCGAAGGCGACGCCACGACACGACAGGCTGCGCGTGATGACTGATGACGCTGTGGGAATTGCTACTGCTGACCGCTGGCACGTGGGCCAGGTGTGAACGCGCCGGGGTCGTGGTCCCGTCCTCGCTCGCTCCGCTTGCCAGTACTGTACCACGAAGTTGTAGAGAAACGGACCGGGTGTACGGGATTCTGGCGCGGTTGGTGTGAAAACTTCGTGAGGACGGAACGGACCGCGGACGGACTCGGGGTTCTCTTCGGGACTCAAGGTCAGCTGGTCCTTGATCAAATTTGCTTGAACGGTCATTATCTCTTGTTGACCACTGTTTGGATTTTGATGGCTAGGCACCACAGCCAGTTTTCATGGGCCCATTCTTTCAACTATAGGCAAGGGTACGTACAATTGAAATTGTTGCATTCTAGTACTATGCTTTTGAAGTCTTGGTTTATATTTTCCCCACGCAAAGAAATATATTGAGTAGAAGAAATGGGATACAACAGACTTACGCGTAGATGCTTTGTCATCCATTCGTACCTGAGTTATTAGTATTAGTATAAAAGGGTCAAAATGGTAAGATTCCATACAGTGAGAAAGGAACATTCTGCCCTAAAACAAAATCAGTTATGAATTCGTTTGTCAACCAGTCTAGATTTAAATCTGGAAAAGGAAGACGGTGAGCAATAAACCAGTTGACCCTAAATTTTGTGTCGTCGTTTTGATCTGGAAGCCTTCATGTTCAATTATTTATAACTCTAGGTAGAAAATCCGTCTCATAATTACTTCCTTTGTCCAGATTATCTGTCATTTTGGACGTGTTTTTATGTTTAGATTCATAGAATGTTCGATAAAACTGGATATACAGAGGTTCGGAGAATGTTCGATGAATCCGAAATACAGAGGTTCGGAGAATGTTCAATGAATCCGGACGGACACATGTTCAGAAAATGTTCGATGAATCCGGACATACGAGAGTTCGAGAGAATGTTCGATGAATCTGCATGCAGACACGTGTTCGGAGAATGTTCAATGAATCCGGACAGACAGAGGTTCAACGAATGTTCAATTAATCTAGTAGAAAGTCCGAATGACAGATATTTTAGAACATAGGGGTAATAAGAAAAAAATACAATTGGTGGATTTATATATTATGAACCCATTAGATCCAACCCAACAACATGTCATGGTTACACATTCACGATGTAATGCAATTTGCTAAAAGGCCACACCTCGGTGGTGAAGGATGCGTGGTCATCCCACCAGGTCGGGGGTTCGATCCCCTGGTCTTGCACAAAAAAATCCCCCTCGTTGTTTACCATTTCCAAAGCACATGTGAGGTCCAACCCAGATCATGGGCTACGGCGCGCCGGAGGGCTGCTGCCGGTCTATTTCTCGCAGGGTCTTGCGGCCCATGTGTAAGGGTGGAAACAGGGTTCGGGGATTTCTCGACCGGCGCGAGAAGGTCTTCTTCTTAGCAAATGCCGCTGGGGACGGTCTATCCCCGGCCGGTCGAGTTTTTTTGCTAAAGATGCTGCTGGAAGGATTCACCAGCAAAAGTAGTTTTGGGGCATTTCAGCAACGTAGTACCAAAGCTTAAATTGTTTCCATTCAATTCGATATGATTCAGTTTGGGAGTGAAACAATCACCTCTCGATATGGATTCATCTAGTTGCCAAATGGAGCTTTTAAAAAAACATTCCTCGAGACTGTCTGATCTGATGCTTCTAGTTAATCCTTTTGTCAGATGCTGAGATAAGTGATGATGATTATGTTTGATACTATACATATGGAATTATTAGAGTTTCTATGCCTGTCTAATAAAAGCTTCTACGGAGTGATAAGATCTTCGAATCTTCTGATTCATCCACCATTTGCTCGCCAATTGCAAGAAAACACGAATTGCTAAATCAAATCAATGGTAAATGTGATATCTACAGACATTAATATATTTACACAGAAACTCAACTATACCAATCATGTATTTATAATTATTTATTTCTTATTTGTTCAGTGGCATGTTTTCTGCACTCCTATGGTTGGTTCATTCAAAACTAAAAAAAAAAAAAATAGTACTAGTACTAGTGAAAGAAACGAAAGCTGACAAACCTGTAGACTACTCTGCCGGATCCGTGTAAGGTACCGTTTGGATCCAAGTGACTAAAAGCAAAGTGACTAAAAGGGGTGACTAAATTTTAGTCACCCCTGTTTGGTTCACCTGACTAAAAGTGACTAAACTTAAATAAATGAGTTATAAAAAGACCAAAATACCCCTAAGTGACTCATATGAATTGTAAACACAATAATAGTGCATATTTCATACATTGTTCATGAGAATACAACATTATTTGTTACAAACACATGTCAAACTATGATCTACTAAACAAACCATTGGCTATCTAATCCCGGAACCGATTCATATCTTGGTCTTCATCCACAAAACGGGTACTACTTCCATTTCCTTCAGAAGCATGTGCACCCTCTTCAACTACTGGAACGTAGTTTTCATCAAGATCACACATATCAAATTCCTCATCCGCCATAGCACTATCTCTAATAAAATTATGAAGTGCCATACATGCGATAATTATTTTGCTTTGCTTGTGCATCGGATAACTTGGCAAATGCTTTAAAATCCTCCACCTATTCTTCAACACCGCAAAAGACCGCTCGATAACATTACGAAGTGACGAATGTGCGTAATTGAAGACCTCTTTTTTACCTCTTGGCATTGGGCCTTGATTAAACTCAGCAAGATGATACTTTGTACCCCTATATGGTGCAAGATAACCCGGGCGGTTTGGGTACCCCGAGTCGACAAGATAAAATTTGCCTACACAACCAATTTTTAACTTAGTCAATTTCACTGAAAGTATGATAGAAAATGCAATGTATTTGAACTACGTGCACAATAAAATGTTGCAGCATATCAATACCTGGAGGTGGATGTGGAAACTTGTCACCGTACTTGTCACTTGCATCCTTGAACACCCTCATGTCATGAACCGAGCCAGGCCACCCAGCAACCACAAATGTAAATCTCATATCAAAGTCACATACCGCTAACACATTCTGAGTGGTGTAGCCCTTTCTTCCCGTATGTTGCACTACCTGATTCACTGGCACCTCAACAGGTATGTGTGTACCATCTATTGCCCCAATGCAATTGTCAAAGTATGGAGAAAACCGGGCAGATTGCAACCTTGGATGCACTGTCCTAAATTCAGGGTCCACTGGCCTAATAATATGAGCAGCAAGTTTGTCCACACTACGCAATACTTTGTAAAACTTCCTACTACATGTTTCTTTGGACCTACCGAATCGATCCTCAGCTTGCCTCATACTCCGAGGACAACCACACATCCAAAAAAAAGGGCTAATGCCTCCGGAGAAGACATCTTCTTCGTTGATTTCAACCCATATGACTGAACAAGCACATTATGCAGCAGATGAAACACATTCCTATGCATTCTAAAATTTTGGTAGCAATATGTTGTACTGGCTAGACTCTGCATAACCCACTGGTAGCTAGATAGGGTGGGTACTCTGTAATTAGATTTATCTCAATACTTGTCGTAGTGATACATACCCATAACGGCGGCGGCCGCCGCTATCTGCATCCTCCTCTTGCGTCTCCCACTTACATAGTCTTGAATCCATTCGACCTCGTCCATATCTTGTTCCTGTGGAAACAAAACAAAAAGGAAGTCACATCAGCTCAAAATCATGTAAGTCAATCCGAAACAAAACAGTAAATAATGATCTACTTCACAATATCACATGTTGCACTGGCTCCGATCACAATAAACACACCATGCGAGACTGTTCACATGACAATACGCACATCATATTAATTAGTTCACATTACATTAAACACAGGTAGTAAACTTATATGGTTCACATCACATATTTATATGGTTCATAGCACTAGCACAATACGGGGGTTCACAACAATACATAGCTAATTAATCTAAATGATTCCACCACTCCAATCCCTGCTGCATTTCTGTAACCATGCCATCCTGCCAGCATTTGTGGTCAACTTACAATACGCACATCATATTAATTAGTTCACATTACATTACACACAGGTAGTAAACTTATATGGTTCACATCACATATTTATATGGTTCATAGCACTAGCACAATACGGGGTTCACAACAATACATAGCTAATTAATCTAAATGATTCCACCACTCCAATCCCTGCTGCATTTCTGTAACCATGCCATCCTGCCAGCATCTATGGTCAACTTAAGAAACACAGTGCGGTGATATTTTTTTGCAAACAACATAGTAGCAACATAGAACTCTTCTGTCTCCTCGGTTGCTCCACAATCTTTCACTAGCTGCATACATCTCTCTATTTCGTCCTCCACTTGCTGCTCCTCCAAATTTTTTCTTCTAGCTTACGCTTCGTAATGTGGTCTTGTATCTGTTTTGCAACATCAACGTCTTTGTTGTTCGCAGCTTGAATGGTGTCTATCAATCCTTTCATGCACTTGACCATTGGACTCTTATGCTTCTTGGGTGGACTTGTGGCTGTATCTGTTGTGCTACTCTTCCTCTTCCTACTGCTGCTACTAGAGGGGCTCTTGTGTGTGGAGTCCTCTTCATCATGATCCTCTTCCTCATCATCATCGCTTCGTGTATCCCCAGGAATACAAGAAGACCTTCCATCAACTGTTGTGCTATGGAACATCTCAGCCAGGTGAGCAAGGTAAGTAGGCATGAACCTTCTGAACTTCTTGCACTCCGAGTACTTTTTCTGAAATATTGTAATGCAAGAACATATTAGTAACAACCGGATACACAAATTAATCCCAACCATATGAACAAACTATTATTTATTTAGTACCTTTGTGTGTTTCTCCCACCATTCATCATCAGCTATGATAGCTCCATTTTCAGTTCGTCCAAGTCCGGTTTCTCCATTGGCCCATTTCAGCCATTGGTACATAGTCTTGCATTGGGAGAATCTATTCTTGAATTGCTTTGGTTCATGCCACAGGTTAGTCTGTTCAAAATATTTTTGTGCTATCACCTTGTACGCAATATTTTTCATTTGCCCGTTCGGGCAATTCCCTGCTCTTATTTGCTCCAACGCAAGGTCACAGAATAGGTGTGTGTTTTCTTCGTTCCAATTAGCTTTATCATACTTGGTCTAGTAACAAAAAAAGATGACTGATTAATTGATTGCACCTATCACATGATCTACTATTTGCTATAGTTGTACACTCCACATTTTCAAGCTATATACGCACCTATGAATTCAGAACTGTACACATTGAGAAATTTTAGTCAACATTTATTTATACACCTATAATCCAATTTCATTTAAGAATGCATAATTTCACACTTCGAGAAAAGTCAATATATGCAATTTAGAAATTCATTGCTCAGCACTTGATCTCCCTACACTCAGAAATGTCACACTTTACATACATAGATATATGCTCTGAGGGATCTGATGAAAAAGAATAGAAAGAATTGAAAATCTGACATAATGAATGAACACAAATCTCTAACACCAGCGAGCACCACTTAGCCACGAAGATTGCTGCTTTTCTCCAGCGAGCAGTACAACACAATAAAAAAAATCTTGCTAGACTCCTGTTTGTCTCAATTTTTTTCAATAATTTCAGGACCCACCTCCTAAATGATGATGCAACAAAAAAAAATACCGGCTTTGTGATTTCTCTAGATCATGTCTGCGGATAATAGAATTCTTCAGGATCAGCTACAAGCAAAGGTTAGCAAACATGGGGTCATAAATTTTACTTTTATATTCAACAGATCAATTTTTTATTTTTGTTTTCTTGTTCAAACAGGCAACAGAAAATGTGGAACTCCAAGAAACAGTTGTACAGTTCAGGCAAGAGATCAGTAACCAGTTGAAAGCTTCCAGAAGTGAGGATAGCTTTGTTAGTATGCAGTCTAGTGAACCATCTATGACAAGCAATGATATCAGGGATCAGCCAAATGAAGTTACAAATGATTCAAATGTGGCCTCTAGAACAACTGAAGCTACTGAATCGGGATTAATATCTCAAGTGCTCATGCAGGTAGAAAGCATATGCCTTAATTCATCATTTTTGTATTTAGTTAATCTGCTTTATCTTCTTATTATCTGTCAACTAAAAACCTATACGTGGTGTGAAAGGCTTCAGAAATTGAAAATTTGAAGCAAGAAAAACAGAGGCTAACGCAAGAGAAGGATAGAGTGTGTTATGAAACTGTCAGCAATTTATGACTTGGGGAGGAGATTAATTGCTGCCATTATTGTGGGCGAATTTATTAGGGTGGTTGGCAGCGGGGAAAAATCTCCAGGAAGCTGGAGGCCGGCCTTCTCCCGTGTATAAATAGGAGCCGAGTGACAACGACGCGAGTGTGAGAGAGTCTCTGGCGATTACAGTGTAATCAGCTACAACACATAATAATAAGAGCTCATATTCTACCTCCCCAGTTCTAGTGTTCATATTATTGATTTATTGTGTGTGCATTAGTAGTGCGTTAGACTGAGCTGATTCGGTTGTTTTACAACACGTTATCAGCACGAGTTCTACCAAGCTACAAGGTAAGAATCAGTTTAGGTAATGCCTACTAATGCATACATGATTCATCTATCAATGGTAAGTGCAAGAATGAAAATAGCTTGCTGTTAACAATAGCAAGCACAACAGAATATACATGATATCCTATAGCTAACGCTATGGAAGAGTGCTACCTGAAGCTAGCACTAGTTATTTGTTTTGATTTACATATCCTTGTGTTACTAGAAGTAGGCAGACTGCATCACAAACTGATGCTTACCTGTGTGCCGGTTCTGAAGACCGCGCACCGGGGAACATGGCCCTGAAGCGCCATGGTCGGACCTCCAGAAGCAGGTCACCGCAAAGCTTACGAGCTTGCAGCGAGGTCGACGCCTGAAGCCGTCACCTCTTTGACGCACTTCGAGTGTCGTCTCCGTTGACGTGTCACCCGACACCATGCGCTTCGTCGCTGTGGGACAAGGGACCGTCGCGGGAGTTCCAGCGTCGCTGTGAGGGAGAAAGCCCCACACGCGCTGTCGTCTCGGCCCCGTTATTCCACCGCCTGACGCTACTGTGGAGAGGCTGCTACACCCCCACGTGAGCGACAAGGCGAGTCCCGGGACTCATCCCGGGGAAGAACCGGTAAGGGGCTTGCCAATAGGCTCGCGGCCCTGAAGCGCCGCAGCTACCGCGGCACAGCCTGCAGTTGAGCAGCGGCCCTGAAGCGCCGCTGCACAGCCGAACAGCCGTCGCGAAGCACTATGCGGCTCCGAAACGCCGCCGTGCTGCCACTTCCCACCACGAAGGAGGGGCCCAGAAGCGCCCCCATGGCTGTGCTCCTCGCAAAGCCACTGGACCGGGTACCCCACGCGGCGCTACGCCGCTGTGGATGTCGATTCCCGGCTGCCACCTGCGCGCGACGAGCAGAGTCCGGCGGAACTAACTGGGATAGCTTGCGTCGAGCTCCCGCTCACCTAGCCGCACGACTAGTCCCCGCACTCTGCCGTGCAGTGCGAGAAATGGCTGGCTCTAGTGAGTGGATAAGCTCGAGCAGCTGCACCTGTACGCCCTCTGCAGCAATAAACGCAAGGGTTGACTTGTGCCAAGCGTTGGCCAGCCAAAGGCAAAATTATTGCTGCACTTGAGTCCGAAGTAATGAGTGGCTTTTCAACCCCACAAGCACGTGGTCTGCAGCCCACCTCGTCCACTCTCTCTCTCTCTCTTATTTACTTTGAAGTATTATTATTTATTTACTTACAGCATTACATTTGTTGCCCAATATATTCACTGATATATAGGGAAATTACTCTGGGAATATTCATGATCTAAATAATTGCAATATCCACATGCATGATTTACCTGAAGTAAATTGCATAATATTGCAGGCATGTCGGACATTGCAAAGAGGGAATTCACCGAGCTCGCCTTGGACGGCGACAACTACCTCACCTGGGCTAAGGATATTATCATTAACCCGAGATCCATGCGCCTCGGTCATACCATTGCCAAGCCTGAAGCTGGCAAAGAGAAGGCTGTGGTCGATGACGCCGAGAGTGCAAAGGCTCTGCATTTTTTGCGACATCACATACACCGGACCTAAAAGCCGAGTATATGACCGAGGAGGATCCGCGAGTCCTGTGGGAATCCCTGAAGGATCGCTTTGACCAACAACGAGGCCATTGCACTCCCACGAGCCCGGAATGATCGGATTACCCTACGCTTCCAAGACTATAAGTCCGTGGCTCGCGTATAACTCTGCCATTCATCGGATCGTCTCAATGTTGCGTCTATGTGGCCGGCAGATCACGAGTACGCTGAGATGATTGAGAAAACCTCGAACACCTTCCACCGGGCAACATTGTTCCGCAACAACGATACAGGTGTCGAAATACACGAGATATTCACGGCTCGCTCGGACCTCGTTAGTTGCGGAACGGCAGAACGAGGTTCTCATGCGGAACCACTCTGCTCGACCCACTGGGTCGATGGGTGTGCTCGAAGCACACGCCAATGTTGCCGAGAATTCCGATAGCCCGAAATATGGCCGTAAGAAATGGAAGGGTAGGAAGGGTGGTATGTTCAAGGGTAGAGGAAAGGGTAAGCCCCGAGGTAAAGGTGACAAGAAGGTCACGGGTGAATCATCCGGGGAAGCAAGAATGCATGTTACGAGATGCGGACGTTCGGGACATTGGTCTCGTAATCGTCGCGTCCCCGGACACCCGATTGACGCTCGGCGCCGTTCTTCCGAAAGTAAGAACGAGGGCGGGCTCGAGTCCCACTTCACCACCGAGCACGAAGCTCACGCAAATGACATGGTCATTGCGAGTGGTGAAGACGTCCGAAAGGACGACAGCGGGGACGACCTTCTTGATGATGACTTTGACGTATTCGGGGACCTCGAGTAATCCCCTCCATGTCAAGTGCAATGTCCCGCATGCTCTGTCGGTTACGATCCGGAAGTATCGTAATGAAGCTCCTGAAGAGCTCGTGGTTCCCGAAGAACCATGATTATGGGTTGTGCTCCGGTTCCTGTAGAACCATAGTTGTAAATAGTGCTTCGAAGCGAGCATCGGGTCATGAATATGCTCCTGAAGAGCAGCTATTATAAAGCTCGAAGTCTTTACAAACAGTCTTCCCGAGTTGTTATCATTTCATGTGTTTATATTTCCTGCATCTTTATTTATCATGTCTAGGGTATTTGATACAGGTTCGGCTCACTACAACACCAACCCACCTCTAGCAACGAATGTCTCACAACGGAATCAACAAGCGTTGGCCATGTCCCCACCTCCTTCGACTTTGATTAATAAAATTCAGAGAAAATCTCTCGGCCATCAATCTACACAACAGAATAGAAAGCCTCCTGCCCTCCTCCCAGCTCGGCAACTTCTTCGGATCCAATCTCTTCGCCGTGGCAGCGGTGGCGATAGGCGCCCGGCAATCATGTCTCTCCGAACAGCGGCATGGCCATCTCCCTCCTGTAGGCGTTGTGTCCCTCAGGTCACCCCTCTCCGCTCAACCACACCCTCAGATCTGGCGGACTTCCATAGCGATTGAATCCGCCTCCACGCGCTGTCGCAGCCTTTGTGATGCCGTTTGACATATGCTGGTTCTGGGATTCTTCCCGCCTCCACCATGCGCTGCTGTGGAGCAAAAAGCCGCTGTCGTCGTGCACTATCCCCATCGTCCACACCTCGCTTCTGCCATGTGCTGTCCATGTGCTTCCGTATGGTTCCTCATGGGCCAAACTCGCCGTCTCCAAATCGATTCTTCAACAGTTATTCGTCTCCCCATACTTCCATCTGCTCGTGGATTGAGGTACAGATTTTTTTCACTTTTGGTTTGATTGCAGTAGTAGGACTCTGTTTCTGAGTTATTCCGTATGTTTCTGAGTTGCTAGGTTGATCGCATTAACTAGCATCAAGGTTTATCAATTAGATTGCTTACTGACTTTACTGCCCTATTAATAATTCCTAATTACTTAATAATCAGTTCCAGGGGTAGTTGTGTTGTCGCTGTGTGTGGTTAACTTTAGCAGTGTAACCAACAAGTATCTACATACCATCAGGCCCGTATGTTTAGTTGATTTGTGATTACTCAGCAAGTTATACTAACCAAAAATTTATTGTTAGTTGCAGAACTTGGGGGAAGCATCCTTTTATCACAGTACATAATCATTCTGATACAGGTAATATTTGCATCACCCTTCTTAATTTACATCCTCTGCTGCTATTGGTTGCGTTTATAATGTTTAGCTTCTAGACCTTGATCAATGAGATAAGGCCACATCTAGTACTATTAGTCTACCAGTTGCATATTACCAGTCATGTTTCATGTGAAGTATATCTGCATCTACATGTAACAGTAGTTTGCTATAAAAGATATACATAAAACTTGCAAATTGCTGGAGTTAGCAGTTGACTTGATGTAGGGTCTTCGTTTAGTGTTGTCACCTTACTGCTTTCTCGAGACAGATTAATCCCTCAATCTTGCAATCAAACCATTGCCTTGCTCGAACAAACGTTTTGGAAGCACTAATGAAGCAGAAGATGTAGGATGGGAGGCCTTTTCAAATCCGGTCACGATGTGTCCATGCACAGCTGCAAAGGTATATGTCAACCTCTTAGCTGATGTTCATAGATGTGAGGTAGGAGACTGCAGTTATATGTGACCATCGATGTGTATTTGTGCAAGTAAAATTCTGTGATGAAAATCTCATTGGATGGAAGATGCATGTGGCCTCATGAAACTACTTTAATTTCGTTGCTTCTGTTTATTTGTTTTTCACTTGCAAATGCATAGTAAAATTAGTCTGTGCCTCTCCAATATTTCATCTTCAACTCGCAATAGTGGATGATATCATATAGTTGTGCAGTGAGATGTATAAGAATTTATTATTTCTTTTTGCAGGATGCCTGACCATATTAAGAAAATTCATGATGGAGGATAGATGCAGAAGGGTACAACTTGAGGCTTTACTAGTGCAGAGAATGGACAGGAAGGGGGAGTGCTTAACTAGAGCAGAGGAGGATCAGGGGGAAAAGGAAGTAATGAATGCATTCCTAGGCAATTTAGTCATGATAGGTTTTTTTTGGGTGGAATAACTGTATGAATCTGATTCCTTGTGGCGAAGTAGGCCTGTCCCTGTAACACAAATATTTGTATGAGAAATATTTGTATGGATATCAATATAGTTACGAGTGAAATTATTTTGGAGCATATTCTGGAGTGAAAGTGTTATAAGACTTATGTTTGTTAGAAATAATGTCTAAACACCAATGCCATATGGTACCAAAAAAGTTCTGGACTTGTCGATTATACCAACATATACAAGTGTTGTTGTTGTTCAGATTATCTGTTGCAAGTCCGCAACACTTATTCATGCTTGTTACCAACACTTCTTTATACGTTGCAGAAGAACCTTGCAACGCCACATCCAGCAACGGATGAATAATGCGTTGGTAAAGACCCTTGCAACACTAATTTCGATTTTCAGCAACACATATATGCGTTGCTAAAAGGGTGTTTCTCTTGTAGTGGCTGGGTCCCATGGCGGATGAGGAGTGTTGTCTCGTAGACAGCGCAACCACCAATACCATATTAAGGGAAACTAGATATTTTCACACTTTAACCAAGAAGTCTGGAAATATTATGACCATTGCCGGAAGCAATGCTCATATTGTTGGCACCGGAAGTGCCACACTAGTTTTCCCTATGGGTACGTGGATACTTGTGAGGAATGCCATCCTCTACCCGAATCCAAGCGTACCCTAGTGAGCTTTAAAGATATCCGAGCGAACGGTTTCCACTGAAACCGAGACCGAGCATGGTATTGAATACTTGCTCATCACAAAATTTGATGGATATCAAAAGCATGTGGTCGAAAAACTCCCTTCATCGCCATCGGGTTTGTACCGTACGTACATTAAACCCGCCGAGGAACATGTTGCGATGAAGACAATCTTTCGTGACCTCGATGTCTTTAAGACATGGCATGAAAGATTGGGTCACCCTGGGTTGGGGATGATGAGAAGAATCATCAACAATTCTGCTGGCCATGAAATTGAGCCAAAGAACTTCCCGAATCCTGAAGAATTCATTTGCACGGCTTGTGCAAAGGGGAAGTTGATCACTAGGCCATCCCACTTGAAGATCGGGAATGAGTCACCTGTTTTCCTGCAAAGGATACAGGGGGACATATGTGGACCTATTCGGCCTCTTTCGGGGCCGTTCGGGTACTTTATGGTACTGATTGATGCTTCTACCGGATGGAGTCATGTGGACCTGCTGTCCACAAGAAATCATGCCTTCTCTAAGCTTATTGCTTAAATCATCGGATTGAAGGCGAGTTTCCACGATAACCGCATACGATCCATTCGTATGGATAATGCTTTGGTGAGTTCGAGTCGAAAGCCTTTGATGATTATTGCATGGCTATGGGCATTAAGGTAGAACATTCGAGTACCGCATGTCCACACTCAAAATGGCCTAGCTGAATCCTTGATCAAAAGGATAAAGTGGATTGCTCGTCCATCGTTGCGGAATTGTCGGCTCCCAACCAGCTTGTTGGGGCCATGCGATGCTGCATGCAGCAGCACTCGATTCAACTCGAGCCAACTGCATATAATGAGACATCCCCCTTGCAACTAGTGCGTGGGCAAGTACCAAGTATTTCCCATCTGCGAAAATTCGAGTCGTGCGGTATATGTACCGATACCACCTCCTCAGCGTACTTCAATGGGACCCCACCGGAAGTTGGGGATATATGTTGGTTATGAGACTCCGTCCATAATCAAATTCCTAGAGCCTATGACTGGGGATCTTCATACGGCTCGGTACGCTAATTGCATATTTGATGAGGACAATTTCCCGAGCATTAGGGAGACCAGGCATCCTGAAGAATGCCGGGAAATTGTGTGGAATGCAAGCCGGGATGCAGTCCTTAGACCCACGCACTAGCGAGGCTGAACTAGAAGTTCAGCGGATTATAAATTTGCAAAATCTTGCAAATAAGCTGCCGAGATGCCTTTACCGATCATAAGGGAGTGACAAGGTCGCATATACTGCGATAAATGCGCCGGAGAGAGTGCGAGATAGCCACGAAGGCTCCCGACTCTGGTGTCACCCCCATCCTAGGAAGAGGGGGAGACCTCCGGGTGCTCGGGACAAAGCCCCACGGAGACGTCCGCGGAGGCACGACCGCGAGCCACTTGTCCCACTCCGAGATTCGGTTGAAGAAGCTCAACCTGAAGTTGAGAATGTCCCTGAAGGACACCGTCCCGAAGACGAAGCCCACGAAGAGGCAAACCAACCTCGAAGTTGGGGTGGTCCCTGAAGGACCCCATCCCGAAGATGGAAATCCCGAGTGTATCGCGCGCGCTAAACGCACCGGGAAATCGGAACACCCTAGCTCGTCGTTCGGGAAATCACGACGAGCTAGAGGATATGGATGAGATCTCCACTAATTATGTGCACACGGGAGAGTTATTTAACGGAAAGACCACCATCGTGAATGTGAACTTTGCCTCAATGATTGCTTGCTCAATGGATCCGGATCTAGAACCAAAGTCCATGGCGAGTGCCGAAGGCGCTCGGATTGGGACAAATGGAAAGCGAGCAATCGAGGCGAGTTGCGCTCGCTTTATAAAAGAAGAGTGTTCGGGCCTGCGGTCCCAACACCCCCAAAGGTCATCCCTGTGGGATGCAAATGGGTATTCCTCCGGAAGAGGAACGAAAATAATGAGGTGGTAAGATATAAAGCGAGGTCTGGTGGCACAAGGGTTCACGCAGAGACCCGGCATCGATTATGATGAAACGTACTCTCCCGTCATGAGTGGGATCACGTTCCGATATTTGATATCTATGGCAGCTAATCTAAATCTCAATATGCGGTTGATGGATGTCGTGACCGCATACTTGTATGGGTCACTTGGATTCGGAAATTTATATGCGAGTCCCTGAAGGACTCAAGATCCCTGGTCCGAATCCAAATCGCAACATGTATAGTGTACGCTCGCGAGCGTGCACTATATGGGTTGAAACAATCCGGAAGGATGTGGTTCAACCGTTTGAGTAACTATCTCTGAAGAGAGGTTACACAAACAATGATGATTGCCCCTGTGTGTTTATAAAGAAATCCCGAGTGGATTTTGCATCATCTCCGTCTATGTCGATGATTTG
Organism: Chloris gayana; assembly: GCA_031894775.1. NCBI lineage: Eukaryota > Viridiplantae > Streptophyta > Magnoliopsida > Poales > Poaceae > Chloris > Chloris gayana. Next base: position 408,488 of record JAUNZO010000272.1, on the reverse strand, counting down.
AATATCATTGGCACCACGGGGGACATTGAGGAAGCTATGGCTTACCTCAAGACGGAGTTCGAGATGAAGGACTTGGGTAAAACCAAGTTACGCTTGGGCTCGCAGCTCGAGCACCTCCCTGGGGAGTGTTTGTGCACCGGTCTACTTACACAAAGAGGGTACTTGAAAAGTTTAATATGGGCAAGTGTCACCCTCTCGAGAACCCCCATGGTGGTCCGTTCACTTGATGTGAAAAAGGACCCGTTCGGACCCAAAGGGGAGAATGAGGAAATGTTGGGACTCGAAGTTCTCTACTTGAGCGCCATTGGAGCACCGATGTACCTTGCGAATTGCACAAGGCCCGACATTGCATTCGCGGTCAATTTATTGGCCGGGTACGGTGCTACCCCAACCGGAAGGCATTGGGTTGGCGTCAAGACCATTCTTCGGTACACTGCAAGGTACGCAGGACCTTGGGTTGTGGTTCCCGAAGAACCAAGATCCGACCATGGTGGGATATGTGAATGCTGGCTACATGTCCGATCCACATAATGCCGGATCCCGGATCGGTTTCGTGTTTCTCCGTGGTGGTGCAGCCATTGCTTGGCGGTCCGTGAAGCGGACTCGGTTGCCACGTCAACCAACCACTCGGAGATCATTGCACTCTATGAGGCCACACGAGAATGTGCTTGGTCGAGACGGATGGTTGGCCACATCCGGAAGTCATGTGGCTTGGACACCGTCGGTGCCCCCACCGTTATCTATGAGGATAACGCCGCTTGTGTTGCACAAATGCATATGGGCTATGTGAAGAGCAATTACACGAAGCATATTGCTCCAAAGTTCTTCTACCCCCATGAGCTCCGGAAGAGCGGTGAGATTAATATCCTGCACACTAAGTCATGTGAAAATCTTGCGGATTTATTCACAAAGTCTCGACCGACATCTAGCTTCTATAGATGCGTTCGGGAAATTGGCATGAGACGACTTAGAGAGTTGCAAGGATCGGGGGAAGAATGAAGTCATGATCCCGAAGATCATGTGGTGATCCCGAAGACCACTAAAAGGATTAGCCCATACCCGTGATCCCGAAGATCATAGGAGTGATCCTGCAGATCACTTGCGTAGTCCCGAAGACTACCGGATCCCGATAACCAACTGTTGTACTCTTTTTTCCCTTGGTGAGTTTTTCCCACTGGGTTTTCTCACGCAAGGTTTTTAACGAGGCAACGGGTGCAACACAGGTTGCGCATGCTATGTACTCTTTTCTCCTGCCATTTTTCCCACTGGGTTTTTGGAGGAGTTTTTAACGAGGCATATGCATGGTGCGATGATTCGCCCAAGGGGAGTGTTATGAAACTGTCAGCAATTTATGACTTGGGGAGGAGATTAATTGCTGCCATTATTGTGGGCGAATTTATTAGGGTGGTTGGCAGCGGGGAAAAATCTCCGGGAAGCTGGAGGCCGGCCTTCTCCCGTGTATAAATAGGAGCCGAGTGACAACGACGCGAGTGTGAGAGAGTCTCCGGCGATTACGGTGTAATCAGCTACAACACATAATAATAAGAGCTCATATTCTACCTCCCCAGTTCTAGTGTTCATATTATTGATTTACTGTGTGTGCATTAGTAGTGCGTTAGACTGAGCTGATTCGGTTGTTTTACAACAGAGTGGAAATTTACAGTCAAAAGCTGGCTGAGGAAGCATCCTATGCTAAAGAATTGGCCGCCGCTGCTGCAGTTGAGCTAAAAAACTTGGCAGAAGAGGTTACCAGGCTTTCTTATGAAAATGCAAAGCTGAATGCTGATTTAGCTGCGGCGAAAGATATAATTGCATCAGTTTCAAGGAGTAATGACACGAAACGCCGTGATCACGAGAATGGAATTTTGGTGGAGGAGTTGCAGAAAGAGCTGGTTTCTAGTTGTCAGAGGGAGGCTGCGTTAGAGGACACATTGTCCCAAAAGGATCGAAGAGAGAGTGAGCTTCTAAAGATGATTGATGATGCAAAATGTCGTGAGCATGATTTAGAAAGCCAACTATCAAACATGTTGGTTCTTGTTTCAAAGATAAAGAATGAGAGCTCCCAAGATGGTTTATTTGAATTCAAAGCAAAGCAAAACGGTTTTCACTCTTCTAAGAACGACAATGATAGGATATTAAGTGAAATGCAAGCTTCGGGTAGCAGGAGTTGGGATGGACTCAGTACTGTTTCATCACGTAGTCAGCTGTAATTGTGGCAGATATTGAACATTTTTTATAGTCTTATTGTATTCTTCAGATATACTCATATTAATCTATTCATTGCATGCATGTTTCAATTAATCGGCGCGCTGCATTACACTAGTTATATCAATAACACTAAAGCATGAATAATCTGATTGTATACAATGTCACAAATGCGTTATGAAGAGAAAGATGACAATGATCGTACCGGTTGACTGTCATCATCCAAGGCATTATTCTGGTCGCCGTAGTCCTCTGCCACCAACGACATGTTCACCGGAGATGAGGATGCACGACCATGGACAGGCATGAGCCTTCCACGACCACCGGCAGCCACGCAAGGCTGCGGGGAAGAGGGAGCAGCAGCCTTTGCTCCGCTGGATGCCGCTGCAATGTTTACCGTCCTAGGGTGACGAAGTCCTCCTCGGGTAGGCTGCCGTCCACGGCAACCGGCTGTGGGAGCACCGGCACTCCGCCGAGGAGGCTGGAACGCTGCACGGAAAGCTCTGCCGCTGCCACCACCGGTGGCACCCGTACCAGGAGGTGCACCTCCATCCGATTGCAGCAATCGAGAGTACGAGTCAAGATGTGGATACATATCACCTTGGGAGTTGAGATCAAGGTTCTCCATTGCGGATGTTGGATACCAAGGCGGCTGCGAATAGCCACCGAGTGCTGAGTCGTCACCGGAATGAGGGAACCGGGGAACCGGGGAGGAAGAAGTCCCCCGAGTGAAAAAGTCGTGGAACCCGTCGCCTTGCCGATCCATGGGGCTGGCCGAAGAAATTGGCGTCGGGGTGTGTTGGATCTCGGCTGGCCTTCGGGTGCCGGCGTCGGGGTGTGCTAGATTTCGGTGCCGGGTCGGGGCACCGCCGTGGGTCGCGGCGTCCGGAGCGGCAGCCCTGCGGGACGCGGCGTCGGGACCTCTGCGGGTCGCGGCGTGAGTGGCAGCCCTGCGGGTCGTGGAGTCGGGAGCTCCTGCGGGTGGTGGCCTCGGGAACGGCGGCCGACGCGAGTCCGGCGGGGGAGCGCCGCGGCGGGCCTGCGGGTGGAGGCGTCGGACCCGACGAGCCTCGCAATCCTCCGCCAACGGCAGCACGTCCGCCAAAGGCAGCACTCGGGCGCCGTGCCTAGACATGGTGGCGGGATCCGGGCGTCGGCGGCACGCGGAGCGCGGCGACTTGCCGGTGCCGGCGCACGGAGCGCCGGGATCCGGATGCCTAGCGACGCCGCGTCTCCGGGGCCTCGCGGGATCCGGGCGCCGGCGGCGCGCGGAGCGCTGCGACCTCGCCGGGCGGGTCTGCGGGTGGTTGCGGGATGCGGGGCTCGGGCAGGGAAGCGGGCGCGGCGGCCTGGCCTGGCGGCGAATGGAGCGCGGGGGACGGGCTGCCTGGCGCAGGAGGAGGAGGCGTGCGACGTTTCGCGAAGAAGACAGGGGCACACGGGGAAATTTTACTCGTTAGTCACTTTTAGCTTCGGAAGCGCGTCTAGTCGGGCTAAAAGGACTTTAGTCTGACTTTAGTCACCTCTAGACACCAAACTGACTAATTTTAGTCACTCCGGTTTTTAGTCCCCGGATCCAAACGGACCCTAAATTTCCGTGACCTGTACTGGAACTCGGAACAGCTTCGCTCCCATCCGCCGCCGTCGCCCTCGCCCTCTCCGCCTCCCACTGAAGCAGAGGTTCTCAGGCAACGGCATCTCGTCACCACACCATGGCCGGCACGGCGGCGGCGCGGGTGTTGCCGAAGTCGGTGACCTTCGTGACGGGCAACGCCAAGAAGCTGGAGGAGGTCCGCGCCATCCTCGGTGCTTCCGTCCCCTTCCAGTCGCTCAAGCTCGACCGTCAGTCCTTCCTTCTCTCTCCTTCTTCCATCTTCCGTGCAACGAGACTTGCACGAGACCAAGCTCGTATCAGATTAGGTTAGATCTTGTCGGATCGTTTGAGGGTTGTGGCCTCCTCGCTCCAGGGCGATGGGAGATTCAGAGCCACAACAACCTCTACCCTTGTTTAACATGTATATTTGTGAAATCGTTCTGGCAGTAAATTTTAGATTACGCAAATGCGCGGGCACGAGTGAAGGCAATCAGTGGGTATTTATCTTCACTAAGACTGAGTGCTCTTTTCCTTTTCCTCTTATTAGTACTAATTGTGGGATTGAAACCTTGGAACTGCAGCTTTTAAGATTTTGATTGTGGGCACATAATGATGGGCGTCTTGGTAGAACAGACAGATGCTCTTTGGTGTTTAGAAGTTCAGATTCCCTACACTAGAGAAGTGAGATTCTAATTGAGCTGGAATGGATTTATATCTCCAGTTTTCTGTCAAATGACTAGAATAATGAAACTCCAAATCAATCTTAAAATTACAGAACATTTGTATATATCCCGATGCAACTCATTCAATTTACATGTGCCCAGTCCATCACAATCACATTGAAATATATTAAGAAGTAAATGGATAACAAAGTATTGTTCTGTTTAAAAAAACAACAAGGGTACTGTCATACTTTATATTAGTATTTATATTGCTAATATTTTCTTTTGCAATACAAAATAAAGACTATGCTATTTTTCAGGCGATTGCAATCGCCAGTTTGTTCAGTTGACGGCTCTCAACCTCCATATGCTCATTCAATGGACAACCCATCATCTTCAACCTCTTAGCCAAAGATCCCTTTTTTTTTCTCTCACGCTAGAGTTCATCTGTGCTAACTCCATTCGAAAGCTTCATCAACTGAAATCAGACTTTGATTTTGCAGTGCCTGAATTGCAAGGAGAGCCAGAGGACATATCGAAAGAAAAGGCAAGAATGGCTGCATCTCAGGTACTTCAATGATTCTTAATGCTACAATATCAAGTTAAAAATCCAATAAATCTGCACCCGTTTTATTATGTAGGTGAATGGACCTGTGCTGGTTGAGGACACCTGCTTATGTTTCAATGCACTCAAAGGCTTACCAGGTGATTTATTTTCCATTTAACTTCTGAATGAATATATTATGCACGGTTTGACATAAATTACCTTAATTTTGCAGGACCCTACATGTAAGTCCAATTCTTGCAAAAATGTTGGATATCCATGATCTTACCTCCATGCTAGAGATACCAAAACTCCACCTATAACTCATTGAAGACCTGCTTGCTACACAATGTACATATCTTGTTAAACCTTCAATACATTACTAACATATTTGTTCTCTATTTGGATTTCTTGCGCAAATGAATGGACAGAAAGTGGTTTCTTGAGAAGATTGGACATGAAGGTTAACTATCTTCTCTCTTTGCTTCCTGGATCTGTCATGTTTGACTGGGTAAACTCATTTATGTGCAAATTTTGCAATTACAGGTTTGAACAACCTGTTAAAAGCTTATGAAGATAAATCAGCATATGCTATGTGCATCTTTTCCCTGGCTCTTGGACCAGGAGATGAACCAATCACCTTTGTCGGAAAAACTCCGGTAAGATACCATATTCTGGTCATTGAGTTCTTTTTTATTCTCAGAATCTCAGATGTTACGTAATCTGAATGCATTTGTTGGAAGCCATACTGCTGTAGTGATGTTAGCATCCCTGTATATTACTAGTAGTTCACAAGCGGGATTGTATTTTAGAAGTTAGTTAAATTGTTGAATGGAAGTTTTTCCTTTTTCTACAAGAGCAAAAAAAAAAGATTCCACATTTGTATGTTTGTAATTTAGCCTCTGTTCATCACTAGATCATGTTATTCAGATCATAGTACTGTGATGATTTATCAACTAAAAATTTTATGTTTTAGTGTTGTAAATTCTTCAAGGAAATGCATGTAGTATTTTGATACCGGCTCTCATTATGCAGGGAAAAATTGTGCCTGCTAGAGGACCGGCTGATTTTGGATGGGACCCTGTATTCCAACCAGATGGGTTTGAACAAACGTGAGTTTAATGATTGCTCCTACTTGTCTTGATCCCTTTATTTGTATAAATACTGACCGCCTGGCATGTATTGTAGCTACGCCGAGATGCCCAAGTCAGTGAAGAATCAAATATCTCATAGAGGGAGAGCTCTTGCCCTGGTGAAAGAACACTTTGCATCAGCCAATTATACAGTTCAGAACGATGGATCAGCTTGAATTTGTTCACCATTGCCAAATGAAGGAATTACAATTGTCACATTCTGGAATGTGAACTGAACTACTAATATTAGTGACGTTTTGGTTTTTGACAACACAAAAGCAAAGCATCTGCCTTCTTATACAACAGCGTTTGGGGGCAAACAGATAGAGTATCAACTTCGATTTGTTTTCTGAAGTCAGAATGAGATGCAAACGATTGATATAGAAACAGATTCTACCCGGGTAGCTAATTTCCGCAGCAACGCTTAGCTTTCAGCTTTCGGTGGTAATTTTCAGAACTCGTTTCTTTTTGGATAAAGTTCACTTTACACCTTCCAAGTATGATCAAAGTCTAGATAATCTCCTGAACTATTGTTTGGTTTGTTTTACCTACACAATTCGATAAAAGAGTTCATTTTACACTTTTTATTGGTATTTTAATCCTAATTTACTGATGTAGACCGGGGTTAAGCTGAAATTGTTGTCTCAACTGACACAAGTGTTGTCGGATATGTTGAGGTAATCAACGTAACATATAACATCATCTATGACTCAATGGTGTGCCCTTTCACCTTTTCCCTTCCCGTAGGTGTTTTTAAGACGCTTGACTACTAGGAGCTCGTGCTCGCTGATGCATCTACATTGCTCTCTTTGAATCTTGATCATTGCGATGTCATCAACCTCGCCCACTGTTAACATCCTATAACTATAGCTCAGTTGTATCTCTCCTCATGTTGCTATGTGACTGAGCGGAGAAAGTGGATTGCGCACAAAAAAAAAACTCTACATGCATGTGTTATATGACCTGTTCACTACTTTTTCACATGTTCAATCTAAGTGTGAGATTGTGTGGAAAATCTCTGCTTAATTTCAATCTACATAAGTGAATTGTGATCAAAATACTGATAAAAGGTGTAAAATAAGCTCTTTTATCGAATTGTCGGGGTAAAACAAACCAAACAATAGTTCAGGAGGTTATCTGTACTTTGGTTATACTTGAGGGAGTAAAATGGACTTTATCTTTCTTTTTTATGGTATTTTCCTGATGACGTGAACGAAAAATGCTACATCACACTTTTTTCTTTTAAAATAAAATTGTTTAGACTCTAATGACGCACACGCTGATGATGGTATGCCCTTCTATTTCATAGAATAGAATATGCTTTCACAAGACTTAATGAATCAGAGCACATATCGACAGATAAATTATGATCTCCACGCAACAGTTCCACAGTTATAATGTACAGAGTAGTTATTGGCAGCATCATTGGATCGATATGTTATCTCCGAGATGAAATGATCACATATAGGAATGTGAAAAGGAATTGATAATTTGTATAGTTTGTACAGAGACCATTGCTATCCACGATCAATCAAAACTTATTGGCTATTAACAAACATTGGTTTATCTTCATATAAAAAATATTTATCCACTTTCTGGCAGCTACCCTTTTCCTTCGGATATCCACTTGTTCTCCTGACTCTGCTGATGATAGTTGACCCCGTATATGAAAGGAAACACCCATGAAAACTAGGCGACGCCTTAAATATACAGGTGCAGCATATGAAAAATAATAGAACTATTAGGACATGTTTGATTGCAGACTTAAACCCTGCTTCTGATGAACAGTCGATTTTGCTCGGCCACTTTGGCAAGAAGAAGAACTAAACCCAGTTCGGAACCTGAGTTCTCTTTCTCAAGAAGGTCCACACCATTATTTTTCCTATCTGTCAATGTTTTTATTGAAGACCGTAGGAAAACACACAACAATATATGGGACATAATTAAAAGCAATGCTAAGTTGTTTGAGAAAGGATGGGCATAAATTGAAAAAAGGATAAGTTGATGGCGAAAGGATGTAAACCTTGTAGTATCTCATACGCTAGCGTGCATGGCGAATGTAGAGGGGAATCATCTGCTCACGATTTAATTTGATATAGGTAAATCACAATACGCATTTTCTTTTTAAAACTTTATCCGCTATGCATTATGCCTCACATGAAAATTTGAATTCGTAGATACATGTTTGCTACTGTTTGGTTGATCGTTTTTTTACAGGGACTGTTTGGTAGATCGTTTTTTTACAGCGACTGTTTGGTTGATCTTGCAATAAGTGATGACAGGAAATGAATAACCCGCTGAGTGAAACTCCCTTCGGATGAAATGCAAGAGTGTGAATGGCCTCGGCGTTCGGTTTTACCTGAACTTTTGGTTCGGTTAGTTCGGTTTTTTAAAAGTTCAGTTTTCTAAAATCAATACGCGAACTAGTGATGGTTTTTTAGATACCCGAAAAGTTTGGGTACCTAAATTTCGGTTCGGTTTTTGGGTATAACCGAACTACCCATGCTTTTGACCACTTCACAATAAAACTCATAAAAAATATCAATCCGTCACTTAGCATCATAAATAAACTATTAATTAAGCTATGAAATATCATAGTATAGTGATAAACTTTCTAAATTATGACTCAAAAGTTTAATAAAAAAATATAAATGAATCTATGAGCTATAAAATTATGTATGAGCTATATGTTTAGTAACTTCGGTTATTTGGGTATTCTGGGTACCTGGCACTAAGATCCGAAGTTTAAATTAAAAGTTCGGTTAGTTAGATTACCTATCCGATATACTACCCGATACCCGGAATTTCGATTGTTTTGGTCTCGGTTTCGGTTTTTTTGGTTTCGGTCTCTGAGTATCGGTTTTTATGCCGACCCCTAAGTGTGATGACAGAAAAAGTAACCTGCCTAGTGAAAATCCCTTTGATTTCCCCATTTTACCCCTTTTTTGTTTGGTTTAAATTTTTTTTCCGCTTCCCTATTGTTCTTCCCTTCCATATTAACACGAGTTTGCGATCCACTACTGCGAGTTGCGTGTGCCAGGTTGGATGGGTACGTCAGCTAAATTTTGGCAAATCTCAAGTGCATGTGGCTTGCTGGGGTCCTTGGGCACCTCACCAGGAATTAACGTCGTGGATCTATGGCCGTTCTTTGGAGAAACACCCGTTCTTTGTGCTGCCCGTTTCCGCTCAACGCCCGTCACGTGCGTAGTTTTCATGTCCGCACGACTTGTGGAATTGTAGTGTCTGACCGGCGTGGGCCTGCCGTCGCCATCTGACCCGCCGCACTGCCGTCAAGCGCTCGACCACATCGCCGTCCCGCCCACGCCCAACGTGTGCTGCTGCCCTGTCCCCAGGGGAAAAAAAGGAACAGCGGGCTGCTTGACGGCATTCCACTTTCGTCACTGTGGAAACATTTTTCTTCTTATGAAATTGTGAAAATATGATTACATGAAGCAGTATAAAGAGGCTGGTTTTCAACACTAGAAATCAAAAGAGATAAAAGTTATCCATTGATGTTTCCAACACTATAAATTAATGTACTACGATCAATCCGTGCATTAGATGATGCTGCAGCACAACCTCAACAGCTTACTTACACACATATCCAGATTTTCACACAAAAGATAAGATTACACTATCTGCACTTCAGCAGCTGCAGAAAATAGCAAAGAATCATTGCAACTCTTTATCTAAATCTCCACTCTCAATCTCAACAGCCTCCGGAGCTTAATGTTGAGAGGCACCTCCTTATAGGTGTCACTTCAGGAGCTACAGAATCATGCAACTCGTAATCTAAATTGCCACTCTCTAATCTCTACGGCCTCCGGAGCTTAATGTTGAGAGGCACCTCCTTATAGGTGGCGACCCTTTCCCTGGCCTGCCGGAGCGGCCTTCCGAGAGAAGATCTTCTCAGGAACTGAGCCGGTGTTTGCCCAGACCTCTCACTATCAGAAGCACTCTCTGGATCAATCTTGCAGTTGCCAATGGCAAGCTGCACGTCCTCTAACTCGAACAGTTCCTCCTTGCGGTCGCTTGGCTGTGGAATTCTCATGGACTTCCTGCAGAGACAGGTTGAATCATCTCAGCAAACTCAGTTGCTGAAATGTTTGTTTGCACAAATGTTGACAAGAGTTTCAAGTCCTTTTTGTTTACCGTCTTTGTGTCGTCTCCCTCGGGAGCGCTAGTTTCGTCGCTGACCCAGGTCCGAGAGCTGCAAAACATTGGGAAATCAAGTCAAGCTTCCGGATATAATCCGTAACAGGTCTCGTTCAGGCAAAGTGGCTAGTTAAGGTATTACATCTAGATCTCAGCAGTCGTTTCCTGCTGGCATTCCCAGGCCTCTGGATACTTGCTGCTTTCGTTGCTTCTGAAGCGGGCTCTGGAACAACACCATCTTCATCCATGGTCTGTGCTGCCCTGTCAGAGGCCAAATGCTGACCAGTTTGGTTAGGCCTCTTCTCTTGCGGGTGCACAAAGCGGCGCTTCATCATCTTCTTCGCATCCTGTTGCAAGCATACAAGGTTTAGCATTCCGTACATTCTTTCAACTGATGGGGAAATAAGTGTCTTGGTTCGTACATACCTGTAATTCGGATGTTTTGGCTTTAAGCGCGGCTCTTGAGCACACGAGTTCGTGCTGCACCGTTTTGAGCTTCAGAAAAAAGAACAGCAGATGCAATCAGATTTATGTTAAAACTGGCTCTAGAGATTCAAGTAACATCAGTGTCTGTGCTTACCCTGTTTCTTCCCAAATTAACCTCCTGAAATGAAATTAAAGAAAAAACAATAAGCCCCGTAGATTAGCCACATGACAAACACTTGAACCGAGAACAAAACAAAACAAAACCAGAGCCTTTTCTCGCTAACATTTTCTTTAGTAGAGAAAAACATACCGCCATCATCTGGGAATTGGCCCGCGCGAGCTCCCAATTGGCGAGCCGCAGCTTCTCGATCTCGGCCCCGCTCAGCTCAATGATCTGGCTGCACGTAACAAAATCAAAGGAGTCAAGTCAGATCAAACTGCACACACTGAGAACCCCAATCCACGAGAGAAACCAGCGGCGCGAAGACTCACTTCCTCTCCTCCAGGAGCCTCAAGAGATCTGCATTCTCCTGAAAAACAGACATGTATTCGGTAAAAAAAAATGAAAAGAAAAACAGACATGTAAATTTGGGAGGAAACAAATTAGCAGCGGTTGCGGTGGATCGGCGATCTTGCCTTGACTAACTGCGCGACGCCTCCGTCCGCGCACGCGGGCTCGTCAGGCTCCTCTGCAGGGGCGCGACTGCTCAGGTTCGTGATGTCGTAGAGCGTCTTCCTCCTCCCGCCGCCGCAGGCAGCGACCCCTCTTGGCATGGGCAGCGACCCCGGCGCCGCGGCCACCTTCTTGGCCGGCGCGGGTTCAGGGGCGGGACGGCTTGCTGGGGCCCGAGCACAGCCGCGTCCATGGTGGCTATCTGCCAATCGCGGTGAAGTGGTCCACGAATCTTGGAGAGACAGAGCGGGAGTGGCGAAGAGGGAGACAGGGAAGGGCAGGAAGCTTTGGGAGCGGCGGCGGGGTTGGAGGCGGAGGAGAAGGGAGAATGGGAAAGCACAACGGCTAGTTGGGATGCAACGGCTATTTGAGGAAAGCGTGGAGCGGTTCCGGTGTCAGGGTGGGGATGGTGCGTTCAAACTCGAGGAGTGGGGCGGTGGGCGACGCGATCAGAAGAGCGGAGGGGCACACGAGTGCTGGTAGCCTGGTAATATCAGCGTAGCCTCGTTTGGAACAAAGGATTTTCAAAGAAAATACACAGGAATTTATTCCATAGGAAAGAAACCTTATAGCAACGTTTGGAACAAAGGAATGTTTGTTCCCTTTCCAGAGGAAAGGAATCAAAGGTTGTGCAAATCACAGGAATTAAAACATCTAGTCTACCTATTAAAGAATAAACATGATTTCTGATTTTTCTTTTCTTTTCTTACCCACATCCGTTGATACCCATCCATCTATACCGTCGATCCAATCTAACTACAATAGTAATTTTCTTCTTTTCCCTATGATTTGTGGGTCCAGTCATTGTTTATGCTACTATGTTTACACAAATTGTATTGGGATTGTCCTCTAATATTTAGATTTTTTCACCAAAGTTTCTACCCTCTTATAATTTCTCTTTCCGCACTACATTTATTGTTTCCAAACTTGCTCCGTATTGTCGATATTGTTTCCAAACTTGCTAGACCCTCTCATAATTGCCCCGGTGATCTGCGTGGTGGCGCTTTCTTCTCGCCGCCAGAGGGGTCACGGGAGATCTCGATCCCGACGATCTCGAGCGCGCGTAAGTTCCCTGTTCAACTTCACCTGGCCGTCTGCTTTGTCGGTGTTGTTTGTCATCGATCGCTTCACTCGTGTTGGCTATTGGAACCCGGGTTTCGCATTGGATTGTGCGAGCGTTTGCTTTGCGTCTGTTTCCACTTTTTGCTTGCGTTGACTGTTGCCTGTTGGAAGCGTTTGCCTTCCTTGTCACCCATGGGGCGCGATGATAAGGTGTCGGTGATGCATGCCATTCAATTTGTTATGATTCTGGCTCGCTTTCAATCTCTCAAATAAGCTTCTTGTTCTGTCATGCTGGTCGCATGTAGCACTGCTGGGAAGTTAAATGACGAGCAAGTTAGGTGGGATGTCGAGAAATAATAGGTGGTTGCACTTTGTGACGCGAATATCGCGAAGGTCTCGGAGGATTATTGTTTTCCATTTTGTTAGTGAATGACTCGCGAATGGATGCAAGTGTTTCAGCCTGCAGCCAGTTCTAAAATTTTTGGCTTGCCCGGACTATTGTTAATTGGACGTGGAAGTCGTTTGGAACTCATTTCTTAATGTTGCTGCTTAATTTTTCAGTACTTTACATAACTTAGTGAACCGACTGGCTCAATTGTGTTAAGCTGGAATAACAACCGGGTTAAATAAACGAGGTATCCAAACTTTTGTTGATGCCCACGTAAAGTACCATGTGGAGGATGTGTGGACTGTTTGTAGTTGGAACTATAGTAGTGACCTGAGAACCATAATTAGGCTCAAAATCAAGTTGGGTTGGCCATGTTTTGGGCGGCGCTCCAGTTCCGAAACCATGTGTTTGTTATCAAATGGATAGGTTAAAATGTACATTTCAGCAGTCCTCGTGCCACCCCTTTTAGTGAAAAATTCCTTACAAGCAGTGTGTTCAAACGTGTATCTCGGTTCAGAGTCTCCCACTGGTTTCCTGAAAAACTTTTATAGCATCGTCAACTGCGTCAAATATTTGGGAGAGGTCCAACGCCTGCGTCAAGTCTACGTATTAAACATGTTTTTTATTCCTCTTTTCTTTTCTTATCTAAATTGTGAATTTTTTCTGTTCATATGATCGTAACTCTAGCCGACATTTTTTTTCAATATAGATGGCGGAGAACAATGGAGCCAATGGTTCAAAGTTTACTTTCAATGAATCATGCAATACTCATATAAATGCCTCTAGGACGGCTCTCAAAGATTTATCTAACACCACTGACATTTCAATCCAAGGTTGGTTGTTTCGACATCTTGTTCACTGCCTTTCCCGTCGCCTGATTGTTTATTTCATCAACTTTGATTTTGGTGTCAGCGCGAAGGGATGATGAACCAGGTAAGATGAAAACCACTATGAGAAATACTAGCTACAGTCTGCCCCCAAAATTTTGACCTTTGGATTTATGTCACGTGGTGCCAAACATATCTGTTTTTTTTTCTGTCTGACATGAAGTTACCGATGCCCGACGTGGGTACAATCATGAATACCAGCGCCAATATCGTCAGAAAAAAAGGAGTCAGGACTTCACGGTATTGGTTAGTAACCGTTGACCAAAATTTGTAAATTTAGCATCATATACTTTGAAGTATTGATAAATTATAATATAATGACTTTGCCGATTAACAACATTTTTTGATTAACAATTATTGAAATCGCCTTTTGTGTAGCTGATACAAATTTTGATAACTTTTTTAGGTTACGGGACACAAAATCCACAATCTATGATGATAAATATTAATCAGAGTGATTGTGATGACAACAGCTGGCTACACAAGGGATCATATAGAACAAATTAAGTGAACTGTGCTGTTCTTGGTGGAACTGGTGTTGAATGTGTCACACAAGAGGACATAAATTTGACGAAAAGACGAAACTATCAACGTGAATACCAACGGGAATATCGGAAGAGGAAAAAAGAGTCGGTACTTGATGGTTAGTCATATGTGATAATTAAAGTACTGCTTGGTCACATGTGAAATATAGACAACAATCTTGTTATTCATGTGGATCAATCTTTTTTACCACTTATCAAGCTTAGACATAAATCTTTTTGATTCGTGCAGGTAACAATAGTGGCAGCAAGTCAGCGAAACAGAGACAAAAATACTCTTATGTGCCTTCGGTTCAGAAAGCTATTTTTCTTGAGAAAAATAGGGCCTACAAACAAAATTTGCGTTCTCGGGAGACATGTCATGGATCGACTATAGCTGGTGAGCAAACAGATATTTTGTATACCATACACTTTATAGATTTTACAATATGGCAATGAATTAATAATATTCAACATTTCTTGATAAAATTGCAAACACAATAAGTCAACTTTAATTATGTTTTAAATATGTTTGATCTAATGCTCGGTGTGTGGTTACTTTCCTAAATGTTGTAGCTTATTTTTCTAAATGTTTGTTTCTCTCCCACAGTGGTTACTTTCCTAAATGTTGTAGCTTATTTTCCTAAATGTGTGTTTCTCTCCCAAAGTTAATCCTGTAGAAAATGAAGGATGTCAGAATGACATTTGGGAGCCTGATGATGGTATGTATAGGAATAATTATTTGCTTATGAGATTATTTCGATTAATAGAGATTACCACGATGATTATGTAATGGCAACAATTTGCAGATGAAGACTTGGATTGCATTTCCCCCTCTGAACATAACAATTTAGAAAACGCAGAAGACTCAGATGAATTGTTGTATCAAGGAAAAGGTAATGTCGCCTATAACTAGAAGAATATATTATTGTCATCCTTTTTTTGAAAAATTTCACTGCGCATATCTACTATTGTCCTTTATTCTTTGCTAATAGAAACCAAGTATAAATCAGGACGGGATCATAGTCCACATCAATCAGATATTGATCCATTTAATTTTGTGTTTAATAAATTGCCCAAAAATCATCACAAGCTGCGAAAGGTAAAACCTTGTTCAAATTGTGGGGCGAAGCGGTTCCCTCATGAAGGCAAGTCATTCTGTTGTCGGCAAGGAAAGGTAAAGATTTTTATACACGATATAGATCCTGAGTTACGCCGCCTATTCAGGAGAGATGAAGATGCTATTTATTTTCATAAAACATTCGCCACTTCAATTCTCATTTTTCATTCACAAACCTGGGTGTGAAGCTTGATCGGAAATATGCAACGCTAGCTGGATCAAGTGTATATACCTTCCGTGTGCACGGTCAAGTTTTTGTTAATGTGTGATCCAAGTAGCAATTTCAATAATTTTAAACATAGAATGTAATTGTTGGAACTGTTCTGAATTTGATATCTACTATATTTCAAACTTGTATTTGTTCTATATGAATATAGTAAATATAACACGTGCGTGTCGCACGTGCACTATACTAGTGAAACCTAAGGGAAAGTTCGGCTCGGGCTCTCATTATTTTCTCTCTCTCTCCTTCGTCCCGTCATGGCAGCAGACACTAATTTGAGGGAGGTTCAAATCTCGCGAGAAAGCTTCACTTCTCCGGATTTGGCACCAGATCCCGTTGCCTCTCAGTTCCTCCACCCATTTTTTAATTTCACAAAGGCTATTGCTGATGTATGCGATGGGGCTAGAGCTTCAAATAGCAACAATGGCGTTTCTTCACCGGGAAGGAGTGAATGGAGAGTGGAGAAGAAGGTGGTAGTGTTCCATTGAGAGGTGGGCCTTGCAAGAAATTTACATCAAATTGCTAGACGCACACATTGACACCATGCAAGAGTGTATTTACAAATTTAGAATTTAGCTCTAATAGTTTTTCTAATTTCGAACTCCTATGTTAGAAATTCCTGTAATCCAAACATCAAAAGCTCTCAATTCCTATGTTTTTCATTACTGCGGTTTTCTCACTTTTCTTATTCATGTGTTTTCTCCGTTCTGCACTCTTTCCTGTTTCTACGTTTTTCATTCATGTATTTCAAACAGAACATTATTTGCATCGCTATAAGTTATAATATCTCGCTTTCAAAAAATAACGATATTAAAATAAAAATATAAAATTAATAAAACGATAAAAAACTTTATATAAGAAACTCGAAACAATGTACGGCCTTGCCGCACTTGTCTTGCTTATTAGTGCTAAATGTTAAACAAACATGTTTGAACATACTGATAAAGCTATGTTTCAACACAGCTCTCCGAGGGTACTTAAGGGTTTTAGTAGTACTCAACTAACATGTGTCCCTAAAAAAAAGTAACTTGTCTTGTGGATGAATAACATCCATCCTTGAATTGTAGAATAGGTTGGAAAAAAAAACAGAGACCTGTACTAGAGACGCAAGTTTCTTTGTATCAAATTGGAGTACTTAAAAAAGTAGTTTATAAGAGGGACCATTTGTGAAAAAAATATCTGCAGACTTTACAACTCAAGGATTTTTAATTAATTTGAATAAGTTGTATGCAAGTAATCCTTGAATGCTTGTAGTTTATAAACAAAACTCGTTTTTTTTAAAAAATCAACTAAGAAAAACACATACTACTCCCTTACTAAATTTTTGTCGCCGTTGACTTTTTTTTGTTAAGTTTGACCATTTGTCTTATTCAAATAAAGTTTAACAAATATCATATATTTTGTTGGAATATGTTTTATCACTAAAGAAACTTGAAATGTAGCATATTACTTTTTGTATTTGAATTTTTTTTGAATAAGACGAATGGTCAAACGTCACGAAAAAAGTCAATGGCGACAACAATTTAGTAAAGGAGGGAGTATATTAACTTCATAATGTAGCTAGTTAAGAAAAAAAACATTCAAAGGAAAGGAAAATGCAACATGTTTTTTTCTAAATAATATTATTTTAAAAGAAAATTGCAAACTTGGGGCAATAATCTAAAGAATTGCATAAATAGGTGTGTGACCGTAAACCGACTTAGGCCGGTCTCGATGCATAGTTTCATCTCACACTTACCAAGAGTGCCACATCAGATTTAGAGATATGATTTGATGGATGAAATAGTCACTCTTAATGCACGGTTTCATCTCACGATTTCATAGATAAGTTGTAATATTAAATTAACATGTATTTGTTACAATGGGATTGGTCAAAGTATGTTATGATGAAACTTTTTGTTCTTAATGGGAGTTTCATTAGAGTTGCATACATATGAAACAGTGCCAAATGAGTTTCATCTCCATGAAACTCATTTCATCTCTTTCATATTAGTTATCTTGCCATGTCATCACTTTAGCTTATGTGGCACCTCATTTAATACTTATGAAACTCCCATTGAGAGTGGGCTAAGGACCTCTCGATCACCGGAAATGCTTGAACTTATGTAATTAACTTACAAAATAGCTACGTGATTGATGATGTGGACAAATCTAGTGCAACCCGACCAATGCGTGTAATTGAATCACCGTGTTTAACGTGAACCCCAACGTCCTCATCCCCATCCCACCGCCCCATCCGCCCCATCCAACGTCGGCCCCTACCCGCTTCCACCGGATCCAAGCTCCTCCGGCCCGGATCCCTAGCCAGCTGCTCTCTAGATCCACGACCTGCTGCTCCCGGGCCTAGATCCTAGTTCGTGCCTCCGCCCTCCGGGGCTTCGGTGGCTCAAGCCGGCTGTCGTCGGGGTCCTCGCGCGGTCATTCGGACCTACGACCCTCGCCGGTGTCCCCGGCGCCGTCACGAGAGACCCTCGCGAGGCCGGTAGCCACCGGCCCCCGGGGTCGCTCCATCGTACTGGCCGACCCTCCAAGCCGGCGCATCCGATGCCGTCGCGGAAGGCCCCCACGATTGGCCGGAGACTTGCCTAGAGACTGGGTCGTCGACAAGCATTGTTTCACACATTTGAATTACTTTGATGCCCACGGAAACACGAGAAGGTACTCCATTTGTTTGTTCTTCTACATGAATGGTATTACGGTTGTGGTGATGTTGTTATTTGTGTTCCGATTACTTTCGAGCGAATCCCTCTTCCCCGGCCGTGGTCGCCGAGGCTCGGATTCAACATGGATACACGTGCGCTCACAAGCTTGAGTTCGGTGAAGGTTAATTTAGACTTACGATTCCAATCAATCAATCCTCAAGTGACAAATCCGGTTAGCCGATTTTCACAAAGGAGGACCCTGAGTGCTCTCGTCGTGATTATTCGGCAGTCACAAGCATCGAGACCCAACGTTCTCGACGACAGACACCACCTATATGCAACCTTTGTAGAGTACGGACCCAATCCACTCGGGGTTTGCTTCTTCGTTGGTTTGGTTCGGCATCTAAAGCGGTTAAGTGTAATCATGTAGCAGCAATATGGTCGCAAATATCAAATTTGAGATTTCAATCCCAAATCCTTGTAACATGCTTTATTTAATATAATATGTCGAGTTATAAAAAAACGTGAAGATTACCGTTCACGTCAACAGTATGTAGAGTCTTTTGTAAGCTACGTGCGTAATCGTAGCACTTGCTCCTCGGTCACCCATGAACCGACGAGCACTAATTGGTTCTACCAGCTCCGATTAGTTCAAACTCCTAGTCAACGTGGATTCCACGTGACCGATCGGGGGTTGTACATCAAGAGGCATAGTATCGGGTATGTGGAAACCGACTAGTCCGTGATTGACTTCTTCCAGCACAATCCAACGGTTCGGAGGGAGAGAGAGTGTGTGTGGAGGCCGGCGCGAAGGACCCCGATCGCTTCGTTTGGAAGGCGGAGGCAATCGGGGCCGGGAGCGCGGAGGAGGGCCAACGGGTGCGGTCGGGGGGGGCGGAGGCGTGTGCGACCGGTGTCGTGGGCGTGGTAAGGATCGGAGGCGGGCGCGACCGGGGCTTGGAGGGTGGAGGCGGGTCGGCGGCCGTGACCGGGGCTAGGAGAGTGGAGACGAGTCGGCGGGTGCGTCCGCGACCCGGGGCCATAGAGGCGATCGCGCTAAGCCGAGGCGGGGCCTAGGGTGCGGAGGTGCCGACGGCCGGTGCGCTTCGTCGAGGAGGTGCACTGCGGTCGGGTCGACGCGCTCGGCCCTCGCGCGGTGGAGGTGGCGCGCCGGAGGGAGGGCGGGCGACCGGGACGATGCGCCGGAGGGAGGAGCCCCGGGAGAGTTGGCCACGCCGGCAAAGAAGTGGAAGAGTCGTTTTTGATAAGGTGTTGTGCGGTGGGGGAATAAGAAGATGATGGACCTATCGGTCGTCCAATTACCGATAGATCTTTTTGCACCGACGGGTCCCGCGTTGATGATGAAGTAGCTAGATCGGCGCCACGTAGGAAATCGAACCTTGCGTGACCGATTAGTGGCTAATCGATCGATGGTCGACCGACAAGCATCTATTTGTGCAATTTGTTGGAGTATTGTTCCACGTTTGCAATTTTCTTTTAAAACAATATTATTTAGAAAAAAATGCAACATTATGTTACCAAACCGCATGCATTCTCAAAAAGAATAATAGTCAATTTCATCCCTAAACTATCGTCGAAAGCCCAATTTCATCTCTCAACTTTCAAAAGGTCCGATTTAGTCCCCGAATTTTGGTCGGCGAGGTTCAATCTTATGCCCCGTCCAACGTGAATGTCCACGTGGCATGCCACATCAGCTTTGAATTGGATTTTAAATTTAAATTAGATTTTTCTTTGATTGTAACTTTGTTTTAAAATATGTTAGAACCATTGTATTTGTATTAACATAATACTCGGGATGTATTTATTAATTTAATATTTTATATACCACTTCAACATTTTAATAAAATATGAGGGGTTGTGACCATAAAATAAGTTACAATTATAAATTATATTCAAACATGTTTTGATATAATACATTCAAATTGTTGAATTAAAAAAATAAAAGGTACAAAAATGTATATACAAGTTAGATTTTTCGTTAAATTAATTATATCACAATGGTTCAAATAGATTTAAAAATAAAGTTATGATTTGAGAGGAAAAATCAACTAGAAATTTAGTATTCAACTCGAGAGAGAGAGAGAGAGAGAGAGAGAGAGAGAGAGTAGACATAGAAGAAGAGTAAATTTCATAAAACCTCATGTTTTATGGTCTTGTGTCACAAATCCTACATCAAAGGTGGATCTAATTTCATGCCCGAAGATAACTTGGTCGTATATTGACTTGATGATTTTGTTGATTAAATTTATCGGAATACATGTATTATACAAGCAAAAATCTAGAGTCCATATAGGACTGGGCATAAAAACGGACACCCAAAGACCATAACCGAAAACCCAAAACTGAAATCGAAATTATGGGTATCAAGTAGTTGATCGAGTAGGAATCTAACTAACCAAACTTTTAATTTAAACTTTGGACCTTACAGCCAAATACCCAAACATAATTTTTATACTATTTAAATTTATTTATAATTTTTTCTGTCAACTTTTGAGCTGTAATTTAGGGAGCTTATCTCGATACTATGTCACTTTATAACTTAATTAATAGTTTATTTATGATGGTAAGTGACGGTTTGATTAATATCATATTAATAGTCAATTTTTTCTAGAGGTGGTTTTATGAAACAATGTGACGGTAAAGCCTGTGATTATGTTATACAAGCCACAATAGCGGGTGTTTCGTGATAAAAGGACTAAAAAATACGAGGTTTTGTGAAGTTTACTTAAGAAAAATTAGAAAAGAATGAGTGAATGGGCCTCCAGCCCTCCACAGACAGATTTCTCCGGGCTCCGGTAAGGCCTGGCCCTATACTCCAAACCCTAGCCACCAAATCCCCACTATTTAAGGCACGGCCTTCCACCGGCGCCGCTTCCGCCGCCGCTGCCTCTCTCGATCCCCCGCTCCCAGTGACCCTCTTCCTCTCCACGCAGATCGTCGAGGTAAGCAGCCACGCCACTCGCCGTTGCCATCGTTGCTGTTCGTTTTGCGACTTAGGAGTTTTAAGTCTGGTTGTCCTCTGGCCGTGCAGATGTCGTCCGAGGCGGCGAAGGTAGTGGTGCCGGAGTCGTTGCTCAAGAAGAGGAAGCGTGAGGAGCAGTGGTCGGCCGAGAAGAAGGAGAAGGCTGCGGTCGAGAAAAAGAAGGCCAGCGAGAACCGCAAGCTCATCTTCACCCGCGCCAAGCAGTATGCCGCGGAGTACGATGCCCAGGTCAGATCATCGGCCCGTTCTATTCAATGCCTCATAATATTAATTCATGCTGGCGGGAAGGAGCGATTTCCGTTTTCCTTCAAGTGATCCGAATTACCTGGTGTTGGTTTCAATCAGACCAATGTATGTCTTCCTCTGCGTTGTGATTAGAAATCTTTTGCCTATGGTTTAGCCAGCAATTACCAAACATCTAAACCTTTTTCTGTATGCTTCATTTAAAATGAAGCGGATGCAAAATGACGAAGTCTAAGTTTTGCTGCAATTTACCAGCCAAGACATCTGGAAATTATTTACATTGAATGCCATCACTGTATTAGGAATGGAGATGTAACGTATGTTGTTGTCCAATTTGATGTCATGAACATATACCATTTAACATTGTGGTAGGCACTGACAGATGTTACCATTATGTTATTTTTTTGCTTGATATGATTTTCCTTGTATTTGGGTAAATTAACAACCAATGAGTTCATTTGTTCTTGTGAGCAGGAGAAGGAACTGGTGCAGCTTAAGCGTGAGGCGCGGATGAAGGGTGGATTCTATGTCAGTCCTGAGGAAAAGCTGCTGTTTGTTGTTCGCATCCGTGGGTAAAGCCACATCCTGTATCAGTATGTGTGTTGAAAGTATTTCTATAGTAGTTATGAACGTGACTGCTTATTTAGTTCTTTTTCTGCTAAACTCTAGTATCAATGCCATGCACCCAAAGACCAGGAAGATCTTGCAGCTTCTGCGTTTAAGGCAGGTTGGTGTGCTATAGTCTTTTTTGTTCAATTGGCACTGCTCTGTAAAATGCTGGTTTGCTGGTGTTAATAACATTGAATTTTTAATACTGCAGATCTTCAATGGTGTGTTTCTGAAGGTCAACAAGGCTACAATTAACATGCTGCGCAGGGTTGAGCCATATGTTGCTTATGGGTATGTTTTCTTATCTAATCTAATGCATGTAAGCTGTAATCTGGATAATGTCTTGTCGTGCTTGATGAACCTTTGCTTGCCATTGTCTGTGATACATTACTTGATGCTAGTTGCAGTTGTATGTCTTCTGTTATCGATGGGTTTTAATATTATGTAACCATGGCTGAAATTTCATGCTTTGTTGTGAATGAATCCGGAAAGCTTTCTCAAGTTATTTCAAAGGCCATTTTGTATCTTACAAATGACTAAAACCAAATTTGGAAATGATTTTGTTGTAACTTGGGCCATGAGGCAGCTTGATGGCCCTTCTGTTTTTTTTTCTAACTTACCTAAGCTAATTTACATGATTTGTCTGGGTACCCGAATTTGAAGACTTGATATAAATAATCATAGTTTTTCTTTTCAGTATATTTAAATCAATGGATATTTAATATTTTATAACCATTGATGGAAATTCATGCTTTGTAAATGTCGCTGCAAAGCATTTTTCATATACTCAGGTTTCTTCTACTATTATTTTTTCTTAACACTAGAATCAAATACTAGTAAGTGGGTTTGAAGCACCTGGTGTGTAAGCCCTTCAGTAGCATGTTTACCTTCTGTTTTTTTTTGTAGTACTTATGCTAAATCATGATCTGTTCAGGTACCCGAACTTGAAAAGTGTTAGGGAGTTGATCTACAAGAGGGGTTACGGAAAGCTGAACAAGCAGAGAATTCCTCTCTCCAACAACAAAGTCATCGAAGAGGTTTGCCCAGTGTATTCATAGATTTGTTTTCTTATTAAGCAATAAGCTATAATTCTCATATTTCAATGTTCTGTCAGGGCTTGGGCAAGCACAACATAATCTGCATTGAGGATCTTGTTCATGAGATCATGACTGTTGGCCCACATTTCAAGGAGGCAAACAACTTCCTCTGGCCATTCAAGCTGAAGGCACCTCTGGGAGGTCTGAAGAAGAAGAGGAACCACTATGTGGAGGGTGGTGATGCTGGCAACCGTGAGAACTACATCAATGAGCTCATAAAAAGGATGAACTAGGTTGGAATGAGACCGTCTACGCTTTCACATTAGGATGCTTAGTCATGAGTGAAGGGTTTCAGCTATGTCAATGAGCTCACCTACTGTAATTTGTATGATGAATCAATATCCTGCAAATTTTGTTACCTGGATCTTTGTTCAAAGGAACCTGAACTTTTTTTCTTGTGGATTTAGATCCATTTCTTGTCCTGGCATATCTTGCTCTGTAGTATGGCCTAAAGTTTGCATGATTGTTGCCATGGTAATTTTTTGACGAGCATTGAAAATGGACTTACGTTTCCTTAAGCTAAGTTTGCAGGATCCAAGTTTCCCGGAAGTGGATTGTAAATTAGCAAGAGCTTATTATCAATGCTATGGACACATGAAAATCCCTTGATGTTATTAATAAGAGCACTTCCAAGTAGAACATCAACATACACTTAATGAATTACTGTACAACATTTTATCCCGAACATGATCTTATAAAGTCATATAATTAGGCAAATGACTCAAGACATTGTTTTTGCACGAATTAGAACATACACAGGATTGCTTAAACACACCGGCAACACACACAGGATTGCTTAAAACACACTTGTTTGCTGCTTGAACTTTTCAGAGTTCCAGATGTTTGATCTGTGCCGATGTGTGCGGCCCTCTGAATTGATCACTTCAATTCAGAGGACCCTAACCCGCGCTGTAAGCACTCCTCTCGTTTTACTGTGCCGATGTGTGCGGCCCTCTGAATTGATCACTTCAATTAAGAGGACCCTAACCCGATGGACAGCAACTGACTTCCTAGATGTAGTCTTATATGTCTTGTTTGCTGCTCAGGTTCCACAAGGGCTTAACATTTTTTTTTCAACGGAAATGTTTGTTTTCAATCGACGTTCAAACATTGTAGGAGAGACGATGGTGGTTTCTCCGGTCATCACCTCCGGCCATGGAAGAAGGTTTGGGGCGCCACCGACGCGGGTGGCGGGAGGTGGCGGTTGGGCCAGGTCGGGGCAGGGGAGCTCGACGCAGACGTGTTAGTGCAGTGTGTCGGGAACATCGTCGGGACGGCCCGAGGAGCGGGGAGGCGGTGGAGTGGGCTTCTATTCAGTTGAGTAGAGAGAGTAACATGTTTGGCTAGAGGTAGAAGAAACATGTAGGATCATCGGATGAAGATCCAGGTTGTTGCTCATCGACATAAACATTCCCGGTTTTTCAATTGACTGAAAATTAGAACCTCCCTTTTCTAAATGGATGAAGTTCAATTCTTTTAATGAAAGTATTGTTAACGGGTTTAGGAAAACAAAGCTTATTAAGGTTTTCAGCATCCACCTCCGTATCTAAATTGATGACGTCCCCGCCCGCTCTGAAGGTGGCCACCGTGCACGTTCTCGCCTCACCAGGTGTCACCAAGAAGCGCCCAGGAGCTATCGTCTTGACGACCACGGCAGCTTCGACCACGGAGATTGTTGAACCCTCCTTGACCTCTACCTCTGACGCGAAGATTGAGAAGTGCATCATCACTAGTCTCCCGCGCGATGACACCAGCGGGACCATGGAACCCAACTTAATGTTATTTTGAGCGTACCCGCAACTACGGCCCCTAATAGGTGTCGTTGGATCCGCTTGCAAGTTTAACGGGCGATCTCACAAACCTAATGGATGTCTGTCGTCCTCGTCGAGGCCTTCGTCGTCGCTGCCGCATGCTACTAGTCATGGCTCCCCGCTTCCAAATCTTCACCCTCCTTATGAAATAGCTCGGTTGTCGCTGCCGCTCCGACCATCTCCTACCGCGTCGCCGCTCCTCATGCCAGCGTAGCCGCCGCCGCCGCTTCAGAAGTTTAAGGACCGTCCATGCATGCACTTTACTCTATATTCTATATCCAATATGTAAGTGTGATAAACTACTCATCGTCGTGTATATATGTGAGATTCTCTTACATAGAAACATTATACTAATACTAATCGACATGCTAAAAAATTCTGTGCCGCCGGGTCACACGCCCTCACTTGTTGGACCCTGTCCTGATGGAGCCCACGTGGAGATCGAACGGAATTGAAAATGCTGCGTCTCCAGCCCTTTTGCATCGGCCGTAGCTTCCGTGGACTTCAACTTCAAGAACATCTCGCTCCCAAAGTTAGCTCGGCTCGGCTCTCAGGCCGGCCGAAAAATCTCCCAGGCAGTCGCTCCTGCCGCTTCCACCGGCTTCACCACCATATCTTTTTTCCGACGCTATCTTCATTTTGGTGCGTATCGTTTCCTATATCATCCCGTTCATCATGGACCTAGCGATGATGTCCCCTGGAGCACCTACGAGGGAGGATCAAGGCATTTGATGGCTACTGTCTGACGCGTAGCATGCCGTGGTGTCATGCGCCAGCGTTCGCGACCTCGAGTTGCATCATCAAGGAAGTCGTTTCCATGCCCGCGCATGGGATTGTTTTGCTTCCTTTTATCAGGAACTAATCCGGCTGACTGAACTTGACGGAACATGCAAGTGAAAAGGCGCGGCTCGGCTCGGCCATGGTCTCTTGACGGCGGACTCTCCCCACCCGAGATACGTGCCGTCCATAATTAACAATTGGGGTACGGATGTGGCGGCCGACGACGTTAGTGATGTACGCCAGTTTTTTTTTTTTTTGGCTCTTAATCGTAGAGCTGAAGTCGATGGGCTACGCCGGGAAGCCGATGCAATCGAGCTAGCTAGAAGATGAAGCCTCTTCCGATGTGTTGGATGTCCACTTAGACTCCATCCGTGCGGGGTCGCACAGGCGAGGGAGTGCGACCCGGCCGTACGGATTTTTTTCCCCGATAACTAGAGCAGCCACTTGGTCCCAGCTGAGAAGGCAATCCCGGCCCTTCGGCGCGCGGAGCTGCTCCAGAAACCATATCCTGCGTCATGAGACTGTCCTTGTGAATGGCTAGCCCTTCGTAGCACCCAGACCTCGTTACGAGCTCACACTTTGTTCCGTGCCGGACGTCGTAGACCATCTTCGTCCAGTCGTAGAAGACCATCTTCTCCACGCGCCCGCTGCCCTCCGCAGTGACAAGCCCAACATTGCCAAGGTAGTGGGACAGCGAGTCCCAGTTGAGCGGCGTCGCGGGTGACCCGGATTCGCACTTCTGCCGCAGCGCTGCCACCGGCCTCGGTGGTAGTCCTCGAGCACCCACACCTCCACCATGCCCGACGCGAAGCCGGCCAAGAGGCAGAGCTTTCCCGACAGGGTGGTGATCGCTTGTTGCCTGAGCACGGCGCCGTACGTGCCCCCTACCTGATCCGGCAAGCGCATCGACCCGAGCACCTCCTTCTCGGCGTCGAAGACCAGCAGCTTCCCGTCCAGCATCGGCCACCAGTGCAGCCTGCCGTTCATGGTCGCGGAGCTCACGCACCGGCCTCGGCCGACGCTGAGCCACATATGCGTCGACGGGCACTGGGATCTCGCGCCAGGACGACGGTGAGCTGGGACGGGCGCCGTCCACCCGGAGAACCTGGAAGTGGAGCGTGCATTTGGCGGCGCCGGCGACGTGGCTCATGGTGCAGTGCAGTCCACGAGGTGGAAGGTGCCGGTGACCGGGTGCGAGTACCCGCCGGCGATGAAGCCGCGGCCAATGGGGCAGCGGCGAGGCTGATCCGTGAAAGGGGCAGGCACGATGGCGCGCGCCCCGGAGAGCGGGTTGAAGAGCGCGTAGACGCAGGGGACGCGCTCGTGGAACGGCGGCGGCGGCATCACCGCCCGCGCCGACGTGTCCAGCTCCACGCACAGGATCCCGTCCCACGACGTCTTCAGCGCGGACGTGAAGTGGCCGGGAAGGGTGACGTGGACGTCCCTGAGCCGCTCATCGTCTTTGTCTTTGGGGTCCCAACCGGAGGAGGAGGCGCTGAGGTGGAAGTCCGTGGCGTCCGCGCGTTCCGTGGCGGACCAGGAGAGGATCACGTGCGCCGCCGCGCGGGACGAGTAGGCGCGGAGGAAGGCGGGCTTGCAGGCGGCGGCGCGGCAGGAGTTGGACACCGCGCGGAAGCGGCAGACGGCGCGCACCGGCACGCGCAGGAGGATGTCGTGGATGACGTCCTCCGGGAGCATGCTGGCTTTTGTTTTCTTGGAGGGCGGGCGGGTGGAGGGGAGGCCGGGGATCGTGTTGTTCTAGTCTTTCGGTTGGTTTGTTTGGTTGCTTGCGGAGAAATTTGTTCTCGAGAAACCTTGCGGAGATTTAGGATCAGCAACGACTCCACTACTTCCGCGCGATTGGATACGGATCAGGATTCGAACGATTGTAATAGTTTGTTTAATTGGTTAATTATGATGTTTTTGAGAATTTCGTACATTATCATCTATCAATGTGGACACTGCGTTTGTTTCATCTCTCCCAATTGTTTTTTCCTCCTTTCTTATTATGGTCCTAGCTAGTACAACTTAGGCCCTGTTCGTTTCCTGCCTCTAAAATTTAAGCATCTGTCACATCAAAGAGAATTTTACTATTTATAAATATTTTGATCAATTTAATGATAAAACCCTATTGACAGATTGGTGCTAATTTTCGAGATGAATCTAATGAGCTTAATTAATTTATGTTTTGCTAAAGTGATGCTACAGTAACCGTCTTCTAATCATGACTTAATTAACCTCATTAGATTCGTCTCGTAAATTAGTCTAGGGGTTTATAATTTATTTTATAATTAAACTTTATTTAATACTCTTAAATAGTAAGATTTTTTTGATGTGACAGCTATAAAGTTTAGACCCGAGAAACGAACACACCCTTATTTGCTCCAGTGTGATCCATTACAAGAAAGTGAATGTGAAATAACCAAGCACAACAGTTTCACAAGGGCTCAACATTTTAATGCAACAAGTGGTTAGCATTGTTCAGAAAAGAAAGCCTACTAAGTTTTTCAGCATGCAGTGGTGCGAGCTGTTTCGTTGAGTTAGATGTCCTGTTGTTCCCTGTTACTACCTCCCGTGTATATATAAATTGTTGACGTCCTGATATTGTTGCCAAGTAAAACTTGAACTCGCTGGATTGTGTGAACGACATCAATAAAAATGTGAACAGAGTGTGTGTAGAGTAATGGTTTCTCCTCTGCAAATGGTGTGCTCCAATATAAAAAAGAAAACCAATCATACTATCTGAACGTTTATTTCCTGTCTCCTCGAGTAAACCATGACGAAGGGAATTTTAAAGTCTCCAGACACAAGAAAGAAAGAAAAAAAATTGCAACTTTGCCTGCTGGTCAAAGCAGAGACTGACTCTAGTTTCAGTTCGGAACGCCGCCGCCGTTGCTGGAGGAGAAGGCAACACCTCGAGCCCGTGGCGCTGCTCCAAAGATAACTTCGCGCGGCAAGAGGCTGTCCTCCTTGTGAAGTATTGCCCCTTTGCCGAGCCGACCAGGCGACCACGTCGCGCTCCGGACATGGTAGACGTCGTCTAGGCGGCCGTGGAATATCACCTTCTCCACCTGGCCATCCACGCCGGGTACCGGCTCGACGCTTCTCAGCCCACCCAATTGGTATATTGTTAAAAAGAGAGGGGAGAGCGGGATACTGATCTTCTGCCTCAGCCGCCAGTCTTGGGACCGGTAGTCCTCGAGCACCCATACCTCTATCGTGCCGGTGGGCCCTGCTACCTCGGCCAGGAGGCACAGCTTCCCCGCCAGCGTGCTGATTGACCTGTGGCTCGCCGCCGCATCTTCACCCAACTGCGCAAGAGGCATGGTCCCAAACTCCTCTCTCTGAGTGTCGTAAACTAGAAGCACGTTCTGGTCTCCGTGCGTTGGCAGCCAGTGCAAGATGTTGCCCACATTCGCGGTGCTAGTGCTTGCACACCTAGAACGACTGATGCTGGACTGTAGATTCGCCGTAGCAATGTCGGCGGACACGGGGATCTGGCGCCAGGTCGAGGCCGGGGCGCCGTCCACTCGTAGCAGCTGGAAGCATGGCTTGTCTTTGTCGGCGCCGATTTGGTAGATTGAACAGTGCAGGAGGTTGAACGTGCCGGTGACCGGGTGCGAGTAGGCACCAGCGATGTAGCCTTCTCGGCACCGGGCAGGGGCCGCGACCATAGTGCACGCCCTGGAGACGGGGTTCAGCAGCATATAACAGGACTGGCACGAGTCGGAGTCGTAGGGCGCCATGGACGTGTACAACTCCACGCACAAGATCCCGTCCCAGGATCTCGTCTCCCTGGCACGGCAGAGGCCAGGTAAGGCGACGCTGAGGTCCCGTGCTGCGGTCGCGCCGCCGTCGCTGTAGACGCTGAGGTGCAAGTCCGTGCCGCCGTCGCTGCCGTGTTCCGTGACGGACCAGGTCAGGGCGACGGGCAAGGACGCCGTGCGGCGGGCGTGGGAGCGGAGGAAAGCGGGGTCCGAGGCGACGGCGCGCCACGATTTGCACACGACGCGGAGGCGGCAGACGGACTGCGCAGGCAGGAGGAAGAAGATCTCGCGCAGGATGTCGTCAGGGAAGACGCCGCCCGCCGTGGACGCCATGGGAATATGGGATCCAACGATGGGTCGCTCCGCACCGCGCCACCGCCTCCGATGGGAATCGATATTGTCTCTTCGGTCGTGTTGTATATATACGGGTAACTAACCGACTAAAGAAAAATAAAAAATAATGACATCTGCTGACTTTCATTTGAAATCAACGTTCAACACTATTACTATCAGATCTAAATTGGATGCTCTATAAAAAAATTCCTATTGTTTATATATTGACATATTTTTTCCTTTCTATGTACATGTTACATAACCCTACAAAAATAAATAACAATACAAATTATAATACAAATCATGTTGCTTCAAAAAATGAAAAATATACGTGATGGTACACTTTGACTCTAATTAGATCCATTGTAATAAGAAAACAATTAACAAGTCCATTTCACATATCTATTCAGCATGCACCGCGTTTGCACAACTATATATTCGTCTCATCCTAATGTCTTATTTTTCCTTAGGAAATCTTAGTACAATCATCTGTTCACATGATCACCATGTATCCTAGTGCGAATGGAGTGTGAATTTTCCAAATGTGCCTTCCGGGAAGTTAAGACATATTTTCCCAATTGGATATACAAGTGTTTTCATTTCATACAAAGGTGATCGATTTCAAGTAACTTTCAAAAGGGAAAAAACTTTAATGTTATGCTTAAGAACGATCGACTAAAACCGTGTTGGTGGATGATTTATCTAACAAATATTGACACAAAATCCATCTTCAATATATCACAAAATACACCTCTTTATTACGACACAATAGGGATTGTCTAACACAGCTATGACAACAGCTAACCCTTATCCATGTTTTATTACATGGGGCATGTGCCCCCACTGAATTTGCTATTACATTAATACTTGACCAACAAAGAAAAACTATCATCTTCACTCAAGAAACATTGTCATATTAATTGCAATAGAATGTGAAAACTAATACCTTTTACGTATCAATTATGAAAGAAAGCTCTATAATAATATTGCAAGTCTATCTATCAGTTGTGTATTCAACAAAAAGTAGCATAACGATCACCACTATTAGAAAAAATACAAAATAATTACTCCACAAGCATAGATGATAATGGTAATAAATAGGATTTCAATATAAAAATGTCATGGTTAATATAAATACAAAATAATTTGCCAAAAAAATAAATATAAATTGATAGTAGAGACACAAACTAGCATAGAGTGACATTGTACGGGTCTACCATCAAGACTCAGATTGCTTGAGCTCTATCTATACATTATGTTGGTTGGACCCAGAATTAGCTTCCTTGCAATGGTGAAGGCGAAGGTAAATCGAGAAGGGGGGGGGTGTTGAACTATTTGCTATATGGTTGTTCATTTTCTTGATTTCTTACCTTGTGGATGCATAAATCTAGCTTTGGGACGGGGGAGGGGGATATGTTGAAAAATAGGGACACAACTTCTCTCCTTCCATTTCCTCCTCCCATCCATACTCCCGGATGACGTGGCAAAATTTGATTGGTCTGCACTTTTTCTAGAGACAATCCAATGAAAGACATCATCCATCCTTCGTCGTTATTCATTAAAAGAAAAAGAAAAAGAAAAAGAGAAGAAGTCTCAGATCCGTCCAAACCAGCAGCAGCTCCGCCAAATCCATTGCCGCCGACGGGCACGTCGCTCCAATCAAGTCCCTTCTCGCTCATGATCTGCAGCTCAGTGGAAGCGGCTGATTCACTCCAGCAGACCGCGCCCTTCGCAGAGCAGCTCGCTCCATCCAACAGCAGCAGGCAGAAGGTAGCACAGAAGGTAGCACCACAAACAGCTCAACCCACGATGGCCTTGATTGAAGCAGATAGGGATGGCAGCGAGGACATTATCACCATGGCCTGCAAGCAACTGCTTCTATAATTAGTTTAAGGGTGTGTTCGTTTCTTCCCCTCTAAAATTTAGCACTGTCACATCAAAGAGAATCTTATTACTTATGAATATTTCGATCAATTTAATGACAAAACCCTATTGACAGATTGGTGCTAATTTTCGAGATGAATCTAATGAGCCTAATTAATCTATATTTTGCTAAAGTGATGCTACAGTAACCGTCTTCTAATCACGACTTAATTAATCTCATTAGATTCGTCTCGTAAATTAGTCTAGGGGCCTGTAATTTGTTTTATAATTAAACTTTATTTAATACTCTTAAATAATAAGATTCTTTTTGATGTGACAGCTCTAAAATTTAGACCCGGAAACGAACACACCCTAAGTTGGTGACCGATTTCTTTTGATGGATGCTTCAAGAAATCTGACGGTACATTTTGGTGGATTAATTAGATTGAAACATGTCATGGGAAAAATTAATTGTCTTTCTATGATCAGAACAATATAGTCAAAAGGAAAGAGAGAGAAACACTTCTACACAGGTTGCATAGTTACGGGGACGGGGCCTCTCTCTTTTGGACTGGGTCCATAGATAGAAACGCCATCCAATCAGATTTTGACAGTTGGTGGGAGTATGCATGGAGGAGGTTATAGGAGGAGAGAAGCCGCATCCGAAAAATAGAGGCCTAAAACTGAATTTACAATTTTCTGTCTGCACCCACAACCACGAAAGTAAGTACACAATTGCATACCTAGCTAATTTCTCATGTGGGTTTGATGAAATATTTGTAGAAATAACCTATTTTCCTTGTTGCCGTCCTTTGACTATATATGTTGGGATGTACAGGAAACATAATGCCTCCACCCTAAATATAGAGAACAACAATGTGTATCATTTGTTCAGGTATGATGGTCATGCCTTAAGCCTCCATTCTGGCTGTGCATCTATATACGATGCACTGACACATCGTTACACTGTCTACCATGTGGTATATACACATTTTGCAGTTGAAGCCAATTATGTGCATGATTATTACAGTAAGGAAAGAATATTCATATAATGAAGGGAAAAGGTTGCATTCGATTATCTACAATAAGTCACATACTTCGTATGGATGTTGCATTTATGACTATTGAATTTTTGGAAGTCGATATTTGCATAGACTATACATATCTGGAAATCAAGCTGGTTATATCTTTCGGTCACCTTCATAGGTATAGTTGTGCATATGTGTCTATTTGAAAAAGGGAATTCTATTCCATTCAGATTAACATTGGAAACCGGTCAATCTTTAGTAGTGTTCAGCTTCCATCCACTCGAACGAGATTTTCAACTTTTGGACTCTCACGCATGTGTTTCATCCTTTTGTCCCAACTTAATTTCCTATTACATTTTAGTACTTGTCCAATAATAGAAATTATGATGTTTCACTCATGAGAAATTGTCATATTAATTGAAATAGAATGGGAAAGAATATTCATGAACAATGAAAGAGAAAATGTAGAGAATAGCTATGAGTATCATTTGTTAGGTATGATGGTCTCGCCTCAAGCCTCCACTCAGCTCCGATCCGCTTGAACGAGATTTTCAATTGACACGTATTTCGTGGCCAGCGTTTGAAGGGATCTCTTAGGAGTACATGCCTCAAAAGAAGCCAGAAATACATTCATAACCGAGTTGGATAGTATTCCTCCACGTTCCAGTGAGACCTTGAGACAAGTATCCGAATGCCGAGGAGATACGTTGCACCCCCGTTAACTAATGCATGGACGTGACCTTCTTTTTATGGGTCGGTGAATCTACGGAAGCAAAGGATTTGTAGATTACGCGCCGTCGTTCTCGGTGTTCTGCCGGCGGATGCTTATTTCAGACTGGAATCCGCGCTTGCACGAAGGAAGGACAGGGTTTCTTGAGGCCGCGGAAGTGCTGGCCGTGGGATGATTACAGCAGCAAGCAAGCATGCTTTAATTAAGCAGTTAATTAACAAGATGCCAGTTAACATCCGTGTGCCATATGCGCCACGTCACCCTCCCTGCCACACTGCCACTGTTAACCTCAACATTAACAACTCTATCCAGCATCCCCTCTGCGTACTCCCAAAGGAGTAGACCCGGAGGGAAAAAATTCAAAGACCTAGGGTGTGTTCGTTTCCTAGGTCTAAATTTTAGAACTGTCACATCAAAAAGAATCTTATTATTTAAGAGTATTAAATAAAGTTTAATTATAAAATAAATTACAGGTCCCTAGACTAATTTACGAGACGAATCTAATGAGGTTAATTAAGTCGTGATTAGAAGATGGTTACTGTAGCATCACTTTAGCAAAATATAGATTAATTAAGCTCATTAGATTCATCTCAAAAATTAGCACCAATCTGTCAATAGGGTTTTGTCATTAAATTGATCGAAATATTCATAAATAATAAAATCCTCTTTGATATGACAGATGCTTAAATTTTAGAGAGAGGAAACGAACACACGCCTAATTTGCTGGGAGCCTATGTAGAAGTAGAACACGAACCGGAAAAGTTCAGAAGTGGATAGCGTGATTCAGGCACCAAAGAAAAGCACGGAAGATGTCCCGATACTCACACGGATGCGGCGGTGAATCTAGGGAAGCGAGGAATATGTAGCCAACGCGCCCGCCGTCCGCCGCCGATTCATGATCCTCGGCAGAAAGAAGGGAAAGGGAAGCTCCCGCGGAATCCGTAGCTGCACGGAAGAGGGAAACTGGTTATATGGTTTTCTTGCGGGTGCAGTAGTCCTGGTATCGGGATGATTACGACGGCAAGCATGCTGTTTGAAAGCCTAGTCAATTAACAAGGTTTGTCATGTTTGTGGTGTGGTCCACTGATAATCTCGTTG
Organism: Chloris gayana; assembly: GCA_031894775.1. Lineage (NCBI taxonomy): Eukaryota > Viridiplantae > Streptophyta > Magnoliopsida > Poales > Poaceae > Chloris > Chloris gayana. The sequence continues at coordinate 373,890 of JAUNZO010000272.1, read as the reverse complement.
TCTTTTGCATTTTTCCCCGAAATAAAAAAATGATATCAGCCGAGACTCCGCCGCGCCATGGACTGAAATCTTTTTTTATCGAACACCATGGACTGAAATCTGAACTGTCGCAAGTCTGAAGAATGCAGCAGCAACGTTCTTGTGAGCAGCGGGCGGCAAAACGGTGACCCGTGAGCCACGGACGGCAGTGGTAACTGCAGAAGCAGTTGACGAATGCGTGCAAAGGTTATTCATGCCCACGCGCAAATGTTTCTAGTAGTAACTTGGTACTCCCTCCGTCCCTTTTTGTTTGACGCTTTAGGCTTCGGCACGAATACCAAGACTGAGATGGGATCCGTAAATACAGCACCACATGACTCGTCAGACAGGATGAGCTGCTCCCGCACCACACATTGGTCACCATCTCTCTCTCCACCACATGTTCGTTCCCGTCCATTCTTTTCCTCTTTCCCATCTCCCTGCATACCAACTCATTCCAAGAGAATGGACCTCACCCATGGTGGATCTAGGGGCAGGAAGACGTCCTGCTTTCCCTGAGTCCATGAACTCCTTCCGATTTGCTGCCCAAGAGAAGCCCCTACTGCCAACGCTTGTAGCAGCTCTCTCCAGCTGTGATTGTAGGACCCGAGTTCAGCGAGGATGGCCTTCCCCGATCTCATGGCAACGGAGGGCTTCGCCAAGCTCGCGGCGACAACGAGCTTTCCCAAGGTCCCAACAATGGCGACGTCCATCCCCGACCTCCCGCGGCCTTGTCAGATCTCGCGGGCGGCCTTGTCAGATCTCGCGGCAGTGGAGACTTTGTTGCGCGAGCCCACATCGACCATGACCTGCTTCCTGCAAACCCGGTGATGGAGACCTTCTTCCTCGGGCCCTTGGCCATGGCTGAGAGGAGATGAGGAGGGCAGGGAAGGAATGCTGCAGATCGGAGAGGGAGAGTTCGAGCCACAGAGAATCCTACCTCCTGTGTCGTAAGTGCGGCAGACTCGTATGGGGAATCGAGAACGTCAAACATTTCGGGATTTTTACATTCCGCTAGAACGTCAAACAAAAGGGGACGGAGGGAGTATTTTTTTCCTCCCTCAGTCAGTCTATACTTTTCTTTGTTCTCCTTCTCAAGATATGCTAAATGAAAGGGAAAAAAATGTTTATGCACGAACAAGAAATGGATCGCTTCCTTAAAAAACCAAAAAAAACGAGATGAAATCGTTTTCACACTCGCATCAGTGTGCTCAGAGAAACGAGACAATCCTCGACGTTTCCCTAAAACACACCCACCCTGAACGCCATCCCGTTGCATCTTTTGTCAAGCAAAGAAGCAATCTCCCTCGCCCCTACCCCCAGGTGATTCCAAATCGCATCTCCCTTTCTTTCTCTCTCTTCCCCTGCATTCGTCCTTCCACGCGCTCCCTCCCTCATCCAATCCCAGTGCTCCCTCGAAATCTCGGGAGCTCGTGGGCAGGCTCCGAATCCATGTCCCAGCAGGCGTCACTCCGCTGCTGCATTGCTATAAATCCAGTTCATCTCCACTAAAGCCAATCTAGCAATTCGCCGAGAAACCATGGCGGCAGCGCCCAAATCCACCGGCATTGTCCTGTCCCTCCTCCTGCTCGCGGCGGCGGCCGCCGCGTCCTCGCCTCCCCCTTCCTCAACTCCTCGCTCCCGGACCCCGCCGCCGTCGTCGCCGACTTCCACAGGTAATTGCCTTGTTTTTCCAAAATGCAGATGCGCGGTGCTGAACCTTTACAAACGATTGGGACTGTGCAGCAAGGTGGCGACTTCGCGTCGGCGGATGCAAGAGTCCGGCGGCGGCGGGTGCATGACCGGCAACCCCATCGACGACTGCTGGCGCTGCGCGGGCACGGACTGGCGGCAGGACCGGCAGCGCCTTGCGGACTGCGGCATCGGGTTCGGTCGCAACGCCATGGGCGGCAAGGGCGGTCCGGTGTACGTGGTGACGGACTCGTCGGACCGCGACCCGGTGAACCCGGTCCCGGGCACGCTCCGGCACGCCGCCATCCAGGAGGGCCCGCTGTGGATCGTGTTCGCGTCGGACATGACCATCCGCCTGAGCGAGGAGCTCCTGGTGAACAGCTTCAAGACCATCGACGGGCGCGGCGCGAACGTGCACGTCGGGGCCGGCGGCGCGTGCATCACGCTGCAGTACGTGTCGAACGTGATCATCCACGGCGTGCACGTGCACGACTGCGTGCCCGCCGGGAACGCGAACGTGCGCGCGTCGCCGACGCACTCCGGGTGGCGCACGCGGTCGGACGGCGACGGCATCTCGCTGTTCGGCGCGCGGGACGTGTGGGTGGACCACTGCGCGCTGTGGCGGTGCGCCGACGGGCTGGTGGACGCCATCATGGGGTCCACGGCCATCACGGTGTCCAACAGCTACTTCGCCAGGCACAACGAGGTGATGCTGCTCGGCGCCAGCGACGAGTACCTGCCGGACTCCGGGATGCAGGTCACCATCGCGTTCAACCGGTTCGGGCCAGGGCTGGTGCAGCGGATGCCCAGGTGCAGGAGGGGATACTTCCACATCGTCAACAACGACTACACGTCGTGGGAGATGTACGCCATCGGCGGCAGCGCGAACCCCACCATCAACAGCCAAGGGAACCGCTACATCGCCCCCGGAGACCCCAACGCCAAGGAGGTCATCTTTTTTCCTTGCTCTCTTCTTCTTCCTTCGTCTTGGGTTTCGCTTCTCTGCCTGGCCTGTCTGACAACGCTTGTTTGGATTTTTTTCTGGTTGGTTACTGTTTTGGGCTTTTCTGGTCCGGTGCCAGGAAGAGATGCTTGTGCCATTTTTTTGCCCTCTTCCATGTCACATTTGACCTCCAAATGTTAACAGCTTTTAGGATTTTCTGGGGGCATTTAGACCTGATTGTTTGAAGAGGCGGTGATTCATAATGTTCTTGTTGTCCGCTGTCCGTGGAATGTCTGCCGCATTTTGTTTTCTTTGCGGAACAGAAAACTCGCGTCATGTTTTCCCCAATTGCCCAACTGCGTGGCATCCGAGGCACGTGCGGGGCGTGTGCCCCACCGCACCGGAACGCGCTGTTCTGTTCCCGTGCTTGTGAATGAAGACGTGCCTGTGCCGAATGAAGAAGAATTTGGTGAAATTTTGCGCAGGTGACGAAACGTGTGGACACGGCGGAAGGGCAGTGGTCGGGGTGGAACTGGCGGACGGAGGGGGACATGATGGTGAACGGCGCCTTCTTCGTGCCCTCCGGCGAGGGCCTCGAGGACATCTACGACAAGGCCTCCAGCACCGACCCCAAGTCGGCGGCGCTCGTCGACACGCTCACGCAGAACGCAGGCGTCCTCGGCGAACCCAGGTAGTACCCCTACTCTCACCTCTTTCGTTTTCCATGTTGATCGTTTGCCCGGCCCAGCGCCGAGAGAGCTTTTGCGCCAGCCTGGCCGTCCTCTGCCTGTTGGAAATATCTCTCGGACGAGTGGACCCATCGCACCAACGGTGGTATGTGGGCCCGCGTACGAGGGCTGCCTTTTCGTTTGCCTTTTGGGTCCGTCTTTCTAAAACGCGCGGCGCCTTTCCTCCGATTCCAACAACGGCCATCATCGGCTGCCGGACCGGCGCGCAGTTCACGCGCCATCGGTCGCGAGGGATTTCCGGCTTGTAGTCCACCTTCTGCTTTCCGGGAGACGTGCGTTGGCTACGCTAGTCCCAGATAGATCAGTCTTGGTACACCGTGTCGAGCGCAGTCAAGGTAGATCAGTCTTTGTAATAGTGGCAATAGCATAGTAGAACCCCAGTACTTTATCACAGAGCTTGTACCGAACAGTCTGAACTACCCACCTGACAAACCAGGTTAAACAAGCACTAGAATAAAAAGTGGTTTTGTCTCGTACCACACAACTTCTCTAATCACAAGGGTAAGTGGGGAGAAAAGCGCACATCACCGTTCACCGGTGCTACTCGAGTTCAAGGGTGTGCTGGACCCGAGGCCTGGTCCAGGTGTCCTCGTCAGGCGCATGCATCTTGGCCGTGCGCCGCTGCAGACCGTAACTACCAAGTTTTAGCCAGGTTTAACCTCGTGGGTTCCAGGAATTACATGCTAGTACTACTCCTTGTTCCCGAATCCTCTTGTCCACCCCCAGCTCCGCCATGTCCTAGTGGTTCCTGCCCGCCAAACCAAAAACCAACGGACACAAAAAGATCGTCGCGTGCTCAGGAACCTCTCGAGTAGCGCTGCCGGGCGGCATGGGACCGTCGACCGTGGGTCTGCGTCTCCACATGGACGCCACTAATCCCTCATTCTGTCGCAGAATCCTGCTGCGCGCGGTACTTAGAAACGCCCGCGTCTTTTGCATAAACAATCTTTTACGCTCAAGACCAATGTTCCGAACCGTATGGCACGTTCCTGGAGAACTAGTTATTCTGCTTAAAAGCAATTGTGCTTCGATCTCACTGCTTGCGCGAGGCGAGCGAGATACCCCACCCTTTCTCGCGTTCCAGATCTCAATAGCAGCGCCCGTGGGCGGATCCAACCAAAAAGACTGTCGGGGCACAATGCCATTTCGCCGGTCGATCCCCCTGAAACCACGTTCCAGCGGAGATCGGAATCGAATTCTTATTCCCGGAACAAGCGGCAGCGGTACATCTCTGGCCTCTGGGCGTGTCACAGCTTGCACTTCTCACGAAACCTGTGATGCGTTTCCGTCAATGAAATATTGGTGATCTTCTTTCACAGGGGATGCTGATTTGTGGGCTTTAACCTCTCTTTTTTCTCCCTTGGCAGAGACAACGCAGCATACACCGGGGTCAACTACGCCGGGGTGGGAACCGGCAGGGGCGGTGGCAGCCAAGGATACGGCAGCCTCGGGATGGTCTACGCCAACGCCGGCGGCCGCGGATCACTACCGTCGTTGAAAGATTGGGGTCTTATTGCCCTCGGTGCTCTCGCATGCTTGCGCTTGTTGTAACACACACTCGGTTGAGATGGTTCGTCATGATTCCATCTGAGAACGGTGCTAGCAGGGAAAGGCAAAGGACGGAGTGAAATTAGGAAAAGTTAGCAGTACTAGGAGTGATGCCCACGACCGTGTGTACAAGTTGCACACGGATTGTAGCCAGTGTAGCTCTTACATACAAAACGAGAATGAAATGAAATACATTCATTCTGGGCGCGTTTGGTAGCCTGGACCAGCCCGCGAGCCAGGCCCAACCGGTGCAAGCGGCCTTGTTTGTTAGCCTGGACGGGGTTGGGAGCCAGGCCCGGGCGGTGCAACCCGCCCCGATTTGCTGCACGAGCGGGAACGGCAATTTCGGTCGTGCCTCCCGGGCCAGGCGCGCGGCAGCCAATTCGCTGCACCCACCGAGCCTTTTGGGCTGGACCGCGCGGGCTCGCGCGGGCGAAGGCGCGAGCGGAAGCGGCCTGAAACCGCTAGGGTTACCGCGGCGATAAAGCCGGTGCCGCGGCTCCCCTTCCTCCATTCCCCACCCCGCCGCACTCTCGCCTCGCCGCTCTCGCCTCGCCGCTCTCACTTCCTCCCCCGTCTTCCGCCGCTAGGCTTCAAGGAGCCGGTGCTGGCGCCGAGGAAGGCGACCGGGCTGCTTCCTCCTCGCTCCTCGGCCCGCGATCGCCTTCGTCCTCTACCTCCTCCCCGACGGAACCCGCTTCGTCCTCTCCGTCCGGCAAGGAGGCCGGAGCCTTCATCGAGATCGACTTCCTCGCCGCTCGGATCTTGTTCGGCTTCGGCTTTTCCCTCTTCCGCGCTAGGGTATGACCGTTCCCCCTCGGCTTGTGTTTGAGTTGGATGAAAATGATTGATTTCTGTTGGTTTGGATTGGAAGAAGCCCCGATTCGATCTATTTCAGTTGGATCTTGTGCTCTTGTTATGTTATTGGGCTAGATCTGTTGTGTGTTTTTACATGTTCATATGTCGATGATGTTGTGCATCCGTTTACGGGAGGCTACGCCCGCAGTAGCGGCCGTTACGGGTTGCGTGTGTAGCACTAGTGCTTAATTACTCCATACATTGGATGTCAATCATGATATGGCACTTATCTTCCACTCTGCACGTTTCATGTTTCGTAGATGGAGAACACCGCATTGCTCCGTGCTCAAGCTATTTCATTGGTGGTTGTCATGGTTTCATTTGTAGTTCGAAGCTTAGAGCGCGTAGATCCGTTGAACCTAACCCACTTCGACTTGCAGCCTAGAGCCCAATTCGATGTAGAACGTCGAGGCTAACATGAACTTGATATATCACTCCACCGATGTTGAGTGTGTTAACATGTTGCGCATGAGGAGGGCCCCTTTTTTCACTCGTGTAATTTGTTTAGAGAGCGTGGCTTGCTTAGAGACAACATTAATAGTAGCATTGAGGAGCAGGTAGCCATGTTCCTCCATGTTGTTGGTCACAACCGAGAGATTTCGTGTAGTGCATCAAACTTTCGGGAGATGCATAGAAACTGTAAGTAGATATTTCAAGGATGTTTTGTTTGCAATTGAGGAGATAAGAGATGAGATGATTAAAGCACCAAGCAATGACATTCACCCCTAGATTTTGGGAAGCAATAGATGGAATCCATATCTCGAAGGTAATATGCATGTAGGCATTGGTTATTTCTGCATGTAGTAAGGTGAAAATACAACTAATTTTGTAACTGAATACATCATTTTAGGACTGCATAGGAGCAATTGATGGTACACATATTCTTGCTAGGGTTCCATTGAGAATGCAAGCTGCTTTTAGGGGCAGGAAGCACCAGCCAACACGAGAATATTATGGCTGCTTGTTGATTTTGATTTGAAGTTCACTTATGTGTTGGCTGGGTGGGAAGGGTCAGCACATGATGCCCATATATTAGCAGATGCATTAGAGAGGGATGATGGGCTCGGGGTTCCTGAAGGTAATAAGAAAACTTGTGTAATAAACTGAGTAGATTGTTTGCATGTGTCATTAATACTTAGGCAATTCTTTCAACTGTGTAGGTAAGTTTTATCTAGTGGATGCTGGATATGCTTGTCGCCCTGGGTTCCTTCCACCATTCCGTGCTGTTCGGTACCACTTGTCCGAGTTCGGTGGTAGGAACCGGCCAACCAATGCGAGAGAGTTGTTTAATCCGAGGCATTCTTCCTTACGTGTATCCGTTGAGAGGGCATTTGCTGCATTCAAAGGGCGTTTTAAAATCCTAGATAACAAACCATACCATCCATATAAAACACAAGTGAAGCTTGTCCTTGCTTGTAGCATTTTGCATAACCGGATTCTCGTCTTTTGGGGCTGATGAGGTGGTTCCAGCGAGATGACTTCATCCCTCCTGTTGATGAGGTTGTCCCTGGTGATGAGGTGGTTCCTCCTCATGTATCGAGCAACTCAGGAAAACCAAGCTTGGGTTGCAAATAGAGAGTCAATTGCACGAGGCTATGTGCGACAATAGGGGTAATCCTTAATGTACATTCACATTATGCACATGCCATATCATGTTTGGAACCATGTCATTGAGTAATGTGTGGCCTAAGTGTTTGTAACTCGAGACTATATGATCTATTTGACTCTTAATTGCCTTATAATGATTCTTGGTTCTTTTGTTGCATCTTATTTGCCTTGTAATGTGTGTTTCATTCTGTATCTACCATGAATCATTGGACTACCTTGTAATGATGACAGCCAATCTGGTAGGGTTTAGAATTTAAGGCTCTACTATGCATTATCAATTGTTAATAATGCCCAGTTGAGCTTTAACTCCTAAACCCAACCCGGCAATTCCGAGACACTTCTTTACTTTTTTGTGCATGATACATACTAATTATGAGCTATAACCCCAACCTGGCAATTACGAGACACTTGTTTACTTTTCTGTTTTGTGCAGGATCACCCCAAGGATGTGGAATTCTTGAACAGGCCCATTGAATTCTACAACCGGATGCAGATTGCATTTGGCAGCACCATGGCGACAGGAAGGTTTGCCATGGGTTCTGGAGAACCTCTAGGGGTTTTTCGGGCTTTGGTGACGGTGAAGATGTGATGGAGAAGAAGCCTCTTCCTCCACAAGAGAAGGTGCGAGGCAGCAGAAGGATCAAAGGCCATTGAAGGCACTCATGCAGGTGGTAAGCGGAAGAGGGCTTGCATGAATGAAGATGAGGCACTCGCTGATGTGCAACATGACCGATGCTTGTGAATAATGTGGCTGTTGCTCGAGGGAAACAACCGCTTCCCATGTTGATGATGCCCTCTATGTCCATGTCATGGGAGCTCAAGGCTTCACCGAGGAGGCTCGATGGTGGCATATTCTTATCTGGCTGGATAACAAGTCTCGGGCTAGAGGGTACATCAACATGACTGAGGCTCACCGTGTCCTCTGGCTGAGGACTTGGCTGGCCAAGCATTACTACCTGTGAGGCACTTCCCTTGTGATCTGCTGACTTTTGTTAGGGGTTGAGTTGAGATGTTATATATTGCCTTCTCCCCCTTAACCCAAAATCCTAACCCTTTTGTTGTGCAGCAAGGTAGTCCGATGACTTGCTTCCGGTTGGTAGATCATAGCTTTTAGTTCTAGGAGTGGGTGGGTCCTAATTCATGCATGACTATTACGAACTTGGAATTGTAATATTGTCCTACTTCATCTGCTATGCCTTTTCATTTGCATTTGCTCTTGTTTCCTACAATATTGTGAATTTCTTTCCCTGCACTTGTGTGTTTTCTGCTGAATTATGGCCGATGATAACATGACATAGACTAGGATTTGTTGGCTCATTTATTTCCCTGCACTTGTGTGTTTTCTGGTCTGTTTTCCTATCCGATGTTCCAAGCCAGCATTGAGTCATTTTTATTATTTGCTTGCTAAGTGTCATGTGCTTGAGGCCCTCACCAGCCAGGTGATGATAGATTGTCAATCTTTTTTTAATGACATACATCCGAGGCTGTTATTTGTGCCTATGATTTGACAAATATGTCTATAATGTTCTTGGTTTTGTTTCTTTAGATCTTCGATGTGCATGTTGTGTACTTGGCATTTCTCGAAGGTCTACAAGAATCAAAATTGAGAGTTTGTAGACTTCTACTTTAACTCATCCGAGGCACAACATTTTTTTCCCCATGTTCTTCCTTTCTTGCGGGATGGCATGGTATGTCGTGTTTGTTGGAAGACACCCCGGAGTCTACCGGACCCGGGAGCTATGCAACATGGAGGTATGTGGCTATCCCGGGGCTTGTTATCGAAGGATTGCTACTTATTCGGAGGCAATCAAAGCTTTTAATCAGAATGTACATAATACTCGTTGCATATGATGGCCATGATCAGTTAGTTGGTGCTGGTAGACTACATTCTGGTGATGTTAGAAATGTACTTATCATTTTCCTTGCAATAACGAGTAGCTTTTTTGTTGTACAAGTTGATTGATGTTAAGGCTTAACAGCCATGTAAACAAATGTTGTAAACTGCATTCTCTCGTAACAATTGTTGCTTCTTCAAAAAGTCTTGTTAGTTCTACATTGTGGTAAACTCACCAAATCCGGATGCAAGGTGACTATAACTTGCCTTGTCCAACCTACCAAACACAATCTCTAAGTGGCGAGTTACAACCGACCGGTCTCCCATACTGATCTAACAAACACAATCCCTACTCAACCTGGCCTAAGTCATGCAGGTTACCAAACAAGTGGAGCCTGCATCTCTTCATCCAAGCCAAGGTGGCCCGACCGAGCTCTACCCATGCTGGCTAGCCTACTTCAGAGCTACCAAACACGCCCTCTATGTCTACCAACAACTCTAACCTGCCATTTCGAGGTGAAAGGAGGGAACGAATGCAACTCTGTGCCATGATACTTGGATTAAGGCTGTAAATTTCTGCTGACCACACGAACTGTAGGAACACCATTCCACGCCATGTAGCCCCTGTAAATTTACGCAGCCGTGATTTAAGGACCAAAGCAGCGACCATGTGTCTTCCGTAATTCTTTGGTTCCAGCTCAACATGGATGGTGACTGCTATAGACAGGGGAAATGCAGCTTTTGCCACCACCTAAGTGCGGAAACCACGTTTTGCCACTCCTAACATTTGAATCCACACTTTGTCATCATTTAGCCTTGATAGTGATAGCTATACTCGATACTTTGTATCAACATTAATGTAATAATGTGAGATGAAATGACCATTCTACCCCTATCTAAAAATGTCATTAAACAGTGAAAAAAACCCAACGTGACATTTGTAAATTTAAGTACTATAAGATAACAACATGATCTATGTCACATCATATATTTTAGATAGTTGATCATAGTTTTCATGCCTTTTTTTACAGACTGAGTTCCTTGTACAAAATGTTGCACTTGAGAGAGGGATAAAAATGTCCAGTCAAAATGAGTAATCTGAGTTTGACGGTGAAACAATATAATAGAGCAAGTTAATGAGCTATTAAGGCTAAATAGTGGCAAAGTGTGGATTCAAATGTTAGGAGTGGTAAAACGTAGTTTTCACACTTAGGTGGTGGCAAAAGCTGCATTCCCCCGCTATAGACACAGTGCACAACAGCAGAAATGCACATGGTTACAAAATTCATTCAGCTTTAACAGACCCTAAACAGATAATGTTAATCCCGAGAGTTTCTAACATTGTTACTGAGCTCTCAATTCTGATCATCTAGTTTCTACATGTTACACGGTGATACATGAAAGGCACTAACATCCTCAGCCTACGGCTACAGCTTGCACATTGATCCAAAGGTGATTCTCCCTGCACATGTTTTAAGCAGAGCAGTAGTTTGGGGAGGTGCAGGCCAAGCAGGCTGCCCATGCAGCTGCATTGGAGGTGGGAATTGCTTGACAGGTACTGCTGGAGGTCCAATCCGTGGAATAACTGAACCATTGCCAAAAGGCCACGGTACAGATGGTGGAGCACCATTTGGAAGACCTTGAGTCGGCGGCCCACTTGCAAACATCATGTGTGGTCTATTCTTTTGAGGGTTGTTTCCTTCTAGCAGTCGCTCTGGAATAGCAAATAACAGATTTCAAAACTATGGCTGTTCATGTGTGCAATAGTCTGAAGGAAAATGTTAGCCCACTCAGTATGGGCTGATATAGTGATATATCTGTATATCCTCTAAACTGTATGAAACTAAATGGAAATCTGAAACAATCCTGTGCATCCATCTTTCAGCAATATGGATAACTAACTGAAAGCATAGAGAATGAAGGCAGGGGGCAAGAGCTCTCGAAAGCAGAATTCCAAAAGAGAAGAAATCAAAGTTAACATAAATTTTTAGGGCTCAAAAGGAATGGATTCCAAGGAACTAATCAATTTTTCAGAAAGTCCTCTCCAGGAAAAGGCCGCATGTGCGTGGCTGATGAATACATTCATCGCATGTTGGTTGCCTGCGCTCTCACGGGATCAGTATGGTACATAATCCTGGTGAAAGTTGTTATGCGCACGGGGGCACATTTCTTCGCATGGTGGTTTCGGGAAATCAAACAAGCCAGCAAGAAATGCAGAAAAGGCCTCGACTCACTGATGATTCTCAATGCTGAAGTCATATCTGTGCTTTTGTGCGATATCAATCGGTAAGCCTCACTTATGTTGGGATTCTACTCTAGGACGTTACGTTGATCGTGTATGCCAAGAAGAGGAGATGAGGGTGAATTGATTAAGACACCTGGCCATCCTCCACTAAATTTTGTGTCTTTGCATGTTTCATGTAATGTAAGTAATTAAATATTTGTTTGTTTTAAAATTTATTAAAAAGGTACGAGGAAGTTATCTCCTATGCATTTGACCTATATAAGATATAAGATGTTTGTATCATTGAGTTCTTTCCATATGATAATTTGAGCTCCATTTATCATATTTTCTCCTACTTTATTTTGGGACAAAAAAATCTACACATATGAAACTCATAGTTACTAATGTGTTACCAGGAATCCTGTATAGCAATTAATTGCTCCTTTGTTGACTAATAAAGCTTAAGTTATGTGTAATATTGTTAGTCCATCCTACCTTCCATTTAATTTAAGGGCGCATTTGGTAATGCTTGTCAACCTGCTTTTGTACTAGGATGAGCATTTTGGATAAAATAACAAAATGTAAGATTAGTGTAAGTTGTTGACAAATGATTGACTGTTTATACCATAATAAATACTACAAGATAAATAAATAGTTTTGACATATAAGCATAAGCATATGCAATGTGTAATGCCCAACCCCGTGGTCCGGGCTCCCTTATACCTGACAGCTCTATGCAACCTCAAGACATCCCTCACCCAACACTAATATTGTTTATGCACTTTGTCCTCACGTGGGAAGAACTTCCGGATTGGTCACCCATATGAAAATTGTTCAAACTAAGCACAATTTACCTCAAAATTCTTTGAAGATGAGTTTCAGAAAAAAAGCTGCAACTTGTTGATTTGAGTATTCTATCAATCTTATTAAACACCGACCATGGTGTCACATACTCACCCACTTTAGAATACCCATGTCCTGTGGGTCAACCCAAACCAGGAATGTTCCCTCCTGGGCACATTGAAGTGTACACTGTTCCCGGAAACGAGGATGGAAACAAGGGTGCTAGTCCTTCACTAGTTCTCTCATGTTACATGAACCATGGATCAGCCCTTCGAGCGCTAGCGGCAGGGGAGGAATGGATAGGGAGGACGGGAGTGAGGGAACCAGATCAATGGGCATGATGACCCATTTGAAGGAAAATAATAGTTAAAGACCATGAGAAGGTACAATTGCTCCGATGAAGTTGACCATGGTGGGTTTTGAGATTTAATCTAGCTCCGAAGGAGGGAAAGGGGCCGTGAGTGCACACGGAGGAGGAGGAAAAGGCGTCGGAGGAAGGCAATGGCAATCGTCGCGAGTTAGCCAAGATGGTGTACGAGTGGAATGGGATATCGGCCAAGAAAAATGGAAGATGAAGAAAGAATATGTTGGATCGCGATTTCTACCCATCTTTACATTTTTAAAGTTTTACAATGGTTACAATTCGTTTTTTTTCTATTAAAAAATTATTAAAATCTCAAAATTTACTTGGACAACTTCCATCAAACTCTAGTTCACATCTTTTGTTGCATATTTTTCCATAAAAAATGAAGATTATAGTTCTAAAATATTATAAGTTTTATGAGAGTACCATTGACTGCATTAAATAAATACAAACAATTAGGGACATGTGTGTTTCTACCTCTGGTCCCAACCTTAATTGTGATTTTACTTCATTTTTATCTTGTGATTTTATCCTTGTGGTCTCAAAACGTAGACAAAGTTTACCCCTATTAAAGGTAAAAATGAATATTAAATACTTTTGATTGGGTCATGTCATTATGCATTTGGGATCACAACAACATTAATTCTTTTGAAAATATAAGGATTGACAAGAGCCACAACTTTCTCATTTTTTATTGAACTCTATTAACTTAATGTAAGGCTATCTCCAACCCGCAACACCAATTTTGAGACCTAAATCCCGTAATGGGTTGCTACGAGTGCTGAAAGGTGACAATCTAAAAATGCTGATCTCCAACCGAAGACTCAAAATCGGATCGGGCCCTGCCCGAGGAGGCGGACCACGCGGTGGCGGAGGTGGAGGAGGAGCGGCGGACGGGCCGCCGTGGACTCGCCGGAAGAGCGGAGAGATCGGGAGAGACCACCGAGCATCTGCTGCTTCCACCCTCGGTGCATCCCCCAACATTCTCCGCCGGCATTTATTCCCTCGACCGGGTCGTGCCGCGGGGATTCCTTCCGCCGCTCCCTTCTCCTCCTCCTTCTCGGCGTGTGGGGTGGGGGATCGATGCCGCCACCGGGCGGGGAAGACTCGGAGGCGCGCGAGGTGGGGGTCGATGCCGCCGCCGCCGCCCACGCCTACGCCAACCGTCACCGCTGCCTTCGTGCGCGCATGCCGACTGCCGGCCGCCGCCGCCCACCCCGTGTCGTCCGCTGCTGCCTCCTCTCGTGCAGGCCGCCGCCCACGACCGTGCTCACGCCGCCCGCCATGGATTGTTTTTCTTTTCTTCTTTGTACGGCATTGTTTGGGTAGCTACCAGTCATGCTTCAATTGTAGGTGGCGACCTTGAGTGTTCTCAAAATGTTCTCAAAATGGATCTCCGATATAGGTTACCGGTTGGAGACATGTTTTTATGGTTTTGGATCCATTTTAGATTTGGGTCATCAAATAGCGCATGGGTTAGAGATAGCCTAAGGAAGGTTTATGAGAATCTCTCGGAGCCATGCATGTTTTCTAGTGGTATACATTCCTAAAAAATATAACAGACCGAAAAATATTACTAGATCAACTACGTAGGCCTTACCAAAAGAGATCACAGATCAGCCGTCGAGCCAGCAGCACGAGCAGGATCAACCGCCCGATCCTGCCAGCCAGCAAGCCAAGTCGCAGAAGCTTTCCCCCGTACTGTTGTGCCCCAACCCGGCACGGCCGCACCGCCGCAACCTCGCTCTAAAACCCTAAACCCGCAACATCCCGGTATATACACACGGGAACCTCAGAAACCGCCTCTTCTTTCTCCTTTTCGCCGCACCGCCGCTGCCGACCGCGCAGGTATGTCGCTCGACGGTAGCATCTCGACGGCTGCGGCCCTCGAGCGGCTGCTTGCTCGGTGCCCGGCGCTCCGTGCCGACCCGCGTCTGCTCGCGCTGACCTCGGCCGCGGTGCCAGCCCGCGACGACATCGCCGCCGCGCTCGCCGAGCCGCTGCTCCACCCGCGCTACACCGTTCCCGTGCTCGGCTGCTTCCTGCCCCTAGCGCGCGACCTAGTCGACCGTGCCGTTGCGCAGCTCCGCACCGCCGGGCATGCTCTTGGCTTCGACGACGCCGCGCGGTGGGAGGAGGAAGCTGGGGAGGAGGACGTCCGCGTCATCGAGTTCTACCTCTCCAGGGGCAGGGGTCTGCGGTTGCACGAGGTCGCGTGCCTCGCGCTTGCGCGCGCTCTCGACCTCGCCCCGTACTTGCTCAGGTATTGTGCTGGCCTTCAATCTCGCCCTTTTAGTGCGCACAGTTTGACAGTTTCGAGACTCCGACCTGTACAATTACTCAATTAGCATGCTATATGCTTTGTTTTTCGGTGCAAAATTAGACTCGTCATGTAGTTTGGTGCTCAGTTGACCACAACCCCTTGCTTTACGACAGGCACTAATTTAATTTAATGGACTAAGGCCATGTACAATTTGAAATGTCCAATTTGTTGATATTACCAGGTGGTGGATATTGGCCAAGAGAATGTTGGCAAATTATCCTTTTTTTTGTGTCCTTTCTATTAAAATTGTTGCTTATTGCCTGAGGGATGCAGTCCATCCATCTTGTGAATAGCTGCTGCTGTACCCTATACAGACAGGGGTCCTTGTGAATGCTGTCTTTGACATGTGTAGGCTGACTAGTTTAGTCCATGCCGAGGTTACCTCTCATCATTGTAGATATAACAATGTGACAGAGCTTATTGGTCTCTGTATGATACTTAGAATCGTCACTCACTCACCTGGCTTGATATCAAGAGTTATCCTTCCGAGGAGCTTGTGACAGCTCCTGTGAACCAATTTTGTTCTCCCAGTGGGCTGTTGCTACTACTGCTACCCACCTCTTTGTGCCCCCACATTAGCATTCGCTTTGACGTGGATGCCCGATTTGGGCATACTTTAGGTCCATTTTGCTAAGGTGATCTGTTACCCCTTGAAAAGACCCAACATTTAAGTGAATGGACATTTTGTAATTTTGTATGTTGTGAAAGCTTGGCTCTCTGAAAATCTTGCATTCTGTGGAACACACAGCCAGCACGGCCAGTAGCACTTTTCTTTAGTACATGCCCACAATAGAGTTTGTATTGATCGAAATGCTGCAGTTTTCATATATGCTGCAATTTCAGCTAAAACTTTACTCTATATGGAACTTAGCTATCTACTTCGGAACCACATCATAAGTCACACTAGCAGTTGTTGCAACATGATATCGTCCTCAGGATCTATAAGAACTTACTACACCAAAAGTTCTATACACTGATTTTAGTCCTCTGGAAATACACATATGCTCTTAAGCTGATCAATCACAGCACACATATGTTTTAGAGTATATGATGAATTGTTTCTCTCACTTATATATTTTCTAAATTTATGAATCTTTGTGCAATCTTCACATGCAAACACAGATGATCTGGATGCTACAGAATGATCTTACCACTGTTATTTGCTGCAGATCTGTACTGAGCTACTTCAATTTTTCCCCTCCACCATTCCATAGGCTTCTACGTGAAGGTTTTTCTTCAGGAATTCCTTCCAAGGTAATATTTTTTGTGTCAGATAATTTGGTTCAGACAAATCCATCTTATAAGTTCCCACCTTCCTGCCCATCATTTGACTTTTATATATTTGACTTTCACTTTAGAGCAACCATGTTAAGCATTTCTAAATTCGTTATAAATTTTGTTACATTGTGGTATGATTGGTGTTGTACCCTTTCAGGAATTACATATGTTTCTTGCTGCCGCACAAGTATCATATCGGTTTCTAGGATTGGAACCCAGAGTATTTTGTGAACAATGGGACTGGTCTTGCTTTTTAGATCTTGTATATAGTACTGCTGACTGTAGTTTAGTTGACAATTCACTTTATAATATTGGATTGGACTTAAGATGGTGCACTATCCAAATACTTCTGGTGGTTCTGAAAGAAAGTGATAAGGGTATTGAAAGTTTTGGTCTGGGAGCAGATGAAGCTTTCACATGTTTCCTGAGGTTCGTTCTTGCGTTCCTTTTATTTCACTATTATTTATATACATGCAGAGCAAACATTTATGATAACAACTTAATATGGTTTTAGATGGAAAGAGTTTTGCATGGACACTTCCGTAGAGAAAGCTTCTTTGTATCTTCAGAACGAAGATGGGAATTCTAAAAGCAGTGCAGATGGGTTCACTACATTGGCTGAATGTTTGCCGGATTGGCCAGAGGTTGTAACAGGAAGAGAGCATAGCGTGGGAAATTATGCATGGTGTGTGTAATTTCTTTATTTTTCCCACTGTTTTTTTGTCTGTATTTGCGTTGCTTACAGTTTTCAACCTTCATCTATTCCAGTCCATTTGTGCTTACTGAAACATTGAAAAAGAGTTACGAGGTATCATTGATGGCAGTTAGCCAGAAGTGGCCAGTACTTCTCTATGGCCCTGTTGGTGCTGGAAAAACTGCACTTATCAACAAGCTGGCACAGATAGGTGGAAATCGAGGTAACTACAAATCTTGTCACTTGTTAGAAGATTGGTGCTATCTAAATGGTATGTTTGAAGCTTAGGATATTTCCAGTAGAGAGTTTCATTTAGTCGTTTCCAAGACCGCCATGTGTAGAAATGAAACACTCCTCTCCAATGCATCATTTGTGTCATTTCCTAGTCTTACTATAATATTTAATTATTGCATAGCAGTTGGTAAAATTGTAAATGAAATGAAATCTTTGGTCTCAATGCCAGTTTCATAGCATTGAAGACAGTGTGGATTATTGGAAACAATGCCAACTGCCGACACTCCTGGCAAAACCGGTTAGAGCGATGTGCTCTGGGAGCCCGAACTCTGGACCTACCCAGGTTCGAGTCAGGGCACTAACTGGGATGTCTCTTCCCCTGGTCGAGTCTTTTGTATTATTGGAAACAGTGTATACCCAGTTTCATCTGGATGCCACTGGTCTCTCCTCATTCTTCACAGTTTTAGCTTGCCACATCATAAAAAATGCTGACATGACATGTATTTGTTGAAAATGAAATTCCCAGCCTTACAAAGGCAGGATGTGTGGCACATTGTATGATTCTGTTTATTTCGTTAACTACACTTTTTCTTACTACATTTTGAATTGAGGTTTACTTCATTGATGAATGGCATAAGCATGACCTGATTTTAATTTTTGCATGGAATTGATTATTCTATTTCTTTTTTCGTACCTTGCACTTGCAGTAGATGTTACTTTGAGTTCATGTACATCTCCTGAGTCGGATATCAAATCTAAAAATGGTTTCTAGGTAGAGTGGACCCATTGTTAGATTGTGGAGTCCATTTTAGTGGCCTTACCTTTTTTCATAGCATTCTTGTCACACTTGCACTTCCATGGTCGACAAATCCATAGGCAATTCTCAATCAAATAAACCCATACATTCCTTCTTTCTTTGTTCCAGCGTTAGGTTTCTGCATATTTTTTCAATCGTCACTGATACAATGTTATTCTGCTATGCATACTTGTACTGAGTGCTACTACTATATATACAGTACTTTTTATCCACATGGATGAGCAAATGGATGGTAGGACCCTAATAGGAAGTTATGTTTGCACGGAGAAACCTGGTGAATTCAAGTGGGCTCCTGGTTCTCTTACACAGGTCTGTCTGGGAGATTGCTCTATAAATAATCCTGTTAAGACTTTTTTTTATAGATACATTTTAATGCTTCTCTCCTTGCTGAGTAGGCCATTGTCAAAGGATTTTGGATTGTGTTTGAAGACATAGACAAGGCACCCAGTGATGTGCAGTCAATTTTGCTACCTTTATTGGAAGGTTCAAGCTCCTTTTCTGTTGGTCATGCAGAAGTAAGATCATGGTGCCATTTTGAATATACATGCACAAAGTATACATGTTTAGGGCCTATGTGTTTGTTGAAAACACAGGCATTGATATACAAATTTACGTAAGTGCCACTTACCTGGTGGTTCTTTTAATGCAGGTTGTGGAAGTTTCTGAGAGTTTCCGTTTATTTGCTACCATCACCACATCAAAGAGTGATGTTTCTCATGCTCTAGAAGGTATGTTTTCAGTATGTGAAGTCTTGATGTTCTGCTAACTATGAAAATACAAAAACAAAAATCATTTGTCCTATAGCTCTGCAGTCAATCATTGTATAAGTAAGCTATAGCAATTACAGGAACACGCTTCCACAACCTTGCAAGTTGTCTTTTGGGAGGACTAAAATAATGGTACAGGATTCTCATGTTTTTTTTGCTTTTCCTCTTTCCAAATAGGGAAACTCACCTTCAATGCTTTATGGAGAAACGTGTTGGTGGGGGAACCTAATCGCAAGGACCTGGTTAATATAATTAAAGGGTGCTACCCAAGCTTGGAGGTCATCTCAGCCAAGCTTATAGGTAGATGAAATATCTTGTCATATTTTTTGCCATGTAGTTGTGTAAATAACCATTGTGTGCCATGTAGATACCTATGAAAAAGTCAACTCTCTGGTATCTTATCAATTTGGTGGGCTCAACTTATCTGGAGGTTTATCTGATGGTGTTCTGCAGAGGTTTTCATTAAGGTACATACTTATTACATAATTTTTACTATTTTCCTACCTGAATAGATGCTTAATTATCTTCCTTCACAGGGACCTGCTCAAATGGTGCAAGAGAATAGTAGGAGTTGATATCAACTTTGAGGGTTTTGGATTTGCATCTAGTGGTTGCAAATTAATTTACCACGAGGTTTTTCTTTGACTCTATCCTCTTTCAAATAGACTACCTTTTGAACTTTGATAGTTTGATTAGTTGCAATGAATGATGCATTTACTGGCATAACAATGGCTGCTTATTTTATTTTCTTGTAAAAAAAATACTTTCAAAGTGTTGCCACAGTGTGTATTAATTGTCTCTTGCGGATCATTGCAAGTATATGTGACCCTAGTTGCCTCTTGCTAACCATTGCCATTGCAAGTATAATAAGCAACATTATTTATGATGTGCACATACTTCCTCCGCTCCACAATGTAAATATCTCTAGAATCCCAAGTTAAAAATAGTCAGGCAGAGAAAAGTCATATATATATATACCCCTCATTTTACCTCAAGTCACCAACTACTCACCCAATCACCAGCCCACCAAATTGTTTCTTATCCCTAGGAATGCTTACATTGTGGACACATTTTTGAATGCTTCAAATGCTTGCATTGTTGACCGGAGGGAGTATATATTTTATAGTTGCTTCCGCAACATTGCTTATTCTGCCTTTTCAAAAATACCCCTTAGGGAATATAATACATACTATCTCTTCATTCTGTCTTGGGTTTAAGGTATACTTAGTACACACCACAAAGATTTTTGGTCATTGATTTTGAATTCAATGTTGCTAGATCTTATTCTTAGGAGCTGCTTACAATGTTTGCTTAGATGCTTAAGAAATATAAGTAGGCCTGGTATCATTTTCATTTCAAAATGGTATTGCGGTCACTGTAGAAGTATCTATAATAAAATACACCGTCCAGATTACAATTGAGAAAAGGCACAGTTAAGGTTGTCTTATTATCCTCAAAATAGAGGAACAAGGGTTTAGGATAAGTTTCTTGACACATTGATCATTTAGTGACTAAACAATGTAACATCAAAAGGTTTTCCAAATTTCTCCAGCATCTCTCTCCGTTTATCGTTTTCCTTTTGTAAGTGCAGGCTGTTTTACCACTCTCTGTGTTATTGCCCTTTCCCCCCATTTTTTTCCCTCTCTTTGTTCCTTTATTGTTTGCCTGTGTGTTTCGACTCTGTGAGTTCTTGTGTTTCGACTCTGTGACTTCTTGGGTTTGGAGGAATAGACAGTTTTCCTATCTCCAACAGACTCTTGTGGGTTTCATCTCTACCCTACCCCAACTTGCTTGCGACTAAAATGGTTTGCTGTGAAAATGCAGGCTGTTGATATTTTTGCTGCTTCCTTGTCATCTCTGGACAAGAGGTTATATGTAGCAGGAGAAATTGCAAAAATGTTAGGATTCATTCATCAAGCAGAAACTATGGAACCTACAAACAAGCCTGTAGTCCAGGTATGCGTTTTATTCTATACATCAGTTATCTGTATATCTATTCTATATCATGTGATTAATGATTTCTAATACACAGGCTCGGCATACTGAGTTGCAAGTTGGTAGAATTATGTTGCAGTGCCGTGACAAACCAGTTAGTGAACATTGCTTTTTTGGCTATGTATACAACTTCATAAACCTTTCATTTGTTTGCTAACCCCTGACTTCAAATATATAGGCGCTGATCCAGAAGGGTCCTTTTGCAAATATTCGGAGAGCACTGGAAGTTCTTGAGAGAGTTGCATGTTCAATAAAGTTTAATGAGCCCGTTCTTCTTGTTGGCGAAACTGGTACAGGAAAAACTACCACCGTGCAGAATCTTGCCGCCTGGCTTAAACAGCCCCTGACTGTGGTGGTATGGTTGAATTAAGTTGATCAAACAATTGCATTTTGCCATTTCAAAATTGATTAGTATCAGTTGTATGACTCTAAAATACATTGTTCCAACCCCTTCTCCATAACCTGCTAATGCAACTTTGTGTGTCACTGGTTTCACCACCTATGAAATTCGCTCGTAATTTTTTGAAATGCTTCAATTGATTCCTCATCTGCATCTTCCTTTTGAAATATATTTTGATGGTTAGGAGTTTTTCTGGTCATGGTTCTGGTTCATATGCCTGTTGAATGTCTTGGTACTTTGTGTGACTTCCCTTTAAGAGAGACAGATATGACATAATATATAGTGGCAAATATGTAACTTACATATATTTCTTTGCATAGTTTCGCTGTAGATTGCACTAATGTTTTTCTTTACGTTTCAGAACTTGAGCCAGCAAAGCGACATTTCTGATCTGCTTGGTGGATTTAAGCCTACAGATGCTCGATCAATATGCTTTCCTCTTTATATGGAGTTCAAGGATCTTTTTTGTCGAAGTTTTTCTGGAAAGGTATGCCTAGTGCTAAAATGATTGACCTAGCTTAGTAAAAAAACAAGTTTGAGTTTGACTTGGTACTACACTTGGAAGCTTGATTCTGTTCAATTAGAAATTTGCCAGTGTTTTTTTGACTGACATTGAATGCTCCTAGTTAATATTATTGTAAGTTCCAACATTCCTAGCCTTTTGCATTCTGGAACAGTGGCCCAAGGTTGAGTGTGCAGAGTGAGACAATTTATTTTTTAGCAGCGCAAGTTAAATTTTCGGCCCTAGATTAACTTAGTTTTCTGATTAGATTAAGCTACCCTACTGGCCTACTTAAGACTTTAAAGCTCGTTATCTTCATATTTTATTGACTATAAAAACTGTTGACTGTTTCAGGACAACGAAGCTATTCTACGCCATTGTGACATGTTTGTATTGCAAAAGAAATGGAAAAAACTACTACATGCTTTGGGAAAATGTGTTGAGAAAGCTCAGAAGCTTATTGAAGGGAGCTCTAAATCTTGTATTGGCTCAAAGAGAAAAAGACCCTTGCCACCCCAAGTTACTGCTGATTGGGACACTTTCTCGTCAAAATTAAACGCTGCTCGTAGTCAAATTGGTTCAGCAACTGGCATGTCATTTCAATTTGTAGAGGGTGCTTTCGTTACAGCTTTAAGAAACGGGCACTGGATTTTGCTTGATGAGGTCAACCTTGCACCTCCAGAGACTCTTCAAAGAATTGGTGCTGTACTGGATGGAGAGAGGGGCACACTTTGCCTGGCTGAAAGGGGGGATGTGGATTACATTGAACGTCATCCTTGCTTCAGGATGTTTGCTTGCATGAATCCAGCAACTGATGCTGGGAAACGAGAACTGCCATACACTTTTAGGAGCCGCTTTACGGAATATTTTGTTGATGATCTTATGGATGATGATGATCTACGTCTTTTTATCAGTAAATATCTGGATGGTCTGAATGTTGGGAATGGAGTTATGGATAGTATTGTTAAGTTTTATAGAGTGGCAAAAAAGGAATCTGAGGAGAGGCTGCAGGATGGAGCAAATCAGAAGCCCCAGTTTAGTTTGAGATCTCTTTCTCGAGCATTAGGTTATGTAAAGATTGCAGAGAAAAAATTTGGCTTCAGGAAAGCACTTCATGATGGATTCTGTATGTTCTTTCTTACAATGTTGGATGCTCCTAGTGCAAAAATCATCAATAACTTGCTTGTCTCGGTTTTGTTGGATGGAAGGGTGCCGCCTAGTGTTTCATTTGTTGACTACTTCATTGAAAAGCCTTCACAGTCAGATGGTTGTGAATATAATGAATTTCTGCAGAGCTATGTTTTGACTGAAAGTGTTACTAAGCACATAGTTAACCTTGCCCGTGCTGTTTATATTAAAAGATATCCTGTTCTTCTACAAGGACCAACATCAAGTGGCAAAACTAGTCTTGTGAGGTATCTTGCTGCAAAAACCGGCCATGAGTTTGTCCGAATCAACAACCATGAGCATACTGATCTTCAAGAGTATCTTGGTACTTATGTTACGGACAGCAATGGTAAGCTTCAGTTTCAGGAGGGTGCTTTGGTGAAGGCTGTGCGAGAGGGGCACTGGATTGTCTTGGATGAGCTAAATCTTGCACCATCTGATGTCCTTGAAGCTTTAAACCGGTTGTTAGATGATAACAGGGAGCTATTTGTACCAGAACTGCAAGAGACTATACCCGCTCATCCCAATTTTATGCTTTTTGCTACACAGAATCCACCTATGCTCTATGGTGGGCGTAAAATGCTGTCTCGGGCATTCCGCAACCGTTTCATTGAAGTCCACGTTGATGAAATTCCAGAAGATGAGCTGGTCACTATTCTGGAGCAGCGGTGTAGAATTGCTCCTAGTTATGCCAAAAAGATGGTTCAAGTTATGAAAGATCTGCAAACACATAGACAAAATAGTAGAGTTTTTGCTGGCAAACATGGGTTCATTACTCCGAGGGATCTATTCCGTTGGGCCAATCGATACAGAATATTTGAAGGGAAGTCATATGAAGATCTCGCTAAAGATGGCTATTTACTTCTCGCAGAGAGATTAAGAGATGAAAATGAGAAAGTTGTTGTTCGAGATGCTTTGGAACACAACCTACGTGTTAAACTCAATGTCACTGAGCTATACAACTCGGTACTGATTCTATTTTTGTAAGATAAGCTAGTATTTTTTGGGTGCTAACACCCCCACCCCACCCCACCCCACCCCACCACCACCACACACACACGCAACCCACCCACCCACACAGAAATCGTAAGTTCATTGCATTGATTGCATGGTGTGACTGGGTAATTTCGGACACTTTAAGAATGGGTAGATGTTACTTAATGCTCAGTAGAAGATAAAGTAAAATCTTTTTTTATATATATACTGGAGGCTAGTTGCTGATATATTATTTGTAAACTTTCAGTATTGTCCTTTCCTACTGGTTAATATCTATCTTAATGAATGATTTTTTTCTTCGCAGGAAGTCACCCGTGAAGACAACTTATCTCTTGATGCTATCAAACTGAGAGTTAAAGAATCATTTGGAAAGTGAGCACTTTGTATTTTATAAGATAGTATTAAATTTATTTCTAATCTCTTTAAAATATTCGGACAAAAAGTGAGCACTTTGCAACGCTTCTCCCGTTATGATTCTACAACAACAACAACAACAAAGCCTTTAATCCCAAGCAAGTTGGGGTAGGCTAGAGATGAAACCCATAAGACACAAAGTTAGAGCAACATAAAGGTCACGGTTCCGGCACGTCGATTGCTTGCCTCCAAGCGCTCCTATCCATAGCTAATTCTTTGGAGATATTCCACTCCTTAAGGTCTCTCTTGACCGATTCTTCCCAAGTCAAGTTAGGTCGACCTCTACCTCTCTTTATATTATCGGCCCGCCTTAGAGCCCCACTACGCACCGGTGCCTCCGGAGGCCTACGTTGGACATGTCCAAACCATCTCAATCGATGTTGAACCAATTTCTCCTCAATTGGAGCCACTCCTACCTTATCCCGAATATCTTCATTCCGTACCCGATCCCTTCTTGTATGTCCACACATCCACCGTAGCATACGCATCTCCGCTACACTTAATTGTTGGACATGTCGTCTTTTTGTAGGCCAACATTCAGCACCATATAATATTGCCGGGCGAATCGCGGTCCTATAAAACTTACCTTTTAGCTTTTGTGGCACCCTCCGATCACAAAGTACGCCAGATGCTTGACGCCATTTCAACCAACCGGCTGAAATTCTATGCCTAACATCTTCGTCAATCTCGCCATCCTTCTGTAGCATCGATCCTAAGTATCGAAAAGTATCCTTCTTGGTCACCACCTGGCCATCGAGGCTAACATCTCCGTCCTCATGTGTAGTCAAGCTGAAATCGCACCTCATGTACTCGGTCTTGTTCCTGCTAAGTCTGAAACCCTTTGACTCTAACGTGTACCTCCACAGTTCTAACTTCCTATCAACCCCCGTTATGATTCTAATCTCTTTAAAAATTATTGCAGTATTACATGGACAAAAAGTATGTGGAGACTATACTTCCTTATTGAACGTTGCTACAGATCACGTGAGCCTGTCCTTCTTGTTGGTGAAACGGGTGGTGGGAAAACAACTGTTTGCCAGGTTTTAAGTGCTGTCCTTGGATTGAAGTTGCACATTTTGAACTGCCATCAGTATACTGAGACTTCTGACTTCATTGGGGTTCGTTGCCATCTCTAAATCTTGTCTATGAATCTATTTTTCACTGTTACCATTGTCTGTGCATTGAATATGCTCACCAGCATTATGATTGCAGGGCTTTTGTCCTATACGCGATCGCTCAAGAATAGCACTGGAGTTCAAACATCTTGTTGCAAAGATCAGACAGAATAAATTATTTGTTGATGTTGCAGGGGACATGGTATGTTCTTTGGTTTTAGCTTGCGGTATAGTTTATAGCTTATAAACTGTAAAAGTGGCATAACTGATTTAAATTTTGTATAGCTGATTGAAACTGACATAGCTGGAGCTGATAGCATCATCGGTCATCTGAATGAAATACTTGAGAGATACAGAAAAGAGAAACATCTCTTACTGGAAGTGTCAGCCCAAGATTTTGATGCCTTGGAGCAAATTATGTCGGATCTGATGCATCTCCACAAGAAGTGGCAGGCAATTTTCCTTTGGCAGGATGGGCCACTTGTGCAAGCAATGAAGGACGGTGACCTTTTCCTTATTGATGAAATTTCTTTAGCTGATGACAGTGTACTTGAACGGCTGAACAGTGTTCTAGAACCTGAAAGAAAATTGGTATGCTCTTTTATAATGTGTCATTTTCTTTTTGGACAGTGCTTTTTTTAAAAAAATTCTATTGAGTGACTGAGGAGGCTAATCTTGTGCAAACTAAAAGTAACCAAACCTGCCCTGTTTTGTTCTTGTTGTGCTCTGTCCAATTATTGTACTTGGAACATGTTGCTTTACTGGTTTAGGAACATAATCAGGAATCCTGGATTCTTTTGTTTCATGTTTCTTGCTGTGAGAGATTTCAGATCCACCAATGATGGGAACATAGTCTATAGCAGTGTGTTTTGTGAAATACTTTTTCTGTTTATTAGTGTAAGGCATATGCAAATGATTCTTTTTTCCAATCTGAATTTCACCCTTAAATTTCTTTAAAATATATCGGCCTCTTTGTATAAAATCAACATCACATTTTGCAGGCTTTGAAGTGGTTATCAGTTTTATATGCTAGCAAGTAGATGATTGACTGGTTAAAAGTTAGATGGTCTGACCTTTTCAAATCAGATAGGCGTAGGGTATTGTTTTAGTTGCCTACCCTGTTTTCTTTGGGTCTTCAGCATGTACACTTTGCTTGGTAGTTTTAAGTTCTATATATCATCTAAATTTCTATGAGACGGAATCCTTTATCTATTTAAAGTCATTGACATTGTTGCAGTGACACCGATTACAGGCTTGTTTTTACCTTAGTTAAATATTTCTATGTGATCATCATGTAAAAGTAGATAATGTACCTACCAGAACAATTTTAGCAACTATCATCACTTTAATAGTTTAATTGTTCGTTTTAAATGTTAAAGCCCTCATTCAATGGAGCTTGTTGTATGATCAATAGCCTAATTTATGTTGTTGCTTGCAAACATATACCATTGTCTCTTATCGTGTCTTGGCCAGTTTCCTAGCCTTTTCAGGTGTGGAACTGGTCTGTAACTTGGTCCTTTTCTCTCTTAAATACAAATATAAGCAGCTCTCCTACGTGTTCTAGAAAAGTTGTTGATAGTGAATGATTCTGGTTTAAATAATTCAATTTGTGTTGTATAACTAGTATAGCTTTTGCTCATCCCACCATGCGTACACTCAATCACGCAATTAGTGTATATAATCTGGTTTTATTGTTTCTTTTTGACTCATTCTATTGATTTTTTTTTTTATCAAACTTCAGTTCTATCTATGTTTACATGTGCCTTCTTTATCGTTGTAGTCACTGGCCGAGAAAGGAGGTTCCGTGCTAGAGAAGATCGTGGCACATCCAAACTTCTTTATTCTAGCAACAATGAATCCGGGTGGTGACTATGGAAAGAAAGAGCTTTCACCTGCATTGAGAAATCGATTCACAGAATTGTGGGTTCCTGCTGTTACTGATGTTGATGAACTCAAGAGCATAACTTTAGGAAGGTTCACCAAACCTCAGCTCTCTTGCTACAGTGATTGCATCGTTAGCTTCTGGAATTGGTTCAACCAGCTGCAGATTGGACGAATGCTCACAATACGTGACTTGCTGTCGTGGATTTCATTTATTGATGTGACTGAGCAAAATCTTGGGCCGCAGCAATCTTTGATGCATGGATTATTTCTTATTTTACTTGATGGGCTTTCATTGGGAGTTAATGTTTCTAAAACTGACGCTGCTGAGTTGAGAAGTACTTGCTTATCCTTTCTCCTAGAACAGGTGCAGAAGGTTGAGGGAAAAGAATTAAACCCTTCCTTAAGTGATATAAGCATATATGGTTGGGGTGACAATATGAGAAAGGCAGATCTGAATCCTGATAATTTGGAAGACCATTTTGGCATTGCACCATTTTATATTGCTAAAGGTCATTTTGCTTCTAAGCAACTGGACTTTGAAATAATGGCGCCCACTACGAGTAAGAATGTTATGCGAGTTTTGCGTGGTATGCAGCTACCCAAACCTATTCTTCTAGAAGGTAGTCCTGGAGTTGGGAAAACAAGCTTAATTGTTGCACTGGCTGCATTCTCCGGCCATGAGGTTGTGCGAATAAACCTATCTGAGCAGACAGACATGATGGATCTTTTAGGTTCCGACCTGCCAGCTGAAGGTGTCAATGGAATGGAATTTTCCTGGTCTGATGGTATTCTTCTTCAGGCTTTAAAGAATGGAAGCTGGGTTCTGTTGGATGAGCTCAATCTCGCTCCACAGTCCGTCTTAGAGGGTCTGAATGCCATTTTGGACCACCGTGCTGAGGTCTTTATACCAGAGCTTGGTCAAACATACAAATGTCCACCGTCATTTCGTATCTTTGCATGCCAGAATCCTTCGTCACAAGGTGGTGGACGTAAAGGCCTTCCCAAGTCATTTTTGAATCGCTTCACCAAAGTTTATGTTGACGAGTTGTCAGAGGAAGATTATTTATTCATTTGCAAATCACGATATTATCCATTAATCTCCGAAAGCCTCCTTCGAAATCTTATTCGATTTAATAACAGGCTCTTTATGGATACCATGGTTCATAGGAAGTATGGCCAAGAAGGCTCTCCTTGGGAATTCAACCTCCGTGACATTATCAGGTCTTGTGAGATGATAGCAGGTTCTCAAGATATTTCAAATGATGACTGCTTTCTAAATACTGTCTACCTTCAACGAATGAGAACCACGATTGATCGGCATGAAGTTGTAAGATTATTTGAAGAAGTCTTCCAGAAAAAACCGAGTATTTATCAATCAAAAAGGCTTTATGTGAGTCGAGATCACTTAACTGTTGGAAGCGCATCTATCATAAGGAATAACTTCCAATCATGTAAAGTTCTGAATGATCAACTAAGCATATTTCCTGGTAGCCTTCATGGCCTCGAAGCTGTGATGCACTGCATCCATCAAGGTTGGCTGTGTATTCTTGTTGGCCAAAGTTCATCTGGGAAAACCTCATTAATCCGCTTACTTGCTCAGTTATCTGGAAATACACTAAACGAGTTGAATCTGTCGTCTGCAACTGATGTCTCAGAATTGCTTGGATGCTTTGAGCAGTATAACTTCTTTAGGCACTATAAAGCAGTCATATCACAAGTTGAGCACTATGTTGATATATATTTCAGTCTGAGCATGGATATAAAGTGGAGGAGTCTAATTCTAGAAAGGAAAGGTTTGTTTGCGAAATGGTTTGAATTTGTGGCCGACAAAAAGTTGTCATCAGTTAGGACTTCAACAATGATTGAAATGAGTAGGAATGCGTCTTTGCCATCATTATGTTTACTTACTGAAATAATTGAGCAGATGAAGAGTGATCTGGAAATGTTTGACTTGCCCATTTCATTGACAAGAGATGATTTGTGTAAAACATTGAAGTCCATGTCCAAGTTGCAGCAGAATGGATCTGCACACCAACCAGTCAAATTTGAATGGGTTGCTGGAGATTTGATTAAGGCCATTGAAAGTGGTGAATGGATTGTTTTGGACAACGCAAATTTTTGTAACCCTACTGTATGGTCCCTAAATTTCACTCCCTTTGCCTTTTGCCCTGTTATATTTACTTTTGCTGATTTTACTATTTTGTGTGCTCTGTTAGGTACTTGATAGGATAAATTCATTGGTTGAGCAAGAAAGGTCCATTGTAGTCAATGAATGTGGTCTTGTTGATGGGACTCCTGTTGTTCTCAAGGCTCACCCGAAGTTCCGGATGTTTTTGACTGTCAATGCAAAATACGGTGAAGTTTCAAGAGCCATGCGTAATAGGGGAGTGGAGGTATTTCTGATGGACCAAGATTGGAATATGGATGGATGTATCAGTGCGCCTGGTGATAATGAGAGGAAGAATGTGATTAGGTTTTTAATTTCTTGTGGAATTCCAAGACTGGAACTGATTTCATCAATGGGTGAAGCGCACATGTATGCAAAAGCTGCCGGGTTACGTCTTGGTATAAACATTACCCTTCTTGAGGTCACACGATGGGTTCAACTGTTTCAACAACTTCTTATTAAGGGGAATCAGTTTCTTTGGAGCTTGCATTTGAGTTGGGAACACACGTACTTGCCATCTTTGGGTGAAGTTAACGGATCTGATATTGTGGAGGAAGGAAAAAATAGGTTTTTGACTAATATTGATGTGTCTGATGTGGATGAGAGAAAAATGAGATTTTTGACCGATTTTGATGGTTCAACTGGTTTGCATTCTGGGTTTTCTTTGTCGTTGCCTGGTGGTTGGCCAATGGAACTAAAACTAAGGGATTTCATTTGGTATTCAAAAGAAACTTGTGTGAGAAGAAATTGTATGTATCTGCAGTCACTGGGTGCGCAGTATGCTGCTTATCAGATAAGCAAGTTGAAGCATAGTTCGTCTTTGTTAGGTCCTACAAGTAACATCCACCCAACTATTCTTCCCATGCGAAGCTTATGCGAATCGCAGTTCCCAACCTCTTCTGGCTATAGTGAAAAGAACATGATAACTCGGCCATTCAATTCAGATTTAGCTGATCTGATGCTTTTCTTTGCTGCTAACTGGGTAATGGAGCAATCTACAGAAGCCAATCTTGAACTGTATGGCACATGGTTCAACTGGTATAATTGCCTGGTTCAGCCTTATTGCAACTTCTTTGAGAGCTATGCTTGTATTCTAAAGCAAGAAACGGAGCATCCAATTTGGCATAGCATCCTTGAATGTTACAGGGAGATAGTTGGTTATCACAAGATCAAAACTCAGGATATTCCATTGCTTTCAAAGCTGCTGCTTGATATATCTGATTGTGACGCACTTAAAGCTTGCCGGAACCGACTTGATGAGTCTCTCAATTGGTTGAGGTTGCTGCAGCTTACGTTGCAGCAATGGCAACTTGAGACAAATTATCCTGATCTTGCTGCTATGAAAACTACTTTGTTACCAGCATTGAAATCTCTTAGATGCTTGGAGGACAAAGTACTTAAGATGGTTGTGGAATCTAAACAGGATCGACCGATATATTCTCGTCTACTTGATTATCACAGATCAGTTTGGAAGATGATGACTTTGTCTCAGTATGAGGGCTTACCATTTGTTTGGAATCTTTTGAGGAAAGAAGTACTAATGCTGCAAAAAAACTTCCCTGTAGAAGTTGGTGTTTTTTTGGTAAGTTATCATCGTTTTATTTCTTTATGAGTATAATATTACTAAGTGATCATAAGATGACAATCTCAACCGTGCAGATGGAAAGCGTCAATCTCAGCAATCTCCAAGAATTCAACTTTCGGTACGTCGAACCGACTTTGTGGGTTTATGGCGGTCATCCTCTTGTGCCATCATCTTCCGAGATCTTCTACAAACTGCAAGAAATTTTGGCCTTCTGTGCAGTTTTGTGGCCAAGGAGGAACCTTATAAATGGACATCTTGGTGGTATGTGTTTGAATATATTTTTGGTTGCTAAAATTTGTACACCCTCTGTCCTTTTATTGTTGATGTCTGCAATTTGAGCGCTGTTAAAGGACGGAGGTATTATATCTAGCTTGTCATAATAACCTAATTGCCCTATATCACTTTCAGATAAGGAGCAGTTAACTAATGCAGTGGTATCAGCTAACCGGGATCTTAGGCGCCTTGTGATGGAAGGTACTCCTATATATCCAGTAGATTGTGTAGTGTTAAGTGTGCTTTTTTAATATCTTTTACAGCACCACCTTTAGTAGACAGGAATGCATTTTTTACTTGAAAGACAGGAATGAATTTCCTTACTTATTCTGTGACCTTTTTATATCAAGGTGTCTCTATGGCTTCTTTTGTTTCATCTAAGAGTGAGGAAGATATTTCAACCACTGCTGCCCATCTGGATGAAGTTCACAAGGTTTGTCTTCAATCTCTGTGATATCTTTTATGCAAACGTTTTTTATAATTGCATTTTTTTCTTCATGCAGAGTCTTGCTAGAAAGGTTGACTATGAACAGAGCAATCTAGAATTGTTCAAGACTGCAACCACAGAAGTTAAATTCTGTTGCACAGTGTCATCGGATTCTCTGTGTAACACTTACTGTTTTCATGGCTGGTTAGCGAGTCTTCCCTTGCTCAACTTGAAGAGCTTAAACTTGGATGCTCTTTTACTGCAAGAGTTATCCAAATGTCCACAGAAGGAATCTTCTAAAGCCCATGAGGTCCTTGTTACTTCTTTTTGGTTCCCAATGTTGCTCATCATTGTCCATATGTTTCTCTGCAAGACTTGAATAGATTTTATCATTAAACTATGAGAGATGACATGTGTAGTTTAGTATATTCATCCTCCATTTCTGTATACAGAGGGAATCGATTTATTTTAAAGGAATATCCAGGAGGGAATTGAAAAGTTAATGAAACCAAGATAACGGTAATAATGTCATGGGAACAAGAGAGATTTATAGTATGGGTGGGTGTTTACTAATGTTGAAGAGAGCAAAAACCAATGAGGTCTAAAGAGAGAGAGGTCATCAAATCTGCATGCATGCTTTGAAACATGGTCACAAAACTATAGCCTTCTTTTCAGAAAGGATTAAACCTTCCTTTTGTTAAACAGATCATTGCAAATTCTGAGTGGCTACTTAAGTATGCTATGGATTACTCGTTGGCGTCATCTTCAAGATCCCCTCTGGAGTACATTCAACATCAGATCATTTTGTGGATTCATCAGGCCTGGGACACTGTTGATAATGGTAAAAGGGGGATCTTTGTATCTCGTGATACCTCATTTTAGTTTTTGTATAGGCATATTGTTTACAATTTGATACTCTCGTGCAGTGCACATACAAGTTGCTAATGTGATTCTTGAAATGTGGTACAACTATCACTCTTCTCTGTGGATTTACTGCTCTGGAAGCCCAAAGGTATCTCTTGCTACAGCAAGCATTACAATCGGTAATTTTGTTAAGTCAATCAAGATTTTTGCTGCATTGATTTGCTTTCTTTTCAGGGTCTGTATTCAGTCACACATGATGAACCCTGCGAGCTGGCACACCTGACAAAAATGGATGCCATCAATACTGTTATGTATGTCTAAACATTTTCTCCATTTGTTGTTGTTATTTCCCTCCTAGACACCCTCAGTTGAAAATTTTGTTTGAGGCTGTTTTATAATTGTTGTGCTGTGCTTCCCTTTTATTGCCTATTGCTGGAAGGTGTCATCTGATATATGTAGAACTTCTTCAAAGATAATTATTTGAACTTTTATTTCCTGTCCTTTTCTCTGCAGGCAACAGGATTTACGTGTGGTAGATTATCTAAAGAACTGTACAATGCTCAGAATTTCAGCTACAAACCTCTGGGAAGGTGTCTCTTATGTAGGGAATCTAGTGGGCAATCTCCACTCTGCTGCTGAGTCCCTCTTTAAGCAGGTAATGGTCAATTCATCTCTCTTTGTTTTTAAGGTTTCAAGCACCTTGTTTTGACATATTCATTTCTTATAATCTATTGTAGATTATATTCGTCCATAAGAAGCATTTTAATGAAGAAGACTACAATCAGTTGGAGACTGTCCTTCTCCAACAGACAAAACATTACCTAGAGGTTTGCACTTCATGCTTCTGATATGATCAATTTATGTATATCGCGTCAATTGGCGAATACAGACATATACATTTCCTAAATTAGCTAGCATATGTGAACACATTTAATTGGCCAGTGAAACTGTTGGTATATTTGGGGAACAATTTAGATGTTTAAACTGTTGAAATGCACTATGCTTACTTTGCGTTTGAGGAAAAAAAAACTATGCTTACTTTGGAACAATTGCTCTAAAGTTATAAGATGGTTTAAATCCCATTTTAGAGTTTTTCTCTCTACTGCATGACTTTATTGTTGGATGTCAGATTTTCAGCATAATTGTTGCACTTCATGATAAAGCTCTTTTTCTTTGTTGCAAACTAACAACAGTAAATCCCTCTTGATGTTTTATTCTGGAAACAAATCCCTCTGATGTTTTATTTTGATCATGACATTTGGTTCTTCCGGATTTTTTCTGTAGCCTACCCGAACTTGCTTGGGATTAAAGGCTTTTGTTGTTGTTGATGATGATGATGACGTTTCATTTTGTTGGTGCTACTTGTTTTCTTGACCTTCTTTCTCCCTTGCAGAAAGAAGACCTAGTCTCTGTTTGTGCACTCGTATCATCTTCAAGTCATGGAGTATTGGCATCACTCTCAGGATCAGATAATCTCATAGAGTTCTTGCTTAGGGATTTGTATTCGCCTTACTCTCGTGGTATTCCTTTTTATCTTCACTCCACAAACTTGAATCTTATTCAAGCATAGTTTTGAAATTTGGTGTCAACGCTGTTACTGATGTATTTTTAACTGCCTTCTGTTCTGCAGACTCTTTCTTGCACACTGGGGCAGCCTGGTTGCATCTTGGAGAGTTGCGCTTCCGGTTATTGTTGAGCTCATACCGCCCAGATCCTGTGTTTGAATCTGCTTATGAACATTCTCATATTTGTGAGAAGATTTCACTCATGGAGCTTGAGGGAAAGGTATAGCTTTACTTGTATTCTGGTGCAGAACTTGAGTTTCATCTATATAATGATGAACAGAATAAATATAAGAAATCTCTGTGGCCTGCATAATCAGTTTGAGCTATGTGGTTTAGTGTAAAGATGAATTGCTGTATTCTATCCTAGAAGATTAAGTCGTATGTTGACATTGTTATTGTTTGTCTTAAAACCTAGTGATATTTTGTAACATTATGTTAATAAATGTATAAATGCTTTTCTTTATTACAGATTCGTCATGACTGTGAAGAATTAGCTGGCTTCACCTCCTCTGAAGATGGAGAACAGAAGTTATTGCAAGATCTTAAAACCAAAGAGAAAGATATCCGAGCGAAGGTTATATATTCCTGCTTCATGCTTGTATTAGTTTTTAGCAATTTCCCGTGATATGGTTCCTTAAATAACAATGGATTTCATGGTGCATGTCTTGTCTGTTTATGTTTTAGCAGTTTGCTCTTGCCAATTAACAGTATGAGTCCCCATAACGACACTTTTTAAAACAAATAATTATTGACCTTGGAAACACTTGGTGAGTGGTTATAATTTAGATATGTTTTCTCTTGTTAGCCATGGTGGTTGTGTTTGAAGCAAATTTCTTGTTATTGAGAGTTATCTTGAGACAATCTGTAACCTGAAAGAAAATTATTCTCTGTTAATGAATCTTATAGTTTGGCTAATGTAATCTGTCCGTGCACCTTTCCTTGTCTGCAATTTGCAGGTAGTATTTCGACCTCGACAATCTAAGCATAAGAGTCTTGTTGCTGCATGCTTTGAGTTTGAGGAGCGACTATCTGATTGCAAGGACTTGTTATCTAACTTGAATTGCAAAGGAGTCGGGCAACTAGAGATTGACAGAGTATGCAATTGGCAGGTGAGATTTGTGGCACTGGTTTTGGTATCATTTGGCTGCAACCTGTTTACGCTCAGGGCTGTTTTATCTTCTGTCACTAATTTCATCTGTGCTGATGTCCTTGCAATTACTTGCGGCAGATAACATCCATGAACTTTATCAAGAGGCTAACTGAAGAGTATGAGGAGTATGTTGATTTGATTCAACCAATTCAAGTTGCTGTATATGAAATGAAACTTGGCTTAGCAATTGCTCTAGCTGGTTCTCTTGAGAGAGAGTATTTAAAAAAGATTAAAGAAGACGATATGGAAAGAGTACTGGTATGCCATTTACAGTTGATTAATTATACATGATTATGGTATGATTTAAGTATGTAGTTGTTTAGAAGTTCACTACCTATAGAGTTTTAGACAATTGTGGTTATTTTTCTTTAGTTTGATTTTTTTTCATTTTACAAATACTACTGTACATATCAAACAATAGTTCTTAATATGTAGCTATCAATGCCATCTGTTTTACATTTTTGTGGCTATTCTCGTTGATTTATGAAGCTGATGGTGCTACTTTTTTACGTTTTCTTTCCTGCAGGACACAGTTTATGCTTTTATGCAGTTTCCCTCTGGTTTTGTCACTGGAAGGGTTGTTAGTGATAGTGACATTACAGATTTAATAAATTACACAATTGATGATCAGCCAAGGCAATATTGTAATTTTGATGATGTAGACATATTCAAGAAGCTTGCTACTGTGTCAAGTCAGTTGAATGTTGGCAAAGTGGATAATGGGGTTAGCACATTGCAATTTCTCCTTTTTATTCTATTCTCATGCAGCTTCACTTATCATTTGTCTTTTGTGTACTAATTCCAGAAGTCCCATTCTGAGATGCTAATTTCTTTAAATCATATTTCTTTAGTAAGAACAACATATTGTGTCAGTTGTTCCCTTATTATGGATAAAACATCATATCAGGTATGTAATTATAGTCAATTCTTATCGTGAATTTAAGCCCTTGGTAAAATGCTCGGTCCCTTATCACTTTTCTCATTTCAGTCCTTGAAGGTTACCTTTGATAATTTTACAAGCATGTGGATGGACATGAAATCTCATTTGAAGGCTAAAGAGAACGAGGAATCTCAGTATTATAGGTTCAGGTCTCGAATTATCGATATACAAGACATTTTTAAGGAAGATGTGCCATCACTTTTGGACATGGATACAGAAGGCAATGGTGTATTCGACAATGAAGAAAAATTAGAACATGAATTTTTCAGAATTACGGTATCCCTACATGTTCTGTTCCTGAAGGATTTCTCTACACAATTTGATATTTATTATTCACTTTGAAAATTGATTAAAAATTCTTTATTTATATTAGGAGAGAATTGATCAGGATGATGCTGTCGTTGAAGAGATTTGGGATCTCATACCAGAGTCTACTTTAAATTGTATTGTAACTATACATAACCAATTGTTTGGGTCCCCAGATCTTTTTGAGAAGGTATGCTAATTCAATATAGAAATATTACCCCGTAAAACCTGTTGTGTGTGAACATTGTATCTAAGAACCGTACTCATCGACAATTATTTGACACATTGCTTTCTTAATTTTTTTTTCTATATTGAATTTAGGAGATAAGAGTCAAGAGTTGTAAGGAACTACCATATATTTTTTATATGTTATTGCGTACATTTTCATGCCTTATCGTTAATTTATTTTAATTGGTTTCTTTCAGCCGAACAAATGCCAAATCAGTGATGCACAGAAAATTCAGTATTTCATAGAATCATATGAACTGGGAACAAGAGTACTGAAAGGTAAGTACCGTGGAGCTTATTGTTTCAAATAGTGCTCTGTGTAGAACTTGACTTACTTGGTGTTACTTTATTCAGACCTACCGGAATTAACTTGTTCTATGCTTGACGAGAAGCTCATGCCTGAGCATCTTTTTCGTATTTGTCTGGAATATCATCGAACTTGTGCGCCTTCTCCAGACTACAGTTCTTATAACGCTTACAAGGTCTAACATCATTCAGATTGTGCCGTGTTGTCCATTGGTTCCTTCCAATTTATTTAATACTCTTGTTGCAGGACCCAAATCCTTCTGTGTTCTTCAAAATGGTTGAGCCATTAAATGCACTTCAAGAGAAAGTTAGATGCTATTTAGATGAATGGCCTGATCATCCAGGCCTTCTGAAAATATTGGACATAACTATATCCCTTTTATCAATGCCCCTATGCACGCCACTTTCGAAGGTCTGTTATCAAACAAATGTTTGCTTATACTAATATGTTTCCATGTTCTAAGTTGTCCCTTGGTTTTGTTGCGTCATTAAGGCCTTGCTTGGACTGCAACTGCTAGCAAGGAAAGCTCAAACATTGCAGGAAAATGACCCCAAATTCGTTCTAAAAGGTAAATGTCTCTCCACTAACTTTTGAGTGTGCTTTCTCTAGTGTAAATGCATATGTATCGAGTTGTGTAGTTTGCCTCCTTTCAAGGAAAATAAGCATGGCTTTACTCTATTTTAAATAATTTCTCTTTAATCTTCTTGGGTATTATATTTTTTTTTCATTTATGGTGCTGACTGGTGACATGCTTACCATCACAAAATGAGTCTGGCAATTCTGTAAAACATTGTTCAGTCATCTTTATCTACATCTACTCCCCGCAGATCACCTGTCACCTGTATTCTTGCTGGTGTATTCATGGCAAAGGCTTGAGTTAGATTGTTGGCCTATACTGCTTGAGGAGGTCCAGGGAAAATATGAGGCAAATGCTGTAAAAGTGAGTTTTTAAAACTAATATGTGTCTACTGTTTCCTTGTTTTATCTTTTGTTCCTTATAGGATTTGTTTTCCCTTGCCAGCTGTGGTTTCCATTGCGAGCATTACTTACTCAGGATTTTGGTGTTCAAACGGATGAAGATTTATCCATTATCAAAAGGTATGCAACTATACATATGTTTCTGATCCTCCTTCCTACTTGTGTACATGATTCTAATTTTAATCTTGTCCATACATTCAGTGTTGAAGAGTTTGTTCAAACATCTAATCTTGGAGAGTTCAAGAGACGTTTGCATCTTCTCCTTGCCTTCCATGGCGAGATTTCTAGCGGTGTTTGTGTGGGTGCTTATTTAAGGTGAGGTCAATACCAAGTGTTTGCCTTGTTAGCTCAGTACAACTGTTGATATGATGTTTCTTTTCTTGTTGTAGTTATTTTTTTTATCTTGCTAATGACAAAATGTAACATTTTCCACTCATGGCAGTATCCCTGTGAAGAAAATCCAGAATATCCTGTATAATGTGTTTGGCTACTACATGCAGTTCCTGTCACTGTAAGTCACAATGTAATTTATGTGATGATCTCACCCTCCATGATTCTGATAGATTTTCCACAAATCCAGTGTTGTTGGGAAAATTGAAGCTGTTAAAGGATCCATTGAGAAGGAATTGAAGGATCAGGTTAAGCTTTACCGGTGGGAACAAGAACCATGTAGTACAGCTTCAATTGAAAATTTCAAGAGGACTAGGCAAAAGATTTTTAAGCTTCTGCAACGGTTTAATGTATGCATAGTCATCACTCATCTTTGATTTTTTTCAATTATGAAAAGCATTTATTTGTAAGATTGGTATGTGCATTAGCTGCATATTCCATTACTTTTGCTGTAAGAATATCAACACACATACACTGGTTTGTGACTAGTGAAATTTTAGGCACTTTCGTCACTACCAACTAACCTGTTATAAGCTAGGCTTGCTGCTCATCGAACAAAAATATTACATACACCTTTGATGTGCAATGTTTTGCTTTTGATAGGATATGTTACAAAAACCAGTCATGGTTGTACTGGATGAAGAAGCCAAATCAAGGAAAGTTCCATGTTGGCTTGATCCTCAGGGACCCGAATCTCAGTTTCCTGTTGACACTGAAAAATTTAACAACAGGTAACTTCTGAAGTTCATCAGATTTGCATTATTAATTCCTAATTATTAAACCTCTTTTTATATATTAATTGTTCTGTCTGCCAGGTTTTCATGGTACAGCAACTGGGCAGGTCAGACCTCTTTGTCATTGCAAAATTTGCAACATACAACTGGTACTGCCGTTGGAGTTCCTCCTGCCAAAGGTCTGCCCCACCAACGACCTCCCTTATTCTCTTTTCTCAGCCTCTCAATATGTGATACTGATTTGGTACAAATTGTTTTGTTGACAGAATATGAGGATGTGATTCACAATGTGAACCGTGGTCAGGATGAAACGGATCTCAATGACAGGCTGAAATTCTTTTGGGCTGCACTTGACAGAATTTGTGGGGCAGCTAATTTTTCTAATACGCTTAAACATGGGAAAAAGAACCAGAAGAAAACTGCTCTATCCAATCTGTTCAAAACTCTCGAGGAGTGTGGTCTATCAAAGCACAGGCCAATCGGTCATGAGGTACTTTTATGCCATCAAATTATAGCTCACCTTTTCTACAGTTCTGTAATGTTATACTGAGCAGAATATATAGTTTACCTTGACATTCCATGTACCCTGTTGACAAAAAAGGGTTTTTACGAACTGCAACTCTTATCTTACTTGCAGTGGGGAGATGATTTGGCTGCATCAAGTCCATTATTCTTGGAGAATTCATATGATACAGTACACTTGCTCCAGCTAGACTGCTCGCAGAAGACATCAGAAGATGTTAGTGTTCATTCAACACTCTTGAGCACAGCTAACTGGAAGCATGCAAATCAGCAATATTTCAAATGTTTGGCAATGATGCAACAACTTCGACAAGTTTCCTTCAAATTTAACAAAGATCTAGGTTTAGAGGAGGTCAGTTTTTTTCCCCGGATATTTTAGTTTTGATAAGCATAAATCAATTTCCCACTTGTCCCAAGATCAATATTTGGTTTTGATAAGCATAAATCAATTTCCCACTTATCCCAAGAGCAATATGCAGGTTAACAGGGCCACATCCTTCATGAATCATCTGTTGACTATTTTGTCTGACCAAAG
Source organism: Chloris gayana (assembly GCA_031894775.1). Taxonomy (NCBI): domain Eukaryota; kingdom Viridiplantae; phylum Streptophyta; class Magnoliopsida; order Poales; family Poaceae; genus Chloris; species Chloris gayana. The sequence goes on along the minus strand of JAUNZO010000272.1, from coordinate 333,652 downwards.
GCACCACGCTTATAATCTATTTAATCAGCTCAACAAGTTTCGGCATATTATCTTCTTGTTAGGTTCTGGAGGTACTTCTCAACTTCTGTTTTTCCTTTTAGAACATAAAATGTATAAGCTAACTTACGTGTAATCCTTTATAGGAGGGAGGGAATCTCTATCATCATGTCAAAATGTGTTATTAAACTCCATGTGGGACCAAAAGGTAGGGTTCTGCTGCATAAGTTTTTCAAGTTAATTTAGAGTTTCAATGCATCTTTTGCCAAGTCTATTCACTTTTTTTCCATAATATGTTTGCTAATGCATCTTTTCGTTCATTTCTATTCAGAAATTATTTGATAATATACTGGCTATGATCACGGACGCCAACTTGCTGCTCAGAAGCTTCAAGGACTGTCATTATTCCTCCTGTGACAACTTTAAAGGAGAAGTTGCCACCGTGTCAACTTTTCTTGTAAAGTTCATTCCGAAATTTGCTAAATCTAAGGTAACATCTTGTATATCTTTTTCTCTTATGGCTTTCACCTATCTTCAGCTACGGCTTATTGCAAGCCATGTCAAACACGGGTCTTACTTTGAGTCTCACACAATAATCTGAATCCAATGAACACTGAGGAAGTCAGTTGCAGTTTTGCGTCAAAATCGTATGCTCTGCTTCCATGTTCATGCTTATCATTTTAAGTGATTACAACTAAACCAATTTGTATACACGCAGTATGGCTTAGCCAGGTTCTATGCATTTTAAATGATAATAAGTAACAACCTTTTTGCAGGATTTATTGGATAAATACTTGCTCGGATCCAATAATATATTTGCTGGTGCTCATAAGAATATGCCTCTTGCTACAAGAGAGATGGAGCAACTTGTTACTGAGAATTGCAAGCTTATAGATTTTCTACGAAAAGATTTGCAGGTTCTATTCAACCATGATATTTCAGTGACATCTGTAAAGAAAATTCTTCTCTCCCGGTTGGAAGAATTACTGGATAAGGTGTGTGTTATGCAGATGAATGCTGAATATTCTTTTTCTCTTTCACCTGTGATTCATGGGTGCTTAAATACGTTTCACTGCTATAGGGCAAGGTGGCAATTGGGAACACCAAAGAAGCTAATGAACAAGATCATAGACTATGCTCTGATGTTCTACAAAAGCTTGAAGCTTCATATGCAGAAATTTTGAAGGAAACCTTTGTTCTAGCTCATGGCATTGTAGGGAAGCTAACTGATCTTGAAACATCAAATATTGGAGATGAAGTTTCATCAGTGGGGACTATTACATCCTGGAAGGATATTTTGCAGTCATATGCTGTTAATCTCAAATTGGACCATATCTGTGATACCAGTGAAAAACTTTGTCATATAGTGGTTTGTTCCTTTACCTTTTACACCGTAGTATGTTTTCATAAACTGTATTATAGTGTTTATACCATCTGATTTCAATTGTTCGTTGACAGAGGAAACTGGTTGGCTATAAACCTGAGATGCGTGATAGCATAGAGGTCCACTTAACACATCTTCATGCTTGGCTGGGTGTGATACTGTCATCAGCAGAAGGAATCCTTTCTGAACTCTTAGAAGCTCACAGAACGGTAAGTACTAAATGTTTGGACGACAGTAGGGGAGGATGGTAAAATTTTTCTTATACCTTTTTTCCCTTTGTTTTCTTATGGTCTTTTGTCGTTTTGGTTTCAGACATCAGAAGTGACTCATGGACTCGGGGACCTTTTAATTTATATATTCTCTGAGGGGTTTGGTTCCACAGAAGATATAACTGAAGACTCAGCTGATGAACGTCAGCAAGATGCAACTGGAACAGGCATGGGTGAGGGTGAAGGTCAAGAGAGTGTAAGCTCAAAAATTGATGATCCATCACTAATTGATGGAACGGAAAACGAAAAGGTAGTGTGCTTGATTAATTACTTCTATCTCAGTTCCTGAATTAGTTCCTTTGACGCTAAACTTCTTTCATGTAAAGCAGGAAGCTACGTGTAAATCAGATCAACCTCCTAAGAATGATGATAACGCAATTGAAATGGAAGAGGATTTTAGTGGAGAATTGTCTGACATTTCCGAGGATCCTGAAGGCAAGGACTCTGGTGATGAAGATGAAGATGTTGATTTGGATAATCAGATGGGTGATACTGGCGATGCAAGTGAAGTAGTTGGAAAGAAGTGTTGGGATAAAGATGAAGATGATGATCCTAAGACATCCACTGAGAAATATGAGTCTGGTTCGTCAGCCAAAGGAACAGAACAAAACGACAGGGAAATGAGAGCTAAGGATGATTCTGTTGAAGATCAGGATCCTATGGAAACAGATTGTGAGGAGCAAGGGAAAAATAGTAATTTGGAAGATGAATCTAGTCCCTGTGAGGAAACTGATCCAAATACTGATGATGTCATGAACAAAGATGATGCATATGATGACCGAACAGGACCTGAACTCCCAGAGCCAGAAAATGATTTCAAAGATGTTGACATGGAGGAACAAGAACAAAATGACCAGGGAGATGATGACACGGAAGAGATTGATTCAGAAGAGGCACGACAAGCAGAAGTGGAACAGGATGCAACCGATGATATGGAGGAAGGAGATACTGCACAACATGGTGACAACGCCGTAGATAATGAAGGGGAGCATGTTGAAGATGCAAACATGGAGACAAATAATATCGATAAACACATAGATGAGACTGACTCCCTCATGCATCCTTCACAAAGTTTACAGCCTGATAATTTGCTAGACTCTAACAGAGAATCTGAAGCGAACTTGGCCAACAGCAACGATATGAACAGTACAGTTGCTCCTTCAGCTAATTTTTCTGGTAATGAACTGCCCAATCTTGATATATCTATGCCCAATGCTGGTGATGATTCAAGATTATTATCCAACTCAAAGCCAGAGATGCAAAATGATGCTCCACAATCGCACATGAAGCAGACAAATCCTTTGAGGAGCATAGGAGATGCAATGGAGGACTGGAAAGAACGGGTGAGAGTCTCAGCTGATACCCAGGATAATCAACCAGAAAATGATCATATGGATGATGATAATGCTACTGAATTCCGTTATGTGCCTGAGGGTGAACAGAGCACCTCTCAGGCATTGGGAGCTGCAACTGCTGATCAAATAAATGACGATACACAAATCAAACAAGACTTTATGGAAGATGAAACCCATGTGAGGAAAGAATTGACTGATGAGATAAAATCTGGAGATGATAAAAAACCTGAAGTGCCCCATCTTCAAGCTTCACAAGCACCTAACAGCAAGTCCAAAAATGACAACGGGTTAGAGGCTAGAGACATTCATGCTGACACATCTGTCCAAGATTTTGGGGAAATCGGAAAAAACAATACCTCTGTGGATCTTGTTTCCTTCAAACGCCCCCAGTCGATGACAATACAACCCTACTGGATGACCTAACCATTGACTGTGAATTACCTACACGGATGGATCTGGACTTCAATGGTGCCCAAACACAAAACGCTATAATTGACTGGAAAAATCTTGAACTTGCAACAATGAAATTATCGCAAGAATTGGCTGAGCAATTGCGCCTGGTCCTGGAACCCACTCTTGCAAGTAAGCTTCAAGGAGATTACAGAACTGGAAAGAGAATAAACATGAAGAAGGTACTTTTGTTTTCAATGAACTTAACTCATACTTTTGCGTGTTGTCTTCCCCCTTCCATGGGATGAATAACAGATGTTGACATGAATATTTTTTTCCTTTCAGGTTATTCCGTACATTGCAAGTCATTTCCGCAGGGATAAGATATGGCTGCGACGGACAAAACCCAATAAACGGAATTACCAAGTGGTTATTGCTATTGACGACTCGCGTAGTATGTCTGAGGGCAAGTGTGGAAAAGTTGCAATTGAGGCGTTAGTTACAGTTTGCCGTGCTATGTCACAGCTTGAGGTTGGACAGTTTGCTGTTGCAAGTTTTGGGAAGAAAGGAAATGTAAGAGTGTTACATGATTTTGACCAGGTCTTCAATGGAGATGCTGGAGTAAATGTAAGTTGATAAAGGTGCCCATTTGCTTACTTTTGTGTTCATCGTGATTTTTTTAAAAACTGACAACTCTTACTATGGTTCTTGCTCCGGTTACAGATTCTCTCTAGTTTGTCCTTTGAGCAAGACAACAAAATTGAAGATCAGCCAGTTGCTGATCTCTTGACGCATCTTAACACAATGATGGACACTGCTGTGGCGAGGGCACGTACTCCATCAGGTCAAAATCCGCTTCAGCAACTTATACTGATAATATCAGATGGCAAGTTCCATGAAAAGGTATGTCTATTTCTCATCAATTTCGCTTGTAACCACAATGTTTGCCAATCCCTTGGTTCTAAGGTTTGGCTCGGACAGGACAATTTGAAGCGCCATGTCAGAGATGTTCTAAACCGGAAGAGGATGGTCGCATATGTTCTCCTGGATAATCCTGCGGATTCTATTGTGAATATGCAGCTAGCAAACTTTAAGGAAGGTGTTGGGTTAACAATTGAGAAGTACATGGATTCCTTTCCATTCCCGTACTATGTCATGTTGAATAACATTGAAGCACTTCCTCGCACACTGGCTGACTTGCTGAGACAGGTATGGTGTAACACATTTAATTTCATGTACCAATTGGATGATGCCCATCTTATTGTTTTATGTTGTGCAGTGGTTCGAGCTCATGCAGAGCACCAACGAGTGATCTTGATCTTGCGGGGACGTCAGATGACCAAATTTTGGGATGCCATTGTGCCTCGTTGTATATATAGGATTAGTGTACCTTCTTTTTATTTTGTTATTGACCTACCACATTTGTGTCAGGCCTTGTAAAAAATATACCACAGTTCCTTGAAAATTAAAGCTGAGAAAACGAAAGTGATTTTGAGGATGGCATTGAATTTTTTTGCGCATTGTTTAGCTTTGTGCTTCTTCATCGTTTGCCGTGATAGTAGTTCTTACTATCACGGAAAATGCTCAAATGAATTCAAGCAATACCAACATTCGGTTGTTACTGCCGCCAATTTTAATGGGGAATTGTGGTCGTTCTGTGGTTTCGCGGCATTCGATCGGGTGGTTCAAAGAAACGGAAGGTAAATAACGTTTGATATCATTTTCTTTTGGACAGAATTTGCACGGGGAAGAAACCTAAGTAGGTGTGTTCGTTCCTGCACTCTAAAATTTAAGATCGTCACATCAAAGTAGAATCTTACTATTTATAAATATTTCGATCAATTTAATGACAAAACCCTATTGACAGATTGGTGCTAATTTTCGAGATAAATCTAATGAGCTCAATTAATTTATGTTTTGCTAAAGTGATGCTATAGTAACCATCTTCTCATTACGACTTAATTAACATCATTAGATTCGTCTCATGAATTAGTCTAGAGACCTGTAATTTATTTTATAATTAAACTTTATTTAGTATTCTTCAATAGTAAGATTTTTTTGATGTGACAGTTATAAGGCTACTCCTAACGGGGAGTTTCATTTTATTGTTTTCAAGGTGCCATATAAGCAACAAGGGTGAATGAAATACCTAATGCAATGCATAGTTTCATTTTATTGTTTTCTAGGTAACAAATGTAAGAGAGAAATGTCTTGAAAACAAGTATAGAGATGGTTTCATCTAGATGAAACCCCTTTCTTCTCTCTCCTTATTAATTTCCTGCCACATCAATGAAAATTGCTATACGATGAATCTCATTTATTGAAAATAAAACTCCCATTGTGAGTAGCCTAAAATTTAGCTCTCTAAAATTTAAGACTGTCACATCGAAGATAATCTTATTATTTATGAATATTTCGATCAATTTAATGACAAAACCCTATTGATAGATTGGTGCTAATTTTCGAGATGAATTTAATGAGCTTAATTAATCTATATTTTACTAAAGCGATGCTACAATGAATCGTCTTCTAATCACGACTTAATTAATCTCATTAGATTCGTCTCAGTAAATTAGTCTAGAAGCCTGTAATTTGTTTTGTAATTAAACTTTATTTAATACTCTTAAATAATAAGATTCTTTTTGATGTGATAGACTCTAAAATTTAGACCCAGACACACCCTTAAATCGGTTTAATGAGGGACACCGCTGAGCTGGCGACGTGATCCGCCCGATCTGACGTGTACCGGTAATCCTCATCCGCTGCAGAAGCATCTAACGGCCCACGCCCCCACCCATATTTCCGCCGCCGACTTTTCTTGTCCCAAAAAACCACTCGTCGTCCCGTGGGCGCGTTAATCAACTTGGCGGAATGATTATTGATTGATGACGACGGTCGGTTCGTTTAACCCGGCGGCCGCTGTGCTGTGAATGACCCATCAGCGCGTTGAACCTGGATGGCGGCTGTACCTTTTTTTTATCCAGCTGTTTGCAGCGTCCAAGCGAAAAAACAAGTCCCTCTTGCGTGCCCACACAAGGCATGGACATGGACGGCTCCTGCTCCCAGCGTGAGCGAGGACTTGTTTCGTGCCCCTATATAACCGGCCGGCCCTTGCGGCTCTCCTTGTTCATAGCTACCCGTGCCCGTGCTGCTCGCGTGCGTTCTCGCTTCCCGGGCGTGACCTCCTCTCCTCTCCCGGATTCGCGCCATCCACCGCGGACTCTCTCCTCTCATCGGAGGGAAACCAGCGGCGCGTATGGAGTTCGGGACGCAGCAACACGGGTAAGCAAGCAACATCGCGGGCTCGTCGCCGGCGACGACTGATGCGGGCGGCCGCTTGAATTACTTATTTATAACAATCAGAAATAATAATTAAAAATCCGTTTCATGGCGAAGCAGCTGCGCGCATTACAGGCGGGGGTGCAAGGTCGTCGCGCCATGCTGCGGCGAGGTCTTCGGATGCCGGCATTGCCACAACGACGCCAAGGTGCGCACCGCACTCTCATCCATCCATTCCTTTTCTCGTTCGCCCTCTGCTAGTCTCCGGTGGGACTCTGCCTTTTCCGCTTCGGCCCCGGCGTAAAACCAGAGACATCTCGGCTTATTTCTGCTCCTCTGTTTTCTCGCAGAACTCGCTCGAGGTCCGCCTGCGCGACCGGCATGAGATCCCTCGCCACGATGTCAAAAAGGTCGGTTCCCCTTGCTTCTTCCCTAATTCAAAAATTGTGCAAGTATGGAACCGCTACCACGCAGCAAAGAAGCGCACCACCCCAAGATTTTTTCGCACCATCCTTCAGATAAAGTCAGCTAGCTTGGCGCTCCAGTAGTCCCAAAGATTTTTCTGGCTCTTCTTCAGATAAGGTTGCAGTGGGGAATCGTTGCTTCTTGATATTTTCGTCCTACACTCCTCCACTTGTCACTAAAAAATTGGCCGGTTTTGTTGCCACTTGCAAAGTGGCCGGCTGGCATCGTGGTCCACAATATTTTCAAGTCCACGTGACTGTGCCATTAGAAGCAAGTCGGCTAGGATCGAAAGAAAAAAGCGAATGAAGAAAGGGAGGGTTCCATTGTCCTCCTCGGCTGACTGAATTCTGCATATAATTGAGAACATGATGATTAGGTGATGTATTAGACATCGACCTCCACTGATGTGGCCGAACTGGTGCCCTGGGTTAATAATAGTGAATTTGCTGTCAACTGGCTGGAGCAATCATACTTCATAATTGAGCCTAGTGCATTCATGCCTGATCTGTATTATTTCCTCCTGAATCGGGCGTAGGAAGGTGATAGTCTGATAGACGTTCTTATCCCGTCTTGCAACACGGATGAAATTTGTTAAATTATTAAGGTTACATTATTGGTTTATTGATGATAGGTATAAATTATTAGGGTACGGTAGATATCGACCTGTTAATTTTCTTCTACAACTATTTCAGCAACTGTTCTCTGCGTAGTTACTGAATCTGTCCTTTGGTGTGCATCTCAGGTTATCTGCTCCTTCTGCAACAAGGAACAGGATGTAAGTTCTGCCGAAACGCATAATATACACTTTTTAGAACCTTTTGTATGTACCTGAAAAATGTGCATTCCTTCAACAGGTGCAGCAGGATTGCTCAAACTGTGGGGCCTGCATGGGCAAATACTTCTGCAAAATATGCAACTTCTTCGATGATGATGTAAGCGCATATGAATTCTGAATGATGATCCAGTGTGATACACCAATTGTTGTTATGCCGATGTTTCACAGACACTATTTGATGCTTCACACTGTAACTGACGGTTATTTCTCTGTATCAGGTTTCTAAGGAGCAATACCATTGTGATGGATGTGGCATATGCAGGTGAGTACCATACTAACAGCTATACTCAACATTGTGATGCAGTTTCTGTTTCTTCAGAATTATAATCTGGGTGTTCTTGTTACTTCTTCAGAACCGGTGGAGCAGATAACTTTTTCCACTGCGACACATGTGGTAAGTTTCTGCATGAACTTCTTAGCGCTGCGACTTCAAGAAGTTATGCGACAAATGTTTTGGTAACATTTGTTTTCATCTAACAGGATGTTGCTACAGCAATGTGTTGAAGGATTCTCATCGCTGTGTGGAAAGAGCGATGCACCACAACTGCCCTGTCTGCTTTGAGGTAGGACACCTTTGTGCTATGAACTTTGCATCCTAATATTAGTCTGAACTTCCATTTCTTTTTCTGAGGGAATTATTTGTTCCTCATCTCATTTTTCTTCCTTCGCAGTATCTGTTTGACTCAACCAAGGACATCAGTGTGCTGCAGTGCGGGCACACCATTCATCTGGAGTGCATGAACGAGATGAGACTGCACCATCAGTAAGTTTACATTCTTCAGGGACCTCTTCATCTGCCACGTTTCTGATTTCATACCCATGGATGCGATGATCTCAACGAGCTGGTTGGTTGGCTTTGATCTCTTCAGCTTTTCGTGCCCCGTGTGCTCGAGGTCCGCCTGCGACATGACGGACACGTGGCGGAAGCTCGACGAGGAGGTCGCGGCGACGCCGATGCCGGAAATCTACCAGACGAAGATGGTAACCGCATTGATATATCTGAAATCTGAACCTTGTTTTCATCAAAAAAAAAAAAATCTGAACCTTGTTGTCGCACCGTGCTGTGCAGCTGACCAAAGCTGTGATTGCTTCCTCTTGCAGATTTGGATCCTCTGCAACGACTGCAGCGCGACGTCGAACGTGCGGTTCCACGTCCTGGGACACAAGTGCCCGGGCTGCAGCTCCTACAATACCAAGGAGACCAGGGGCGTCCCCGCGCCTGCCGCAGCGTGCTCCAGAATTTGAGCAGACGTGTCTTCCCGGTCACAAACGTCTTGGAGATTCAGTCCCAGCTGCCCAGAACGAACAATATGGTCGAGGATGCAGCAGAGATAGTGATATCATGAAGCTGCAACGCGGAGCTCCTGTCGTCGCAATTCATGGCCCGAGCATGCCGAGAAGAGCTTGCCGGTGGCTGCGCTGCTTGCTGCAGCTGGATAGAAATTTACAGTACCGTACTTGCATGGTCAGATAATTACTTTTTACCAATCGCGGCAATGTATTATCCGTATATAGCTTATTATTGAAGCCAATTGAATGAATTAAATGAGCCTCTTTCCAAATGAGTATGGCTGATTGGCTGGGTTCCAAGCAAAACTTTTTTTGGGGCCTCTTTCCAATCCCGTTTGCCTTTCAGAACCATGCACAAATTTGGGCCTCACGGCCCATGTATATGGGGCCGATTCGTCCATTCCTGAATGGCCCGCTTGTTAGACAATTCTATTTCTTTTCCAGTACAAGAAAAGAAACTGTAGAGTCTAGTGACATGAACTTTCTGAACTCTATGCAACTAGGCAACTAGCCTATAAAATTCTCCTCCTACAGTGGTCATAACTGCTTTGCTAGACTGATCGAGCAGCTGGCGTTTGTTTTTGTTTCTTCGCAATGAGACTGTCACCCTTTTTCGGTACACTGCCGCGACCAAACTGACAACGGAACGGTGGTGGTGGATGACTCGATGCTGGGGCCCTGCGCTAACTGCTAAACCATATATGATCTGATTAGCCGAAAAGGATGGCTCAACAAAAACCGGCGCCTTTCTCTTTACAAGTCATGCGTTCATCATGGCATGACGCGGTTCTTTAGGGTGTGTTTGGTCTAGCTGTGGTTGTGAAAAAAACTGTTGTGTCTTTGTGTGCTATGAAAAAAAGCTGTTGTGGATTGTAATTTGTTGACATGAATATTCTATCAATTATATTAAGTCATATTCTAGAATATTACACAATCACCCTTTAGAAGATCGACGTCCTCGTCGGTCAACCTAAGCCAGAAATGTCCTCTATCAGTTACATCCACGTGTCACTGCCAACACATCTGCAATGCCGTGTGACCACTCTAGGTCCACATCATCCATTCACACTATGCCTGCGCAAGTGCCATCCACGCCCCGTGAAACCGTAAGAGTTGGCTCGATACCAATCGTATCGTCCCCGCCTCCAAAACTGGACCCACTTACATTTGGAGCTTAATATGCCCTCAAGACTTACCTCACACACCAACACTATTTTCTACACACTTTCTCGGTCACCCATCCCTAAATTGCTCCAACCTAAGTACACTTAACCTCAAAGTTTTTTAGAGATGAGTCATGCGGAAAAGAAGTTACAACTTGTTGACGTGAGTATTTTATCATCCTACTAAACCCCGAGCGACGGCGGCGCGCTAAGGTGAACGGTACACGGACCCGGGGGGTAGGGGTTTTGACACGCATTGATGACGTTGCGACCGTCACGATTTGACGGTGAATGACGCGGCACCCAAATTGGGGGTGTAAGCTGATTTCGGAGACAACGAATCTAGTAGAACCGGGAGTAATCCTACATAGTGGTCACCATACCGGTGATGACGATACTTTAGGGCTTTGTTCTCCTTGTTGAAGGCGTTGTCGAGGGTGGTTTTCCATCTCTAAAATCATGCGGGCGAAAGCCCGGATCCGCTTGCCGGATCAAGTGGTCGTGACGTCTAAACGTCATGACCTTCCTGAAGGCATCAACCTGGGACAACTTCTTCTCACCGGTGTGCATGTCGTGCATAGGGGTGGATGTCGAGCTGGCTTGGCTCGTTACATACACGAGCTAAAAACCTAGCTCGGCTCGACTCGAATAAATGACAAAGTAGCTCAATGGGATGCATCTAAAAACCTAGCTCGGTTCGGTTTCAAAGTAGATGCATTCATCATCACTCGAAGTCTTAAGTGACAGCAATTGGGATTCTAATTTGGCTGCTTCCTCGGAATCCGAGGATGACGAATATGATCCCGATGTTGAAATTGTTGATGAGGATGGCGCGGATGATATTCCTGCCTTTTCATATGATGTAGATAATCCAAACATTGAGGTGGGAGTTACTTTTAAAGACACTCGATGGGTGTCTTTATGCAATTACTCAATGGGCTATCTTATATGATCATACATTCCAAAAGGTGAACAAAGACTCAACTAGAATTACAGTCAAGTGCAAGAGTTGGGAGAAGAGTTGCAAGTGGAGGTTCTATGCGTGTACAGGCAAGAAGTACCTAGCATGCAAGGTAACTTTCCATTCTTTATTCATTTATGCATTCTTTTCATTAATTCTTCGCTGATTTGCATTTCTTTTATTAATTCTTTGCTGATTTCATTTTTTACAAGTTAAGACAAGTGGTCCTAAGCACACTTGTGGGTCAGTGTAAGTATGGTGACAAAATGGCTTCAAATAAGTGGGTAGCCGACCGAGCAGTTGATATGTTACTGAATACACCATCCATGAAACCAAAGCAGATACAAGCTGAGTTGAAGAAGTTGTATCAGGTGCAAATTCCATATGATAGGGTGGTTAGAGCGAGAGAGAGAGAGAGAGAGAGAGAGCACTAGACATGATACATGGGGCATGGGATGTGAGTTATGATTTGTTGCCTACATATCAGGCTGAGTTTTAATGGCTCTTTAGTTGGGGATGTAATGGTTCTTTTGGACAAGTTTTTCTTGTTTTGTCGAACATATACAATCTGCATATGCAACGGGTCTACTAAGTGCTGAAATTGTCATTCTATTCGTTGTTGTTCAATATTATTATGGGGATGTGTTATATTATGTGAAAATATAGTCAAATGTTAGTAGAAATGCTGTCAAAATTATGCCCATTTATTCAAGGAAATTTTATTGAAAATCTGTTGAAAACTATGGTAAAATCACAAAGGGTAAATCTGTCTTTTCACATGAAAGATAACACTATTATGTCCACCTAACAGACTTGTGGTGAAATGAAGCTTCACTTTGAAAAAGTTATGGCAAAAAGGCAAAATCTCAAAATTTGTGGCCCCCCAAAAAAAAAACTGATATTTTGGTACCACTAAAAAAGGATCATCATCGCAAATATAGGGGATATATCCACAGTAAAGGAACAATACAATATGCCTTATTTTGTAAGAAAAGATCAATCAGATACCTCAGCTTTAAGACATTTGTTCCCTTTCTTGAGATTATCACGTTGTGATTCAAGCTCCATGATATAAACCTGATACATTTCAAATATATTTATAATATATGTTTGTAGTGGTAAATTGCACACATATGTTTTATTTGTAGTGATAACTGCACATACCTGCTCCTTTGCACGCAACCGGGCTGATGCTCCACACGGAAGCCCTATTGGATCCATAAGTGGACCATGACTGTCGATATGTTTAGGGAAAATTTCAAATGCAGAAAATTCCTTACCAATGAGGACTTCCTGGACCAAGTTAGGCATCTTTCCTGTGAAATTTTCCAGTGCTAACTGCTAGCCAGTAGTGATAACAGCACTAGCCCCACTCTCTTGTTGGGTTGTGGGCATTAGAGGCTGCATCAGAATCCTACAACACACACCACTATGTCCTCCTACCTGTTTAGATCTAGAGATATCCCGTCCGAAGAAAATATGAATCTGGACATATGGGTGCCAATTTTGTGAACAAATAACTTAGCTTAGTTTATCCCCCCCCCCCCCAAATCATTTTTTTCTCAAGAACGATGATGCCGTGTTGAGTTTTACGTACACACCAACTAGATTCATTTTTTGTAATAACAAAGGTAGGTAATTGGATCATATTAGATTAAGTTGTTGTTTTGTTTAGTACAAGTTTGAGGCTAGATGTTTTCCTTTTTGTCAAATTTTAAGAAATATTGCTAACGTGGAGACTTCTAGTGGTGATTGGATAAGAATTGAATTTTGGACGGCTTGTATTTATTTCTAGCAAGATTTGATCTAATAAAGTACAAAAATGTGTTGTTAAGTTTTACCTTTTACATACAAACTAAACTAGACGCTAAAAGCTGAAGTTCAAAAGTTTTTACTTCATCCCAAAAGGTAACCACTTATTGACTTTCAAGAATTGTGTTTGAGCATTTATCTTATTCAAATTTTTAATAAAATATATAAAAACATCATATTTAAAATATACTTAATAATAAATTCGTAAATATACTTTTAACAATTTTTAAAATAAAACGAATGGTGAAACATGGTCCTGAAACTCAATAAATACTTGCATTTTGAGATAGAGGTAGTGAATAAGAAAAACAAGGCACCACCTCAGTGCTTATCTGGACGACCTCGCGGCAGCGCGAAATAATATAATCCAGATATACAGGCAGGGATGATTGATGAATACATCCTGACCCCAGAGAAACTGACAACACAGCTCGTTAGCTAGTCCTCCGATTCAATGCCTTGGCGTATATTAGTACATAGCCGTGAAAGCTACGGAGCGTATCTAGTTAACAACGGCCCCGATAACAAGTGCCGGATATATACGCACACACAAGAATGATTGAATACACACGTACGCATGGGCACATCACCTGGACGCCGTACGCAGATCGCCGTTGTCGCCCTCGGCGCCCACAAGCCACCATACGTGCCGGACGAAGCGGCGGCCAGGTGGTCCGATCCGTATGATTGGTCTTCCGCCTTCGTCGTATTTTCCAGTAATAAATGGTGGCATCCTATACTATCTCTTTCGCCATCTCGTGAGGTAGGTAACCGGCGCATGCGACGTTGCTCCCAAATGCTGTCTCGTCATCGTACACATGTCCCGCGGGCGGAGGAGTAGCGTACCGGATTGAGCTCGCAATACCAGAGGCCGGCAAGCCCGCACACACGCACCCGGAAAAAATAAAGTTGTGCGCCGGCACCCACCTGGAAATCCGTCACGCTGCCGCGGCATCCACCTGCGCAGGGCGCAGCCGAGGAAGTGCCGGTCGACACGCTGTGAGCCGCCTGGGTCCACCGGGCGCAACAGTCTCCGGGAAACGGCGTAGAACAGCGCTCCGCCTCAACCCGAGAAGGACCAAAAATGCAGTACCGACGCAACCCGAGATATCAGATCACACAGACCCGTGATGAACCCGGCCGCACGATACCATACCACCGAAACTCGCGACGCGCGGGGCGTGCGCCACCGCGGCAGAGCGCCCCCCGTGGCGTGGCGCTGACCGGCCGGACCCTCCCGCCCGCGCCACCCCGCCGCCCCGCGCGCGCCAACTCAACCCGGCCCCGCCGCGCCGGCCGCTTCCATAAGTAGCTGGACCAGCCTTTTCCCCCTCTCTCTCTCTCTCTCTGTCCCTGACTTCCCCGGTCAAACAAAAGGGGCCAACACAACACACACCAGTCTGGCTGGCCGCCTCCTCTCCTCGGCCCGCGCTGCGCTGCCGGCCCTCGCCTGCCCCGGCCGCGTCGCCCCTCGCATCATCAGTTCCTCCGCCACCACCCACCCGTGCAAGCGCTACCCCACCCGCCGGCCTCGCATTCCCCGATTCGAACGAATCCCAGGCAGGGGCGGGGGCGAGGAGCCATCGGGTGGGGAATGGGCTCGCCGGGGGCGGGCGGCAGCGGCGGCGGCCACGAGTGCTCCTTCAAGATCCTGCTCATCGGGGACTCGGCCGTCGGCAAGAGCAGCCTCCTCGTCAGCTTCGTCGCCGCCGCGCCCTCGACGACGACATCGCACCCACCATCGGTACGTCGCACTCCTCCCCACTCCTCATCAGTCCCCTCCCCGCTACATACGTACGTGGTCTCCACCCCCTGCGCCCCGTACGCCCGCCGAACCCTGTTCCGATCAGGCCGCCTATTCGGAGTCCGCTGCTGCTGTCTCGGAGTCCAGCGTACGCTCCCGCCATACCGCAATCCTGGGACGGCGCAGGTGCTGTCTAGCTGTCGAGGCACCAACCGAGGACATGTCTGCGCGTCCCCCTCTCACCAACGCCCGTAAATACGCTGGTGCCTGATCTGCTCTGCTGCGCCTCGAGAAGAAACTTGGCTCAATTATTATTGCTCCGATTTGCCATGCCGAGTCCCCTACAGCTCTGCGCGCGGCGGCGGACATTTTTACATCAGTTATTATTGAGTCCGTGCGTCGTGGAAATTGTTCCATTTCGGTGTCAGAATACAAACCGACCACCAAAGTTAAGTGGTAGGTTGCTGCTTTTCCAAGCTTATTAATCATCCAACATGCCTTCAGCCTATTTAATGCTACTAGCCAAGCTGTTTCTGCTCTTGCTCAACTGGGACTGGTATTCACTAGTACCAACGTTCCGGATTTCTCTTTTCGTCGGTTTCGGAAGTAGTACTCTGCTCTTTAGCCTCCCCTGGATGAAAGAAACTCACAAAAATATATTAGCTACAAGATAATTCCCTGATCCTACTTTTGCTTCCCTCAGGATCACTAGTGTTATAAGTGCAGGACGACCGTGTTTTAAGATAATTCGGAAGTGATCATTCTAAATAATTGTATAAAACGTTGTCAAAAAGAAAAAAGAGTTCTACAGCTTATGCCAGAATTGTGAAGATTACTAAAATACAAAAGTTTGCTGTCCTATTGGTTGTCAACCTACTGTTTCCGAAGCTTTCAACCAGACTATTCTCGCTTATAAGAACATAGTAGCTATGATTGCCTTTGCAATTCCAGTTTGGTATTATTAATTTTTTCTGTGTTGCATGTTTGTGGTGTGTCATACTCTTTTTCTCTTTTGGTAATAGTATCCTGTGTCTTCTGACTCTAGTTGCACACTTGTTGGCAGGAGTTGATTTTAAAATCAAGTTCCTTACAGTTGGTGGAAAGAAACTGAAATTGACAATATGGGATACTGGTGAGCTAATTGCTTTAGCATATGGAAGATATCATTGCTTTTTTTCTTATAATATATTTTGTTGCTGGCTGTAATACGGGATTCCATCAATGCTATTTGCCAAACAGTTTTGTCCAATCAGAAATTCAGAATATGTTTCACTATTGAATAGTTGCTGATTTGTTACTTTTGGTAAGAATGACTCCTAATAAGTGACATAGTTATATAATGATCGATAATGATCGAACAACTTGAGGTTGCATAGACTAAAGCATGCATCAATTATGAGGCCCCATGGAAAACAGATGGAAAAGGCCATGACTAATCTTATTCGGCATATTTGAGCCTCACTCCACACTTTACGGTTGAATACTTATGTTTCTACTCCTTTTACAACTCTGCTGTTATGTGCTCTCATTATTGTTAGTGTTTGAGAATCATGATTAACTTTTCAGATAGCATATTTGGATTCTTCTTCCTTTCCTGCCCTAACATCATGGCTATTGAAGTTTCTTATTCACATGTTTTTAGCTCCGCTTTTGCTGCTTTGTGCCTAAAGTATTTGACTACTTTCACCATGTTATAACCCACGTCCCTAAATCATTGCCACAAGGTGTTCCATTAATATTTAATGTTTTGATGTTGCCCCACTTAGTCCTTCGTCCTGAATAATTCTCTGATTCATTGTATAAACTCTGTCCACTACTGCGAGAAAGGTTTCTTAGTTATCTATTGAATAATGTTACAGTGTTTTTGGTACTTTAAATATCCTAAAACCTCCTCTCTTTTTTTCTTTTACTTTGCAGCTGGCCAGGAGAGGTTTAGGACAATTACTAGTTCTTACTACAGAGGTGCTCAGGGGATTATTCTAGGTATGTCAGGTTGACTGCTGCTTTTTTTCTTCTTATTCCTCACTGGTGTCTTGTTTGTTGCTCTTGATATGTTGTTGAATGTGTCATAGAGTTGTGTAACTGATATATTCAGTCCATTGTATTCTTACTTTTTCTTTATATTGGTGATAATCTTGCCTGCTTATTTAGCACATCAATTTGTCGGGAAATACTTTATAATATTTTGAAACTTTATCATCTTTGAACTGTCTATGACAACATTAGATGATTAGAGAAATTATGATAGCCTGAAGTGGCAAAATGCTTGTAGAAATTTTCTGTTTGGCCCTTCCTATTGTTCTTTTGATGCTTGCAAACTAAAGTCTAATGAATTGCATTCCGCTATTAGTATATGATGTCACAAAAAGGGAAAGTTTCACAAATTTGGCTGAGGTGTGGACTAAGGAAATAGAAGCAAACTCAGGAAACAGAGACTGTGTAAAAGTGCTCGTGGGAAACAAAGTTGACAAGGTACCATCTGTTCCAGAAACTAAGTAGTTAATTTGGAAATGCTGTCTTCTCATCCAAGCCTTTCCTGAACCTTCGGTTGTGAGTTTGTTGAAAGAACAACCAACTTTGCCTTTCTATGAGAGTAACTGTAGTTCATTTATTTTGATGGCTTATCTTGCAGGATGATGAAAGAATGGTTACAAGAGAAGAAGGCCTTGCCTTTGCGCAAGAATCTGGATGTCTGTTTCTTGAGGGTAGTGCCAAAACCCGTGAAAATGTTGAGAAATGTTTTGAAGACCTTGCTTTGAAGGTATGCTTCGAGAACAATGTTAGGTGCCATAATGGTAGGATCTACTATGGTACTTTAAGGGATTATAGGGATATAATACAAACATGAATTTTAAACCTTGTTTGGGAGTTCATATCCCAACAGCATGTCCGCCCAGACTGCACCAGCTCTTAAGCTATTGGGGTTGGATGGAACTGAGATAGACATTCTGCATGGAGCCATGGACTACCAATGCTCACATCTTCAGTTGGTAGCACGTTTCACACTGAAGCTTGAAACGATTGTAAATTATGATTAAGCTAGTAATTTTCAGAGATAACACTGTCTCTCTAAAATCTAATTAAGCAATTGTACCCTCGGTGAGGCACAGGTACCCTGCTAATTAAGCAATGCAGTCAATTTCTGCATTTTAATTGCAGCAGGGACTTAGCTGCTGCTGTTCCTTGATGGCTGAAATTCCTGATTACATGAGCTTAGTTGACTCGTTTTGTGCTGCTAAAAAACTATTTTATGCAAATCATGATCTAACTTGTGACCCTGTTTTGTCCCAGATTCTTGAGGTTCCGAGCCTTCTAGAGGAAGGATCTTCCTCGGTTGTTAAGAGGAATATCCTGAAACAGAAGCAGGAAAGCCATGCTAAGCGCGGTGCTGGCTGCTGTCAATAGATTAGCCAACCCACGCTGCAGCTATTGGTTTGCTCCACTGTAAATGAGTTGTATCTAAGTGTTCTGTGAGTAAAGGGGGTTAATGAGTCAGCCCGTGGGTTGTGGGGGATTTTGGAGAGATCAAAATTGGTTTGTACAGAAAACGGTCGGTCTCCTTTTGTTGTGTTTATCATTCAATTTTTTCCATCCCCGGTTTGGCGTATCAATTTTGGTGTTACCCTTGGTTGGAATCAAGTTTTTTTAGTAGTGTTATAGGTCGAACCTGAATGTCTTATTTATGTACAACTCAAGTTATTATATAAACTAGATATCAACATTTTGAAACTTTAAACACTTGGTTACCATATATTCATCAAATTGGAACAAAGTTGGACAACACAGTTGGATCTACAACAATTCCATTTTTTTTTTTGGGTCTCATTTCTGTCCACTCAGCAAACAGTGGGATTGCAGAAGTTTGTTCAAATTTCATATAACTGTTTGTGCCTTTGTGGCAAGTAAAACAAAAGTTATTTATTCAGTATATAGAAGATGCCGCGAATGAATTTCAAGCACACGGCGTCAGAATCCGAAATGGACCCTTCTACAAAATTTATTCTTCCACCACCTGGTCTCTCGGCAACGGCATTTCGTTCTTTGGACCTAGTAACGGTGGATGAGATCGTTGAACGCTCCAGGATTCTTCGCGTAGTGATCGACCTCTGCCTGTCAGACATGACACATTGCAGAATGGTGAGCGTATCCAGTCTAAAATAAAATAATTAACAAAGAGAGCTTCTTTTATACCTTCCGTATAGCTATGGCGGCTGTAACGAGGTTATCTCCAATTAGTTCATGCAAAACTTTGTCTGCAGAAAGTGATTCTACAGATTCCTGTAGGCTCTGGTAGCCTTTTAAGTTTGGAAGCATAATCCGCAGGGTTTGATTCTGCAAAACAAAAGCAAGTTGAGATTTTAAATACAGTGGTGGAAGCAAATTGAGATTACAAATAGAGTGGCCGAAGCACATAGAGATTCATACCGATCGGTTCAGGCAACTTCGTTCGAATAGTTTGGAATGATGCCTCTGGTCAACAAGGTACCATCTGTTCCAGAAACTTAGTTAATTTGGAAATGCTGTCTTCTCATCCAAGCCTTTCCTGAACCTTCGGTTGTGAGTTTGTTGAAAGAACAACCAACTTTGCCTTTCTATGAGAGTAACTGTAGTTCATTTATTTTGATGGCCTGTCTTGCAGGATGATGAAAGAATGGTTACAAGAGAAGAAGGCCTTGCCTTTGCGCAAGAATATGGATGTCTGTTTCTTGAGAGTAGTGCCAAAACCCGAGAAAATTTCGAGAAATGTTTTGAAGACCTTGCTTTGAAGGTATGCTTCATGTTAGGTATGGTAGGGTCTAAAATTCTATGGTACATTGACGGATTATAAGGATCTTAAGGCTTTGATATAATACTGACATGAATTTTAGACCTTGTTTGGCATACCCAAACTCCACCAGCTATTTAGCTATTCGGGATTTGGGGTTGGATGGAATTGAGGTAGATCTTCTGCATGGACTACCAATGCTCACATCTTCAGTTGGCTGCAATTTTCACACACTGAAGCTTGAAACAATTGTAAAATTCTGATTAAGCTAATAATTTTAAGAGGGAAGACACTATTTCTCTAAAACCTAATTAAGCAAATGTAATTTCCAGATTCTCGAGGTTCAGTCTTCTAGAGGAAAAATCTTCCTCGGTTATTAAGAGGAATATCCTGAGACAGAGAAAGCCATGCTAAAGCACGGTGGTGGGTGCTGTCAATAGCTGAGCCCACGGTGCATAGTTGATCTTTGTGCGAGCTATTGCTTATTGGTTTGTTCCGCTGTAAATGAGTATATAAACGTTCTGCAAGTAGAAGGGGGTTAATGAGGCCAATCTCAATAGGAGTGTCATGAGCATTAAATTTGCTGACATGGCATGAGAGAGAAGAGATGAAGTGTCATGGGATAAGAGATAATGTCATCACCATGACCCCCACTGGCATAGTTCTCGAGAATATCTTCTTGGTAACTCGTGTGATGACACTCTCCATTGAGACTGGCCTGAGTCGAGTCGGTCCGAAGTAAACCCATCTCCAATAGCCTAATAATTCTTATCTTTAGACCACTTGAGCCATTTACAAACATGACAGCAAATATCAAAACATTTATGGCTCCCACATAAATAAGAAGTCGAGCAACAGCTACAAAATATAAATTCAATAAAAAATGGAATAAGGATGTACAAACAAGAACTAATCCCAAAGAAAAGGCAGAATAAATTGGGTTGGTAAGTAATACTACTCCTAGACCCCCTAGTAGAAGAACAAATCCCCCAAATAGCACAAGGATCTCATGCATTGAGACTTTGGAGAGTGAATTAAATTGGTTTGTACAGAAAATGTTCGCTCTCCTTTTATTGTGTTTATCATTCAAATCTTTCCATCCCCTGTTTCGCGTATCAATTATGGTGTTACCCTTGGGTGGAATCAAGTTTTTTTTTAATCTCATTTCTGTTCACTCTGCAGACAGTGAGATTGCAGAACATATAACTTTTTTGTGGCAAATAAAGCAGTGGTAATTTATTCGCTATATAAAAGATGCCGCGAATGAAATTTCAAGCACACGACATCAGAATCCGAAATGAACCCTTGTACAAAATTTATTCTTTCACCACGTGGTCTCTCGGCAACGGCATTTCGTTCTTTGGCCCTAGTAACGGTGGATGAGATCGTTGAACGCCCCAGGATTCTTCGCGTAATGATCGATCTCAGCCTGTTAGACACGAAACGTTGCAGAATGGTAAGCCTATCCAGTTCAATATAACATAATTTAGTACAAAAAGAAGGTAACAAAGAGAGATTCTTTTTATACCTTCCGTATAGCAATGGCGGCTGTAACGAGTTTATCTCCAATTAATTCATGCAAAACTTTGTCTGCAGAAAGTGATTCTACAGCTTCCTGCAGGTTCTGTGGTAGCCTTTTAAGTTTCGAAGCATAATCGGCAGGGTTTGATTCTGCAAATAACAAAATCAAGTTGAGATGGTAAATAGAGTGATGGTATTGTGATTGCAAAAAGAGTGGCGGAAGCAACCAAAGAGTCATACCGATCGGTTCAGGCAATTTCAGGCCTTTCCTTAAACCATCAATTCCGGCAGCAACTACAGCAGCTAGACCTAAGTGCGGGTTTGCGCACCCATCAAAGGATTTAATCTCGAAGTTGCTGACCAGATCAAGAGGCACACCAGGTGGACATGCGGTTCTCAATGGAGCCTCCCTGTTCTCTTTCCCCCAGCATAGATAAGCTCCACTCCATGTGTTTGGCTGAATCCTATCGTAGCTGGACACGCAAACTCAAATGAATTATAACTAAATCGGGGGTACCAATAACATATTAACTTAAAATAGCTGCACCAGTATTCTGGCCTTTTGTTGAACGGAAGGAGCAAATAAAGCTCCTCAAATTCCAGGACGAGATCCACTAAATATCACGCAGCTTACAAGAAAAAAAGATACAGAATTTCTTTTTTCAGTATTTCAGCTGAATTCAGGGAAGTTCTTGGAGGCTTTACTGGAAGATTATTACCTGTTTGGGTGAGGAGCAGTAAATGCCAATATTGATGGAAGATGATGATACACTCCAGCAAGGAAATGTTCTCCTGTTTTTGACATTCCATGGAAATTACATTCACTTGATCCCATAAAAACATTCTGATCATTCTCCCATAAGCTCAGATGCACATGAGAGCCAGATCCAATGTCATTCAAGTCAGGCCTATAAAGTGTCAGAGTAGAAAAAAGGATCAGATACCTAAACTAAATGAATGCTTTAGAGGATGCTAATAACTTGTATAAAGGGACTAGTTTTATGTATAATTTACTGAATTATTAGCTTAACTTTACAATGAAGTTAACTTATTTATGGTCACAAATACTGAACATGAAGTTTCCTAGCCAAGTGATTATGATATGTCGAAAATTAAAACAAGTTGATCTACGATATTCAACATGTTCACTTACTTTGGAAGAAATGTTGCTAACAGTCCATGCTTTCGAGCAACTGATTTAATAATCTCACGGGCATATATAAGTTTGTCAGCTGCGAGCGTGCACAAGATATACTTTAAGGCTACCTCAAACTGCCCTTTCCCAGCTTCTGCATGCAGCTGTTCCATTTTGTTTCATGGGATAAAAGGGAGATGTACACATAAAAGGCAATCAATCAGGAAATCATTGTACATGGTCTAATCAGTTTCATACCGAATTTAATACTTGAGCTGCGAGTTTTTACCTGCTCTACCACAATATCTGAAGCTTTGAGAGAAGAATATACTTCCTGTAGTATAGATGTTGCACCATCAAATGCTGAAGTTGAGCAGTAATTGGTGTTATCATAGGGAATCCACTGCTCATGTCCATCGCTGCAGAGTTTTCTTATTAGAATAGCATGAAGAATGCTAAGATTTTGACAGTTTAAAATAATCAGAGTCAGGCAAAGCTACCTTACTAATTTTCGACGAAGGTAAAATTCATTTTCAAAACCTGCTTTCATTCTCTGCAAGGAAAGGCGTAAATAATAATAATAAAAGAACTATAGCAAAAGTGTTTGAAAACTTAAAAGTGAGAAAATTTGGATTTATTCTTACCACATTAAACTCATCTAGCAGAACTTTTGTGACTTTCCTCAAGGCATTTCTAGGACAGTATTCCCAGGCTTCTCCAGGCCTTATCTGCATGTCAGCCATCACCATTTCCTCACGTCTTGACCTTTCAAACAATAGTAATTCATTATTAACGAGACAGAATTTAAGTTTACTACGAACAGGAATTAGTATTCTGTAGTCATGCCAGTTTTAGTGCATATGCTACATAAGTGATGAAAAAAGAAACACTTTGTGTCCTAACGTTGTCAACAAACTGACCTGTTATCACTAAATGAGAGAATAGAACATTCTTACCTACCACATCGAAATAGATTCCTAAGACATCTGACAGATTCAGCAATTTACTTCAAAAAAATGTAGCGAGTAATTTCTAGTTAAGAAGATAGGTTCCATTATATTATGAGAAATGAGTCCCTTGTCCCTGCAGCAGCTATGTATAACTATCAAAGGAACTTCAAACTCAGCAATAGTAACTCATGATTGTTTTTTTCTATCCGTATGGTAACAAGCCCAAATCACAAGATAAGAAAACAAATTAGAGTCACGAATGGATGGATAGGTGAAAAGAGCATTGACTAAAAAAAATGTTTAAGCAATCAAATATACCATGGGAGCCTCAGAAGTGTTGACATATCTGGCATAAGTCTTATCTCGCCTACACCAGTAAGGTTAGTTCCATCTGCTGGGCCATCACAAAATGAAGTCATTCCCATTGATGCAAAAGTCAAACCAACACCCTTATTTCTTGTAATCTCATAAAATCTTCCAGCTGGCACAACCTGCATTACAATTCTTTGATGTGTCAATAAAATATAGTGTATTATTTCCTCAATAGTTGATAAGAACAGTAAGAATCTAAACAAATCAGTTACTAAGTAGTCTCATTAGTGCGATGTTGATTGAATCTTTCTACAAAAAGAAAAAAGGAAAAAAAAATGAGTGACAAAGTCCAGTGTCACTAGAACAACTTCTTTTGTGAAATAGGTAGTTCTAGACAAATTTCAAACCATGTTTTTAGGAAAAAAAAACTAACAGATTACCCTTAATTCAGTGTATGAGAAGTGATAAATGATACAAGTGCTTCGCGTCAACTTCACATTGTAATATGTGGTTAGGAATGATATACTTACACGACATCTATGTTGACCAGATGCATCATTCCAAACTATTCGAACGAAGAGCACATCTTTCTCAACAGAAGATAAACATATGCTGTCACCAGTTATGGGAATTTCATGATTGATTGACCCATTGATAACATTTAACTTGTACAAATGCAATGCATTTCGTCTAAAGATGTCCTCAACTGACTCCATGGCTTCATCAATGCTAAGGTCTCCATCTTCACATGCAGCCGACAGGACATGGTAAACAACATCGCGTGCCCTTTTTGCACCTGTAAATCAAACGGTGAATTAACACTGACACAAAACCATCTTGAGTGTAGACTAAATTATTTAGAAAAAACACATATCCATGGTTTTCTAATTTTCTGTAAAAACATTAGCAAGCTTTAGATATGAGAATTTTATCCCCAGATGACTCATTTTCCAGTCTTTTAATCTTTGTTTTCATACTTTTGCTCATCATGAGTGAGAATATACCAGTCCTATGACAAAATATTCAACATTTGTACTGATAAGCACTCCTCAATCATTTTATCAATTAGTTTGAGATGGTGAATCTACCTAGGTAATAGGTCTCTGGAAAGGCATATCCATCTGTGCTGAACATGACCTGCAAATGGTTACAAATTAGAAATACCATGCAACATAGTATATATTAAAAAAATGGAAATCTTGGGTCGTTCAAACGAGAGCTGCAATCACAGTCACATTCATCATAGCGAACGAGGTAACAGCTCGGTGGTAAGGCAGCCGAGTGCTACCTAACCCATGGGGGTTCGACCCCCAGCGCCGCACACAAAAAAATTCTTTCACCTCTCCCCCAAGCCAAAGCATGTGGGTAAACCCCGCCTGAGGCCGGTGCTGTGGCCCGTGCACTGCAAAGCTCTTGCAGGCTGGTGGTTCCCATGTCAGCACAAAGTAGGAAACCGTGTTTTAAAGCGTCTAATGCCAAAGATTGAAGGTTGGACTAGACGTGGCAGGATTTCTAAGTCAAGCTCCACATTAGATAAACATTTGTTACTGATGAAAGAAGTCGCATAATAACACCAACTGCTGGAAGAGAATACTGAACCGCAAGTGTTTATTACTTTCAGTAATTCTAGTATGTAAAATTGATGACCCAATCAGGCAAGCCGAACCACAAGTGTTTATTACTTTCAGCAATTCCAGACTTCCAGTATGTATGTGAGAATCTCCTTCAATTGTGTGTTTATAACCAAACACTGTCATTCATACAGAACGAGCATTAATTATTCAGTATATTTCAGAGTAAGAAGTTCTTCCTTGTCATTTTAGAGAAGTAAATCTGACCCAACAAATAAACTAAGAATTGGTAAATATCACCGAAATTGGATTCTGGAACCTATTGTGTTATTGCAGAATCTTTTATGTGTTTATTAGCACCTTCTGAGGAGGTATTTGAATTTTTGCCACTCTAAAGAATGGTCTCGCAGATTTGACAGTTCACATATTGATTATTAGTGCACATAGAACATAAACATCAAACAAAGAAAAATACAGATGGTGGCTTATTCACACACACAAAAAAAAAAATTACAGTAGTAAGTTGTGCTGAATAAAGGCTAGTCCCACCTCTGGGAACTATTGGATCACGATGGAAAAATGTGAATTCCCTTTTGTTTTTGTTTTTTTTTCTTAAAAAGTTATCAGAGGAGCACTTTACCTTCTTTATGGGAGCAAGCTCCAGAAGCTCCTTCAATGATGATGACATTCCTTGAACGCTAAGTTTCGGAATCGCCAGGCCAAAATCAAGATAGACCTAATTGTAAATTATATTAGGATGGTTAAAGTTTACGAACACAAACAGGTACCATAGGAGAAACTGAGGGACTGTCCTACCTGAGAGTACACAGAAGCAAGATAGGATGCTTCCTTAGAAAATGGATATGAAGCATGCAAAAGAACAAGTTGGCACTTAGCGAACCGATCATCCTCAAGAATGGCACGCAGGTGTAGAGGATTGCACTTTCGCAAGTCTAAGTCCTTATCTCCAAAACTGAAATTTACAGGAAACATATTTACTTGAGATATTGACACATAGAGTACAAAGTAGAATATGTATATCATGGTAAAGGGTGAAGTATCGTCACCCTGTGTGAATTTGCATTGGCATGTTAAATGACACTGCAAGTTCAAGGCTGCAGGTGAATAGATAGTCGATCAGGTTCTTATTTGTAATCCGAAACGGCCTTTGACCTGAAATTCATGCGGGCATGTATTTGTAATAATTTTCTGATATGTTTTTGTCTTCTTACGAATTCTTTCCGTGACACTAAATAAGAAAAATACCTGATAACTCCTTACGAAGACCATCCTCTGCATCCGTCTTGCTAACATTGGGATTGATCTCTAAGCCACTTCTATATGCAGCTATGCTTTTCAATGCCACAATTTGTTTAGAAACAGTAAGGAATGAGTTAAGGACAATCTTATATAAATTCGAAGACAAGGAAATAATTCAATAGGCGAGGATAGTGCACCAAGAAATGTAAAGGATATGACTTCAACTTAGCTACATAATTTTCAATGAATGAGTCCAATGTCCAGCTTGATCCACTGAATGATTCCTGAAAATTGTAATTGTACGGTCAAGTCATATATTACATGCTAACGATGAAGTTGAAATGGATCAATAACTACTCCCTCTGGTTTTAAAATATTGACATTGGGTAGCGCAATCTGCACCAGTCAGCTTTAAATGTCAGCTTTGGCAAGTGCAATTTGCACTTGCCAAACTGGAGGGAGTATAATAGTTTATCTGCTAGTATTGATAGTGCTTTTGTCCAAAAAACAAAATCTTCTTAAACAGACTTTACTATTGACTTTCAAGAGAAAATTAAGGACGGAGAAAAACATACTTACGTCATTGATGATAGTTTCTGCTAGCCATTCTATTCTGAGAACTCTGCCTACTACAGGAGCAAATTCCTTGTGAGACTCTAAGTCGAGCATTTTGTCAAACACTATGCCATCATCTATAAGGATGACTGATAAGTTGGCAGCTTGGAAGCACTTGGAGCTGATAGATTTCAACCCCTCAGCCCTTCTGTACTCTTCCACCTTCTCAAGCGAGGCTTGACAGTTGTACAATGCAGCAATGTCCCTCAGGCTCCTCTGCAATTCATGACATTAATCAATAATGAGCTCTGCAAGAGCACAATTGATAGGTGACATGCAACTACTAGTATTTGGTAGGAGCATTTTTCAGAAGCATAGCAACATAAATCCGTATTGCATTTGATTTCCACACGCGTTACAGAGATATATCAAACAATTTCCGGGGCTATCGCAGTCGGATGGCAAGGACAAGGACAGTTGGAGCAGAAAGCTACACGGCCGACCCCGCTCTGTAATTCGGACAAAGTGGCTGCTAAAAAGTGGTCCACATCACATGACGCCATGGACACTTGGCTGTGAATCCTCATGTGCGTAGCAAGTAGCAACACACCGTGCCAGTTTCCAAACGCACGGCGCCCACTCCCCAGCCCGCCCATCACAAGACAAGGAGACGTGCAAAAGGGTCGTGGTGGACAAGAGCACCTGCCCCACAACACAATGGCAAGGCAGGCCATAAAGCTGTGCTACCATCTGCATGCCACGTTGAAGAAAAAGACGAGCTCTGCACATTCTGCTAAATTTTACTGCCAATAACAGTAATTTAACACTCCTGTTACTCACGAGCTACGCCATGAAACCCCACCTACCCACCTAGCATTATACTACTACATGGGCAAATGCATTGAAATCACGGCTTCTCGACAGTTTTGAAGAGTTCATCTGAGCCAATAGTGGGCGCAAGCACATCGCAACTGCCAAAATTAAAATCTGGTCACGCCCAGCACCCAAACGAGGGACAAAATCTAGCACACGGTAGAGCCCAGCTCTCGCTCCCATTTATGACAACACAATCTCGTGAGGACGGAGGCTGGAAAGCTGCAAACGCCGAGGAGCGCGGTCAAAGCAGAGGAAGGAGCGGTCGCCGGGAAGCCTTGGCACGGGGCGGCGTACCTTGAAGGAGAGGGAGTGCGGCGCGAGCGCGAGCGCGTCGCCCTCGGCCTCGGAGAAGCAGCGGAGGAACGGGAACGTCGACGCCGGCGCCACCAGGTTGTGCGCGTGCGCGTCCACCGCCGCCACTTCATCCACGGCGCGCCGCAGCGCCGCGTACCTCGCCTCCATCTCTCCGCCGCTGCTCCGCCGCCGCGCGCTCGGCGTGAGCCAAGGATTCCAGCTCCCTCGTTTGACCGGAACGGGGCAGTTTCCTTGTTTTGTTTTGTTTGGGGATCAGCGGAATGGCGGATGCAGCGAGCGAGAGGCACGGGGCGCCGGCTTTTTATATCTTGGGAAGATGACTGTTGACTGAGTGGGAATGGGAAAAGTGTGGGGCGCGACTGGGGGTGGGTGTGTGGCTGCCGTGCGGGTCCCGGTTGTCAGATTCAAGTGTGAAGTCTGCGTGCCCACTTGCGCTGTCACAAGTTGATGTTCAAGCTCTTTTCTTTGTTTCGTTTTCTTATTGAAGCACTGAATCTCCACAACATCATAATTTTGTACATTTCAAAAGTAAGACTATCCGCACTCGTCGTACTCTATTCTAATCCTCTAAAAGGAATGTTCCGTCCTAAGACTACCCGCACTCGTGGTCCTCTAAATTCACCATCTAAAGAGAATATTCTATCCTAGTCATCAAGATTTTTTCCTCTACACCAAGTTTTCCCGCACCCGTCATCCTTTATATCTCATACTCTATACTAACTACCAGCCGTGGGACCCACATATCAGATTTTTTTTCTTTTATTTCTCCTCCTCCCTCACTTTCTTTCTCTCCCTCCACCCTCTCTCTCTCGCGGCTCTCCTCTCCCCCGCCTCCCGTGAGCCGCCGCCGGCCGGCCGGCCTCGCCTCCCTCCCCCTCCATGCGCCCGCCGCCACCTCCTCTCCCCGCGGGCCCGCGCGCGCGCCGCCGCCTCCTCCCCGCGGGCCCGCGTGCGCGCCGCCACGGCCTCCTCCCCGTGGCCCGCGCACGCGCCGCCGCCGCCGCCGGCCCGTCGCCACGGCTCGCTCGTCCGGATCCGACGTCCATGGGGGTCCTCGACGGTGCCGCCGCCGTCCGTCCCCCTCTCCGCGCGACGCCGCTCGTCCTCCTCCCTCGCGCAGAGGCCCGGTCGGGCGGGCGACGGCGAGCTCCCCGCGCGCCGCTCCGCTTCACCGGCGTAGCCCCCGCACCTCGAGCCGGAGTGGGAGCGGATCCAGCGGCCGGCGGTCGAGCATGAGCGGATCCCACGGCCGGGGCGCGGATCCGGCGAGCGACCCTCGACGGCGCGCCGCTATCTCTCTCTTCTCCTGCCGGGATGGCGCGGATCCGTTGGAATGGCACGCGGGCCCCGCGCCACGTCGGGCCGTTGCGTATCGTCCGTACGTCCGCTGGACATGGCGTTCGAGAGCCGGTGCGGGACGATGACGGACGGCGTAAAGTATCCCGGTGCAGCTGCTTTACGCTATGGGAGTACTGGAGTATGGTTTCCAGTGCCTCAGATGCGGATAGTCTAATCATCAATATTCTCTCCTTTATATCCAGCTTTGCTGCACCCGTTAATACTCTATATCGATCTTCTATATCAACTACCCAATATTTTATTCAACCATCTCCAACTACCATCTCCTTTCATCTCTCCTCATCTTTTTTTTCTTTTCTTTTTCCACATGTTTCCCTTTTTACAATAGTTTAAAATTCAAAATTTTAATTAAACAATAAAAGTTTTTTATTTTCTCTATTTCTTTTTTTCTTTTTTCTTTTTTCTTTTTTTCTTTTTTTCTCCTTTTTCTTTTCCCTTCTTCTCCCTTCTCTCTCCCTCTCTCTCCTCCTCCACTCCTCCAGTTGCTGACCTGGCCTTCTGCTGCGTTTCCTGGAAGACGCCAGGACTACCGGATGGATTGTTGGTCCGGTTGTTTACAGGTCCAGTCCAGTACGCCGGTGCAGCTCAAAAACGATAAGACCATACTACAGACCGCTGTCCCGGATGCCCTTGCGTACCCCGTGCACATAGTCAATTTAGAGAGGCACGTTCTTCTTCGATCTTTGTGCAACATTTCCCATCACCAGATGATTAAAGATCATTGTCGTATTTAACAAGCAAGCAAGCCATATCATCAGCTTCGCAGAAGTTGAGGTGAAAACATCCATTAAAGCGATTAAGACATGAAATGTGTCTGAGAATATTTTCAACTATGAGTAAAAAATTCGGTAAAAAAAACTATGATCAATAAAAGTGCATCAACACAATAGAGAAGCACAAATGTAGCTGACAATGTTTTCCACTAAGTGGAGTGTAAAAGGGAAGGAACATGCGGCCTTCATATCTCTCCCTGCTTAAAGGTAGATTTTTGTGAAAGCAAGCCCGCAGTAAGTTAATCGCGAAACGCATTTGTCCTCGCCGAAAGATTTTCCAAATCCCCAGTGTTTGTAGAGCTTGACATTCTCCTGGTCCATTGGAAACGCACGCTCCATCCATATATATGCTTCAACCGCAATTTCGGCTTAATGATGCCGACGTATACGTGCATATAATCGGATAATCCAATCCAATCTATCCTATAATACCATATGTATCCTCCTCCGCAGCCTGTCTCTGTCTCGCAATCAAGATTCAAGACCCGTATATACGGATGGATAATAATGGATACACACACAAAAAAAGCCGAAATATGTCTTCTTCGAATGGCCGCCGACCGGTGCCTCAAATAAATATATTGAAGTTGGACCGTGATATCGCCGGTCATTGGTCGCAGTCCTGACCTGTTGAAATGTGGCCTGGGGCTGATGCTGCATGCTCGGATATTGCTATCAGTCTGTGGTCTAGTTGTACGCGTTTGAGAGATAATCGATCACGCACATTAGCACGACTTCTTGGAACCACAAAAGGCCGCGCGCTGCTATATCTCAACAACTGATATAATGCACGAAAGCGTGGTTGGAGGAAAAAACGAACGAACGTGCGACGTCGACTGAACGCGCGCCAGACGCCACTACACCTACTGCATTTGCGGCATAAGTTGACCTCAAAGGAGATTTCATGTTATTATAATTTATTTATTTCCGGTTGTCGAGCTAGAAACGTACGTATAGATGAGATGACCAGTTGAAATCCCAAACTACAATTAATTGTAGATTTGACTAGCAACGTTTTTGGGAACGCTTGCACGGCTTACTTTTGATCAGTAGCATCGATAGCTAAGGGTCGACGCCGGGGGTGTGGGGCAAAAGCGGAGAAATAATCCATCGACACGGCATCGCACTCGGACACCGGATTTCTCCTCTCTGATGCCTTTGCCAGGCCCAAAAGGCTGCGACGCTACAGGGGCAGCGTACGTGTACGCAGGCACGCGCGGCGTGGTGTGATCATGAACAGTACCGTACTGGCTACCAGCCATCGCACCGGCCGCACAGCGGAGAGATGGGCCAGCGGGGAGACGGGCCACCGTGCCGGCCATCTTGTAGCGGCGAGTGGCCATCCGTCGCGAGCATGATTTCACCGTACCGGTGGTGGCATGCATGGCTGCTAATAAGCTCGCGCATTTGTGATCTCCAGCCGTGGCGCGCGCGGGGTCGCTTTCCGGACGTGGGCAAATCGGTTGGAATGGATGTGGTGGTGCCATGATGCGAACTTGCGCATGAGCACAGCACGTGCCGCTTTTGGCGCCGGGTCGGAGCGGAGCCAAAATCATAAACACCCTTTGCTAGTGTTTGTATTTCCCATTTCCTTTTGACAGCCTTCGGCTCCCGCCCCTGGCGCCGGATGCATTGCCTCAGCAATCCCTGTCCGTTTCGGCCTAGCCGTTGGTCGGACTTTCAACTTCTACCCTATTGACCGGGCCTGCTCACCAAGACCGGACAGGTTTATCCGCGTCTGCGCCTCAGCGGCGGCTAGACATGACAAAATGACCTTCGCCGCCAAAAGAAAAACAGATAGGAGCTGAGACAAAAAAAAAAAAAAAGAGCTTGTCAGACAACCTGTGGGCCACCCCAACCTGATCACAGGTCAGGAACGATCCTCTACAGCTCCAGATCAAGCACAAGGGCTAAATCTTGGCCGTTAATCACGCTCTGACCCACAGGTCATGGAGTCATCAACCAAGCTTAAGTGCTTGCCTCCTTTTTGGTAAAGGATGAAGCGGTACGATCCTATAGAACAGATCCTGTTCAAGTAAGGTCGTGCCGCAGGGCGCTGCACTCTCATCTATAAACTGGCTTTCAGTCTCTTAAGCCTCCGAGGTGGTATTTTGTTTCGCTAAGCGCCGCATTCTCCGCAGTCCCAGTCCCAGCGAGGTTTACACTGCTGGATTGAACTATATCTTGGGCCGCAGTTCACGGGCCCTGTTTCCGTGCAAAAAGAGGAGCTGCCGGCCCAAGATAGAGTTGAACCCAGTTCAAAGTCCGACCAAGGGCCTTTGAACTTCTAGCTAATGACCGGGCTGTTAGTTTGTGCAGGGACCAGGGACTATTGCATACAGGAATCGCATTTCCGTTCACGGGAGACGGGACACAAGAAAATGCGTGCAGTCGACAATCTCAAACATCAGCCACCTCTCATCTACGCGAACTCATTCAGCTCAATATAGCGCGAGGCCGTAAACAAATGTGAAGGCGCCGCTAAACAACTCCGCAGCAGGCAAAACGAAGAGTGATTTTCCCACCATTGTATGAAAGATGTTAAAATGCCCAACCAACAGGACCGGCATGGACAAGAAGCTACCATTGATACCTGATCCTTGCGAGCTGCTGGCTGCTACCTTTGATACATGAGCCAACACGCCCAATACAATATATACACCAGAACAGAGAGTTTTCTACAAAAAGAAAGGGGATGACAATGACAATCTAATAAATCTATGCATTAACAGCTACTTGTTATCGTAAAATTCTAAACCGTTTTTAACTGAATAGTGACATTCATGTTGAATTGAACTGGTTAATCCCCACGGCTACTGAGTTTACTGGCAAACCATCTGTAACTGAATTTGACATTCTTGTTATGAACTGAATTTTTGTTGACGCACCAAATGGCAATACACATATAATGTCCCAAAGAATGGATACATAACAGGATTAAGGTGGGAAGTTTTGTTGGGTTACAGCAGAGAAACAAAACAGAGCTGCAACAGGGCAACATCAATTCATTGTTTTCGTACAATTCAATGCATGATAAAAGACTAATGTAATCTAGCAGCGCAAAATCAACAATACTGGTACAAGAAAACACAGGCAGAAACTAACTAGCTAATGAGGCCACGAGTGCTCGACACACCAACAACGTAGTTGGACAGTATTCTGTTGAGCATAAATTTCAAACATGTGCTCACCTCCTTCAAGTAGATATTCAAGAGGAAGCAGGGCATGTATTCACACCATCCTTGCAGTCACGTGTAAGATCGTTGAATGTCTCCAAGTGTCTCTTCCCCCTTAAGAAAACCTCAGTGTCAACTGCAACCCTCATGTATCCATCAAAATCCACTAGTTTACCATTGCTCAGCTCCTTTGTTTCAGCATACCACTCACTATTCTCATCCCACAAGTCCTTGAAATCATCCAAGAACTGTGTTTTGTACTTCTTCTTAAGTGGGTCGAAGAACGATTTGTCAGGCTCATCAGTAGCAACGTACAAATACCGGCCAGCTCCAACCTTATCATTAAGTGTCATAAGGAGATTTTCTGGTGATGTATCTCTATCAAGGTTTGGCCAAAGCTGTTTGTTCTGAGCTTTCTCCCCTCTCACAACGTGGACAGAATCAAAGTCCCAGTTCATCCGCGAGGAAATGGCAGATACAATCTCCATCAAGCGACGGCTCTTCCACAAGAAGTGCCATGGGCGCTTGATCACTCCCTCGGTCGCACCCTCACATACACGTGACCAGTAGTTATCTGGCTCAACATTCCCAAATTTCCTCATGATCAATGTGTCCTTGACGTCACGAAGTTTCATGGGGGTCACCTTGATGTCCTCGGTATAGAAGTTCTTTAGCCTATCCTTCTTGTGCCATTTATTCCAATCTTGCCAGAATTGGCTCTGGTCGATAACTGATGCTGATTGCTTCAAGTGCTCGAAATCAAAGTAGAGCCTAAAATCTTTCTCTTCATCCTTGCCACTAGCAGTGTAACGTGCATTGAGGCAGACATTGAGGTCCATGACAAGTGTACGATTCAGAAACTGCGCCTCACCTAGGGCACACAAAAATCCCCAGATGAAGTGGTTCATGCTCTTGCACCTCTCACCACCGCCCATGTAAATGAGGTACCTTCCACGGCTGAAATCGGACTCGGAGGCAACAACTGGCAAGCTATCGTTGACAGCCTCCCCAACAACCAGCACTGGCTCAGCTGCAGCCGTGGCACCCTCATTGGCAGCAGCATTCTCATCAAGCCTTATCTGCGTCTTGGCAGGCACAAAGTCGGTGTTGGTAACTGGTGCTTCACGCTTGCCCTTCTTACCCTTCTTCCCCTTGCGGCGGCCACTCTTCTTAGCACCAACACCCGAATGGTACTCCCCGATGCTGTCGACGACGAGGGAGCATGTGTTGACGTCGCGGCTGAGCTTGAAGCGGCGGTAGTCCTTGTAGTAGGTGGCCCGGCCGTTGGCATCAGCGGAGGGCCGGAAGCGCCAGGCAAGATCGCACTCCATGGGGCTGCCCGGCACGGCGACAGGACGGCCGAAGCGGTAGAAATGTAGGTCGGAGAACTTCTCTATGGCCGTGCGCATGAGCAGGTTGAATAGGTCCCGGTCCCCAGTACAGTCGACGGGCGCCTCCGTATCGCACGAGACCGCCTCAACAATGGGGTTCTCCTCGGTCGCCGCCGCCTCCCCGGTAGCAGACTCGGTGTCCACCGTGACGGCCTGCTCCTTCTCCCCTCCGACTTCGTCTCGGCCTCGGTGGCGACGTCGGAGAGCTTGATGAACGGGACGGCCTCCGCGACGACCTGGCCCCCGCCGCCAGCAGCCTCCGTGGCGGAAGAGGAGTTGAAGTCCTCGCCGGTGCGGAGCACGGAGTCGTCGGCGAGGAAAGTGGAGTTGGATGTGGAGGAGGTGAGGAAGTCGGTGAGCTGGTGCGAGGACGGGTGGAGCAGCGGGTCGTCGGGGCTGTGCACCGCCGCCAGGAGCGTGAATGCGAGCACGGCCGCGACGAAGAGCGCGAAGAGGAGGTTGCCCCCGACCGCAGCGCCGCGCGCAGGTCCAGCGCCCCGCCGCGCCACCGCGGCGCCGACGGCGCCACGCCGCGGCCCAGCATTCGCGCGGATCTGGGGGGATTGGGAGCTGAGTGGGAGTGGGAGTGAGAGGGGGACAAGGATCGGGTGCGGCGAGGGATCTGGCTGCGCTGCGCCTCACCAGGAGGAGGCCGCGCCAAGAGTGTGGAAGGGATCTGGCTGCGGATGGACGCCGACACGGCGACAGGCCGTGGAGTGGAGTCCACGGTTCAATGCGCTCCGTTTATTTTCTTTCTTTTTTTTTACCGGGGACGTGGCCGACGGTGGCGGTAGCGTAGGGGAATTGCAAGCTTTGTCCCACGGTCAGCCGGGCTGTTGACTGCGGAATTTCGGCCTGTTCGTGGACTTCCACGGGCTGCGTTGGGCTTTGGTTTCCATGCTCAATGGCGCTTTATCGCGTGCAAGTAGTCCTGTCCAAAGAGGCCGGGTCTAGTGGGCCAGCACGAAGCCCTAAAAAAGCCCGGCACGGCCCACTGAATCAACGGACCATGCTTGGACGGAGGAACCGGCCAAGGTTAGCACGGCCTGGAAATGTTTTTTAATTATATTTACAATTAAATTATAGTCAAATAAGTGTTGTGACGTATGTAGTGACTAGTCAACTTGCTTCTATACAGTTTTTAAAGAAACTTTTTTCTATTTTTTAGTTTGAATCACACTACCAATCCCATTTTTGTAGAATTTTTAGTGCTAATAGACTATACATACGGGCCAAACAAATTATCGTGCCACGTTTAATCAATTCCCGCGGGCTGCCTTGGCACGGCCTGAAAAGGCCTGTGTGTCGTGCCGGCCCTTAATTAAACGTGTCGGGCCTTTTAAAGGCCTAGGGCGTGCCCCGTTGGACCGCCTGTCCCTTTTTAAAGGCATGGGCTGTGCCCTGCCGGACCGCCCGTTTGAATAGATGTGCAAGTGCAAGAAAGTTCTTTTTTTATATAGGGAATGCAAGAAAGCTTTTGTATCGTTTGGTCGAATTTTTGCGGAAGTTGAATTGCATTTCGTTGTCGCGTTCGTGGCTTCTTGTGTAATCTCAACATGTTGTTTGTAAATTTCACATGAGAACTGGTTCAGACGTCAACCTCTAGAAAAAAGGGCAACCTCTAACAACTAGGATAACATCACAATTTATTTGGAAGTTGATATGAAATGCACGGTAGATGAAAGTTTAGGTTACCATAATGATTTTCTCTTGGGATGCACGAAAAAAGGTAAATCAAGCAGGCAAGGTTCATTTTCGAACTTTCCCAACCGTAATGCAGAGAAATATCATTTTGAATAAATGAAAATGAAAATAATGGTACCTTATGAGGGTTACAGTTGAAATTTTGATTATAGACAATCAAATATTCTCCAAAAAGCAAATCATCAGACGGATGGAAATAAAAATCTGGAAATTCTCTTCTCTTTGTACAAAAATTATGACTCCTTACCTTCTTGTATTTATTTTTGAATGCACAACTATGCTACGACTTTTCCTTATAAACTTCATTTGGTACCAAAAACACTCAATGGTGCTCCTGTTTTGTACGATCATTATTTTCATAATACTATTGTTATAAGTTTTGCTTAACAAAAATGAATGACAAAACAAACATAGAGATTTTTGCTATTATGCCAATGGAACCGGTGGGCTTCGCTATAATGCTCACTTCCCGTTGGGGAAATCAACGTCCCGATCAGTAGAATGCCCATAGCACATTTTTAAATGAAAATGCCCTCTCCTCATTCTTCCTCATAGCTAGCAACCATGGTCACGTCCACGTGCGACAAAGCTAGAGCACTGCCTCCACGCGCAGATCGATGCCGTTCCACCCGTCGTTCCGCCCGACTAGATAGCCATCGCGAGCCGAGGCCGGAGCGCCACCGCCTCTACGAGGCCACACCGCCCGCTCAAGAAGCCGCCACCGCCTGTTGACGCCGTTCCGCGCATGCTAGACTGTGGACACTGCCCGTCGCAAGCTCACCTCGGTGCCCCTCC
Organism: Chloris gayana; assembly: GCA_031894775.1. Lineage (NCBI taxonomy): Eukaryota > Viridiplantae > Streptophyta > Magnoliopsida > Poales > Poaceae > Chloris > Chloris gayana. The sequence goes on along the minus strand of JAUNZO010000272.1, from coordinate 296,250 downwards.
CCGGCCCTCCCCACCCTGCCGCAAGCTTCATCCCGGTAGGAGGCTCGCCGCCACCCCACCTTAACGCGCGGTCGCGACTATGGATAGCGAGCTCATTCGCGGATGCATGAGAAAGTGGACAACCGGAGGGTGACTATGTCTGATGAGGAGGAAGATGAATGGGGACATTTTTATCTCATGGGTATTTCCTCGATTAGAACTTATTTTCGTGAATAAAATAACAAAGCTTAACGTTGTTGGGTATTATAGTAAAGCTCTACCTGTTCGTGGGCAAAATAGCAAAAAATCTTCAGGCTAGCAAAAAGGGAATAGCACATTTATAAGAGCTAGAAATTTTATAACTAAAAACGACTGAAATTTCTACCGATCATTTACGAACTGCTTTCATCTCTATTTTTTTTTCAAATGCTAAGTAACCCAAGTGATTTTAATTTTCTCCAACTATTATCTTTTCCTAGCCACATATTGAATCTACAAAATGCGCTAAACATTTTTATACCTACATTGAATTTTCAGTGAGGGACAAAGTAAGTTAACGAGGGGTGAAAGATAAAACAGAGGCGCCGCATCCTTCTGTGTTGTGATTTGTGAATCGGATCGAACACAGGAGAGGGGACTGAAGCACGGACGCCATGGACAGTCAGGGAGCTTGCCGCCAATCATCACCGTCCAGGTCAAGTTCGCTGGCCGGACCATCCCGGTGGAGGTGCCGGCCGCCGCCACCACCGCGGAGCTGAAGCGCCTGCTCCAGCCGCTCACCAACGTCCTGCCCCGCGGCCAGAGGCTCATCTGCAAAGGCACACCGATCCCCACCTTCGTTTCCCGAGCGCGCCGATTCGCTCCTATAGTTACCAGTTCTCTCCTGTGAATCGCAGGCAAAGTCCTCGAGGACTCCGCATGCCTGAGTTCGATAAAAGTGGTGGATGGATCCAAGGTTATGCTCATCGCCTCGCAGGGACTTCATCAGGGGTACGGCATCATTCACTTCGATCTATCCTACTTAGAATGCTATTTTGCTACGGCTTTTTTACTGCCCTTCAGATGTTTAGCATCGAATTGGTTGGAGTAGGATTCAGTCAGTGAGCATGCCCAAAGATGGATTCAATAGGTTGTGCTCGGTTAGTTGCAGGAATTGAAAGTTGGAACTAGAGTTGCAGGCCTATTTTACCATTTAGATGCCTGTATTGTGAATACTCTGGGATGGAAAATGAGCAAAGTTTTGTTTTCTGTCGCAAGCTTATTGCAGTACTGAAAAGGAAGAAAAATAGAAGTGGTTTACATATATCCACGTATTTTGCTAACATCAATTTCTGTGTGCCCACTTCCATACAGGATGGCCCCATTACAAAGAATAGCAGCAGCAGTTCTGCAACAAGTGTGAAAAGAACCTCAAATGTTAAGGAAAGTCGAACACAAAAACCAGAGGCTGTTGTCAACAAAAGCCGATCTGATATTTGGAAACGAACGGGTATTATTGCACTACATGATTGTGACTTGAAGGTAAGTCCCTGAGATTGCATGGTGTCTTAGGATGCCCTATATATCCAGTTGTTGGTTTCCACTAAATATTCCCCATATCTATCTGCCTAAAATTAGTGGCAGTTGTCATCCATTGGTTGCGAATATATACAATGTATGATTCAGTACTGCCTTTGTAGAGAATCCTGTGTATAAAGGGTTAACATAGTTTTTTAAGAATCCATATGCAAATTCTAGCCATGAGTTGCTGACTGACTTGTTACATATCCTTCTACCTACTCTGCTGAATTAGTTTTGACGATTTCAAAAAAAAAAAAAAAAAAAGAATTAGTTTTGACGACAATTTTGATGTTTGTTGTTTGGTCATTTGTCTACCGATGCTACTGTTCTCTAATTATTCAACATTCATACTTCCAGTTGTCATGAAATTATTTGATTTTTAGCAGCTTGTTTTTCTTTTCTTGTATTGATTCCCCTCTTAGTTATAAGTTGGCTTACTTTTTTCCCCTGGACATTTCATTCTCAATAGGAAGTGCCTGAAGAGGTCTGGGACTGTGGTCCTTCAGTACGAATACTAGATGTCAGCAACAATTGTATCAAGGAAATTCCACATAAAATCGCTGCTCTTAAATCCTTAAGTGTAATTATTCTTCCTCACTATGTAATTGTGTTTAATTTTGTTTTCCCATAAGGAACTATAGTTGAAATTGAAACTTTATATTGTAGAAATTGCTCTTAACTGCCAATGATTTGTCTGACGAGAACATCAGCTGGGAAGGTCTGTCATCTATTCCGACACTTCTAAATTTATCTTTAAGCCAGAACAGGTACGTCCCATTCTGAGAATCCTATTTGTTCATACCAATGCTATGAATTCTGTTGTATTACCTGTAAAGTTAAAGATGCATTTTTCCTCAATATAATAGTTTTTCTATTACGTTGTGCATGTAAGCTACATCTTTAATAACACACTCTACTCAGCTAAAAATAGTTTTGGGCTTGAGTCTGACACTTCTGATTTTACTCATGCACTGTGAGAAAGATCAGTCCCAGAATTAACTAATAACCACCTGAAAGCTGAAATGTCCACCTGAAAGTGGAAATGCCTCATTTTTTTACGTGAAAACAGTAGGAGGCTTCCACTGTGTATTTTATCAGAAAGAAGGAGATTGCATGTTTAATCTCATGGATCTTTTACGTTAAATTGGGCAATGGATAACTCAAAATGTACTATTTTCATATTTTAATTGTCTTGGTAACAACTAGCTATCACACCCTTTTTCTTTTGTCTTTTCCAACTTCTTGCATTAGTTGTCATTCAAGTATTTGGCTCTGCACCTGCCACCAAGAGGCATGGAAACAGTTGATGGCATATCTTCTATTGTTTTCTCTCAATTTCTGTTCTACTTCCTTTTGTGATAAGACTAAACTGGGTGAACCGTTTTAGTGTTATCAGTCATGATGTCCAACTAACATATTTTTGGTATACATGATAATTTGCTTTTTTATCTTGCAGACTGGTTAATTTGCCTTCAACTTTGGGCTCATTGACTTCTCTACGGGAGCTTCGTTTTGCAAATAACACTATTACAAGCTTACCTATCGAACTAGGATCGCTGAAGCATCTCCAGATTCTGATAGCAAGTAACAATAGGTTGTGCTAGAACACTCCAGTTTTTTGGGACTGCATACACCTTTCTATGTTATCTTATATTGTGACACTTCAACAGCAGAATCTACATTTTGCACTTGTATTTTTTTCTACCTATTACTAAGCAAATGCTTAGATTGAGAAGGCAACAACATATGAAAATTTGTAGGAAAATATTCATTGTAAAAGCTATGTTGAGCTTGAGCATAATTGTGAAAACTTTTTTCTCAAACATGTCTAGAAGTTTTCTATTTTTTTTCTTACACATCACACAATCTTGATTTGGATGTTGCTGCTCCTCGATTTCATATTCTAAACAAAGCCGAGTCTCATCTTCGAATTGTGCTTACTTGTGTAAGATCACTTAGTCTATATGTGTGAATTGTTTGAATATGTTTCAAAACTTTTTGATATATTTTTGGAGGGTTTTTTATGATATTTTATTGAGATGCATGACCATCCACTACATTGTGAAAATGCCTGTCCATCATGTTTTTTATGAAAAGAACAATGCCTTGGTGGTGGGATCATTGAGTGTCTTAACTGGCTGACCTCTGCTGTAATGATGCCAATTGTGTTTTTGGTACAATTTGAATATTTTTATAGTAAATTTGAGAACGTTAAACAGGAAAAACACTATCCATGTTTCTTTATCACAAATACTGCTTATGTTTGCATACGGGTAGCATGTGACTGGTTGTATGATATAAAGGTTTATATTAGGGAAGATAATATTCCTTGCCCCAGAAAGAAATAGTCCATCTAAGAGTGTAAAGTGGAAACAACTCTAGTGGTACTTCATTGAGGAATTAAACTTAAATGAATGGTATGGCGAATCTCACACTTTTACATATTTCCACTGCTGGCAGGATAACTTCATTGCCTTCATCAATTGGAGATTGTGAATCTCTTATTGAGGTGTGTTCTTGGTCTCGTACATGTGACTCTGTTTCATAAATTCTTCTTCTTCTATAGTACTGAACATTGAATATTTAACTGTTTTGATGTTGCACTAGCAATTTCCTTCACCCAAAATTTTAATGTCAGGTTGACCTGTCATCAAATCTCTTAGCTGCACTACCAGAGGCCTTGGGAAACCTTCACAATCTAAAGGTGAGATATAGATGATATTTAATATCTCATGATTACAGATGGACCACAAAATACCATTGTCTGATTGCAATGGTATTTATTGCAAGTGCATAAATGAATAATAATTTATTAACTTCTATTTCTATTGAATTGTAGCAACAAAAGTGCAGAACTTTCTTGCAAGCAAATTTTGGCCTTACTTGGGTTTTCCTTTTCTTTTTTAAAAATCAGTTTACCATGGCTAACATGGGTTTGACTTTTGTAAGCCAAGAAGGGTATGCAACCCTCAGGTTTGCATGCATTGGTTTAGTCTTGGCTGAGATGGGTTATATACGTTCTGCAGCCCATCTGCTTGTGGGTATATATACTGTGGAGAGTCATTTGTGCCTAAATGTTGTACTAGATATTTCTTTTGCTTTTTATTAGGTTTGAATGATGGCTAATTATTCGGTGCAGTTAAACTGAGGTTAGCTTTCTTTCAACAGGCGTTGCATCTAAGGAACAATGGCCTTACATCCCTGCCTGCAAATTTATTCAAAAAGTGCTCCCAGCTTACTACACTTGATCTCCATGGCACAGAAATCACAAATGATGTTCTTCGGCAGGTATCATTTCTTTAAAGTGCCTATGTATACTCACTCTCTGCATGTCTTAACTCCATTTGCGTTTACATTCAAGTACGGTGATCGGTACCACCATTTGTAGGAATCCTACCTTTCATCTCTGTATGTAGCATCTTGCTTGTTGCACTTTTGGGGTACCGAAGTCCCCTTTATAATATTTAACCAACATTGATAAGTACCCCAACATTTGCTAAAACTATTGGGCGATTGGTCCATAGATTAAGGATACTATAATTGTTTACGTCTTGGTTCCTCAAATTTGAGGTATTTCCCCCTTTCAAATTTAAATTTACTTTTCCTAAACAGGTGGAGGGATGGGAGGAGTTTGATGAGCGTCGGCGGCAGAAACATCAGAAGCAGCTTGACTTCCGTGTGGGCTCATCTGGTGTGTTCGATGAGGGCGCGGATGATGATAACAGGCGTCGGTAGCTTCCAGATTGCGACATTGTTCAGTTTGCCCCAGAACAACGGCACGTCGTAAGAACAGCCCGAAGCGATATACTTTGTTACTCACTGGATACTAAATGTTTTTTGACTGTCGGATAATACACATGGCACTCTGCCAGAACTATGGCACGATTCAGAGAATCTCTATAGAGCCGGAAGTGAAATACTTTGTTACTTATTGGATATATGTTTATTGTGAGTCTGGAGAATACATGACACTCTGCTGGATACGTATGTTGTAACATTTTACCAGATCAGACTAGAGGAAACGTACTAGTACGACTATTGAATATGACAGCAGCAACACATCACAGACACATAGCACTACTTGAATCAACGACTTTCCCTACCGGTTTTTTGTCTTCTCCTGGTAATATTTGACAGTCCTAGGGAAAGTTCTGACTTCGAGTCCCAGGATGAGATGATAGCAGCAAATAATTCGTAGTATTTGTTTCGCTTCAGCAACATGGCGGGTAACACCTGCTCTGCTCAGGCGACGCCGCCATTGACCCTGATAACCTGGCCGTTCACCCACCCTGCGGCGTCGCTGACCAGGAACGCGACCGCCGGTGCGATCTCTGTCGCCTCAGCGATGCGCCCCATGTTCTGCTCCACCCTTCTCAAGGTCGCCTGGTCCTTCCCGGCCATGAACAGCTCGGTGCGCACGGGCCCGGGCGCCACCACGTTCGCCGTGATCCCCTTGGCCGCCACCTCCTTGGCCAGGACCTTGGTCATCGCCTCCACGGCGGCGTTGGACGCCGCGTAGGCCCCGTACCCCGGCAGGAGCATGGCCACGACGGTGGTGGAGAACGTCACGATGCGGCCGCCGCAGTTGGCCGGGATGCGGCGCGCCGCCTCCCGGCACACCAGGAACTTGCCGCGCGTGTTCACGGCGAACGTCGCGTCGAAGTCCTCCACGGCCGTGTCGGCCAGCTTCGGGTACTTGGGGTCCATGACCCCCGCGCAGGCCACCACGATGTGCGCCGGGGACCCGAAGGCCTCCTCGGCGCGGTCGAAGAGCGCGCGCACCGCGTCCAGGTCCGACACGTCCGCCTTCACGGCCACGGCGCGGTGGCCGCGCGTGGCCAGCTCCGCGACGAGGTCGTCGGCCTTGGCGGAGTTGGACGCGTAGTTGACCACCACGCGCGCGCCCAGCGCGGCCAGGTGGGAGGAGACCTCGCGGCCGATGCCGCGGGACCCGCCGGTGACGATCGCGACGCGGCCATCGAGCGGGAGAGGCACACTGGTAGTGGGCGCTGCCATGGCAAGCTTCTCGTGCTTCGCTTGTGTGTTTTTTTTTTTGTGTTGTCTGTCTCTGCGCGGAATTTGGCGTGCTGCAACAGCGAAACTGCTGGGTTTTATATACGAGGTCAGCCGCTTGTGCTCGGACGTCATGGCTCCCGTCAAACGGTCAGGCCACCGCTCTCGGTCGCGGGAGGTTGACGTGGCCAGTGGCGGTTGCCTTTTACTAATGGAGGATGACGTGAGGACTGACAGCACAGAGGAGGACTCGGTCGTGTGGTAAAACGTGCAAGGCGTTAGTAGGAAGATGGAATCCACTGTGGATGGAATATTACGGCGTCCTCCAACTCCAATCAACCAGTATAAATACATGGAACGGCTCTCCTCGACACGTATAACTACAGCGACTCCAAGCAAAAATTATTGTGGGAAAATCTGTATGGGAACCTAATGACAAGACTGAAGCATATAAAATAAATATGGTAGATTCTAATTTTCAATCTCCTGAAAACTAGAAAACTTTCAATCGACGATATCAGCAGCCGTTGGATGCAAAATCAACGGTCCTCCTCTTTTCTTCAACCTCTCGCTCGAGCCCTCTCTTCTCCGGTGAGCCACCGATTTCCATGGCTGGAACAAGAGAAGTTGGATCGTGGGGGTACAAACCATGTGATAATAAGGCCACTAAATTTCCTGAAGTATGTACTACTAAATTCTTCGATGAGATTGAACGTCGACATATTACAGTCGATTGAACAGAAGGATTTCTGAATAAATATATTTCTTTCAAGAGTAAATAAAAAAGTAAACACGGTAACTTGAACTTATTTATTCTAAGCATACACAACTATTTTGATGTTTTGCTCCAAAACCCTATAACTTTCTTATCAAAAGCATTTTAGGTCCACCTTTTATGCGAGATCATGCTGCAAATTTGTTCAGAGCTTCAAAACATGCAAAGACAGTGTGCATATATAAAAAGTATTTCTCTTCCGCAATATACTATACTAGTATACGATAAGTCAAGATGTGGTGATGTGACTAGATATTGTTGGAAATATAAGCACTTTCAGTTTTTATTTAATCCAGAAATAAATCATGAATATTATAAACAGATTGCTAATTAAATTAGACTGGTCTACGTAAGATCTAGACATGTCTAATAAGCACCAGAAGATGAAAACATCTAACATACTATCCATAGCTATCATGCAGAGATAGAACACGAAAGCTAGTATGAGAGACATAATGGAAGTAGAAGATACGTACTTTTCTGGCCCGACAGGGTAGAGGAGTTGACGACGACGTTCAACGGCGTCACGGCGAAGACAACGACGTGCTTGGCTCACGCGGCGGGGAACACGCGCCGTGGTGGAAGCGATCGAGCAGTCGCGCAGAGCGCTTTCCAAAACCTTATTCGCCTTCTCCCGTGCAGGATCGCTGAAGGCGCTGGTTCCGGAGACCTGCTCTCCCGTTCGCCGGTGCACGTCGACGATCGGGATAGAGTAGTCTTGGCAGCGCAGCAGCAAGAGAGGCTAAAACCCTAGGTAAGTTCGAGAGATAGTTTCTGCGGCGGCGCTCGTACGTTTATATAGGAGAGACTGCTAGGGTTAGATGAACCTAAACCGAGTCGGTTTCCGAAACAGAAACGTATTGGACTCGAAGCAAAAATAAAGTGCTAAAAGAAGCCGCGCCCTGTAAGGCAAGGGGCCGGATTTTGGCGGACCATTCACGCAGGTGATGTGCGGCCGCGCCCATCGCCCACGCCCCGCCTCGCCCGACGAGACGAGCGAGCAAGCGAGCGCGTGTGGTCTTCCTTCTCTCGTTCTCACACTTGTAAGGAAGGCAAGAGCATCCAAGTTTATAAGTTGGTCTCCCTCCACCTCCACTAGCAACGTGGTACTAAAGATTGCACTCCTACCATCTCTATATGGGCCTTTGAGATTTTCTAGGAATTATAGAGATTATAAATGGGCTTTGGCCCAATAATTCCATCGATCCCCCACCGGATCTCAAAGTCCCATCAAAACTTTGCCTCATCCTACTACTTGTTCAATATACCAGGTGTTTCAATGGAGACTGTTAAGTTGAACTTCCACCTAGAACAATAAGCTATACTCGTTTACGACTTGAACAATGGACTATACCTTGAATTGCAAGTCTTGTGCAAACAAGATTTACTTAGAGTCACAACCGATATCTGGACCTCCGGTAGGCTACTCCGTCGGTGGAGCATATAGGTCGTACTCCGTGGTCTTTCATGAGCTTAATAGAGATCACCCAAATCTCACACACTACGACCTTACAACAATCGGACTCATATAGGTGTATTCTGTCAAGAATGCTCTGCAGGATAGCATTTTCGCTAATTAAAGCCAATAGAATACATTAAGGTATCGCCAACCTACCATGCAGTGTTGAGAGTATTGCATCATTACTCGAGAAGGTTAAAAGGATACTCTCTAGCTGACCAATAGCTTGTTCTTCCCGGGTCCTACTTCACGGGATCTCCGATCACATAAGATGGGTTACCACTATGGAATAGCTCAAATGGGTCTCATACCCATCTCCTTTGATGCATTGTCTATCACATTACGTGACGAGCCCCTTAGTAAACTGAACTGCTGGGTTTCTATCAGCTGATATGTAATCCACTCGATATTACTCGGAGTTTCTTATTTGATTAGCTTAATGTTTAAAATAACATCAGCCTCACCCAAATCCTTCATATCAAAACTTTAGAACAGAAAAGACTTGACCTCATTAATCACGTCAAGGTTTGTTTCAAAGATTAGTATGTCATCCACATAAAAGCACAATATAACTCCCTCACCCCCACCATGGCAGCAGTACACACATCTATCAACCTCATTGACTGAAAATCCTGCTGATATGAGTGTAGAGTCGAATTTCTCATGCCATCGCTTAGGTGCTTGTTTTAGGCCGTATAAAGATTTCACCAGCTTACACACCTTGTCGTCTTGACCCTTTACTGCAAAACCATCTAGTTGATCTATATAGATCTCCTCATCCAACTCTCCATTAAGGAAAGCTGTCTTAACGTCCATCCGATGAACGAGAAGACCATGAAAGGCAGCACGAGCAAGTAGTACGCGTATGGTGGTCAATCTCGTAACAGGTGAGTAAGTGTCAAAGAAATCTTCACATTCTTTCCGAGTATAACCCTTAGCCACAAGTCGAGCCTTGTACTTGTCAATAGTACCATCGAGGCCTAAGCTTCTTCTTGAACACCCACTTGCAACCCACGGGTTTGCACCCGTATGGTCGATCAACTACCTCCCATGTTCCATTAGAAAGAATAGAGTCCATCTCACTCTGTACAGCTTCTTTTTAATCATCCGCATCAGGTGATGCATATGCCTCATCAATAGTTCGGGAGTATCATCCACAAGATAGACAGTGAAATCATCACCAAAAGATTTTTCAATCCTTTGTCTCTTGCTCCGTCTAGGAGCTTCACTATATATCTCCTCGTTAATTGGTTCAAGTGTTTGTTCAGCATGATCAGAAAACACAGCAGGTTTAGGAGTAGTTTCATCAATCACATCAATAGATAATCTAGACATCCTATGTGAATCTTTCATAGGAAATATGTTCTCAAAGAAAGTAACATCACGAGACTCCATTAAAGTATTAACATGAATATCGGGCACCTCTGGTTTCACTACTAAAAATCTATAGGCAATGCTATTATGAGCATATCCAAGAAAAACACAATCCACGGTTTTAGGTCCCAACTTACGTTTCTTGTTTATTGGCACATTAACCTTGGCCAAACAACCTCAAGTACGTAAGTAAGACAACGATGGTTTTTCTCCCAATCCATTCCTCATATGACGTTTTCTCCTTATTCTTCATGGGAACTCTATTTGGGACATGACATGATGTCAATATAGCCTCCCCCACCATGCCTTAGATAATTCCGCGAGTGTCTAACATGGAGTTAACCAAGTCGATCAAAGTGCAATTCTTTCTTTCGACAACCCCGTTTGATTGGGGCGAATAGGGAGGCACCCTCTTATGAATCATACCATGCTCCGCACAAAATAAGTTGAAATCATTAGAGAAATATTCACCGTCACGATCGGACCTAAATCTTTTGATCTTTTTCTCTAATTGAGTTTCAACTTCAGCCTTGTAGATTTTAAAATAGTTTAAAGCCTCATCTTTCGTTTTTAACAAATACACATAGCAATATCTAGACGCATTATAATTAAAGTTATGAAATATCTTTTTCCACCTTCTGTCAATATACCTTTCATTTCGCAAAGATCTGAATGTATAAGTTCTAGTGGTGCCAAGTGTCTCTCCTCGGCAGCCTTGTGAGGTTTTCGAGGTTGCTTAGATTGCACACAAGTATGGCACTTAGAACCTTTGACTGCAAAAATTCGGAATTAAATTCAAGGTGGAAAGTCGAGACATAGAACCAAAATTCAGATGACATAAACGTGAATACCAAACATTGGCATCACTCTCATTAACACCATCACAAATATAGTTCACCGACTTATTGCAAAAATCTGAAAGGGAAAAGCGGAACAAGCCTCCGCACACATAGCCTTTACCAATAAATTGTCCACTCTTAGACACGACAACTTTATTCGACTCGAGCACTACCTTAAAACCATCCCTACATAAAAGGGAGCCACTAACGAGATTCTTCTTGATAGAAGGGACATGTTGCACGTTCTTCAATTGGACAATCTTTTCCGAAGTAAACTTCAGCTCGACCGTGCCAACACCATGAACAGAAGCATGTGACCCATCTCCCATCGGGACGGAAGAATCCTGGACGACCTGGTAAAAAGAAAACAGAGAAGCATCAGCCACATGAACATTTGCACCAGTATCAAGCCACCAACTTAAGATTGAAATACTGAAAATACAGATGGTAAATTACCGTACCCGGTAGTGTCGAGCACTGATCACCATATTCACGGACTTCTGCTGAGGAGGCTTCCTCCCTTGCGCTGTGGACACTTCTTTGCCCAATGCTCGGTGGAGCCGCAAATGAAGCATCCCTCATTCTTCTTGTTATTTTTCTTCTTGAAGGTAGTGGTTTGCTTAGGCTTATTGTGCTTGGCCTTGCCCTTGCCACCATTGCCATGAGACGACTGTGGTTGGTGCACCATGTTGGCATTGGTCCGACCCTCAATAGGTTTAGATCTCCCATCCTTAGCCCGAGCTTTCTCCTCAATATCAAGAGACGCGATCAAATCTGAAACAGAAATGTCGATCCTCTTGTGCTTGAGAGAAGTGGCGAAATCCCTCCGTGAAGGAGGCAATTTGGTAATGATGCCCCCAGCCACAAACTTGTCGGGTAAGGTGATCTTAAGCATGTCGAGTTCCTTGACCAAACACTCGTATTTCATGAGCCTCGTTCGACTACAGATTTGCCTTCGGCCATCTTATAGTCATGGTACTTGCTCCGTGATATACTACTCGGTGCCAGCATCGGAACCACCATAGTCAGCGCAGAGAGCATCCCACAACTTTTTAGCGTCGGTGTGATGGATGTACACATCTTGTAGATGATCTGCAAGATTTCTAATCACGAGTGCCCACAAATAGAGTATTGGCCTCCTTGTACCGATCTCCTCATCGGGAGTAAGAGTACCCTCGGGTTTGCCTTTGGATACCTCAAACACTTTCATGGCATTAAGCCACGGAGCGACTTTCACTTGCCATCTCTTGAAGTGCACGCCTGTAAAACGTTCCGGCCTCGGTGCCTCCATAAATCCAGCCATAAAACTAAAGTGCCTATAATAAGGTTTTTGGATTGTTGGAAATATAAGCACTTTCAGTTTTAATTTAATCCAGAAATAAATCATGAATATGATAAAGAGATTGCTAATTAAATTAGACTGATCTACGCAAGATCTAGACATGTCTAATAAGCACAAGAAGATGAAAACATCTACCATACTATCCATAACTATCATGCAGAGATAGAACACGAAGGCTAATATGGAAGACATAATGGAAGTAGAAGGTACGTACTTTTCCGGCCCGACGTGGTAGAGGAGTTGACGACGACGTTCAGCAGCGCCACGACGAAGACAGCGACGTGCTTGGCTCACGCGGCGGGGAAGACGCGCCGTGGTGGAGAGTGCTTCCAAAAATCTTATTCGCCTTCTCCCGGTGCAGGATCGCTGAAGGCGCTGGTTTCGGAGACCTGCTCTCCCGTTCGTCGGTGCACGCCGACGATCGGGATGGAGTAGTCTTGGCGGCGCAGCAGCAAGAGAGGCTAAAACCCTAGGTAAGTTCGAGAGATAGTTTCTGCGGCGGCGCTCGTACGATTATATAGGAGAGACCCCTAGGGTTAGGCGAACCTAAACCGAGTCGGTTTTCAAAATAGAAAACGTATTGGACTCGCAGCAAAAATAAAGTGCAAAAAGAAGTCGCGCCCTGCAAGGCAAGGGGTCGGATTTTGGCGGACCATTCACGCAGGTGATGCGCGACCGCGCCCATCGCCCACGCCCCGCCCCGCCCTCGCGTGAAGCGCAGCCGCGCCACGCCCACGCCCCGCCCCGCCCGGTGAGGCGAGACGAGCGCGCGCGTGTGGTCTTCCTTCTCTCTTTCTCATACTTGCTTGGAAGGCACGAGCATCCAAGTTTATAAGTTGGTCTCCCTCCACCTCCATTAGCAATGTGGTGCTAAAGATTGCACTCCTACCATCTCTATATGGGCCTTTGAGATTTTCTAGGAATTATAGAAATTATAAATGGGCTTTGGCCCAATAATTCCATCAATCCCCCACTAGATCTCAAAGTCCCATCAAAGCTTTGCCTCATCCTACTACTCGTTCAATATACCAGTGTTTCGATGGAGACTGTTAAGTTAAACTTCCACATATAACAATAAGTTACACTCGTTTACGACTTGAACAATGGACTATGCTTTAAATTGCAAGCCTTATGCAAATAAGCTTTACTTAGAGTCACAACCGATACTTGGACCTCCAGTAGGCTACTCCGCGGGTGGAGCATATAGGTCATACTTCGTGGTCTTTCATGAGCTTAATAGAGATCACCCAAATCTCACAGATCGCGACCTTACAACGATCGGACTCATATAGGTGTATTCTTTCAAGAATGCTCTGCGAGATAGCATCTTCGCTAATTAAAGCCAATAGAATACATTAAGGCATTCGTCAACCTGCCATGCAGTGTTGAGAGTATTGCATCATTACTCGAGAAGGTTAAAAGGATACTCTCTAGCCGACCAATAGCTTGTTCTTCCCAGGTCCTACTTCACGGGATCTCCGGTCACATAGATTGGGTTACCACTATGAAATAGCTCAAATGGGTCTCATACCCATCTCCTTTCATGCATTGTCTATCACATTACGTGACAGCCCCTTAGTAAACCGATCTGCTAGGTTTCTATCGGTTGATATGTAATCCACTCGATATTACTCCGGAGTTTCTCATTTTCCTGACGGACTTTAGACGTCTCTTAATATGTCTTGATGACTTTATATTGTCCTTTGAACTGTTAACTTTGACTATCACGAGTTTGAATGTCACGATTCATCGGTATTGTCGATACTGGTTTCTCGACAATAGGTAAGTCCATCAAAAGCTCACGTAGCCAATCAGCCTCAACGGTGGCTGTATCTAACGCGGTAAGCTCTGCTTTCATGATAGACCTCGTTAAGATGGTCTGTTTACATGATCTCTATGAAACAGCGGCACCACCAAGAGTGAAAACATATCCACTCATGGCATACAACTCATCAGCATCGGATATCCAATTGGAGTCACTATATCCCTCTAGCACTGCAGAAACCCGGAATAATGAATTCCATAACCCGCAGTACCTACTAGGTAGTGCATTACTCGCTCAAGCGCACGCCAATGATCATCTCTCGGATTAGAAGTAAACCGACTCAGTTTGCTCACAGCAAAAGAGATGTCGGGCCTAGTAGCACTAGCCAAGTACATAAGTGATCCAATGATCCGAGAATATCTCAATTGGTCTCTACCAATTCTCTTTTTCTTCCGAAGGATCAAGCTGGGATCATAAGGAGTTGGAGAAGGTTTGCTGTCCTTGTAGTCGAAGCGACTCAAGCATCTTTTCCACATAATGAGATTACGTTAAAGTAATCCCATTCTCTCCTTTGATTAGCTTAATGTTTAAAATAACATCAGCCTCACCGAAATCCTTCATATCAAAACTTTAGAATAGAAAAGACTTGACCTAATTAATCACGTCAAGGTTTGTTCCAAAGATTAGTATGTCATCCACATACAAGCACAATATAACTCCCTCACCCCCACCATGGCTGCGGTAGTACACACATCTATCAGCCTCATTGATTGAAAAGCCTGCTGATATGAGTGTAGAGTCGAATTTCTTATACCACTGCTTAGGTGCTTGTTTTAGGCCGTATAAAGATTTCACTAGCTTACAAGAGCATCCAAGTTTATAAGTTGGTCTCCCTCCACCTCTACTAGAAATATGGTACTAAAGATTGCATTTCTACCATCTCTCTATGGGCCTCTGAGATTTTCTAAGAATTATAGAAATTATAAATAGGCTTTGAGCCCAATAATTGCATCAGATATATATAGTATCATCGGAATTTGGACACTTGTTGAAAATACCTTTTCTGTCATAAAAACTTCATTATTCAAACTTTAACCTTCATGGCAATCCTCGAAAAAAAAACAGTACAAACAGCTCGCGCACCCTGACACTCAGTAGACAATAATTATTCAAACTTTAACTTTCACGACAATTTGACACGCGGGACATTCCATGGGCCAATCAACTCCGAACACACAAACGCGCGCGGCCGCCGCTTTTAAGCAAAGCCACCATTGACCCTAATGACCTGACCATTGACCCACCCTGCTGCGTCGCTCGCCAGGAACGCCACCACCGGCGCCACGTCCGTGGTCTCTGCGATGCGCCCCATGGACTGCTCCGCCACCCTTTTCAGGAACGCCTCGTCCTTCCCGGCCAGGAACAGCTCGGTGCGCACTGGCCCCGGCGCCACCACGTTCGCGGTGATCCCCTTGGCCGCCACCTCCTTGGCCAGGATCCGCGTCATCGCCTCTACCGCGCCGTTGGTTGCCGTGTACGCCGCGTAACCCGGCAGGAGCGTGCCCATGATCGAAGACGAGAAGGTCACGATGCGGCCGCCGCTGTTTGCCGGGATACGGTTCGCGGCCTCGCGGCACACCAGGAACGTGCCGCGCACGTTCACCGCGAACATGGCGTCGAAGTCCTCGACCTTGGTGTCCGCGAGCGCGGGGTAGTTGGCGTCGAGGACGCCGGCGCAGGCCACCACGATGTGCGGCGCGGAGCCGAACGCCGCCTCGGCGCTGTCGAAGAGCGCGCGCGCGGCGTCCGGGTCCGACACGTCCGCCTTCACGGCCACGGCGCGGTGGCCGCGCGAGGCGAGCTCGGCGACGAGCTCGTCGGCCTTGGAGGAGTTGGAGGCGTAGTTGACCACGACGCGCGCGCCGAGAGCGGCGAGGTGGGACGACACCTCGCGGCCGATGCCCCGGGACCCGCCGGTGACCAGCGCAACGCGGCCGTCGAGCGGGAGCACCGGCGGCGTCTCCGTGGACGCTGACGAGTTTCCTGCGACTGCCGCTGCCATCCCGCGCTAGCTGCCTAGTGTCGTTAGCCGTCTACCTGTTTTTGACTGCTTTCTTTTCGTGCCTTGTGTTGCACAGAAATGGTGCCTATCGATTTTCATTTATAGGATGATCTTGAGTTGGTGACGTAACTGATGAGTATATCTGGTTTCGCGTTCTGCTATATGCTGCCATCTCGCGGAAAGATGACCTACCTCGTGACAACACCAGGAGACAACGTCATTTTAAACTGTTAAAGGTCACGCAATAATCGCTACCTCTAGCTCAACATCATGTCCAAGTTAAATGAATAAACTGTTAAAGGTCAAACACGTGGCTCACTTTGCTGTGCCTAGTCTCACAGGAAGTAGACAAATGGGCTTCTTATATCCACGACAAATTTACAATGTTTTTTCATAAAAATACTTATTAGAATGTAACTGTAACCTTTTATACAATGGTAAAATCTGAAATCAGTAACTTTAATACTTCATGTGTGATTTCTCGTCATCTTCAATTCTTTATAGTTTACCATGGATCGAGTCAGGAGGGAAGAGCTACAGGAAAAGGTGCGTTATCAATGGCCTTGTTCGGCTGGCCTATAAGCTGGCTTATACTTGTTGCTATAAGACAAACAAGGCATACATCTTGTATAAGTAGAACACCAGCGTAAGCTGGCTTGTAGCCCAGCCAAACAAGGCCAATATCAGCCATGGTTTTGCTGCTTGTAGCAGTTAAGCCTTATCAAAAGGTAAATGATTAAGACAACGAATACCACTGGTCAGTAGAAAATGGATTAAGAGCAACTCCACTCCAATCCCCTAAACAACCACTAACCTAAATTTTAGAAATTTGTCTAAAAATCAACTCCAATGGACCATCTAAATAGGCTTCTAAATTGGGAGGGCTCCCCAATCCATCCTCTAGCTACATGGAAATGGATACCCTCCTTTCTCGCCCTCACAAGCCATATGGTAGTGGGGCCCAACACTTTCCATCCTCTCTCCCACGTGTGTCCCCAAGACCATCGTCAAGCCACCATGCCGGAGCACTGTTCATGCCTCCCACTGCCGCAAGGACATCCACCTACCCTGAATCTACAAATTTGTGGCTTGTTGGGCCCGTTTTGATGCTCGACGAAGGAAGAACAAGCTCTCTAAGCTCGCCGACATCCATATGGTCGGGCCTCCACCGAGCAGCTGCCAATGGCGAGTTCGTCGCTGCCCATGACTTGGAGCTCTACGAATCCATAGCTGAGCCGCCCGTCCTCCTCCATAAATCATGTAGAAAGAGGCATGACTTGAAGCTCAAGTATGGTCTACTGCATTGGTGCTGAGCACCAGCATATCCTTGTCCACCTAAACACCGCTGCAACTTTCTTGCTCGCGGTGCGATTTTTGAGGTGGAGTCCGTCGCAACGGCATGGGCAGGACGGAGGCGCAACCGTCGGGATGAAGGTAGAAGTCACGCGGGCATGGTGAGGACGGCGCAACGTGGAGGTAGGAAGCAAAGACGCGAATGTTAGAGGGGTGCGATAGGGCTATGGTGGGCACAACTTGGGCATGGTCAAGGAGAGATCGACACAGTGGGGCACATGGCAGCACGACATTGAGTTTGGTGAGCTTCACTTCCGATCGCGCACCATGTGCTAGACTAGCACGATGACAAGTGGCCTCTCTATGAGATCGACATCGAGGCCCTCCTCCAGCGGCACAAAGACAAGAACTACTGGAACACAAAGCTCAAGAAGAAGGACATGGTAGCAGCAACGACCAACTGTTCTCTTATGATGATTTCTTCGTCGGGAGATAGGACAGGGCATTGTGCAGCTGCTGCGGCTTAGCTCGCCTACCTCTACTCTTGTGTCCCTTCCACCACGCTCAGCTACCTCCGAGCGCTGCCGCATCCTCCCATTGCCCTCGGCCAAGGCCGCCACGCTCGGTCGCCTCTCAATGCCCTGGTTGATGGTGGCTAGAGAAGGAAGAGGGGAAGAAGATGTGAGTCACATGGAGGGTCCACTTTGTAGGCTTTCAACAACCTTATGCCCTATTTGATTCATCTTCTCAATTGGTTTTTTCAGTTGAAAAGCTAACACTACGGGAAACAACACATGAGGAACACGACAAAGCTTATATTGCACACAACCAAGGCTTTGTTGGAGGTCGAACACAACAAAGCCCAAACGACAAAAATAGCATACACAAAGCCGACTTTACGATGTGCCATATGTCAAACACACGAAAAAGCATTTGCCGTGTGCCGCACCTGGCCGTTGATAAAGAACAAAAAAATACGTCGTCACGTGCTAGAACGATGTCCGTGTGCTTTGTAGTGTGCCCGACGCCTGACACACGATAAAGCCCTCATGTTTGCCATGTGCCATGGGCCAGGCACACGGCAAAGGCCCCCATGTTTGTCATGTGCAATGGTCAAGGCATGCAGCATGTGCCTTACCATAGCACACTGCAAAACATGGTTCCCAGGTTGCCAGGGTTACCCCCTTTGTCATTTGTCGGTGGGAGGGCACATGACAAACCCTGTCACATGTCATCGCGCACGCGTGACTGGCGACCACCAGGTCGGGGTGGACATTACCTGTTTGCCATGTCCCGCTAGCCTGACACACGACAAACAGTTAACAACCGCTAGCGTCGAGCGGTAGTCGTTGCACGTGCGCGGGATGTGGGTTTGTTTGCCGTGTGTAGGTCCTCCGGCACGAGACAAAGATGATGTTTACTGTGCCTGCCTCTGTTTGCTGTGTGCGGGCCATCTAGCACACTCAAAGATGATGCTTATCGTGTACATGCCTCATGGCACACAACAAAGATGATGTTTTCCATGAGCCATATCTTTCTGGTGTTTTTGGTCCGGCACACGACAGAAGTTCTCTTTGCCGTGTGCCCGACAGAAGGCACACAGAAACTTACCACTTTCCTAGTGTGGTTTGCTGAAAAACTAAAACAAACAACTAACTTATGGAGAAAGGAACTAAAAGATGAAAAGCTCACCCATGGTGCTTTTCAACTAGTCACCAACAAACTTTTCTACTAGCCACTAGCTAGCTTTTTCAAAAGCTCCAAAGCCATAGCAGAGCCTTAGCACCACCATGTTGCTGGACTTGCTGCCATGATCCACGATGAAGCGTGGAGCAGGTGGGAGAGAGCTTGAGTTTTGATGACAAGCGTAGCCTAAGGAAAGGAAGAGAGGAACTTCGTTTAGGATATTGAGGACAGATCGGAAGATTTGTTGAGGAGCGACTCGTTGTGATACTGACGTGATTGTAGGCACACAGATCTAGACGTGAATAGAAAAGTAAAACTGCACACGAAAATAGAGGAAATAAATTCTTTATTTAATGATTCTACATAATTACATGGTGTGTCTCATCAACTATTTATAATGGTGGAACTCTACTGCGTGTTGGTCCTATATTCGATAAAGCAGTCCATATAGATCACAAGACCTTCTTCTATAAAGTGGACCTGGCCTAATAGCGTTTACAACATGGCTGATGACGTGGAGTCCTCGCTTGTCTAGCCACGGGCCTTTCTAAATTGGCCGGAGGGTCCGTTTATTATAAGCCAAATTTGTACTATGTAGGCTATTCAAACGGCAACAAATAATAAGAAGGAAGTATAGTAACAAATACTTATTATATTGTTACATTACATGTATAGTTGTAGTATACAGGGCACCAAATAGATTTCCTAAACTGTTCTAGCTGTGAGTGGCGCGCTTAAGCGAAGCCGCCATTGACCCTGATGACCTGTCCGTTCACCCACGCCGCGGCGTCGCTCACCAGGAACGTCACCACCGACGCCACATCCGTCGTCTCAGCGATGCGCCCCATGGACCGCTCCTCCACCGTTTTCAGGAACGCCTCATCCTTCCCGGCAAAAAACAGCTCGGTGCGCACGGGCCCCGGCGCCACCACGTTCGCGGTGATCCCCTTGGTCGCGACCTCCTTGGCCAGGATCCTCGTCATGGCCTCTACCGCGCCGTTGGTTGCCGTGTACGCCGCGTAACCCGGCAGGAGCGTGCCCATGATCGAAGACGAGAAGGTCACGATGCGGCCGCCGCTGTTTGCCGGGATACGGTTCGCGGCCTCGCGGCACACCAGGAACGTGCCGCGCACGTTCACCCTGAACATGGCGTCGAAGTCCTCGACCGTGGTGTCCGCCAGCGCGGGGTACTTTGAGTTGAGGAGCCCAGCGCAGGCCACCACGATGTGCGGCGCGGAGCCGAACGCCTCCTCGGCGCTGTCGAAGAGTGCGCGCACGGCGTCCGGGTCGGACACGTCCGCCTTCACGGCCACGGCGCGGTGGCCGCCCGCGCCGAGCTCGGCGACGAGCTCGTCGGCCTTGGCGGAGTTGGAGGCGTAGTTGACCACGACGCGCGCGCCGAGAGCGGCGAGGTGGGACGACACCTCGCGGCCGATGCCCCGGGAGCCGCCGGTGACCAGCGCGACGCGGCCGTCGAGCGGCAGCGCTTTGGACGAGTTTCCTGCGATTGCTCCTGCCATCGCTAGATTCCCAAGCTACTAGTGTCGTTAGCTCTCAGTCGACTTGTTTGCCTACTTTATTTTGTGCCTTCGCGTTGATTTTTCGCTGCTGCGCCCTGCACAGAAATGGTGTGCATATGGCCGGGTTTATATACAGTAGGATGATCATCTCTGGTGTTGGTGCCCTTGACGTAAGCGACTCCCATCACGTCAGCTTGTGCGTAATCATACACAATATGGATTTTGTCGGCATTCTGTTGCTGCTACGTGTGTTTTTCAGGCGTGGTTGGCTGCTTCTACCAGTTAAGCCTTGTCAAAAGCAATAAGATTTACACAGCTAACACCACGGAAGAGAAAATGGATCATGAACTGATGCATTCCCGGCTTCTATGTGTATGCACTATGCAGTAGGTGTGGGAACGGATCAGATAGAGACGTCTACTTTCCATTATATACAATGTTCATCTGTCTGTAAATTAAATAAGATATCTTTTACTTTTAATCAGCGGCAGCATGAACTATCACAGGAGACCCCTCCTGACTAAGAGCCTCCACCGGTTCATTTTCCACCACGTACACATTAATGACATCAGACTATCCACACTCCTCATACTCTATTTTCATCCTCTAAAAGGATTATTCTGTCCTAGTCAGCAAAATTCTCTCCTCTATATTCAGTTTTGCTGCACCCGCTCATACTCTATATCCATCCTCTATATCAACTACCCAATATTTTATTCAACCATCTCCAACTGGATTGGGATTGTCTGCAGTAGCACCCAAGTGAAGGTCTAAATGCCCATCTCCTACAGTATTTTGTGAGTAGGTGAACAGGTTCCTCTGCAGTAGCATTGTAGGTCCGTACTTGTTCACCAAATTTCATACTTGTTTATGATGTACTTGTAGCTCTCGATCTCAATCGTTCATTTCAGACTGGATGGTTGAAAACATGACTAATTCCAGCTACAATGCCTCTCTGCATTCTACCATCTCCTTTCATCTCTCTTCATGTTTTCTTTTTTCACTTCTTTTCATTTTATAATAGTTTAGCAACTAAAATTTTTCATTAAATAATATTTATTAAAAAATTCTTCCTTTTTTCTCCCTTTTCTCCTTTTTCTTTCCCCTTTTCCCTTCTTCTCCCTCCCCCTCTCCTTTTTCCACGCTTCTCTCCCCGCCTCCCCCACGCGCCTCTCCTCCCCGCGCACACCGCCGGCCCCGCCGCCCGGGCCCGCCTCCTCCATCGCCGACCGGCCGCCATCGGGCCCGCGCTCCCCTGCGCCGTCGCCGCCGGGCTCTGTCCCCCTTGCATCCCCTCTCTCTCCGCCCGCCTGTGCGCCTCCCTGCGCATCCCCTACGCCGCCGCCGACCGGGCTCCGCCTCCCCGCGCACCACCGCCGGCCGGGCTTGCTTCCCCCATCGCCGCCTGCGGTCGAGCTCCCTCCTCCACACGTGCCGCCGGCCTTGCTCCCTCCCCGGATCCGGCGGGCGTCGACCTTCTTCCTCCGGATCCGGCCCTCTCTCTCTCTCTTCCGGGTGGTTGGGAATGGCGCGCCTGCACGCAGGCCCCGCGCCACATGGCGGGTGGCGTTCGTTCGCTACCTCCGCTCCATCCGGCGTATGGGAGGCCATCCGGGACCGTGCCGTTCGACTCCCGGTAGCTCGATGCAACTGTTTTTACGGTAAAGCCATCCTTCAGGATGCTTTATCGCACACCGGTGCGGATAGTCTCAACCCAACCGTGACCATCATTCGCAACTTCCATCACTCGGAGACTCGTCAAGAATCACCTTGACATCCTCCATTTCTAAATTGTTGTTGCTATTTATTTTTTTCATAGCGTTTGATCATTCATCTTATGCAAAAAGTTTATTCCAACAACTCGGAAGAACAAGGTGCTTTTTTTTTAAAAAAATACATCACCGTATTAACCTTTTCATACAACTCGGAAGAATTATAAGGTGCTTTCAAAAAAGGAACAATATCTTGTCGCATACCGTGAAAATTCTGCATCACTATTAACCGTGCTGCCGTAAACTACATGATATACCAAACGGCCCATCTACAAAATTTGTATTTAACATTAAAGCATAGCATATTCATATCTAACCCAAAATCATACATTGCAAAATTCCATGCATCCTAAAGTACATATGGTAAAAATGGCTCCAAGTAATACACATTGCAGGAATAGTGCGGCTTGCAAGAGCTTGTGTCGCTTCCAAATGTGTAGGAAACATGGGTGTCTAACGTCTTTGTTGACATGTTAATGGCAATGAGGAACGAACCTTTGTCACTTGCTGATGGACCCGATGTAAAGTAGATGGTTTGACCGTCTTTGATGTCCACAAGGGGAAATTCCGGTTCAGCACATGGAAGATTGAATTAGCTCCGCATAAGGTCGGAGAATTCATCATCTTCTACCACGCCATCCTTCATCCACATGAATGGTTCTACCACGCGTTCTTTCATCATCAACGAAGTGCATTTGTGCTCAATGTCCAGGTGTTGATGGTGGAGTAAGGGCTATTTGTTGACGTCAAAAGTCGCCGACACACCGTCGTCCGGAGAGTCCACCGAAATTCCAGCTGACGCAGAATCCTGTGCTCCCAACGGACCGGCTCAACTCGCCGATGTTCGTGTGCGCTGGTGCGTGCGGATGGTTTTCCTGCAAACCAACAAAGACAATAAAAGAGTGTAAAATTCCAGGTCATCGGCCCGAGATAGACCGATGTGCAGCCATGGCCGATCACGGCGTAAGATAGACAAAATCGGCCATGAACAGAGAACAGCCCGGCCCATCCATTTATGTATTAAATGTTAGGCAAACGAACCGTGGTACAAACGATACGAAATCGGCCGATGCTATAACATGCGATCGGTGACTAGCAGCCGATTTCGTCGGTAAACGATCAAATCATTAAGACTTTGCAGGGATGTGTTATCGAGTACAATGTAAACAGAGCAATTATTAATAGGATGTAATTAGTTTGGTAGCAAGAGGATAGTTTAATCATCAATCAGATCCGTGAATCGGCCGATCGGGTATGCGGCCGATTCTGCCATTGATTATATCGGTGAATTATTTAGATCTATCCAAAGGTATAATGATGATCAATAAGATCATACTTAGTAACTCGGGTTCAAAAGCGGCTTTAACAGGTTTGGCATTAATTAAACATAAAACAGCTTAATGAACGTGATAAGCAATCGGCTAAACACTCCGAAAGAACGAGTAAGACAAATACAACCACACAGATCCCAAATCGACCGGTCGCTCCAACAGGACAAGTCAAGCGATGGTACGCGGCTGGACCAGGTCTAACGGCACGCGCACGCCCGCCGATTCAGGACAAGCACAATCATAAACGTCTTAACTATGAAAGTAGGTCTACACCCTAGCCAATCGGCTGCATGCGCCTAGGACAAGTCAACTATCGCAAAGGCAAACACAGGACACGTCAACCGAATCCGCACGATCGAATCGGCCAAGATGTAGAAGAATTCTCATAGCGGCTATCGTGACTCGAACGACCGGATCCGAGCCAATCGGCGCCGTGAGTAAAGGCTGGAACGGGGAGGCGGGACAAGTCAAACTACCTCCACCACGAGCCCGGACCAGGTCAACTTGACTCATCCCGGCCGATACTCACTACGCCGATCGAAAACAGATCCGGTCGCCGGATAACTAGCAATTAAGCCATCTAATTACGAACAATGCGCCGAGAACTAGACAGCATAATTACCTTGTCAAGCCAACGTGTCGTCGACTGGAGCCCCGAAGATCCCCGCGAAAACAGTAAAGACTTGACAAGAAATTAGGGTTTGGCGATGCGCCGAAAGTTGTATTGGATGTGAATCGAGTTTACATGTTACATCCGAGTATGTATTTATACTCGGCAAAAAGAATCCTATTCGGACCCTCCTCGAGCCGATTTCCTAACCGACTAGAATCCTTTTTCCAAAACTAACTATTATTTCTAATTTTACAACGTGGGCCGGGCCCATCAATGTTGTGCTCTTCCGTTGGCGTCCGCGCACGATTCCCGGGAGAGACGCGCCTTTTACTCGCCCAAGCGGCCGTCGGCCTTCCGCCCACCGGCCCTTTTTGACCTATAGTCGCCGACAATGGGTCCCTTGGTCAAAAACCGGCGTCAACACATGTCCCCCGGTCCGGGGTATGCAACGCATGCGTCGGACTGATTTATCCTCTTTTATCTGCGCCGGTTTTATCGCCCGTCACCTCTTCATAAAAGCCGGGGTTACCCCGGTCATTTCCCATCTGTTTCCTCTCCTTTGGCTTTCATCTTCCCCTGCTCTAGCGACCTTTGCCCTTTTCGAGCCTTTTCAACTTCCCACCGCGCCGCCGTCGTTTTCTCTTCCGGTGACCATGAATCCCACTTGTTGCTGCTGCTGCGTGCCGCCGCACGACCGAGTCGTCGCCACCACCAACGCCGTTCCGGAGGTAATGTACATTCGGGCATCCCTCTTCTCTACTTTTGCAATTTTCTTTGTGTTCTTGTTCTTGTTCATTTTCATAATCTATCTTCTTTCCATCTTGTTTCTCATTTTAGCCCTATTCCTTGTTTTTAGGAGATCCGGAACCAAATCGTCATCCCTTCTAACATCCCGACCCATTTCTTCTTGGGCCCCATGGGCGATCCGGACCCCACGGATCTTATTCGTGCCGAAACGAACCGGGTCCCGTTTCGGCAACAATCTCCATTATCGGCCGAGTGGTCCAAGTAGCTTTAGGTCATGGCCGACTCCTGTTGCGGGGTGGCGGGATTGGTATAACCGGGTATCGGCCGCCCATCGGCAAGTTTGGGCCGACATCGGTATCGCCCATGCCATCAAACTCTCTCTAGCCGATCACCACAAGAACGAACCATTGCTAGCGGCCGCTTCTTATCTCTCGGTCGGATGCCCTGAATCGCTTCATGTTCGGGCACGGCCCGGCTACCATGACCCTCCTGGACACGGTCATGTTGGCCGATTTGAATATCACGGCGGAGGCCACCCCGGACGCCATCCGCATCAAGTCCACCCACCGGATCAATCCCAAGGACACCAGGGGTTGGAAGGTCTATATCCGGACCTACAACAAGGGGCACGGCTCGGTCGATCGCCGCGAGCACATTGCCTTTCTCAACATGTGGCTTGACCACTTCTTCTTTTGTGGGGTCGGCGTGAGCCCCACAAACAACTTCCTGCCGATAGCCGATAGATCGGCCGACGGCTATGCCCTTCCTATGGGCAAATATCTTTTAGGGTCGGCGTACTTCCTTCTTCACCAGGTTTCGGTGGAGTTGCGTTTTGGCCGATCGATCAAGAACCTGGGTGGCCCTTGGTGGTTTATCCGGATGTGGTTGTCCCTTCACACCACCAAGGCCATCGATCCGGACCTCGGTGTCCTCACCTTCCCCGGCAATCACGCAGAATCGGCCACGCCCGATCCAGCCGGTGTATTTCCTTCTGGGAAGCGCTATCCATGGCTCCGAGGGCGGCCATATCGGATGACACCCCAGCTTATCGGTTCGCTGCCCTTTACAAGGGCCTCAACAATGAAAGTACGGATTGGTATCCGTACATTGATTTTTTCGAGAAGGGATACGATACTCCTTTTCCGATCGACCCCACCTTCCCAACGGCCGACGGGGAGGCGGTCAAGATCTTCACCACCCGCCTCCGCCCTCGTCTGCTGCCGACGGGACTCGCTGCCGGGAGCAAGGCTCTCTGCTCCTACGAGTTCTACCACCCGTCGGTGGCGGCCCGTCAATTCGGCTCGGCCGGTTGCCCCCGACCTCTTCTATGTGGGGCAAATAAAGGCGCGGGCTACCGTCGACAACGCCGTTCAATGGAATTGGCTCGTCGGCCTCACCGCCGATGTCGTCACCGGCGACTTAGCCGGATTTTCCCCGGCGCCCCGGAGCACCCGCCTTTTCGACCGCCGGTGGGGCGAGTGGAACCGGCACCTCCGCAGCCGGAACACTCGCTTCATTCTTCTCCGGCTTAGTCCCGAGCGAAGCCTTCGCCGAGGTATGTGTAGCCGATCTATTTCCATAAGGCCGATTTTGTAGATGAAACCGGCCATTCTAAATGCTCACCCTTGTATATTCTTTTTCGGTCGGACACGGAGGAGCCGCCGACCCGAGTATCGGTGGCCGGCCGATCGCGTACACGATGCCGAGCCCAATTGTTCCAAACATCGGCTTCACCGATCGTACTCCCGCCCGGGCTTTTGCGGCAATGATTCGAGGGGCACCAGCTGCCCGCAAGGTCAAGACCAAAACAGCCGCCATCGAAAAGAGGAAGGCTAATGTGCCGGCCGCAAGGCCGACTCAAGCCCCGAAGCGCCACCGCGCGCGCTAAAGCGACTGCGCGCCCGTCCGACCCGGACTACTTCAGCGAACCATCTTCGCCGCGTCGGGTTATTATTGCATGATCGCCGATTCCCTCTTTACTTTACATAGTCTTAACTATGAGTTCTTTGCAGGAATCGGCGGTTCTTCCTCCTCGGGCCCGGACACCGACGCCCGATAGGCCGATCCGCCTATCAACTCCTCCACCGACCAGGACGCCGACACACGATCGGCCGATTCAAACAGACTTCGGAGCCCGAAGTCATACCAAGCCGGGCCGATCCGAACCCTACGGAAAACCCAACTCACTCGGATCGGCTCGCGTCTCCCGATGTTGCCGCCGAAGTTGAACAAGCCGGCCGTGTGTCGCCCACGGCTTCTCCCAAAGGCACTGCTATCGACGAAGAATCGGCCGGCCGGGAGCCGCCCGCGGCTTCTCTTGCGAGCACTGCTGCCGATGAGCTCGCCGATGAGCCCGCCGATATCGAACAAGCTGGCCATGTGCCCGATGCCGCCTCCGAGGATGCTGCTGTTGAAAGGGGATCGGCCGGCCGAGAGCTGATTGAAACACACGAACCCGTGGGTTCAATGGCTCATCCGATAGACGTCCGGCCACTTCGCATCGACTCTTCGCAGGTTTGTTTTTACTATCTCCTTTTTATTTTCTTGATTTGCTTCGATTATTAACTTCACCTTATTTTCCTTGGTATTCCGGGCGCTTAGCTTTCCTCGTCCTGCGCCGATTTTGGTATCAGCTTCTGGTCTTACCACCATGGCCGAAATCGCGCGCGAGCTTGAGGCTTCTTCGGTTGATCGCTTGGTGGCCGACGCCCACCCCATAAGGGCCCGGTACTTGGAGGTCCGGACCGAGCTCCCGGAGGATGTTCGCGATGCTCGCACCGTGTGGCATACATGGAGTACCGGCAGATGGACTTCACTCGTGCCCGGCAGCGTCCGGCTCGCCACGCGGAGCAGCAGCAAGCCGCGTTACTTATCGAAGAATCTATCAAGCGTTCCGAGGAGGAGGTCCACAAGACCCAGGAGATGCAAGAGCAACTCTCAAATCGGCAGGATGAACTGCAAGTAATCAACCAAGAGATTGCCGATTTGAGAGCATCGCTAGCTCTCAAGGAGAAGGAGGCGGCGGCCTTGGAAGCCACCATTGCACAGCTGTCGCTTGACGTGGCGGCTCAACGGAAGATCACGGACGAAGCAATTCAAGCGGCCGAGAAGATGGCCACCGCGGCGCACGCCGATATCGGCCCCATCGAGGATGACCTATCGGTCATGGCCAACCTCGACTCCATGCTGGCCCGCGCATTATCCGCCGTCCAAGACTTCTTGTCTCGCGCCGAGGCCGTTGATTATGCTTAGGTGTAATAGGGCCTTGAACAAAAATTTGTTATAAATATTTTTTTTTTTTTTTTTGCACTAAGGGCGATATACAATCATATCGGTCATCCGAAGAAAACATCGGCTAGTTCATCGGTGACTTCTTCTGTCTTACTTTCATATATTTTTTGAGCTAAGGGCGATACTCTCGATATCGGCCGTCTCAAGCGATGTGCATCGACATCGGCTGTAGTCTCTTTTAGGCCGAACACTATGAGTTAATCCAAATACTAGGATAATACTCGCTTCAAATACTTTCAATTAAGTGCTCGGCCGAATTCTTCCCCTTCTAACTCTTTCAAAATATATGCATTACCCAGTGCCGATCGGCTAATCAAATAAGGTCCTTCCCAATTAGGCGACCATTTACCAAACCGATTGTCCTTCACACCGATCGGCATCCTAAGCTTCCGGACCAAATCGCCCTCTTTAAACTGTTTCTGCACAACCTTCTTATCATAATGGCGGGCGACCCTTGCTTTATTCTGCTCTATTTTCTCCAATGCATCCAGCCGATTTTGTACTACATCTTCTAATTCATCCATCATCAATCCGTAGTACTGATCGGCCGAAAGCTTTTGTTGCAACTCAATCCTTCCGGAGCCGATAGCTGTCTCCCATGGCGATGCGGCTTCGTGCCCATATACCAGACTGATACTGGCGCAACTTGCATAGCTCCATGCCGTGACATACGATAAGCCCACAAAGCGTCCATCAATTTCATGTGCCACTTACGAGGATACTCTTGTATTTTCCGCTTGATTAACTTGATCAGACTCTTATTCGCCGCTTCAGCTTGTCCATTGGCTTGGGCATAATACGGCGATGAATTAATCAACTTAATTCCCATCTCATCGACAAAAGATTGAAATTCGTCCGACGTGAATACTGATCCTTGATCTGTTGTGATTGTCTCTGGAATCCCAAACCTATAAATAATATGCTCTTTAACAAACGTTATCACGTCGGCCGTCGAAACTTTACGATAGGGTGCTGCTTCAACCCATTTTGTGAAGTAATCTGTAGCTACCAATATGTACCGATGCCCTTTGCTCGATGCTGGATTTATCTGGCCGATCATATCCATGGCCCAACCTCCGAACGGCCAAGGTTTGATTACTCGGATTCATAGCCGATGCGGCGCCCTCTGTATAGGCCCGAATTTACGGCAGTCTTGGCAACTCTTGTAATATTTGAAACAATCGGCCAACATTGTCGGCCGATAATAACCAGCTCGCCTTAGCAGCCACTTCATCTTATGGGCCGATTGATGCGTTCCGCAAATCCCATCATGTACTTCGCTCATTACCACTTTTGCCTCGGTGTCATCAATACACTTGAGAAGCACCCCATCAATTGTCTTGAAAAATAGTCGATCATCCAACGAACATACTTCAAAGCTTTATATCTTATCTTCTTATCTCGTAGGTTGGGATGGATTGCTCAAAAATTTTCGAATTTCCGTACGCCAATCGGCTTCTTCAATATCAGCTATCTCTAAGTCTGTTTCGGCGAGCCGATATCCGGATGCTAGTCGAGCCAAGTTATTTGCTTCAAAATTCTGCTCTCTTGGTATATGGCTGACTTTAACACACTTGAACCTTTTCATTAACTTCGGCACTTTCTATGATATTGCAACAATATTTCATCTTTACACTCATACCCATCGGCCAGCTGACTCACAACCAACAAGGAATCTCCGAAAATTTCCACAAAATCAGCCCCGGCATCGATGAGTAATTCCAATCCTTTTAATATCGCCTCGTATTCGACTTGGTTGTTGGTGTACGCCTCCACTGTAATAGAGTATCCACGTACTGCCCCGAGGCGACACAACAACCAAGCCGATTCCACTTCCTTCTTTGCAAATCGAACCATCAAAGAACACCGTCCATGGTACTCGGTTCAACATATCCGGCCGAGTGTTCACCGTGTTGCACCACTAAATCAGCCAATACTTGTGCTTTCACTGCTTTGGCCGATTCATAGCCTAAATCAAACTCAGCAATTGCCAACATCCATTTGCCCAACCGGCCTTTGGGGACCGGAGCCGATAGCATATACTTTACGACATCGGCCTGGCAAACGACGAGTACATTCTTCGGCCAACGAGATAATGCCTTAATTTCGTGCATGAAAAATACGAGACAGAGACATAACCTTTCCACTTCGGATACCGTGTTTCTGCATCAATCAGTTTGCGGCTGAGATAAAATATGACCCGCTCTTTTCCCTCCTGCTCTTGAGTCAATCGCTGAGCCGATGCACCTATCATCAGCCGATAAATATAACTTAAAGGGTGTGCCCGACTTTGGCGGAACCATCATCGGTGGGGACACCAAATATTTCTTGATATCTTCTAAAGCCTTTTGATGGATCGGCTCCCACCGAAACTCTTGACTGGCCTTGAGCTTCAATAATGGCGTAAACACATCAAGTCGGCCGGACAAGTTTGAGATAAATCGCCTAATAAAATTAATCTTGCCGATCGGGGACTGGAGCTTCGTCTTGTTCGTCGGCGGTTCCAACTTTCCGATAGAATCAATACTCTTAGGGCCGACTTCAATTCCCTTTTCATGCACAATAAACCCCAGAAATTGTCCAGCTGAGACACCAAACGCACACTTGAGCGGGTGCATCTTCGATCCGTATTGTCTTGTCCTCTTCAACACTTCCCCGAGATCAGCCACATGACTTCCAACCGATCTTGATTTCACCATGACATCATCAATATAAATTTCCACCAATCGGCCGATCAAATCGTGATATATAAAATTCATGGCCCTCTCGATATGTAGCACCAGCATTTTTTAGTCCGAAGGTCATGACAACCCACTCATATAGTCCCAACGCTCCGGGGCATTTGAATGCCGTTTCGTTATATCTTCCTCGGCCATAAAAATCTGATTATACCCAGCATTTCCATCCATAAAGCTCAAAATCTTGTTGCCGGCGGCTGCATCAACCAACAAATCGGCGTTTGGCATTGGATACTCATCTTTCGGAGTTGCCTTATTCAAATTCCCGAAGTCAATGCAGACCCGCATCTTTCCATTTTTCTTCTCCACCGGCACAATACTAGAAACCCACTCCGCATATCGGCATGGCCCGATGAAGCCGGCTTCATACAATCTGATAATCTCTTCTTTGACGGCTTCATAATACCTAGGGTCAATCTTCCGAGCCCCCGCTTATATGGTCGATATCCGGGTTTAGTGGGCAACCGATGTTCAACAATCGATCGAGCTGAGCCCAGGCATCTCGCTATAATCCCAAGCAAAACAATCCTTAAATTCTTCCAATAAGGCCACCAATTCATCTCTTACTTCTTTACACAATTTCTTGCTAATATATGTCGGCGAGACTTGTCTCCATCCCCTATATCCACTTCTTCTAATTCATCGGCCGACACAAAACCGTGGCCTAATTTCCCGTCTTCCGGTTCATCAATCGGCCGACTCACCATGTCTTCGGTGTGTATATCGATCGGCCGATTGTCCGTCAATTCTCCTGTGGGGCCCATCGGAGCAGCCGGGGTACCCGACCCCCGGTCACAATAACTCCATCATCCGTGATGTTTATGGCCTCCGCATCCCAATACGTGCCCGATAAACAAGGCAAGCTCTCTAGACCAACAAACTCGAAATCGGCGGTTGCAACGGTTACGGACTTATCGGCCCGCACGATTTCGACCTTGTTGCCGACCCATTGAATCAAACACTGGTGCATGGTTGAGGGATGCAACAATTGGCATGAATCCAGTCTCTCCCTAACAAAGTTGTGTATGCACCTTTCCCGTCAATGATGAAAAAAGTGGTGGGTATGGTTTTGCTGCCCACGGTGATCTCCATTATTGCGGCCCCACGCACATCTTGGCTTCTCCCGCTGTAATCCTTGAGCATCGGATTAGCCCTTATCATTTCTTCCGGCGTCTTCCCGAGCTTGCGGTATGTAGTAATCGGCATGACATTGATCGCCGCTCCTCCGTCGACCAACATTTTCCTCATCGGCGACCCATTGACATAGCCGCTAATGTATAATGCCTTGAGGTGCAAATGATCGAGTTGACCGGCTTATCAAATACCGCTGATTCCGGCGTCCACGGAATCTCCGAAGTTTCCCCAACCGGTTCTTCTTCGACCGATCCGACAATCCCGGGCATCGGTGACATCATATTCACCGCGGCTTCAGCCGGACCACCTGAGACCGCACTTTCGGCCTCCATTGCTTCTTGGGCTTGGGCTCATCATCTTGGTCATCTCCGTAATGGCGTCCACCCTTGATTTCCCGACAGCGCATTCTTTGAAGCCTCCTCTTTTGGGTTTTGCTTGAGCAAACCACCGGGCACCATCGACCTTCGTTCTCGGTTTGATCACCTCTCGAATCTTCATGGTATTGGTAATCGAACTCTTCTTCATCATTGATTGGCCCCGATCGATCGTGAACAGAGGTTCTCTTTGGCACTACGTATCTTCGTTCATCATACCCGTGATCGTAGTCGATTGCTCTTCCGGGGGCCGATTGTCGAGATTCATAGTTGCGACCAATCGGCCGTCCCTGGTAATTTGACGACCCGACGTCACGATACTCTTCCCGGCCAGTGCACTCCGGACAGTTCTCGATAGATGGAAGCTTCATGTTTCGGTCCCAGCAGATCTGAAAGAAAGGACAATCCCGAGTGTGGGTCAAAATCTTCTCGGCGGATCACGCTTTGCATCGTCTGTCGACTTTGATCGATAGATTCCTGTTCATGTGCCACTTGATCTCTTTCTTCCCTCTCCCTCTTCCTCTCATATCGGCGTATGAAACCAGCTGATCCACCACCGATGGTATTGATGTACATCGTATTAGTAGGGAAAGGGTGCCCATCAACTTTCATCTTCTTCTTCACATCAGCTGCTCGCAATATCCCACTCGTCAACCGCCTTCGGATCTCATCTCTCATAGCATAACAATCAACGGTGTTATGATGTAAATTTCCATGCCATTTGCACCACTTAGCCATTTTCTTCAACTCCTGCGGCGTAGGAATCTTGTGATGAGGCGAAAGCTGAATTTTCTTTTCCACGCACAGTGATCAAATATCTCGTCGGCCTTAGATAAATCAAAATCATATTTTCTCTCTTTAGGATTGACATGCGGAGAAAATATCGGCCGTTTGTTATTAGTCCACTCTACTGCATTAATTTCCTCTTCATCATCTTCACCGTCGAAATCAGCATAAGCTACCCGATATCGCCGATTCCTGGTGAGCTGGAGATTCTCTTCCTGGCCAACTGCCCTTCGTGTCAGCTGTGCCAGCCCATCAAACTCATGTGGGGTAAACTTTTCTTTGATGTTGGAGAATAACCCCGCATAAGCAATTTCGACCAATCTGTTGCTCTGTCGAGTTCAGGTTGTAGCATCGTCCCTCGTAGTCCCGAACCTCTCGTATATAATCAGCTATCGATTCCCCGGTTTTCTGTTTTACTGCCATTAAATCGGACAAACTAAGCTCGGTGATGCCCGTAAAAAGTACGAGTGAAACCTTTTCTCCAGATCGGCCCAACTTTGAATAGAACCAGGCGACAGCGAAGCAAACCATGAAAAGGCCGATCCGGACAATGACGAGTGGGAATAACCTAACCCGCAAAGCCTCCCGAGTAGACGCCTCACCAAGCTGTGCGTCATATCGGCTGATGTGCTCCATAGTCGATGTATTATCTTGCCCGGAAAATTTGGAAAACTCAGGAATTTTATATTTATTGGGTAAAGCCACGGAATCCATCCGATCGAGGGTAAGGTCGCCGATATAATGCACTCTTCTCTTTAGGCTTCAAATCGAATTGATCTCTCATCATATCGGCGATTTTAGCCATGAGGCTATTCATATCATTGGGTCCAGCGAGTTGCTGATCCGGTCCCCGTCATATGAGCTGTATTGGGCTGTCCCCGGTTGGGTGTATCAACCGACCGTTCCCGGAAATCCCAGTGCTAGTAGCCGGGAATAATGTCACGTGGAGCGATTCCATAATTCATGGCCGATTGGATCGGCCGTCCGATCATGAATCCCTGTCCCCGACGAGTTGGTCGTGGAATACCGGATATCGGCCGTACTATAGTAGGTGAGTTCTCAATTCCACTCGGGCCGATATTTGGCACGTAGAAGAAATTGGGTTGCTGTGCCATCTGTGGGACCGCTGCCACATTGGTTGCTGCCCCCAACTCGGAAGTCGGCTGTTGTACATCTTGTCTGTTGCCTTCTTCCGTTACCGACTTCTTGGGGCCACTCGTCGTCCTCTTTGCCTGGCTGGGTTGCACTCGGTACTTGCATTTGCATTGTCCTTGCCAGGCCATAGGTGAGGTGGCATGCCGTACGGGGCTGAAACCCTTCCGGCGGTATGGTACTCCGGAGGCTAATTCCCCGATTCGACCGTACAGGAGTGCCGAAAGGCTGAGTGTATGCAGGTCCAGAATACCCTTCGATGAACAGCCTGCCATCAATTGTGTCCTTGATCAAATTCCCGATGGTGTTGGTCAACACGCCCGATTGATTGATTAGGGCATGATGAACGGACGAGTTGACCATATCACCGAGTTGGTTGGCATCCGGCAGTCTCGGGCTTTGATTTGGTCTAGTTCTTCCGGATGCGAGAATCCGAGGGAAGTCTCCTTTTGTGGCCACTCGCCACGTGTCACCTGTCAGGGCTTGAAAGTACTTTTTCATTGCTTCGGCCAAGTATTCCTGGTACTGCAGTTTTTGTTCCGTCGTCATCTTCCCCCGGGCCGAAAGTGTGTTGTCATCAGAAACTTCCCCATGGCCTTTGCCATCCGTCCCGAGAGGGACCGGAACGAAAATCGGCCGATTCTCGGCATCGACCATTGGTGTTCCGTCCTCCCCGACTCGCTCGCATGTACGACATCTTGATCTTGGTTGCTTTCGTCCCATCGGGCGTGCCAAAAAGTGTGTTGACGTCAAAAGTCGCCGACACACCGTCGTCCGGAGAGTCCACCGAAATTCCAGTCGACGCAGAATCCTGTGCTCCCAACGGACCGGCTCAACTCGCCGATGTTCGTGTGCGCTGGTGCGTGCCGGATGGTTTTCCTGCAAACCAACAAAGACAATAAAAGAGTGTAAAATTCCAGGTCATCGGCCCGGATAGACCGATGTGCAGCCATGGCCGATCACGGCGTAAGATAGACAAAATCGGCCATGAACGAGAGAACAGCCCGGCCCATCCATTTATGTATTAAATGTTAGGCAAACGAATCGTAGTACAAACGATACGAAATCGGCCGATGCTATAACATGCGATCGGTGACTAGCAGCCGATTTCGTCGGTAAACGATCAAATCATTAAGACTTTGCAGGGATGTGTTATCGAGTACAATGTAAACAGAGCAATTATTAATAGGATGTAATTAGTTTGGTAGCAAGAGGATAGTTTAATCATCAATCAGATCCGTGAATCGGCCGATCGGGTATGCGGCCGATTCTGCCATTGATTATATCGGTGAATTATTTAGATCTATCCAAAGGTATAATGATGATCAATAAGATCATACTTAGTAACTCGGGTTCAAAAGCGGCTTTAACAGGTTTGGCATTAATTAAACATAAAACAGCTTAATGAACGTGATAAGCAATCGGCTAAACACTCCGAAAGAACAAGTAAGACAAATACAACCACACAGATCCCAAATCGACCGGTCGCTCCAACAGGACAAGTCAACCGATGGCACGCGGTCGGACCAGATCTAACGACCGCGCACGCCAGCCGATTCAGGACAAGCACAATCATAAACGTCTTAACTATGAAAGTAAGTCTACACCTAGCCAATCGGCTGCATGCGCCTAGGACAAGTCAACTATCGCAAAGGCAAACACAGGACACGTCAACTGAATCTGCACGATCGAATCGGCCAAGATGTAGAAGAATTCTCATAGCGGCTATCGTGACTCGAACGACCAGATCCGAGCTAATCGGCGCCGTGAGTAAAGGCTGGAACGGGGAGGCAGGACAAGTCAAACTACCTCCACCACGAGCCCGGACCAGGTCAACTTGACTCATCCCGGCCGATACTCACTACGCCGATCGAAAACAGATCCGGTCGCCGGATAACTAGCAATTAAGCCGTCTAATTACGAACAATGCGCCGAGAACTAGACAGCATAATTACCTTGTCAAGCCAACGTGTCGTCGATCGGAGCCCCGAAGATCCCGCGCGAAAACAGTAAAGACTTGACAAGAAATTAGGGTTTGGCGATGCGCCGAAAGTTGTATTGGATGTGAATCGAGTTTACATGTTACATCCGAGTATGTATTTATACTCGGCAAAAAGAATCCTATTCGGACCCTCCTCGAGCCGATTTCCTAACCGACTAGAATCCTTTTTCCAAAACTAACTATTATTTCTAATTTTACAACGTGGGCCAGGCCCATCAATGTTGTGCTCTTCTGTTGGCGTCCGCGCACGATTCCCGGGAGAGACGCGCCTTTTACTCGCCCAAGCGGCCGTCGGCCTTCGCCCACCGGCCCTTTTTGACCTATAGTCGCCGACAATGGGTCCCTTGGTCAAAAACCGGCGTCAACACTATTACAAAGTGCCTTTGGAGGTTTGCCATAAAACCACCAACCTATATAGATGCGAGATCAACAAACTTCATGTCTCCGTTTTCAGTTACACAAACACTTCGATATGCAGGTAAGACCCCTCTAACTCCCATCTCTTCACATTTCCGACCCTTGTAAGGATGAACAGGCAACTGGACGTATAGGAGAACCGGATCTGGGCTCATAACATCACAAATCAGGATGCCCCTTAAGTAATCAACCCAACAAATTATTGAATCGACAGTTGGAATGACAACATCAGTTTGCCACCAATATAGATTCTCGACTTCAGCTTGAGCGTAGAGGATTGGCAGGCGCTTGGTACCACAAAAATGACGCTCGCCACCGGTCATGATTGTGCAACATAGATCGACCGTCACTCGGCAATCCCCTTTAGACCTTCGACCGGAGTCACTAAAAGGTGTCCCACCACAAACTCTCCATTATGCCCAAAGCACAAAATTCCCATGTTCTGGCCTATGTGGGCATGTCCGCAAGAGGGGACCCTTGTGAGCCTTTGGTCCGTAGAGATGACAAAGCGCAGGAGGATGGAGTTATGGTGGGTAGCAACGGCTCTTGCATTGGAAGACCTGGGCCAACAGAGGTGGATATGGGAGGATGCCGGGGCGGCAGCAAGCAGAGGCTGACGCCGACGCAGGCGCCGGTGGAGGAGGATGCAAAACTGAAAGTGTCGGCACAAGAATTGGCACTATTTGAGTCGCGGGGGATGCAATCGAGCATACCCCGGGCCAAGCGTCACGTACGTGATGGCAGGGGGCTGGGGAGAGCTTGAATTTGGCGAAGATACGAACTTCTTGGCACCGAGGCGGGGCGCGGCCGACGGGATCGATTGGTTTGGTTCCCTCGATTACGACTACTAGCTAGTCTATCAACCCGTGCAGACACACGGGCTAGTCATTGTGGAGGATGCTTGCATGTTATGATTTCAAAGAAAAATACAATATTTAAGAGAAAAAAATAAAGCAATGGTTTGGAGTTATACATATATTATTACCTAAAAGCTTATTTTACATTAGATACGTATATCATCATGTCAGCAACGAAAAAACTTCAGAATTCTTATTAGGTGGGTATATTGAGAGTGTGAAGTGCCACAGAACTCAGTCTGAAGCAATAGAGCATTTGACTGCAAATACCAAAAAAACAAAGCTTTTTTGCCATAGAGTAGTTCCTTTAACACTTTTCACCTAAAACTGCACCCGGGTTTTCTCCTCCATTCTTGCTTCTCCCATTATTTGATACATCGTATTCACATATCAGATTTACGAAAGAATACTATCTTGCGTACAACTACAGATTGCCATTCTGCAATCTAAATTGGAATCAAATTTTTTTGAGATACTTCTCAAGTATAGATTTTACAGTCTGTTAAGCCATATTCACATCCCATTGTGTATTGTATCCCATTAATATAAGGTTTTATATTTCCGTTATCTAGATTTTGTAATTTAATTATCTAGATACTTTACACTTCAAATTTGGCAGTGGAGTATAAAATCTGCGAAAACGTATCCATGTATTTAAGCAGCATTATATAAGGGAATATCATATGACCTTTTTCCTACAGCTATATATAAATTAATCCTATCGAAGGATCTCTCAAACGAATCCTGCGAACATAACTTGGATCTGACATATGTCGAAGCAACTTACTCAAAATCCACTTTGATGATATTTTTTTGGTGTCTTCAAAAATTATATGAAATGTCTTACTGTTTTGGTTAATTGAAAATCATTCTTTTTTGTTGTCATTTAGACACATTTGATAGATCCGTAGGCAGAACAAACTTTGTTGTTCGGGAAAGAAATGAAAGCTGAAGAGAGGGGGTACTTTTTAACTTTTTTAAATTCTTTTGTACATTAATGGTGGTGCAGACGGTGATGCTATATATAATTCCGGCATCGGCGTGATCGATATATTTTATTTCTTTTCTGTTAACATACCTGCCTGCCATATCCAACACAGTAACATCTTCAGCCTCTAGTCTACCATGCTTCCCGGTGTTGTCAACCACCATTGCAGGGTGCTCCAACTGAGCTGTGCACTGCTGAATCCTGGAATAATTCCATACTCATTAAATCCGCCTTGCCAGAGAGGAGGAAA
This sequence comes from Chloris gayana, assembly GCA_031894775.1. NCBI lineage: Eukaryota > Viridiplantae > Streptophyta > Magnoliopsida > Poales > Poaceae > Chloris > Chloris gayana. The sequence continues at coordinate 257,131 of JAUNZO010000272.1, read as the reverse complement.
CATTTACTGAAAATATCATCAAGAAATTGGAACACAATAACCTAAAAAGTATAAAGGGTGCAATTATATATAATATATTTTGGTTCAAATATTATTTGCACCAAACATTGCATCATGTTTATATAGCTTTTCATGTTCATTGCTATCTACACCATATCTGGCGCCTAGGTTTCTTCTTTTTTTACAGTAATGAATCAAACTCTACAGGCTGATACTCAGCTACGTATATTGAGTTAAATGTCAGATTTCACTCCTATGGAAAACGTAACATCACATTAATCATACAATTTCCATACATGTTTCATTATTCAGATTCGTATCCTTCACATAGCATTTTGTTTTTGTCAGAGTCAGACATCCATGCTCCATTGTCTTCTAAAGCTGCAATGTTGCAACACCCGTGACTAAGCAATTCATCTCCAATCTCGTTCTCCTTATCCTGTCATTTTGGATGTAGCCAGTCACAGGGTTTCAGCGCAGCTTTTGTCTCCAGGTAGGACACCACGATGTTCTTCCCTTGAATGGAGGATGCTCAGTACACATGGTTGTAAGAAACACGTCGATATTTGCATCCATGCACACTCATATGCAATTTACTTATGGCCGAGACGTCCGACATATGTCCAACCCTAGAACCATCATACGCTTGGTGGCGCTCGTTTTGGTAAATAAAGGATGATACTCCTGTTGCGGCTTGGCATTTTGCTCCTGAAGGTGGGAGATTTTTCCCATAGAAGAGCTTCCCTGTCCCGTACGTGTGTTTATAGTTCTTTTCAATAATCGTATATATCCATAAATTGCATAATATATTAGATGTATTTTCGGGCCAACTTTTATAATTTTATAATGGCATAGGTGGGTAATTATAACCATGTTAGATCCAATGAATATTATTTATCTAGTATTTGGTTTAATGGCTAGATGTTTTGCCTTTTTGTGTGAATTTCTAGGATTTTCTTCTGATTAACGTGAAGGCCTCAAAAGGAGCCTCCAATTAGTAAATTTAAGATATGTAACCACGGACCTTGCTAAATTTGCTGGCCCAGAGTCCGTTTCGTATTACTGTCTGAAATTTGTACTATGTATATACTCGATAGGCCTGGGCGTTCGGTTTATGCGGTTATTACGGTTCGGTTATTTCGTTCTCACGAAAATTCGGTTTTAGCAAAACTGAAAACCAAACCTAATTAACCGAAATATTTTAGTTTAGTTATTTTGATTTTCGGTTTTAACCTAAATTTTGAAAATAATCCCATTTCATGTAAAACTTTTAAGATATTAATTAGAAAAAGATAGAAATATGATAGTAGCCAATCAAACTAAGTCCTAAATATTAATATATGTAATTTGAGTGGTAATTAAATCTTTGTACATCAATCCTTTTTTCTAGATAATAGGCAATTAAGCATTTAGCAAAACAAAGAATAGTTTCTAAAATATGATACAAACGAAGTTCGGTGATTTTGGTTAGTTCAGGTCTGTAATATTAAAAACCTTCGGTTAACCTAATTACTCAATTGTAGTACCGATGTATTTCGGTTAAACAATATAAGTAAAATATTGGTTAAATTGGTTCAATTTCGATTTCGGTGTTTGGGTTTTGAATTTTTTGCCCAGCCCTATACTCGGATGGCAATAAGAAGGAAAGTAGTTAATGAACTACATACATAATAGTACATGGGAGCCACGGTGACCGGAGCGACGCGTGACCACCTCATTGTGCCGTGAGGTGGATTAATCCTAGGAACCAAAAATACACATATATCTTTCAACAATAGATCTTTTACGAAACCTTGTTCTAGAACCACCCCCTATTAATACATAAACACAACATTAAACACAAACACAAGCACACACGTAAGCAATTTGCAAAACAACAACTGTATGTTGTCTTCTGAATTCTCTAATCGGAATTGGGGATTGGAAATTATTACTTGACTGAAAACTTTGACTACCAGAATTCTTTGACACGTCTCAATAGAGGGGGGGTGGTAATTATCATTGTTACGTAAGCAAACAAGTAAAAAGGTAGACATCACCTTACATAGTTACATAGCAAAGAACGACTAAGTTACAAGCAAACTTACAAGAACCATCAATGCTCTCGGACGTCACCAACTTACCCTAGAAGCTTAGGACATCATCTCGTGGACATTTGAAGACGAATATGAAGGAAATGTTGCAAAAGTAAGATAAGGGGAAAAAGGTAATGTAAATTTGTTGGGTTGCATTTTCTCAATGGGCCATTTGGCCATGATCACTCAGTTGAGACTGATTTGTAAAAAATCATCCAGAAATCGTGATTTGAGAGTACCAGGACCTGAACGAGAACTCGGGACAAGTTCGAGGACTGTTGGTGTAATTCACTCAAATATGAATAATAAACTACAGAATCTACTTATCACTGATGCATAGAGCTCAGTAACCGCCAACCATAGAATTTGTGCGATATGAAGCCTGGAACAGATCAAACTTATTCACTCAGTTAACAAATAGAGATAGTTTAGAACGTAATCTGCAAATAAGTTATCATAGCATACCAACCACGAGTTTATTACCCATATAAAAGCACAGAACTATAGAAAAACAGATACATGCAAGGTACTATGCGCATGCCACATAACTATTATGGACTATAGCCGGAAACATTAAACATCTTTGCTCCATGCATGAAAGGTTCCCGGGACCCTGCTTATTCAAAGGAGCTTGAAACTCCGACATTATACAGGGACAAAAAACAACTGAACACAAGGAAAAGTTGGTTGCGGCGTCCATGTCGAACATATAGCCCACGCCTCTCAAGCTTCGAAGGTTTCATGGTTACAACCAGTGAAACCAGCTGAAGTCTGGACCTGCATCTGCATAAGTCAGCAAACGGACGTACGTGGACTTTTTTATTCATGAATCAAAATGTTACTTGATGATCAAGGGTTCAAGGATGACTGGTTTTAAGCACCTTCAAGTCCTCCGACAATGGAGTATAGAAAAGATGCAAGTCAACTTTATAGGTCCTGGACGCATCGTTTTCCTTGGTAACTTTGTGTTTGGCGACACCACGTGCCATAGTTAGTTGACCCGTCCCTCCAGTAATACTCCACTGTCCGTCTTGGGGGATAAAACCCATCATATTAAGTGTGGATCCCTTGTACCTAATTAATAAATTAAAAGTTTCAAAAAAATTAATAAATTAAAGATAAATTAAGAACCGTACATGATGGAAAATTAATTTTGAGACTGACAAATAAATCTCGCATAAGAGAAAACTACCAAGATTCTCAAATCTCAGCTGCTACATGATGGAAATTGAACTTTGAGACAGGCAAATAAATCTCGTCTACTAAGGCCAGTCTCGATGGGAGTTTCATAAGCATTAAATGAGATGCCACATCAGCTAAAGTTATGACATAGCAAGATAATTAATGTGAAAGAGATGAAATGAGTTTTATAGGGATGAAACTCATTTGACACTCGTTTCATAGGTATGAAACTCTAATGAAACTCCCATTGAGAACAAAAAGTTTCATCAGGCCACTCTCAATGGGAGTTTCATAAGCATTAAATGAGGAGCCACATCAGCTAAAGTGATGACATGGCAAGGTAATTAATATGAAAGAGATGAAATGAGTTTCATAGGGATGAAACTCATTTGGCACTGTTTCATAGGTATGAAACTCTAGTGAAACTCCCATTGAGAACAAAAAGTTTCATCATAACATATTTTGACCAATCCCATTGCAAAAAATACATACTAATTTAATGCTACAACTTGTCTATGAAATCGTGAGATGAAACCGTGCATTGAGAGTGACTATTTTATCCACTAAATCATATCTCCAAATCTGATGTGGCACTCTTGATAAGTGTGAAATGAAACTATGTACTGAGACTGGCCTCATAACATATTTTGACCAATTCCATTACAACAAATACATGTTAATTTAATGCTACATCTTGTCTTTGAAATCGTGAGATGAAACCGTGCATTGAGAGTGACTATTTCATCCACTAAATCATATCTCTAAATCTGATGTGGCACTCTTGGTAAGTGTGAGATGAAACTATGCACCGAGACTGGTCTAAGACTCACAAATCTCAGATAGTACCTTATACCCTCGAACACAAGGATCAAGAAGATGTAATAGGTCAAGTCTGACTGGCTCGACCTGAAGTGGATGCCATGCGCCCTTCCGAAGAGGGTTCCCGCCCCATTGGTCACAGACCAGTTATCGACGGCGGTCGAGAGTGAAGTTCCCACACATGTTAGCGAGCGCTGCCCTTATCCGATGGCCGTCGTTACGCACCGTGTCTCGAGATGTGGGAAAAGTACCTTGACTCCAGGGAAGTCGTATCGCGTGGGACCCATCCGGTCAAACTGATGGCGGCGTGGGGGCAATCTGTGGCGGCTGCGACGCCGGCATCAGGGAGGGAGCAGGAGCAGGATGCGGCGGCTGAGCGCTCGGGATGAAAGGACTTCGCAGCGGCGGCGGAGGCGTGATATATGGTAGCGGCGGCCCTATCTAGGACGGAGGCATGAAAGGTGCCGACAGCAGCTGCATCTGGGAAGTAAGGATGCACCGTGTTGCAGGAAAGAAGAAAGAAAAAGGACCAGCTTGCCGTGGAATCCGTAGGCAGCTTCTCTCCTCTCGCCAGGCAACCGAGAAAAACGGAGGCAGAAATCTGTTGACCGTGTGGGACCCAACATGCTGTAAAGTTGCTGTGAATCGGTACTTTTAGCCTATCTCGAGAAAAAGCTAGTGAATAATTAAGGTTCGTTGGATAAGAACAGCAGTCGAACATATAAGTGGGAATTATATACGTACGACGGTCTGACCAAACTCATGACGTTCCTTTCTGCTTATCACCACTTCTATGTTACCGTCATTTCCCCAGTCCTGGGTTAGATACAGGGTCATGTATAGCTCTTCCTCTGCGAGGGCGCAGGAAGCAGGAGCGCTACAAGAAACGCCATGGCTAGGCTAACCGCTATTAAGGCATTTCTCAGCATCGTCGATGCCATAATGTGTTGCAACTACTGCTAGAGTTTGCTGTTGTGTGTGATACTCGGGGTGGGAGGGGTGGTGCTGCATTTATAGGTACAACATAGTCTGCACACGGCATGGGACGATATTTGATATATTATAGCTGTGGACGTGTATTTATGTGCTTTCATGGATAATGTCAGGCTCTTTTACTACAGGATATTGGATCAGAGCGAAGCATTGTTCGCGTGGAGTCATTACAGTATAATATATAGTATGTGCATCAGTGCATGCACGGCTGTGAAGCAGCGTTGCCTTTGCTTTCTTCGTGCTGCGAGCGACGTGTGTCCTGATGGGTTGGTGAGGGCTTTCAAACCGTCTGGACGAGGCCATGCTGAGACGCGGCTCCTATGTGCTCCAACGATTTTCTCTTAGGTTAGTAATAGAGTATTATGGTTGCAGAGGTTAGTAATAGGGAGAAGGGGGTATGCGTGGGTGGGGCTACTGAAGCCAGCAGCACCCGTGCCCGACGCACGGGGCAAGAGTGGGTGCCGGTGACCAAGGAACTCAGCCAGTTACGGATTTGATTTCTTTCGGTGACAATGAGGGCTAATTTAGGGTGTGTTTGGTATAGTTTATGGACCAGCTTAGCATCAAATAGGTTGTAGTCATAAACAATTTATTACCAAACATATCATACCATAAGCAGCTTTTCTTTTTGTACTAGAGAGGCAAAGCAATCAAAAACCTTGTTTTTTCAGCTTATGCACTCATTTCACGGTCATAAGCAGTTTTGATAAGCTAGTGCCAAACGGTTTGACTGCTTATACACCAATAAGCTGAATAAACTACATAGACAATTTTAATATATAAGCTGAAACATAAGCAATAAGCTACATATATATAAGCTTTAGCAAACACACCCTTAACAAGGTCTACTGGAGTGAAGAGCTTATTTGGGCCCCGAAATTTTGGAAGCCGGACCCCAAATGTGGAAATGAAGGGATGATTTTGTGGGTCGTGCTGGAGATGCTTTCGAAGACGCGCATGGTGTGACCATCAATGTCACCATAGCACATTAGCACCGCCCGCGCAGCGAAGCAACGGGCCACCGTGCCTGCCATGTTATTCGGTGGTGGCATGGTTGCTAGCTCGCACATTTGTCCCAAGCTTCATTTGCCCTAGAACAAAATCAAAGATTGCAGGGTGATGCCTTGCATAGCATTCTTTTTGGCAAGAGTGAGAGTGTTCCATAGACTGTTGCGTCTGGCAAATGAACATGCTCTTCTTTTCTTGCTCTCACATTTCCCTGATTGTGGATTAATTGAATGAGGACCGTATTTATACATAGAGGTCCATATACAACTGAAATTCACAATTAAACTTCACTGTTTTCGTGACCCTTTTGCAATGCATCTGCACTCTGTCTCCATTTATCACATGATCTTTGTTGCTGGTTTCATAAATTTTTTGATAGAGCATAACGACCTTGATTTATTATGCATAGAGAATGCCACGTTTTATCTTTATGCCAAATTTCAAATTATAATATCATTTCTTTCTTAAAATAAAACTTGACAGTAGTCTATTTTTGTTGCTATGACGTGTTATGGAAAATAGTCACAATTTTGTAGTATCGATGTGACAAAATCGAGTTTTACGGTTTCTTATAGACAAAACCACTCTTTTTCAGTGTTAAGTGGACAAAACATGTATCTGTATTGAGATACAACCTCTCAAGTAGTAACATATCAATATATATTAAACTACAGAATCTACTTATCACTAATGCATAGTAGAACTTAGTGATAGGTAATGAAAATATTACCAACCATAGAATTTGGAGTAAATTTCACAAACTTCATATATTTCGACAAAACTACATGTTTAAGTAGCCATTTTACAAAACTATAGATTTGTGTTTATGTGCATCGGAAAACTACAGGCTTAGTGTATTGAATCACAACACTACAAATTTTGTGGGTAACTTTTTACCACACTATACATGTTTAAGGAGTGAAGTTATCACAAAACTACGTATTTAGGTCATGTCAAAATTTCCAGTTTTGTGATACTCATACACACTAAACCTGTAATTTTCTGATAAACGACTCATGAATTTATAGTTTTGTGATCCACTTTTCTGAAATATGTAGTTTTGTAACAAAGGATTCACTAAATATGTACTTTTATGACATGCTTCCTTAAATACTATGTAGTTTTGTGATAGTTATGTCAAACTAGTTGTAGATTTATAAAATCCATTCTAGAATTTCAGTGGTATCACGACTGGAAGATAACTTATTTGCTCAATAAACAACTTCTCGATGCCACCAGTAAGCATACCAACCACTAGTTTATTATTGATATAAAAGCACGTAACTATAGAAACAGATACACGCAAAGTACTGCGTGCATGACAGATAACTATTATGGGCTATGGCCGGAAACACCAAAACATCTTTTCTCCATGAAAGGTTCCCGGAACCCTGCTTATTCAAAGGAGCTTGAAACTCCGACATTTTTTTTTGATAACAAACTCCGACATTATACAGGGACGAAAAACAACTGAACACAAGGAACGGTTGGTTGCGGCGTCCATGTCGAACATATATACGGCCCACGCCTCTCAAGCTTTGAAGGTTTCATGGTTACAACCAGTGAAATCAGCTGAAGTCTGGACCTGCATAAGGCAGCAAACGGACGTGGACCTTTTTATTAATGAATCAAAAGTGGAAGAAAATGTTAATTGATGATCACGGATTGATGGAAGGCTGGTATTTTAAGCACCTTCAAGTCTTCTGACAATGGAGTATAGAAAAGATGCATGTCGACTTTATAGGTCCTGGTGCCATCGCCTTGCTTGGAAACTTTGTGATTTGCCACACCTCGTGCCATAGTTAGTTCCCCCGTCCCTCCAGTAATACTCCACTGACCATCTTGTGGGATAAACCCTATCATGTGAAGTGTGGATCCCTTGTACCTGTTTCATTAGTAATAATCAAATGTAATTGACACTCCTACAGAATGGAAACTTCACTTTGGGAGTGACAAATAAATGTACTAGCGTAAAAGCAAAAACTAAGGTTTCCAATTAGTACCTTGTGTCTCCTTGTATCATCGAACACGAGGATCATGGAGATGTAATAGGTCGAGTTGGACTGGCTCGACTTGAAATGGATGCCTTGTGCCCTTCCAACGACGTTTCCTGCGCCATTTGTCACAGACCAGTCGTTGATGGCGGTCTGGCCGAACCCACGAGGTTCCTTTGTGCTTATCACCACTGCCTGGTTAGCGTCCTTTCCTCTGTACGTCGTCTGAGTTACATACAGAGTCATGTAGAGCTCTTCCTCTGAGATGGCGCAGGAAGCAGGAGCTACTGCAAGAAACACCATGGCTAGGCTAACCGCCAAGGCATTTCTCAGCTTCGTGAACGCCATAGTGTTTTGTTAGAGTTCGTTGTGCTTGTGTGATCTTCGGGGACGGAGGGGAGCTGTGTATTTATATACACTGAAACGGTATGGAACGATACTGAGAGTTGTGGACATGTATTTATGTTCTTTCATGGATCATGTCAGACTCTTTTAGTAGTTGTGCTATACAAGATCTGAATTATAATAGTACATGACATATGTTTGCATGTACTGCTCTGATGTAGAGTCAGCTTTGCTTTAATTTCTTCTTTGTGAGCGACGCGTGTTCGGATAGTTTGGTGAGGGCTTTCAAAGCGTCTGGGCGAGGCCATGCTGAGACGTGGCTTTATGTGCTCCAACATTTTTATCTTAAGCTGGTACTATATACTCCCTCCATACTACTATTAAAATTCGTTTTGGACATGATTTAGCATACCAAGGAGGAATGAGTTAGAGAAATTTTTCCATGTTTACCCATATTAAATACGGCGGTGCCCCCTTCCTACCATCAATACAGTGCGTCCTTACTGGCCAGCAGCACTGCTCCCTATTGTCGAGCATTCAGGTTCGAATCCTGGTAGAAGCAGTAGCATTATTTTTGCGTTAAGCATGGCCCTGTTGTTTTGATGGGCGCGTGGGAGGTCGTGTTTCGCACCAGCGTTGGCGCGAGCGTTATTTTGCATGGCGCCGGTTAATCGCGCGTGGTGCGCCGCGGGAGGTCGTGTTTCGCAGAGTGTTGGCGCCGCGTGATCGAGTCGTGGTACCTGCGCGGTTCACAATTTTCATTCGCGTAACTCTTTTCCGTTCGCGGCAGTTTCTCCGTTCCGTGCGCGCGAGGGGCTGCGTTGAATTGTGATGGCTCGTGGAGTTAAGAGGAGGAGGCAGCGAGTTACGGCCTCGAGAAACCAGCAGCGTGCGACTCCTCGGTATAGGCTGATCGAACATAACTGCAGGGGTAGAAGTGTCATAAAATGGGTAAAAATCCTAAAACGAATTCTAATGTGAACATCAGGCTAGAGGGCTAAAACGAATTTTAATAGTAGTATGGAGGGAGTATAGTTTTAGGACATCTATGACGCACGGTTCACATATATACCATCTGTTCCAAAAATGTGTGTATTTATTGATTTTTAATTGTGTTTAACCAGTTATTTTATTCAAATTTGTAAAAAATAAAAATATATTATATATAAAAAACAAAATATAGTTAATTAATTAATTTTTTAAATTTTTTTGAATAAGATGAATGGTCAAATGCAATTCTAAAAGTCAACAAATACTTAGATTTCGAACGGGAGGCAGTAATTTGACAATGACAGTAGCATATATATGGACATGTTGTGCAAAGTAGGAGGCAAAAAAGTTATCTTCAGCAGTAGAGCACACTAGTACAATAATGCTCTGTAGTGGCAGATAAAAAATCGCCACTAAATTTTGTTCGTCATAGTGACAAAGGCTTACTTCCGCCACTAAACATCTTTTTTTGCCCGCCGCTGTAGAGCTTCTTTCTATTAGTGACAGTGGATAGCACAGATTCTGAACAATACTAATCAAGTAATCAGGGAACATGATATTATTAAAATGAGTACGTGCCTATTTTTCCAACCCAAAAGATTGCACTATAGGGGGCCATACGCGTACACGTACCTTTACCTCAAGGCACGCGCGGCGTGATGTGATCAATTGATCATCAGCGGAACCATAGCACCGCTCGCTTAGCTGAGGACGTCCCTCCATCGCGCTGCGGCCAGAGGGTAGAAAGAGGAAGAGTGACATGCATGGCAGAAAAATGGAATTGAATGCTTGGAACACAGTAAGCAGATGCTTTACACGCTTCCAATGTTGAGCGGAGGTTCTCTTTCCGAGCTTCGGCTAATTGTTGGACTGGGCACGATGCGAAGGAGCACATGCGCTGTCATGTCCCATTTTGTGGCAACTGCCGATGCATTGCCTGGTTGGCTCTATCCACTTCGACTGGCCCCTCACAACCATCTCCTCTGCTGCCAACAGCCTTGTTGCCTTGGAGTTGGTGATGTCGGTGGCTCGGGCTTGGCCGGACTTGTAAAATATATATAGGCTTGCGGTGGCTATGCGAACAAAATTCCGTGAGGAGCTAGTTCGCCTTGGCAGAGATGGACACCTATTTCACCACGAGGCGCGCGGGGAGATGGAAAAGCTAGAGGTGGAACCACACCTCTTGACACGGCTATCGATCAGAAGCGGTGAGCTAGAGTAGGCCGTGTGGGGTATTCGGGATGCCCAGTGGGCCAAAATCGTGGTGGATTAATTGGAACATCTTCTGGAATTACCAGACAGACATTCCGAGCCTGCCACCTTCTAGGCCATGCCGCGAGCTTGGGGATGATGCATGCATGGCCCATATCATGCCACGGGCTGGCCCGAGTCTGGTTGTTACCAGGTCATGCCTCTTCAGGCTGCGTGCTAGCTCATTTTCCTGGCCTAGATGCATTACTCGATCCAACTGGTTTTGAAGAAATTTGTACCTTCATGCACGTTCTTGGTTCTAGACATTATTGCTTCTTCCATTCAGCACCCGGCACAAATCCTGCAAGCCCTCCGCACCTCTTCTTTGTTGTTGCCTCTTCCATTCAGCGCCCGTGAGGTGGCAATGCACTTGTGAAGGTGTTCCTCACGTTCGGGGTGGTGTGTGTATATCGACAGGCTCTCTGGCATTGCCCGTCGATATACACATGCCATAGATGCCATATTATTTTGAGTACGTGATGGGCCTCAGTTGCCTCCCGTCAATTATTAGTTTGAGTAATAAGTGCCATGTAACAACATATCCGGTGATCTGTTTTCCCTCTAAAGTAAGTGACGGGCTCAAAGGCTTCCGTTATCTGTTTGTTTCTAGTGACAGGTCGGTTGTTGATGAAATATTTGCACGAAGCTCTTTGGGTTCTGCAAAAAGAGCTGGAGAAAAGACTCACATTCGTCCATCATATAGTTTGCATAATCTATTTGAGTTTGTTACATAGTGGATGTGCTAGATGTGTCAGAATTTTTCCTTGTCATGTATATAAATATGAAGAGCTCAATAAAAAGAATTTTGCATTCATTCTACGGCAAAACCAAGAGGCTGAAGGCATGGGAGAGGATTATTCATGGCAGCCTTACATGCAGTTGGTTTGGGCCGCCATGCATGCTATACGACACCCAGTGTCAAAGTCAATTACGAGATTCGAGGTCTTCCCTGCATTGTCAACGTGTTAGGTCAGCGTTTTCTCGGGCCTAGACCTGCTCCCAGCCATTCGTGCTAGGGTTCGTCCATGTGAAATGATGTGTAACACATGATGCTTCATGTTGAGATTTGTAAATAAATTACTCCATATAATTTCCTCGAGTGAACAAGGGCCTTGCAAAAAATAAATAAAAAATAAACAAGGGCCTGCAATTGGTATGTCCCGAGCTTCCCTTGCCCTAGAACAAAATAGAAACTTTTCAGGGGGAACCTTGAGCAGCATTTTTATTTTTACAAAATACAATAGAGACACACATTCACAAAGGGGAGGGATAATGCGCGACCGTCCGAGAGCGCGACCACTGCCTCCATTAGTTGCGTGCCCCTTCTTCCTCCTCCCACCACCCGCCTCCTGCGGCCGTCCCCGGCAATGGAGCCGGCCGCTGCACTGTCGTCTCCCCGCTCGCGACCACCACCGGTGGTCGGTGGCGTTATGCCACCTCGCCGTGCTGCCCGACCAGGCCGCCGCCGTCGCTAACCTCTCCACCGTGACGCCCCCGCCGTCGACCCCGCCCACCGCCCTCCAGCCTCCCGCGGCTCCAGCCGCCGCCCCGGACACCTTCATAGCTGCTGGAGTTGGAGCTCCCCCACCCCCAACCAAACCTGAACACTACCCCCCCCTCGCCGTCGACCACGCCGCCGCCACATCCGCTCAGCACCCGCAGTGGGCTGCGACCGGTCGCGCGGAAGCGTTTCTGATTCACAAACATGCACGGATACTGATTCCTATAATCACACTCACACATACCGATCTAGAGATTATTTATGAAGTAACCACAAACCACATGTATCTTTCTTTGAAGCCACTTCCCATTAAAAATAAGCATCACCTGTGCTAAGTCTGACACTTGAACATACCAAGGTGGATTGGTTCGACAATAAGAACCTAGCCACTTCTAATGACATAGTCTTCCAGTGCTTATACATATGTCATGCCTTTTTTTGGGTAATTCTATACCTTTTATGTTAAGGCAAAATTGTCCGTAACACACTAAGAAAACGTGGTTTCGTCTCCAACACATCAACAAAGTCTTATTTGTCTGCAACACACTATGATTTTGTGATTTCTTGTCCGAGACACATTATGACTATTTAGCAATTGATACCAGCTTTTTTATCTCAATACTCATAGTACATTAGGACTTGAAACTTGGTAAAAATATACATTGTCCTATTATCTATCAATAAAAAATAGTGCTAGATTTTATTTTATTATTTTTATGGTTTTTTTGGACAAATTAAATATTAAAACAATGAGTAAACACGACAAACATCTGAAAAAATTAAGCTCTATTTTTTAATAATAGATAAAGCAAAAATGTATATTTATACCAAGTTTCATGTCCTAATGTACTATGAGTATTGAGATAAAAAAGTTGAAAACAATTATTAAATGGCCATAATGTGTCCTAGACAATAAATCACAAAATCGTATCTGTGTTGCGGACAAATTCGACTTTGTTGATATGTTTGAGACGAATCCACATTTTCTCAGTGTGTTACAGACAGTTTTACCTTATGTTAATTATACATCTTCTTATGAAATACCCATTATAGGTATTTATTCAATAGAAAACAAAGTCATTGCCTAACAACATTGTCTAACATACTTGTCATTAATGTAATAGAGAAAATTCGTTATTACCTGATTATGAATAATGCACCTCCATTTAATTTTGTGAAAAATATGGAGTTGTATACACTCATGTACTAGTAGAGTGCTCGATATAACATTTCCTTAGCGAATGAACCGAAGCTTCCAGTATAGGGACTGGAGAGTGGAGATTAGTTCGCGGTGCATGCAGTATGGTTTACTGATTGTTCAGGGCATCGATACATCTCCCATGCACGCCATTAATTTCTGTTAGAGACGCTAGCTTGGAGAGGCATATAAAATTCTAGTGCAAAAAAATAAAATTATGACAATTACCATATTACCTGCATCAAATCCAGTTTGTCACTAGTTATCATGCCCATTATTTGATCCCCACTTGATGATTGACTAAGAAGCTTGTCAACTCGATACACCCAACGCATTAGGGCATGTACAACGCTAATAAATGAGCGGGCTCTTGAGCTGATGTGGTAATGTATTTTTACAAATAGCCCCTCCAACCCTTCAAGAGACGGCTGGGTGGTCTCTTGACGAAGAGACGGTCTCTATCACGTGTTTCGATGTAAGAGACAACTCTGAGCACCGTTGTACATGTGAAGAGACGACTTATGTCCTGCAATCATTAATAATATGCATTTATTAAAAGACATCACGTAGAGTCTCTCCTTTGTATGACTAGAGTTGTTTCATGTCTCTTTGCTTGGATACATGTGTCCAAGAGACCACAGTGAACTCTCCATTGTACATGCCCTTACTATGATATCCATTGCATCGGTTCATGGCCTAAACACTATAAATACCCATAGGAACTTTTATTCACCACTCATCTTATTATATACAACTAAGCTCAATCAAAATACACAATGGCAGGCACTAAACTTGTAGCCCTCGGGTTCATTGTCCTCCTAAGCATGGGATTAGCCAACGCTGCACGAGTTTCTAGGTATTCTAGCTCTAGTGGAACTGGCTCAGGAGGTGGTGGCGGTGGAGCATATGTGAGTGGTGCTGGCTCTGGCTCTGGAAATGGTGCTGGATCTGGCCAGAGTGGCCCAAATGGTGCTTACGCGAGTGCTGGGGGTGGAGGTGGAGGTGGTGGAAGTAGCTACAATGGTGGGTCAGCATACGGTGGTGGATCTGGCACAGGTTCGGGCTCTAGTTACTATAGTCCAGTAACATCTGATGGCTATGGTGGATCTTCCAGCGCTGGTGGTAATGGAGGTGGTGGTGGAGGAGGACAAGCTGGAGGTTACTATGGCTCTAGTGGCCAGGGTTCTGGTAACGGCATTGGTTCAGGCTCTAGTGAAGCCACCCGTTACTGGTCTGGGCCTAGCGATTATGCCAATGCTAACGCTAATGGAAATGGTGGTGGTAAAGGCACCGGTCAAAATGGTGGGAATGGTGGGGGAAATGGTGCTGGATCTGGTTATGGTGATGCAAATCCATAGACGTTGCACAATCAAGATGATAGAGTCCATATGTTTTTTTTTGGTTTTTTTTTTTTGTGTATGAGAATCTGTTTTTTTTTTGTTGTTATTTTTAGCTTTATCCATGCACCATTAAATGGTGTTACAAATAAAGGGCTCTATTGTTGTACAAGAAATGAATTAATATACACAGGATCTGAAATCTTGTATTATGTTAAGACCAAGAAAATAGAGTGTATCTTGTTAGGTTCCTTGACCAAGCCAGCCTGTCCATCCAGTTTCGTGTCTCTGACTTAGCACAAGTGTTTGAATTACTTATGATATGACTTATTATTCATTCACTTGTATATAAAGTTCCTCTTGACAGTGAGGTGCCTACCGTTACCCCGTGATCCCAAGTTCAACCAACCAAGTCTCTTGGATGTGCTCATAGGGGCCTGGTGTGGTGTTCATAGGGAGTCCCACACTACTTGAACGTGTATGGCAATACAGATAAGTTATGCTAATGGCAAGTCTCACACTATTAAATAAACTAGATTGCTTTGCCCGTGCAGTTGCACGGGATAGTACGTAAGCGATGTTCAAATATTTAAATATTATTATTATATAATATAAGACCGAAGTAATTTATGATGTAAGAGGATATTGGAAAAGTAAATAATGAAAAACATAGTACGGACAGGTGATGTTGTATTATATATTTGTTTCTTGGAACAAATATATACTTATGAAAGTGAAGTCATTTGGACAAGAAAAAATGAATTGCAGTCAGTACAATCAGGCCCTGTTTAGATACAAAGTATTTTTTGGAGTTTTGTAAGAATACTACAGTTTTGCAAAATACTTTGGTTTTAGGAGGTATGGAGGTGTTTGGATGTAACAGGTTTTACAGTTTTAAAAACCATGGTATTGGTAAAAGTGCAACTATTTTGGAGTTTTAAAAACTTCACTCCTGACCTCTTTTTTATAAACCATGGTTTTGCTTGACAATGGCTTCTAAAACCATGGTTTCCTACTACTTTGGTTTTGAGAAACTATAACACCCAAACAGGGCCTCAGTTGTACCAAATGATATGTCTACTGAAATTGTGCTGAATGTTAGATACGGATTATGTGTGTGATTGTTGTTTTATTTAGAAACATTATTTTCCTTCATATTTGCAATTCTAAGTAGAAAGGGCATATGTGTATAATTATGCAGATTTAAATCCGATTGACAAATAAATCCAAAGAGACATCCATTCAATAATCATGAAATAAAATATTTCTGTTAGATTTTCATAGTGGTGCCTGGTACAATAATGTTTCGGCACCTGGCACCCTTCATATTCATAGTATATCTCTTTTATGGATGCCGAACATAGCTATGGAAGTTTTAAAGAAAACAAAATTAGTTACTTGAATAAATGAAGATGATATAGAAATATAGCACTGAAGTTTACAACTCAGGGCATTTTGTCCTATAAATGATATAAGGTCGTCGTACCTTAATCAAGCTAACAATTAAAAGATCTTTAAGACGTTGTTTCTCTAATTCTGTGTGATAAATGATCGAGTTAAGCCAATATGAAATTAGCTAGTACGACTTTGAGCTGATAAAGAGCACAACTCGGTTCAGAACTAATAGATGATGCATGTAAATGAGTTCAGAAGCTTGCAATACTACAATCAGAACCTTTAGTATTGGTTGTTTTGAGCCTACAATATCAAACTTTCTAGCCGTTATTACACAAACGAAATTGTTGTCTGAGTGTCAGCAACACCGGTCAAAAGGGACTGATGTTGTAGTTAAGCAGCAGTTCTTGCTTTTATTTATGGTTGTTAACACAATCGATCTGGGACAGTAATTTAATGCTTTATTTATGGTTCTTTGCTCGGGTTGCTAGTGCAAATGACATACAATTGCTTCATACCTTTGCTTGTGAACGTTCTCTGAACTACAGGTTAGGCCGGGCACCTGTATATGCTTGGTTCAATTGCGATAACCTTCACGGCTACCGACAGAAAGAGAGCATCTTCTTTTGCATGTGTTTATATGTATATGCTTCATTGGCTCATTGGAGGTTACGAGAAAGGTCGCCAAGCAGTGATTCCGTCATTGTCTCTGTTGGGAGTCCAGAAAACAGAAGATTATGCACGATCAATCGGTATTGTCCACCATAGACTGCTGCGTCAGTTAAGCCTACGTTTTGCACTGCAGTGCTCAAGCGGAGGCATTAGAAAACTCTTTTTTATATGCTCTGTTTCACATGGTGAGTCCAAGCGTGATGGAACATGGCTGCTCGCAGATATCTTTGCAAGAAGCTGTAGGCCTGTGTGATATTCCAGTTGCCTCCACTTATCCACCTCGACGGAACAACCCAGAATGCCAGTATGCGACGGTGAGCGAGGCTCAAGGTTGTCCTGATCGTATAGACCCGCCACCTCGCCTTCATTGATCTGTTCGATTTGTCAAGCTGTCTAATCCTGACGGAAGACAAGGGTAGAACCGTATACCTTGATGATTGCTTGTAGATCGCATCTTTATTCTGCTCCCCTACCGGGGCTATATTCTCTGTAATTAACATCTTCTTTCCTAAATCCTACCATGCACAGGCATGCTAATCTTCTTTCCTAAATCCTAACCATTGTTTTCCTTATCTTGCATAGTAAATCACTCGTCGTGTGCTCCGTAGAGACCTCAAGCATGCGAGCGTTCACGCAGAGCACGGACGGCACAGGGTCCGATATCTTCTGGGTTATTTGTGGAATAGAAATCTATTTAATAGAAAATAAATGCGTTTGTAGCTTGTGGGATTCGAACTCTAAAAGCTAGACTTTCTGGCGTTGGTGGGTGAAACGGGGAACGATATACAAATGGTACATACCAACGGCCGGATATCAAAGTCACAAAATATGATAAGGAAATTAATGGTAAGATGTTTTGCTTTTTTGTGAGAATTTCTAGCTTATTTCTCTCTTTTTCTAAGGCCCCATGATGGAAAGTTCATCTCCTTTTATTATTAAATAGATTACTCATCTAAAAAAAGAGCCCCAAAGTCGATTATTTCAGGAGAAGTGAAGAATTGTTCCAAGCAGCAGCATCAAATGTTATTGATCCATGGGGATAGTGATGGAACAGATTGGCCTCAGCAACCATGAAGGAAGATGATAGCAATGGCTGGCCATGATTCAAATGGCCAGGTGCTTAGTGAACATTATTTGTAGACCGCAATGACATATAATAAATATTCTGGATATGAGTAGTGTGTGAATATCTGCACGGAATAGATGTGTATATTCTAGAAGAAAGGATAGGATGTGTTGCTGTGAGATTATCGTGAAACTGATTGTTGGAACCATTACTGTGAAATCAGGCTCGGTCACATAGGCTCCCTTTGGTTTTGAGCGCTTTTACGGTACATTGCTTTTAATGTGGATCATTCATTCCGTCTAATCCAAGGGACCAGATTGATTGTTACCATTTTAACTCCCAACGTGATAACAAGTGGTAATTCGAGGTGATAACAAGTGGTAATGGACATTTTGGGAAGAAAAAATTAATAGCACTCAGTAATTAATGGTAATTTAAGATTAAATGTTTTGACGCCGCCAATGCGCAGTCGAAGAGAGGTGCAAGACACCGGGGACCGCAACGCCATGGAAGACGCAGTGGTGGTGGCGAGTTTGATCGCAGCGGTGCCGAGCGAGGCATGCGACGGAGGCGAGACGTGCGGCGGCGTCAAGCGAGGCGCACGACGGAAGGAAGACGCGCGGTAGCGATTGCGGTGTTCAATCGGCGTGATCGGCTGCACTTGCACCATGGCGAGGGGCCTGTGGCCGGAGGCCAGGAGAGGCCTGCTGGACAGCGTCCGTCTGATGAGCAGCGCCCACCCTGAACCTTGTAGATCTCTGTTGATTGCGTTTGGTGTCCAGGTGGCCAAACGCTCCATAATTGTTTTTCTGAAACAGATATAATGCTATGAAATTACTTTGTTAGCCCTGGCAATCAACGACAGGATTTAGTTGCTACCACATTGCAGTTCCATGTGATAACATGCACCGTAAAAGGACCTTGGTTTGAAGGGAAAAAGTAGGAAAATGTTGGAATGAAATCCTATAGGATTTATCCCTATCCATGCCCCTTTTTTTTCTTTCCGATCGCGTAGGATCGAGACAAATCAGACATTGTTACCATGTTAATCGACTAAGGCCCCGTTCGTTTCCTGCCCTCTAAAATTTAGCACTGTCACATCAAAGAGAATCTTATTATTTATGCATTCCTACTACACTGCACCTCTGAGTGGGTGTTGATTACAATACTCCTAACGAGCAAAGCAGAAGTCGCACAATTTGCACACAAGATTGCTACCGACAGACTGGCTTGTGTAGCATTGTTAGGAGGGTCTCGCTTGCAATAAGAATGAGGTTGGTTGAGAGTCAAACTGTCAGCAGGCTTCATCATCATCGATGAGGCGTTTGTTTGTAGTTCACCCAGACACATATGGTAGACAACATCGACTCCTCCGGTCGACAACACTACAAAAACCAGACTTACCGAATCAAAGCGACGTCGGTCAGTACACCCTTAGCGGTCGTCGTCTTTAAAGACTCGAGTATGGCTTGCCGAGATCAACATCGTAGATTCAGACACCATCAGTGGGAGCCTGCAATGAAGTCCTTAGTACTCTGCAAAGAAAGAAGAAGTTGATGTAGCACAATACTCAGTATCATGCCGCAGGGCGTATGCCTGTGCATGGCAACACAAGTAGGCAAGAAAACAGTGTTGTGGGTAGCCATGGAGGTACCAGGCCCTCGGAAGGACCAAACAAGCCCGATAGAGGCAGGCCTAGAAGGTGGCCTCGGGGGGGGGGGTTCACACCACGATGCCAAGACCGCCAATCATGGGAACGAAGACCGCCGGTTAGACGGCGAGGCCTCATGTGATGGCGCCGCCCCGAGGCCCAAATGGACGACGAGGCATCCGTCTCCTAACCACCACCGGTGTGACAGAACGGAAGGAGGGGGGGGAGCTAGGGTTTAGAGTTCAGGAGCAGTGGGAAAAGCCATCAGAAGTAAGCTTTGACTAGCTAATGACAAGTGCACATGAAGTAATAGGTATTGACTAACTAATATTCCCTCCTTCCTATTATATAGTGCATATTTGCCTCAGGACCAAAGACCAAGAAGAAGCAAATGTACCAATTTAAAGTCCATTTAGTTAGTATTCGAAATAGTCCCAAAATATTTCATTTCTTGTTGCTCTCTCCTATGCATGTCCCTTATAAAATTACTAACTATTGCATTAATTAGATAGTGAGAAAATTTTTGCATGCACAAGGGACAAGGAAGATTAATGTTGTCAAAGACAAATACACATTATAATTTGGGATTTTTGCATCTCTGTAATATTTTTATATTATGGGAAGGAGGAAGTAATAGAGACTTATGGTTTCACACACGTGTAGAGCTAAGTTTAATATACTTGTTCTAACTAGAGTTCAATTAACCGAGGCCCTAAAAAAAAAAAAGTTCAATCAACTGAGATACACTATAGTATAAAACTTGATCCTAAGATTCCTATATTTTTCCTTTTCACATCCAAAGAACAACTTAGGATAAATTCATGTGTTTTCCATTCCTATGATTTGCATATGCAACCTTATCCAATTCCTATGTTTCACGGTTCCTACATTACAAAGGAGACCATAGTGTTTTTGGAAAGCATGTTAGTAAGGTGGTTTGATCAGTATATCACTTTATGTAACAACCCTAGTTTGTAATTCAATCTGTTGTCTATTAATAATTTTGAAGAGAAACAAATAATTAGAAAAGTTTGAATATTTGTTTGAATTTCTGGCAACCTGAACCGAATTCCGCCACAGCCAGTTAGCCTTACCCCTTTTCCCGGCCCAGCAGTGTGCTAAAACCAACCCCGGCCCAGCCCACCTAGCGCTACAGTATCATCTCCCACCCGCCCCGCGCTCAGCCGCCCGTTCCCGTCGCACGGATGCTAAGGGACGCGTGTCCGCATCCCGTGCTGCCGCCCAATCTCAACCACTCCACGGCGGACCTACAAAACCCCACCAAACCCCGCCGCCTCCCTTCCAACTTCCGCGAGCTGCCCGGCGGCGCAAACCCTAGTTGCCTTTGCCTTGGCCCACCGTTGCCGCCGTAGGGAAGGAGATCGCTAGTGAGCCCCATCACCATTCGTTCATTCTTCGCGTTGAGCTGCATCGGTCGGTACCGATTCCGTCAAGAATCGTGCAGGGTGGAGGTCAAGCGGGCCTCTTAAAGGTTCCGGCTGATTTCTTCCTCGCCATCGTTCATCGCCACCGGTGAGTCCCCGTCCCTTCCATCCACCGTTCCTTTCCTCTCGTTGTGCGCCACAACACTTGGCTCTAACCCACCGGCTTCGGCCCTTTGTAGCCCCGGAACAAGGAGCCCTTGGTCACTATCGGAGGTGTCAATCTTCGTCCGCCATCACCGCCGTCCCATCCCCGTCGAGCTCGTCACCGTCAAGACCCCTCCGTCGTCGCCAAGACCTCCCCGACGTAGCTGGTGAGCTCGCACACCCCATCCCCCTCTTCTCCCTCCGAATCAGCCATGAATTCCTAGCCTTCCCCATGTCTCCGCCGCTGCCCGCCATGGCCGCCGGTGAGGGCCGTGCCCCGAGCTCGTCTAGGTCCAATTGCTAGGTGGTGTAGCGTCGCCTTGTCGTTCGGATGCTTGTCCAATTTTGGAAAAAGGTCGAGCCTTCTAGGGTTTCACCAGAGCTCGTTGGCCGCCGCCGCGGTTCTCGTCGCCGGCGATGTTCCGTCCGGCTTTTCTTGTCGGGGCTAGAACCCTTAGCTTCGCGCGAGCATAAGCTTTTGTTTGGAGGTCGAAGGTTGTGTTTTGGTTGAGGTGTGGGGTTTTCCCTCGAGCACCGCCATGGAGCCATTGCTCCGACGAGCTCGCGCCATCGCCATGGGTAGAGCTGGTGCTCCAGGTTGGTGCTCCCGTGCGCGCACGTTCGTGCTGAGTCCGTTGGTGCCCTTGGTGTGGCACGTGGCGAGCTGAAGTGTTGGGTTGGCGCGTTTCCAGCGAGGCACGCTGTGCAGCCACGGCGGTGCCGCCCGTCGCCATTGAGCTCTGGTCCGTGTTGGCATGGCAGAAAAGCTGCCATGTGGCGCCGACGTGGCGTAAACCTTCCCGACGTTGTGCTGAGTTGGCAAGCAATGGCCTGGTAGAAGTAATGCCACGTGGTGCTGACCTGGCAGAATTTTGTCCTACGTGGCGCTTCCGTGGCAGGGAATATTTCTCTATTTCTCTATTTTCCATCATTTCTGAATTTCCAATAATCCTTTTTCTTTTGTAAATTCATATCTAATTCTCCGAGCATTAGAAAATTTTGCAGTCGAGTTGCGTTGGGACCGTAGCGACGTACTCTACGCTTTGGCGTAGTTGTTGTTCATGTTCTAGTAGAGTAAATTCTTGTCCTTCCGATTCATTACCTTTTTATCTCGATTTGCGTGCCTAACCCATACTGCATGGTCTGTGTTTGACGAGAGGAGTTTGAGGAGCAGCAGTTTGATAACTTTCCACCGAGAGGAGCCGATTGAGTACCCCGACCCCGCTTGGGACCAGCGTTTCCAAGGCAAGCCGCAATCCTTGATCACTCTTGAGCCTATTTAGTACTTGCATAATTTGAGTCATGCATATAAACTGTTACTTGCTGCTTAGAATCATAACCTATGCCATATCATACTATCTTTGCCACTATCACCATAGGATGATCTTTTGTTGAGGTTTGCATACTTAGTATTGCTTAGATGCTTAATTGAACCCCACATGATGATTATACATGTGAACCCCACATGATGATTATACATGTTTTGTGTTAAATAAATTGTAGGTGTTTCTTGGCGTTGAGTTTTTATTAGAAACCCTATAGGTTGTTTTGCGGGGGCAAGTGTAGGTGATTAGGAGTTGGGAAACTTTTGGGGAGTTCTCATTTGGAGAGTGCCTGTTGCGGGCACCGTTGTGTAGGAAGTTTGGGTTATGGAGTTGAGACTGTGATTTGAGACAAGAGATTGGTGACTCGCCCCGACACTTTGAGGAATTCTTGTGTGTATGCATCTATTGGCTAACTTACACACTACGAGTCCCGTATGGGCGTTGTGCTAGATCATGATACATGCGGAGGACTCGGTGGGCTAGCCGCAGTAGCGAGCTTGTGTTAGTGGGTTTCGAAACGTTGTCTCGACCCATGTGTAGAGGATACCCCACTTGGCCGGTGGTAAGTCTTTCACACCTTCAGTACCCTTTGTCGTTTCTTAGGGGGATCCCAGCCCCGGAGGAGCGGGAGCCGCCGGTCGATGCATGTTGATTGATCTTGTGAGTGTTTATGTGCTTAGGTTACGATGATAGCCCTAAGTTATAATACCTCTTCACGTGGGTACATGAGTATATACTCTGTAGAGTTATAATCTATACGTATAGCCATGCTCCTGGATACGGGCATTACCAAGAGGAATCCACTTGATTAGATTTACTACTTCTCTCGTCTGATAGGTGTTTTACTTCCGGCTCCGAGTTGTGGTTCCAGTGAAGGTGTGCTGGACTTAAAACTTGACCCTTGCAGGATTGTGTTGTTTCCTACAAGACCACTTATAAAATTTGACTAATAATAAAACTTGACTCAGTTAGACTTCAGAATAATTGCTTTAGGTGCCGAGCCCTTGCCTATCTTTGAATTATACCAGCATGCATAACATTGTTGTTAGGTAGTGCGGCTTGTTGAGTACTCTATGTACACACGGCTTTTTCACTTTATTTTTCAGATGCTGATGCAGTTGACCCTTCTTTTGCTACCTATGCAACTTGCATAGTAGACACTAGTTAGACTTTGGTGGTTATCTGGATCATCACGATCACTGTGCATCTGATCTTAAGTCCAAATATCCGAATTTATCAAGGTCAATTACGTTATCTTCAAGGTCACCTCTATCATGCATGTGAAGTTGTCAACTCCTCATAGGGTAGAAATTTTCATTTGGTCAGGATGATGCTTGTGTCTTCATTTTCTTGACCGGGTCGTCGTTTACTTCAGTGTTTGTAAATTATGTCTACTTATGAATCTCTAACAGCTAATCTTTGATTTGGTTACTACGGGAAACAGATCGAGTGATCTTTTGGTTCTCGTGTCTATCGCTAGGTGGTCATGCCTTACAAAGGAGAGTATAGTCAACTGAACGTGTAAGTTGTCCTTTGTAATAATACAATAAGCACACGATATCTGATATTTGAAATTGTGAATTCATAGCTAGAATTTATGAAATGATTTATGTTCCGTAAAAACATGTGAAGTGTCGCTATGTAGTCCCTCCATAACGACTTAGGGTAAAGTGCCCTGCTAGGTAAAAAAAGAAACAGGATAATAATTTATGTTTTTAGGTGCAAAGTTGAAAATAGCCATCAGACTAACCGCACTCATGGTACTCCAAATTCATCCTCTAAAAAGAATATTCCGTCCTGGTCAACAAGATTCTCTCCTTTATATTCAAGTATTGCTACACCCGTTCGTACTCTATATCCATCGTCTATATCAACTACCCAATATTTTATTCAACAATCTTCAACTACCATATCCTTTCATCTCTCATCTTCTTTTCTTTTTCTTTTCTTTTTCACTTCTTTTTATTTTACAATAGGTTAGTAATCAATTTTTTAATTAAATAATATTTATTAAAAATATTCGCTATTTTCTCTTCTTTTCTTTTCCCTCCCTTTTCCCTTTTTCTTTCCCTTTTTCTCTCTCTTTTCATCCTTTCCCGCACGGCCGAACTGCACCGCTCCACCGATTGTCGCCACCTCGATCCCACGTCCACCGCTCGCCGCCGCCGCCGGATCCCGCCTCCACCGCACGAGCGGCGGTGCCGCAACCAGGCTCCGCCTCCCGCCCCTACCTCCCCGCCTCCCTCGCGCCGCCGGGCTCGCCTGCCTCATGTGCGCCGCCG
This sequence comes from Chloris gayana, assembly GCA_031894775.1. Classification (NCBI taxonomy): domain Eukaryota; kingdom Viridiplantae; phylum Streptophyta; class Magnoliopsida; order Poales; family Poaceae; genus Chloris; species Chloris gayana. The sequence goes on along the minus strand of JAUNZO010000272.1, from coordinate 232,458 downwards.
CCCAGCCCGCCAGGGCGAGGATCCGGCCGCCCGGGCTCGGATCCGACGGGATCCGGTTCTGGCCTCCCTCCTCCGGCCGGATCTAGGCGCGACGGTCGGAGGAGGGGCGTGGTGGCCGGCGGCCGAGCGGCGCAAAGGCTGGGTGCAGTGTTGGTCGGGCGCGGACGGCGGTGACCCTCTCTCTCTCTCTCTCTCTCTCTCTCTCTCTCTCTCTCTCTCTCTCTCGGCCATCCCCTTCTCTCTCCCCTTCTGGACGTGTGCGCGAGTCAACCGCCGGCAAGTGGGCCCGCGCCACGTCGGTGCGTAGCGTACCACCGCCGGCACCCTGGGAATGCCGGATGGACGGGCGTGCGCTTGGATAGCGCACGTCTCCCAGTACCCTGGTACAGGAGATTCTGCGCCATTTTCATACTGGAGTCCCCAGTACCGGACGACGTCCAGTACCCGGTGCAGATGGTCTCAAGTATGACTTTAATTGAACTGACCCTTTAGCTTTGCCATGGCTTAGTTGTCGCTGACACCGCCCTCCCGTGTGGCCACCACCGCCACCTCCTGCATTGGGTGACTGCCACTGCCACCGCCACCCCGCCGCACACCGTCATCATTTTTTCTTTCCATGTGACACTAGTGATGCTATTTTATTTTTTCAATAATATGCTAGTAAAATCAATACTACCTGAAATTCCTAGTAATACTACTTATCGAAAGACAATTAATTTGGGCCATCGAAATGTAGTCGTACTATCAGTACATGCTCAATAATAAATGGCTTATAATGTTAGCACTTCTGATGATGCGGCCAATGAATAATGAAGAAAGAAAAAACCAATTCCATCTAATGAATGAAACTTTTTTACATGCATGGTTTCCAACATAATATTTGAAAACCAATTGCATCTAATGTTAGCCTTGTTTTAATGCTACACGGCCTATTAAATTGGGATTTATGACAATTGTTTCATTTAATACAGAACATTTTACCAAACATAATTCACCTATATATATATATATATATATATATATATATAGCTGTACTATATCACACCCAGGGTGTGAGATAATATTCCATACCCCAGCCACGTCATACCACACCCAAACCACACAGCACGGTTTCTTAAAAAACCAAGTTTTTTACTAAACCAAACCGGTAACTAAACCGAGATTAAGGCTCAATTAATGCGGTTTCCTTTTAAATACACGTAAATGAATTCTGCTTTTATGGAATTTGTTGGCCTCTGCCACACAACCAATCTATTTATTCCCTTCATATTGCCGCATACATTTTGTTTCTGTTATCCTAACGGCGATTGTGCTCCGAGAATCCCCACTGCAAGGTATGCCTAATTGTATTTTACAGGTAGCTCATCATATTTTTGTCTTCCGCAACGATTTGATTGATTCTTTCACTGGGATTTGATTGATGAATCCATGTTTATTTTTTGATGGACAGAGACAAGCGTTTTGTTGAAGGATAGCGAACTTTTGGAGTCTTTTTTTTTCCTTTGACCAGATGGCAAAATTTCTCATCTGTTCGCACAGTTTGTTCACATTTTATTTCCCATCCCTGCAGGTCGCACGACATGACATCCGTTGATGATTTGAGGCTCTGTTAGGTAGATCGTCTGATTCTGTTTTGAGGCTTTTGACCAGCTAGCAAGGAGGAAAGCCATGCCGGGGCTAGGCTGGGAAGAAAGCTTGCTTGGTTTGTTGCTGTACTTGCGTGTGATATTTCTCCGTTTGTAACCCGATTTTTTCCCCCATAGTGATGATGTTCCATTCTCCGTAGAAATTTGCACATGATACCTTTGAGTGATCAAGAACATGCTGGCTCTTGAAATTCTTGAAAAATTGAGACTTTTATTACAAATAGACAGCTAGCAAAAAAAATTCCTTGTTTTACCGATCGCTTGAGAAAAGCAAAATAATCTCTTTTTTTAGTCAGAAAAGAAAAATATCTTGGTGTGTAGCATTCATGATTTTTGTTTATTCATCATCACTAGTTTTAAATTGTTTGTTTCTCTTCTTTTTCAGCTCTGCGATATGGAAGTGTATAGCATAAGCTCTCAATGTACTTGATAGTACATACCAGAGCATTTTATTCGAAAAAGAAGAAAGCCAGCAAGGATCTAGCTTTGTTTCTGCGTTCCCAAGTGTGTATACCATAACTTTTTACAACTTGATACAATATCATGCTCTGTGCCCCCTAGTGTAAATGTCCATCCACTGAGTGTGGAGATCAGATCTAGACCTATGAATATCAAAATGCATATGTTGACTTTATTCTCAAATTGTAAAATTCGGTGGTTTGTATATACTCCTTGCCATACAAGTGTATGTCAGTGTTGCTTGCAAATGATCATTATCCTCCAAATCATAAAAAACTGTTCTTCACAAATCCCTAATCGTTTACACTCATACCCATGTCAATTTGCTACAAAAATTAGATGAACTGCAAGTTGACCAAGGAGCAAATAGTCCAAAGCTTTTACAGTTAAACCAACTACTCAATTAAACAATGACAACACTCTGTAATTCAAGGAGTAAAGAACCAAAGTTTTGATTTCAGGATAAGCAAGGAGTGAATTATATAGTTACTAATATTTTACAGTTAAATGAAGAAATTTTTACACTACTGTCAACACAATAAAAAATGGATTGGAATGTGCTACTACAGAGACATAAGTGCAGGACCTAAAATCTTTATAATTCCATGATACAATTTACACTGTCCACAGTTGTGACTATAAACTATTAATATTCATTATAATATTATTCTCTAACCGTACGTGCTTGTCTCTTTGCTATCATGGAGTTTTTGATACAAAATTTTATGTTCATAATATTTTTTTGCTATTAGAGAGGTTAATCAAGGCGCAAAATGTTTGATTAACCTGACAACATATATTTTGTTCCTAAATATGTAGGTGTTCTTCCAGAATTTGTGATCACACAATCTCTGATTTTGTAGATGGCATGATGCTCAAAATAGGAAGTTTATCCAACCAAACAAGTTTTTTCCACTCACGAAATATTGATTTTTCCACTCACCTTTCATATTTTAATGGACATGGACCCAATTCTGTCTCAATTAGTGGCTCATTAATGTTGAAAAATAGTGGCTCATTAACATTAACAGCTCAATTGGTGGCAGGAAAACTAGTTTCGGAGTGTCTAAGAGAAAAACTGATGGTTTAACTGTGTCTGGTGGATGGCGCACACCTAGGCAGATTGCTGCTTATACGTACATGGCACAATTTAGGATTGTGTGTTTAAGCACAATATTATTTGTGATCAAGGTACTTGGTTTCATAATATTATGGTCTCACATAGCAATATTTGCTATTAGAATAACCTAGTAGCAAATAGTGAATCTTTTCATGGTTCAGGACCTTCATCCGACATTGATAGATCGCAAACGTGAAATTTGGAATAAAAACATGTCACTAGCATATGGAAACTTATATTTACCATCAGTCTACAATCCAATATGAAATAACTGAGGTTTCAATTTTGTGGTCACATACAACAATGTTTGCGGTCACACACAATATTATTGCTATCAGGCTAATATATAGTAGCAAATAGTTAATGTTTTTATGATCACACGTAATAATATTGTACTGCAAGACTAACTATACACTGCAACTGACACTAGAGACGAACACTAGTGACGTTAGGTGCACCTGGTAGTTTAGATTATGCGATCACATGTTTGTACGTTTCATGTTGCCCGCATTATTATGACCCGTGATTTGATTCTATTTTGTGTATAAAGATTTTTTTGTAATGCACAAAATTCTGCAATCAAGAAATACACTCCAGCATGTTATTTTCTCTGGTTCACGTGTTTGAAATATCAACCTTTTACAGTCAGGTCTTTTTTTATCCTCACGAAAGATTGGTTCTACCCGTGTCCTTCCATTATTTTAATGGATTCTGATCCTAAATTCATGGCTCATTAATGCATTAATTAGGGAATCAAATTAACCGGTCCATCATGGTGGGAAAAACCGTGTAGGTGACAAGGTGAAAAAAAAGGATTGATTCAACGCTGGCCAACAGGTAGCGCATGAACAGGGAGACACCTAAGCCTGTTGCTGCCTACATGGTAAGGGAGAGTGATGTAATATATCACACCCTGGGTGTGATTTAGCGCTGCCCTATATATATATATATATATATATATATATAAAAGGAAGCATTTTTTCTACTCCCGGGTGTAGTTACTCCCATGTTTATATCTCACAAATTAGAGGGTATCTCTTCATACTTGGGGTCTCTAAAAAAAGTATGTACACATACTTGATTTTTAAAAATGGTATGTGCACATACTCATGATTTTATATGAGGATACATTAAGTATATGGACATACTCCTTTCTCTATATAGAAAGGAGATATATCACAAGGTGCAAAAATATATGAGTTCCACTCAAAAATTTTCATGGTTATCACTTTGTAAATTCTTATTTTAGGTATGTACACATACTCGAAATGATAAATGGGTATGTACACATACTAAGGTGGTTTTTCAAACATGGGAGTAACTACACCCGGGAGTAAAATGTAATTACCCTATATATATATATATATATATATATATGGCAATTGTAGGAAACATAAAAAAAATGAAATATGCATTAGAGAAGGGTGTTACATCTGTACTCTATATGGTGTAGGAACAAAAAAGAGAGAAAACATCCACTGAGAATAGCCCAAACACCTTTTTTTTTTGGGGGGGGGGTGCTGTTTGTACTTCCTTTGTTATGTATCGTAGCTAACATGCTTTCATGCACTTGTTTACACCACTGCAGCTGGATACGATCTGGAGCTTGCATGGACTACAGGGCTCACGTAATTCTCAAAGTCAATTGCGAGAAACTCGAGGTCGCCTCTGCAATGTCAACCATTGACAGATGAGCAGAATTGTTCTTTGGTCAGTAGATGCTTGTCTTTGTCAAGTGATATGCAATTAAGAATGGTAACCCAGTCGTCTTTTACTTGTTGGTGCTTGACCGCTAATAACTAAAAGCCTGCATCAATTAATATGGATGATTTGGTGGGTTTTGGCTGTCATATCGCTAGTTATTCATATTACACAATACTGGATAGTACATACGCAAATAATGCAGAACCCTTGGCAGAAACCTCCACACTGCATACCTGAGCTTGTTTTTTTTTTGTCAATGAGTATTTTTACTGTATGAGGTATTCTGGTATTTGGAACGAAATTATATGGTAAAAAATTTCTGCGATCAACCGAAGTTTTCTTGGCCTGAATGGAGAAACTAGTGCTTGCTACTCCATGTCAATGCTTGCTATGCTAATGACTAAATTTACACACACGAGAGATGAACTATATGGCTTGGACCATGACTAGACATAGTGAGTCAGCAGAATAATTCAAATATTCACGTCATCAGAAGTAACTGTAATATTGATGATTTTTGTTTTTATTTGAGGTGCCTACGATCTTTCTATGACACTATCAAATCTAGGAGGCAGCTAGGCTCGATATCAAGGGGCCTTCAGGACACACTATGGATGGATCTCTAGAAGATACCTTAACTGAAATGACCGCCCCTCCAACCGGATGATGTATAATGATACCAACCTATGCAGACACACTGAATAACCTTGGGTTCAACGCAACGTGAGAAGAGAGCAAAACAAATACAAATGCAAGTTCTTATCACATCACTACATTGCTTATAGCCAAGTCAATGGTAAGGTCCAATACCACTGGTTTTGAAAATTCGCCACATGATCCCAATCTGCACCATCACCAATATGATGGCTATGGAGACAAAAGCCACTACATGGCCTCAGCTCAGGCCTATAAGAATGTCTGCAACCTTTCACACCAAACTCATCTCAGCTCTCACTCTTTGCTAGTAATTCACAATGGAGGACACTAAGCTAGTAGCATTTGGGTTCATTGTCCTAATGAGCATGGGTTTAGCTAGTGCCGTTAGGGTGGCTAGATACTCTAGTGCCGATGGAACCGGAACCGGAGGGGGTGGGGGAGGAGGATATGTGAATGGTGGGGGGTCGGGTTCTGGTTCTGGCACTGGTTCTGGTGTTAGTGGTGGGAATGGTGCCCACGCAAACGCCGGAGGGGGAGGTGGAGGAGGTGGCAAAAGCCAATATGGTGGGTCTGGATATGGTGAAGGGTCCGGGTCAGGTTCTGGTTCTAGTTATCATAGTGAAGGAAAGTATTACGGTGTTGGAGATTCTGCTAGTGCTGGTGGTAATGGTGGTGGAGGTGCAGGAGGACAAGCTGGAGGTTATTGGGGTTCTAGTGGTCACGGAGAGGGTAGTGGTACTGGTTCTGGCTCCAGTTATGCCAATAGGAACTACTTCTATGGACCAAGCTATGCAGATGCAAGTGCAAATGGGAATGGTGGTGGTAGAGGCAATGGCGAACATGGTGGAAGTGGTGGCGGTAATGGTTCTGGATCCGGGTATGGGGATGCCAACCCCTAGTTTCTATTTCCATCAGTCTAGTCAATGAAGCCCATCAATTGTTGTTTCATGTCTTGGAGTTACTTTTGTTTTCCATGTATTACTTTTCCAATAGAAGCAAATCAATAAAAAAGGCACCCAACTCAATAATGTAGCAAGTTAAGTGTAATGTGTATCTTATGATGAGATATTGTAATCATGCAGTTTATCTTTTCTGTGAGATATCATTTGTAATTGCTCCTAACTATGTGCTGATGGTGCAGACACCTTGACTACGTATTTTGTCGGAGAAACTGAATTAACACATCAAAGGCTTTGTTGATGAAAAAAGCAGTGTTAATACAGATTTATCACATCCTTGCTTCACCGATGTTAAATCAGATAATTTTAATTCACTATCTCCACTATATAAGTGATCCTGAGATTTAACATCTAATTGTGCTAATAAATCTTATATATTTTTTCTAATTGCAGGCTCCTTTTAACTTCCACATTGATCAAGAGATAGTAATTCATACAAAAAAATCAAAACATTTAGGCATTAATTTAGATGTTCCACAATCCGACATGGGTGGAGCTACCGTAAGTGCTGGGTATTCACATGAATACCCAGCTCCCGCGAAAAAAATCAAGTATATGTGCACATCCTAGTAGAATTGATGTCACAGCCCAATAAACACACTCAGCCCACTAGTCGGAAGCCTAGAAAAAAGAATGGCATAGAATGATGGCTATAGCCCCGTGGCTCAGTAGATTTCATGTCACAGCCCAATAAACACACTCAGCACACTAGTCGGAAGCCTATAAAAAAAGAATGGCATAGAATGATGGCTATAGCCCACATCGTGGCTCAGTAGATCAAGGTGTGCCCACACGCTAATGCATTTATGCTTCGGCTGCAAGACTCTGAGGTCCTGTTTTGCTTATCTGTATGCTATCATTTAATTGGTTGACTCATTTGGTGAATAAATCTTGAAAAGTTGACTTTAAATTCGTGCTTTGCTGAACAATTTTTTTGCTTGGGAATACCTCGTCATGAGATCCTAGCTCCTCCACTATGGCTGTGACATTGGGAGCCCGAACGGCAGGAGGAGGAGAGGGGTAGTGGTGGGGAGCCGCCCGCGAGTGGGGGGGGGGGTGGGGGGTGGGGCGGGGGGGAGGGGCAGCCATTGACTGATGCTGGGGAGAAGAGGCGGCTGACATGGAAGGGGAGGAGACCAGAAAGAGAAGAGAAGAAAAGAAAAGAAAAACTAATGATGTGGCCATGTTGGATAAAACCGACGAGGGGGTGTAATTGCACCAGGATCAAGAGTTTAAGGGTCCAAATACCTGTTTTTGAAGTTGAGAGACCGGAACTGCGATACCCCTAATAGTTGAGGAGCAAAATATGACTTTTCTCGATTCAAAACCAGACTAAATCAATCATTTGGAGCGGGCCTGTTCCGGCCTTCTGAGAAAACCTAACAAGGCCTTAATCAGGTCGACTCCATCTCACGGAAATTGAAAAGAACAGTCACAGGTAAAGTTGGGCTGGGCAAGTGGATCTCCTTAATTACCCAGTGAGTTCTCGAGGCACAGCATGGAGCCAAGTTGTATCTAAACACCGCTTTTATGGTTAGCCTCGCTCAGTCAACTCCACTCTTGAAACCGGTGTATTTTTAATTCTTTACCTCAGCCAGCTACTACAACCGTGACCGAGTTGTAGCGATCAAGATGACTAGGATCTGCCGCTCGTTCATGTTGCTGTTTAATGAGAAGTGTTTGTTTTTCTTTTGGGCCCCTACATAACGTAGAGAATCGTCTACGAACTTCTAGGTCAAACTCAAATACTACGAGTTAACACCACGGTATCTACAGTATTATTAAATGGCGCAAGTGAACGCCTGCAAGATCTAGGAGGCTGCTGTGTTGTGCGCTGAACCCGAGGTCGTCTCTTCGAGCCCTACAAGTATTTAGTCAACACTATGCTGTTTCCATGTTTAACAATTCGATCAAAATAATTCTTCTAGCTCTCCGGCAGCATGCATGTTTATTAACATGGCATGAACATGTAAGAGTTTCTGTATCTGTACGTACGTGCTTGCTCAGTCTCCGGCAAGATGCAATTTTTTTTGGCGAAGAATGCATGTTTATTAACGTGGCATGAACGTACGTAGGAGTTTCATATGGTGAGTACTTATTATGCATGCCCTACTAGTTGTCTCTCCTATATACAGATAGCGTATTTCAGGAAAACTCGAAAGAACCTCGATCGCCCATGCGGCCAGGATGGGAACCTCCACCCAGTTAACTAGACCATTTTTGCGGGTTATTCGACAATGGATTTTGTAGAAAAAGAAGTAGTAATATCTCAATAAGAGCTAGTAGTATATACAAATTAATAATTAATTTCAGCCAGCTGGGGCTACTACGAATAGACAACTGAATTATGATCGAATCTCATGGCACGTGGCCACGGTTTAACAACCCAACGCAGCATCTCCGAAATATCGACACCACACGCTGCCATGCACTCGGCCTTGAGCGCTCTGTCTATAAAAACCCATGCAGCGTCGCGACTTGTCGTCTGCCTCTCACCGCACTCCACCAAGCACACTGGCCATGGCTACCAGCGTAAAGCTCGTAGCGCTTAGCTACGTCCTCCTCCTTAGCATTGGGTTCTCCAGTGCAGCGAGGGTTGTAAGGTACGGTAGTGCCACTGCTGGAGGCGGGGGCAATGGCGGTGGAGGTGGAGGTGGCGGCGGGTCATCGGGGAAGGGATCAGGCCAAGGTGGTGGAACTGGCGGTGGCAACGGGTATGGTGACACCGGCGGTGTAGACTTCTGGGGTAATGGCTGGAACTTTGCCCGTGGAGGAGGAGGCGGTGGCGGAATGGGCAGCGGTGGTGGCTACAACGGTGGAGTCGGCTCGGGCTCCGGCTCCGGCTTTGGCTCGGGCCGTGCTAGCAGCGTAACTCCTGGCCCTACCAGTGGCAGCGATAACTACGCCAATGCTAACGGCAAAGGTGCTGGTGGCGGCACTGGCGGCGGTGCCAACGGAGGTAACGCTTATGGAAACGGGGGAGGTGCTGGCAAAGGTAGTGCGAACAGTGGCATTGCATGGGCACCAGACTCCGGGTTGACCACTGGCAACGCCGGTGCTACCGGTGGTGGTGGTGGTGCTGGCGGTGGGTACAGCAGTGGCGCTCCTGGATCTCCAAGCTACGGAACCGGTGGTGGCCTTGGCGGGGGCGGTGCAGAGGCCGGCAGCGACGGGTCGTATAATTTGGGTTACGCTAATGGAAACGGTGCTGGCGCCGGTGGCGGCGGCGGCGGCGGTGACCAGTATGGCTCAGGTGGCGGTGGAGGTGCCGGGTCTGGATCAGGCAGCGGCGGAGTCCATTAAGCTTTTCCGTTTCGTGGAGGTTGTAGCACCCGGAGCCCTGCATTCGTGTCAGTTCATTTTTGTATCCTGCACTCCGGTGTTTCTTAGTAGTTGCTAGTTCTTGTTGTGTTGGGCTTTGAGCACTAGTGTTGAATAATGGGCTTCAGGATTGTAAGGGGAAGTAGGTATTGAATGACCTGCCTCAATTGTAATCCACTTTCGATTCTCAAAAAAAAAAAAGAATTGTAATCCACTTTCTATATAGCAGGAATGAAAATGAGTTGATGTCTCTTCCATGAATTTAATTTGGTGTCTAATGACTATCTTCTTTCCTCTATGTCCAAGAACAGTGCGCCTCCACTTCATATAATTTGAGGCCTCCCCATTGACCTCCACTTCATAGGATTTTGGCACACGGCACAGATGGAAATGTGCCGTGTGCCACCAGTTAGACACACGGCATAATTTTTTTTAACGGTGACGGTCTGTCTCTCTCTTTTTTTGTGCCGTGTGTTAGAATGGCACATGGCACAATTGAGAATAACTGTACCGTGTGCCCGATAAATTACACACGACATAATTTTTGTGCCGACTAAACGGATGTCGTGTCCTCTGTACCGTGTGTGACACACGGCATAGTGTGTGCCATGTGTTAAATGGCTTGTGCCGTGTATCATGAGCACACGGCATACTACCTGTCTCCTGTAGTGTTCCCAAATACCGTTATCCAGGACATGGAGGTGAATCTCTAGCACCTTTGCCCGATCCCCCTCTCGTATTGGTTCACCGGCATGCCTTGCCAACGGTGAGTTTCCAATTCTCTTCCTATCAAAAAATACATTTGTTAAAGAATTTAGATAAAATAGCAAAATTATCTATTTCATCTTATTTGTTGTAACATTTTGTGCCCGCTGCAATACACAGGCACTTTGGTAGCTAGTATATGTACAAATATGTGGAAAGTTATAAAACTTTATTAGTTGAAGCATAATGCATAGAACATATATGATAAATCCTATTTTTCAATATGGTGCACTACTGCAAGCAAAGTTTAGTAATACAACAAAATATTTTCTGAAATAATTCAACAAAATTTTGACCAGCGAAATAGCATGCAATAAAATTGTTCGAATAGTAGTACAAATATTGTTTCATACTTCCAAAACTAAATTATTATTTTTATAAATTTTTCAGTGAATATTAAAAAATTCATTATACCATGGCAAACTATTTTTTGTAAGATATATCTCAAGTAATTATTGCAATGCACTCAGCAATTGGTAAAATTATTTCTTAAAATTATGTTTTAATTATAAGGAACAATATGGTGAATGCTACTGTTAAAATGGACTCCTAGCTCAAGTGAGAAGTGATTTAAAAGAATTTAAATAATCTAAAGCGTCCCACCAACATCTCGATTGGTTAGCTTTGGAGCTACGATGTCCCTTATATAGGAAAAACACAGATAATGACTCTTGATGTCAAGTTTGTATGTTAGCCCATCACAATTTAGCAAAGATAGCATTGATTCTCGTTTGACACTACAAGTCACCCAAAGAAAGCTAAAGAGTAAAGTTCATGGCCGGTCCTTAAACTTGTCTCGCTGTGTCATCTAGGTCCTTATACTCTTAAATTACATTTCTAACTCCTCAAACTTAGCTTTGGGTGTCATTTTAGTCCCTATACTCTCGAAATGGAAATATAGGTCCCTAAACATGGCTTCGAAGATCATTTAAGTTCTACGATATAGTGTTATTGTAATGGATTAGCCAATTAGATAAACCTTATCCAGAATAAAGTTTATTGCTACAACATTTGTAACCAGTTAGCCCATCGCACTCAGTGCACAATCTATCTTTGTAAATTATCCTTAATAAAGATATTCATTATCGAAAGGAAAAGGCAATGACAAAACCAAAATCTAGCTAATAGCAATATCTAGCTAACAAGCGAAATGAAGTACTTTTATTGCTTAACATCATAGTATCAGCCAATGGTCCTCTCCTTTTCTTCAACCTCCTGCTCGAGTCTTTTCTGCTCTCTCTTCGCGTGATGACGGTTCCATATGTCGTCACTCCCGCACCTCCAACCCCCACCCCCGTCTCCGTCGGTGCCTCCGCCGCCGCCCGCCACCGCCACCACGCAAAATTCTCCGGCGAGACGCACCACTAAATGCTCCGATGAGGCTCGTCGCTAAATTCTCCGGTGAGCCAGTGATTTCCAAGGTCGAAGCAGAATATGTTGGATCATGGGGTACAAACCATGTGGCAATAAGGAACCTAAATTCTTCTGCGTGTGCACCACTAAATTCTCCGTCGAACTCAATCTCGTTTGAACGTTGACTAAAATCATCTAATTTCAGGTGACTGAAAATTGGTATTTTTGTTCAATTAACTATAAGTAAGTTATATCTATAAAAAATAAAATCTAATTAATTTATTTAGAATAACGATATATTTTGAAAGTACGGGACCTTAACGACGCCCGAAACCAAGATTAGAAAGCTAGATTTTCATTTTAAAAGTAAAGGAACCCAAATGATACCCGGAGCTAAGTTTGAGAAGTTAGAAATGCAATTTGAGAATATAGGAACCTAGATGACACAGTGAGACAAGTTGAAGGACTGGACATGCACTTTACTCAAAGCTAAAATAGGAGTAGACTCGGACAAATGGGAAGGAAAAAAAACTCAGGACACTGCCTACAGTTATTTGGGCACACCCTACAATTATAAAACTTCATTACTACTATTTAGTACTACTGCAAGAAACATTAGTAATACAACAAAAATATTTTCCGAAACAATTCAATAAAATTGTTGGACCAGTGAAATAGCATACAATTAAATTGTTGGAATAGTGGTTCAAAATATTGTTTCAAACTTCAAAAACTAAACTGATACTTTTAAAATTCTCCATCAATATTCAAAATTTATTTATACCCCTTTTGTAAACTGTATCTCAAGTAATTACTGCAATGCACTCAGCAATTTGTAAAACTATTTCTTAGAATTATATTTAAAGATAAAAAATGGGCAAAGTTGTCTCTAACACACTGAGAACATGTGATTTTGTCTCCAACACATCAACAAAATTGAATTTGTTTGCAACACACTGCGATTTTGGGATTTCTTGTCTATGACACAATATGACCATTTAACAACTATTTTCAACTTTTTTTATCTCAATACTCTTAATACATTATTACTTGAAACTCAGAATAGTTATACATTGTTGCATTATCTATCATTAAGAAATAGAGCTAAAAATCTTGGTGTGTTGCAGACAAATTGTAGCGTCTAGCAACCATGCAAATCATATTGTGTCCTAGACAAGAAATCACAAAATTGTAGTGTGTTGTAGACAAATTAGACTTTGTTGATGTGTTGGAGACGAAGCCACATTTTCTTAGTGCGTTACAAACAATTCTGCTTAAAAAACATGGAGAATGCAATTCTTAAAATGGACTCCTGCCTTATGAGAGGAGTAATTTAAAGGAATTTAAATAACCTAAACTCTGCCACCAATATATCAATGGTTGGTTTGGGTGATTTTATGTCAAATATATAGAAAAACCACAGATAATGGCCCTCGATGTAGTACCCTCTCTGTCCGGAAATATAAGGATTTGTTGACCACTGCACATCACCTTTAATCATTTGTCTTATTCAAAAAGTTTATAAAAATATTATTTATTAGATTATGATATGTTTTATTATTAGATATAATTTGAATATCATTTTATAAATTTTTGAATAAAATGAATGGTCAAAAGTTTTACTGAAAAGTCAAGAAATGCTTATATTTCTGGACGGAGGGAGTAGTAATTTGGCTTGGGCTATCAATGTTTCGTAATATTCAATTTTATCGTTACAATTTGTCCTTCTATCGTCTTAAAAAGAAGAGCTATTTACATCCGTACCATCACTATGGAAGATGGTTTCATTTATACTATCAACTTGTAAAAGACGGTACGGTGGCTTGTAATTAACCATACATAGCAGCTACTGGTATAATTAAAGAGTCCAACAAAAGTGGTGGTTGAAATGGAATTTTACAAAAAAAGAAATTGGCCTTCTCAGAGTACTTCCCCTAAGTCTGGCTTGTTGCAATGTAAATATTTTACATATGTTATCTGTAGGTTTTGAAATACAATCCATTTTATTTCAAGAGTGGTAATTTTCGAGAATAGAAGTATAGTGAAGTGCACGTGTGAGAGGTATTACGAGTTTGCAACTCGAACAGACAATTTGGCTTGCGTTCGCCAAGAGGTCGTTTGTCTGGTTGACACATCGGTGCAATAATAGCCTCTCTTGCAACTTCTCTTATTCATATGTTGTTTGCATGCGACTTAATCAAACATGGAAAAAGCCGGAACTCCTTTTCCGTTCTCTAAAAAACTCGAAAATCGGAAGTAACGTGAATGCACAGAAGATGTGTGTCCACTCGATCTGGCGCCGGGACGGGTGAGAACCTGAAAATCAGCAAGCTAGTCCAAGCTGCACCATATCGTCACTAGCGAGCACGCCTCCGGTCCTCGGCCACGGCCATCACCTCCATCTCTGGCCGTGTCCGGCGAGCGTCCCCGCGCTGTGTCGCGTCTATCTTGAGTCCTTGATCGGCCCGATTATTCCATCCCGAAACAACACAGGCTCAGTAAACGGAGCTGGGCCAGGACAACTGGATCCATGATTACTCACTGCTCCATGCGCATCGTGCCGAGTTATCTAGCGCCGAGTCGTTCATGGGTCGCCTCGCCGGATCAATTGCACTCTCCCATCGATGTTTTCCGGTTACTACTCTCTTTACCTCAGCTAGCCACAGGGCTAGTATAGTAGTATATCATCAGCTACACAGAGCGCTTCCAAATCGCAGAGCTCAAGGTGACTAGGATCTGATGCCCGTTTCCTGTTTCTGTTTTCTGTCGAGCGAAGAAGCCGCAATATTTTTTTTGGCACTGTATGTAGGAGAATCGACTGCGAAACCCAAGGTCAACTATGCTGCTGTAATTTTCAACTCGATCTCTCGATCTCTGCACGGCCATAACTCTCGTGAGTTAACTACAGTGGTGTCAATGGCGCAAGAAAAACGCCTACGCGCAGTGCCTAGCAGCATGCAGAGGCTCTGCTTGCTCGCGCGCTGAATCCGAGGACTTCGCAGGCTGGCAGCACGGCCATCGACGAGCCGTGGAATTAGTCCAGGTCAACACTCTATGCATGCTGCTGATTCTCGTTTAATTTTAACAACTTAACTCTGCCATCTCGCCTAGGACGACCAGTTCTTCCGATCCCATGCCAACGTGAAATGCCTCTTCTGCTGACCAATGCAAGCATTAAACTACAATGCGTGGGTTTTCTGGTGAAAAAATATAGAACCTGAAGTAATTAGTCGGTGCTTATTTTTTTCAAAAAAAAAATGAAGAAGAGTGTCCTGTTCGTGCATTAAGCTCAGCCCAAACAACAGGTACAACGTAAAAGGTGATATATTATCCAAGGTAAAATTAAAGAAAAGCTAATCTATGCTACTCGCACATTGGCCAATTTTGTTTGCACTTTGATAGTTCATCAAACTACATTGCTTTAATATTTTAATTAACTTTACCTGCGTAAAACATACTTTGTGTTTGAAGCTTCTTTAACATTGTAACTTTGAACTATGTTTTTCTTCTGCGTAAAACATACTCAGAGTAAAGTAGGAACAAAGGATATAGTATAGTATACTGATACTGATTATTACTGAACTGGATGCGTGCACCTGCCGTAAAACTGCACACATTTTCAGTAGTACAAGTTCATATGTTCATGTCGTCTTGTCCTGTAACTTGCGGTAGGATCAAATTCGGTCTGAATCTAAACAGGTGAAAGTGAAACGTAGTGTCTCAGGAAGAAGAGAAATAAAACTGGCGCCGACGTCGAGAGATGGGAATCTCTATATAGCTTGTTAGAGCCTGTATCATAGCAGACCAAGCAACAGCTAATTACTAACTCCAGAGCCTTCTACAGTTCCCCCTGTCAATTGATCACGAAGCAGACTAACTAAAGTGTAAGCAGATCGCAAGGGAATTAATTACTGGCCACTAGATCGATGCAGTCAACAGCTGATTAGAGAACTCTCGATCGAATCTTAGCTTAGTCTGAATGAATTGATCGGATCCCTTATTTCACATGGCCACCCATTTCACCGCCCTAAGATACCGCGTCCATGCACGGCCACCACAGCTATAAATACCCATGCAACCTTGGGGCTCATCACCCACCTCGCCTTCACTCCAACCGAGCTCACTAGCAATGGCTACCAGCACCAAGCTTGTAGCTCTTGGCTTCGCCGTCCTCCTGAGCATCGGGCTCTCCGATGCCGTGAGGGTGGTTAGGTTGAACAGTGCCAGCGCCGGAGGCGGCGGCGGCGGTGGTGGAGGCGGCGGTGGGTCCGGAGGAGCCGGATGGGGCGGAGGCAGCGGAGGCGGTGTCGGCAATGGCTACGGTGAGAGCGGTGGTGACATGTGGAGTGGCTTCTGGAACTTTGCCAGAGGCGGCGGCGGCGGTGGAGGCCAGGGCGGCGGTGGCGGCACCAACGGCGGCTCCGGCTCCGGTTCCGGCTCCGGCTACGGTTCTGGCCACGGCGAGAGCGCGTCTCCAGGCCCGAGCAGCGGCAACACCGCCAGCGCTGATGGTAAGGGCGCCGGCGGCGGCCAGGGTGGTGGTGCTAACGGCGGCGTTGGTTACGGAGCCGGTGGCGGTGTTGGCAAGGGCCAGGGTGAGAGTGGCGTAGCATACGCCCCAGGTTACTCTAGCGGTGGCAACGCCGACGCCACAGGTGGCGGCGCTGGTGCTGGCGGTGGTAACGGTGGTGGTGCGGCCAATGCTCCTAGCTACGGTACCGGAGGTGGTCTTGGTGGAGGCTCAGGACAGGCTGGCAGCGACGGTTCCTGGGGTTCAGCATACGCCAGGGGTATTGGTGCCGGTACCGGCGGCGGTGGCGGTGGCGGTGACAAGGGCGGTTCAGGTGGCGGCGGTGGCGCCGGGTCTGGATCCGGCAGCGGTGGAATCCACTAAGCATATATTCAATCCCTTCTCCGAGCATACTGCATCAGCTGGAGCCCAGCATTAGAGTGTCTGTCCATTTTTCCTATATCAGTTTTGTTTGAGTTTTGTTCTAGTTTTTCTTGTTTGGTTTCAGGCATTTGTCAGGAATAAAGGGCTTCGTGATTGTAGGGGTGTAGGTAGTCCAGCATGCCGAAATGAGATGCAATGGCTACCTCGTGTGTATCACCTTTTGTTGGCCCCTTGTTGTAATCTGTTTCTCATCGAGAGGTTAATGAATTCAACCAGTTTTTTGCTATGCGCTCCAGATTGCTTTAAAGAAAAGTTTCCATGCGCTCCAGTTGTGTAAGACGCCACTGCCTGTAAAATTCACCGTTTTCCTTCGAATCTTTATGCGGGCTTTGGTAGCAAAACGGTGGAGAAACAGACCAAGCATGCAACACCCACATTCTATAGCTTAGCAAAGCCCATTACAAGAAAGGCCTAGTCGACCACTCGACCTCGTGTGTGGAAGCCGGAACGTTTTAATTTTGAACGATATTTAGTTATAGCTCTAAGCATAGCAGGAAACACGATATCGATGATGCGATGCATCATATGTAGCATGGAAACACTTACATACCTCAAATCCGTAAAAAAGAAGGTTTTTTTTCCTTTTGAGATTTTTCCTCTATATTTCCAGACACCATACATTGCTCCTATCATATAAGTAACAATCACGTGTTGTAGCCACATCATTCAAAATCATGTAGCCACGGCAAGAAAAATTGACCGTGGCTACAGTAGGTGGCAGGTTACTATAGACAACGACCATGGCTATAGAGACTACTATGTCACGCTTGACTTTATGAACCGTGGCTATTGTAGCTCTTAATAATAGTCACGGTTCAAGACATCAGCCGTAGCTATTATAGTCCTTAATAATAGTCACGGTTCAAGACATCAACCGTGGTTATAGAAACCACTATAGCCATGGTTAAAGAAGCCAACCGTGACTATAGCGCGGGGGTGGGATGGAGGGCATGAATTGTTTTTCAACAGTTTAAATTAATCGAACGGAGAGAGCAACTGCTGGTAGTGCATTTGCAGCGCTCGCAGTACTGTGCCAACGCTTTGCATTTGCTCGCTGCCAAATAGTCTAAAGCTGAGAGCGTGCAGTACTTCGGTCTCTGTGACTACTTTCCTAGCCCGACACGTCGTCCCCACGTGACGTGTCCGCTCGACACATTGACCATGTCGTCAAGCTTCGCTTCCTTCACGGGCCGTGGGCCGGCAGCTTACATGGCCCCACACGAGCTTAGCCCGTACGCAGCCGCCGATTATCTTCTCTCTGCTTCACCATGACAGAAGCATTTGGGGAATGGTGACATAGCACCAGAGCGAGCGGGAGGGAGGGAGCACCTCGAGTCCCCTTGACGGTGACGTGTGGGTCGCGCACGCACTCTTGCAATTGCAAGAGGGTGTCGCCGTGAAGCTCCAGGAGGCTGCATAGGCACTTCGACCTCGCCGGATCTCGACCGCGCTACCGTCGTTGCGGCGCGTAGCTGCAGGGATGGAGCCTAGAAAGAGTACAGGATATGGTAGAGGAGAGATAAGGCAGCCGGAGAGAGAGAAAGAGGTTCTCTGGCTCAGCCATTGAAGAAAGACGAAGAAGCTACAGGCGAGGTCAGCATGTCGGTGGATAAGATTGTATGAGATGTGAAGGACAATTTTTTTAATTTTAAAAAACTAATACAGGACATTTTTTTATTAAAAGTGGTTAATTAATAATTTTTGGACCCACTAGTCACTTATTTTGAATTTCTAAAAAATAAGAAGGCACGGGACATTTTCTTTATTTAAAGTAGTTAATTAATAATCTTTGGGTCCACTAGTGATTAATTAATAATTTAATTATTCTCAACAATTTAAATTAATTAAAAAATAATTTTTGAAATCACAATAGTAGTTCATCCACTAGTTGATTAAGGTTGTGTGTTTTATTCTTTTGATTTCTATTTAAATTTTAAAACTTGTATATAATACTCAAATATTGTCCAAATTCAACGATTCTTGTTTCTAAATTTTTGTTAAATTCCAATCTATCTTTTTCCACGTTGTTTTGTAAGAATCTCAAACTTATTTTCTTTAATTATCTATAAATGTACTTATGGTACGTTTTAACATTATTTAACAATTTTAATTTCATAAACCGTATCGATTTTGACCTCAACATTCGGTCGGTATGCATGCCTTTATAAACACACGCGGATTTTCTCGTTCAATTTTTTAAAATATATAAATGTTCCTGGGATCAAACAACATGAGTTTACGTATAAAACTTGACTCACTCGAGATACATTGTCCCATTTGTACTATTTTTTTGTTAAAAATTAAAAAATTATAAAAAATATAAATGAGTTGCTTAGGAAACAGGGCCATGCCAAAATGTAGCTCAAACAAGCTTATAGTTTGCAAATCATAAATGTGCAAAATAATACAAAAAGTGTGGTATCATTTGATTGTTTTGTATCAGAAGAGTTTGTATCAGTATTGAATTGACAATTGGCACACACATCTGTCATACCAATTAAAATCTACTGTAATTTTTTAGAAATTTTAAAATTATTTGGGTCACGTAAAGGTCAAGAAAAATAATTTTGTAAATCAAATATTATACTAAAAAGTTATGGAGTAGAAAAAAATGCATATGTGTTTGTAAGCAACTAAAAAAAGGCATGCCAAAAATTAGATGCAAAGGAATAATAGTTTTTAGATTAAAAATAGAAGAAGTAAAAGAAAAATTACACAAAAAAACTGTCACTAACAAGTGGTCCTAGCAAACAACAATAGCCACGGTTGGTTTCAAAAAATGAATCGTGGCTATTGTCCGTGCCACGGACATGTGGGGCCCACTTGTCATCGTGCTAACAATAGCCACGGTTGAAATCAACATGAACCGTGGCTATTGTTTATCTGTCCCATCGACATGTGGGACCCGCTCTAATGGTGGCTATAAAGGCCGGCAGCTGTCACGACGGCCAACCCTATCTAGCGTGCCGTGGACAAACACGCCGACATGCTGCCTGTTTGTGCCACCGCGTTGTGTCCTCCCGATCTCCTCGCAACGTGCCCACCCAAGCTCCTCCTCTCCGTCCGCCGGATTCCTCCTCGCTTGCCGGTCCGAGCTCCTCCACGCGCGCCCGTCGGAGCTCCTCCTCCGTGGCAACCCGAGCTCTTCCTCTCCGTCCGCCCGAGCTCCTCCTCCTCCGTCGACCGAGCTCCTCCTTGCACACGCCTCGAGCCTCGGCCATGATCTCCTCCTCTCTGCGCCCCGAGCCCCGGTCACGAGCTCCTCGCTCCCCGAGCTCACACGCGCGCGCCGGCGCCTTCCTCCTCCTCGTCGCCCTCCCCGATGGCACCTCCCTCCTCGCCACCCTCCTTGGTATGCCTTCCTCCTCTCCGCCTCCCCCTCCCCGATGGCGAGGCCTCACCATCCTCATCCTCCCCGGTATGCCTCCCGCCTCGCCTAATGCAA
This sequence comes from Chloris gayana, assembly GCA_031894775.1. Lineage (NCBI taxonomy): Eukaryota > Viridiplantae > Streptophyta > Magnoliopsida > Poales > Poaceae > Chloris > Chloris gayana. The sequence continues at coordinate 212,075 of JAUNZO010000272.1, read as the reverse complement.
TCTGGTAATGCCTGGTCGAGTGCCACACTCGGTAAAGAGCACACGACAAACCTGGTGTCAACAAAGAGCTCTTTGCCGATCTGCTTCCCATTGGGCACACGACAAAGCTTTTGCCAAGTACAAAAATAAACAACACACACACACCAAAAACCATTTTTTTGACAAAAAACAAATACCGGATAGTGGCCCGAGCCTCGGCCGGCATCGTGCCCCTTGTCGGAGCCACCGCCGCCACCGTGCCCTCGCTAGAATCAAGGTCGCCGGCACCATCGCGCCCTCGCCGAGCCACCGCCGCCATCGTTGTGCTAGCAGGAGCCGCCGCCGTCACACGACCGGTCGGGGCAGCCCCGGGCCCTACCCGGGGCCGTCGCCGTGCCTCCCGACAAGGTCGGCGCTACCTCCTCCTCTCGTGGAGCCTTCCATGGCCGGGCCTGCCGTTGAGCCTCCCGTCGGGGTCGAGGCCGCCGCCATCTTCGCGGCGCCGGCCCTGGCAGGGGCCGCCGTAGCACCTCCCGTCGGTTAGGGGCCACGACGCCCACCGGCTCACCCATGGCTGGGGCCGCCACCTTGCAGCGCTGTCTAAGGCCACGCCACGGCGCGGCCTGCTGCCCCACCGCCAGCTCAGCCATGGCTCCGACCACCCTGCCACCCGAGAGAGAGAGAGAGAGAGAGAGAGAGAGAGATGAGGAAATGAGCTTTTGCTAGGGAGAGATAAGAGAGACAGAAAGAGGGAGGAATTTGGGGGAGAGTCTTTAGACCAACCGAAGGCCACCTTTTTGAAGAGATGAATCGATGATGTGGAAGGTTTGTAGTGTCCAGAAAAACACTCGGTAAAGAAGGTCTTTGCCGAGTGTTTTCTTTGACGCTTGGTAAAAGAATTTCCTAGGTAATTCAAAAAAAATTTAAATTAACAAATAAATTCTAAATATAATCAAGAGTTGGAATGGCATTATTTATATGATATAGTATCTATACAAAATGATATGAAGTCAAGATAATTTATCCTTCAATTTGACTCCAAATTTTAATGATTCACTCTCAACTCTAAGTTTCTTATTCGGTGATTCTCCACTTTGTAAGCAATGTACGCGATATCTTCTGCAAAATCTTCCCTACTTTTCATTGTAGCTTCCACATGTGATACAATCACATCATTATAAATCTCATGATTTTCAGACTTTATTTTAGTTTCTTAGAATTTAAAATTCATTCGGACACATGTTAGCGGTCAAATTTCTTACAACAGATATGCCAAATTTCTTTTCATTTCATAGGTAATGTCCTAAATTGGGCTAAATAACTTGAATATAATTTTATCCTCATTGCATTTTATTATTTGAATCACTTGTAGTTCAAATTTGACTTGACTCGAAAAATTGCTTGAAATGTAATTAATTAACTAAATATAGCAAATGAATAAGAAATTCAAATTTTAGAGTAACATATGTTGTATGTGGCGAAGTAGGAAAAATTTTGAGAGGAGAAAAGAAAAAAAATAGCTTCTTTGCCGAGTATAAAAATTAATACACTCGGTAGCTCGGCAAATCTGCTTCTTTGCCGAGTGCCTAAAAAACACACTATCCAATTTAGGCACTCAGCAAACAAAGGAGTTCGTCGAGTGTACTTTTTTTTTACTGATAGTATTTTATTTTGCACTCGAAAAAAACACTACTAGAATAAAGCTCGTAGCGGCCATCCATAACCCGTGCGACGTGTCGCTGGAGGAGGGAGAGGCGGCGGCCGCCGCCCGTGCGCCGTGTCGCCGGAGGAGGGAGAGGTGGCGGCCGCCACCCCTTGCGCCGCGCGTCGCTGGAGGAGGGAGAGGCGGCGGCCGCCGCCCCGTGCGCCGCGTCGCCCGAGGAGGGAGAGATGGCGGCCGCCACCCTTGCGCCGCGCGTCGCTGGAGCAGGAGAGGCGGCGGCCGCCACCCCGTGCACCGCATCGCCGGAGGAGGGGGAGGCGGCCGCCACCACCCCGTGCGCCGCCTCGTCGCCGGAGGGGAGCGGTGGAGCCGCCACCCCGTGCATGCAGGCGGTTGGTGGAGAGAGAGAGAGAGAGAGAGAGAGGAGGGAGGGTGGGGGTGGCGGCTGAGGGTTGGGCTGGATTGGGGGGAGGGGTTATTTTATATTTCAATGCAGCTAGGGTTTTCGATGGTTGGGCTGGGTTGTTGTTTACTGCGGGCCTCTTTATGGTCCGTCGCTATGGCCCGCCACTAAAAATCATCACGAATTTTAACGACGGATGACATTGTCCGACGCCGCTACGCTCTTTTTCATGCCGCTGCTATAGAGAGGATTTGTAGTAGTGAAATATTATTTGTCGAGTGTTGTAGTAAATACACTCGGCAAATAGAGGGACTCTCCGTAGCATGGCAAATGGTGGTAACGAAACAAACAGCCCACGGACTCAGACAGTCAGACCACAGCATGCGTGTATGGTAATACAAGACCGACGCGCATGGCACCAAAGCGCAAGGCAGCACGCCGGTCACGACGTCTTCTACTACCTCGCTCTTAATTTGCCGGCGCCGACAGGAAGGGGGAGCTTGCAGCGTTTGCAAGTGAAATTCTCCGGTATGCATGCATGCCAGACAATGACGCCGCCATTTTGCCCTTTCAAGGAAACGAGTAATGCATGAAGTTGATATATACTAGCTACTAGTACCAGTACACAGTCGTACGTATGTGTCGTGGTAGCGTGTGAACCTGCGTAGCTGTGTCTTGCTTATCCGGAAAGTCTCCCTTTGGATTGGTCATACATATTCTGCGTAGCAGACGGATATGAATCAAAATGGTTTGGACGCCCCAAGTCAAAACCAATATAATGGGTACTATAATGGTACACGTCAGTATATCACAGTCTAAAGAACTGAAATACTATAGTATACCTCTACGCCATTGCTAGTTCGTCAAAAAAGTTCCTCGGCACAGGGTACTAGATCGAGTTTCCACAACCCGTTTAATTTCAGTCAACGGCTGGGCGCTATTTTTTTATTAAAAGGCTGGGCGCTATTTGTACTCCTCCGTCTAGAAATATAAGGATTTGTTGACTTTCTCGAGGCTATATTTGATCGCTTGTCTTATTTAAAAAATTTGTAAAAATATATAAATATACTTAAAATATATCTAATGATAAAATTAGTTATACAAAAATAAATAATATTTTCTTAAATATTTTGAATAAGACGAATAATTAAACGTGATATATGAAAGTCAACAAATCCTTATATTTCTGGACGGAGGGAGTATTTGCCTGAATGGAAACACTCCAGGACACATGAGGGCTTATATCTTGCGCAGTTCTACTAGTAACATTTTGCTAGTTCGGCAAAAGTTTGTCGGTTCTATTTGGCATTGTTGTAATGATATTTGTTTTGACAACGTTCCATATACTTCATTTATGCATGCTACTTTCAGGGGAGCTTATTGGCTGAGGTTTTGGGCGCTGCTACAACCTGAGGAGGTCACAGATGATATCCGTTATGTGAGAGCGATGCTGGAGGTCATCGCTTTGAGGCTTTTTGCTAATCATGGATGAAAATATAATAACAGACTTGAGCCTCCTTATTTTTAATGCATAGGTACTTATAATTATTTTTTCACCTCCGTGTTCTAGCAATAGGACAATATTGTAACAAAATTAATGAAGGATATAATATAATATAATTCTATGTGACCCAGAATATAAGAATTTCTAAGATTAATCAAACTCAAATAACTTTTTTAACTTGGACTAAAAATATTATAAATAAAATTAAGTCTTTTTAAATATCAAGGGATTTTTGCTTCCTGTTTGCGGTCTGCACACCGTTTATTGTAATAAAAAAGAACGTGCTGGGTGTCGTTAGACACAGGCCAGAAACGTTGTTTTCTTTGTCTAAAAAAAGCTAAGCACTATTTGTATTTGCCTGAACGGCAGTTCCCCATGATACATATGGGGGCTTATATCTTGCGCAGTTCTGCTAGTAATATTAATTTCTTTGACAGTTACAGAACAATTACTACTTTGGAGTACATACTAGTCTACTAATAGCTCCACAGTAAGTTATAAATAGAAGTAGTCGGTCCATTTTGATGAAAGTCGTCGTTTAAAAGTTTAAAGCCAACTCTCGCTTTCTTGTCTCACATATGCACATTTTGCTGGTCAAATGCCTGGGCTTGAGAATACTCGTCCCTCTAACTTTTAGATAATAAGGATGAACTAGAACGAGCTGACACATTATGCAAACTACTGTTTTTCACTCGATCTTGTATCAAAGGTTAAGCGATTTCCGATAGAAAGGTTAGATAGTGTACTGGCACAGCTGGTTATGTAACGTCTGAAAAGTAAGCAGTGCCAACGTTTAAAGCATAAAAAGTACCCTTGATTTTCAACACCAGTGGCAACTCTCTGCTTTATTACTGTCTCACACTACACGTTTCCTGGTCAGTTTCCGGGGCCTGCCACTATACTCGCCGGGTTATCAGCTCAGTTCACACATCACACTGTTCCGCCTACCCAGTGAGGAAACAATACGCGCGCTAATATCAGGCAAAAAGTCGTACCCAGCCTAACCTGTTGTTTTCTTTCTACATTTCCACGGCAATAAATCAATGAGCGCCAGTTTGCACTACAGCTTTGCATGCCTTCTCCAGAGAATACTATAAATACACATGACACCTTGTCTTCTTGCTCATTCCATCCTTCAGAATCAGTAAGCAAGCATTGGTGGCTCTCAATGGCTAGCACCAAGTTTGTAGCTCTTTGCCTGATCGTCCTCCTCAGTGTTGGAATATCCAATGCTGTGAGAGTTTCTAGATATGTTAGTGCCGGGGGTGGCGGAGGCGGAGGGGGAGGAGGTGGTGGCGATGGATCTGGGAACGGTTCAGGGTGGGGATCCGGCTCGGGCTCGGGGTACGGCCAAGCAAGTGGATCTTCCGGTGGCGCATACGCTAGCGGAGGCGGTGGTGGTGGAGGTGGTGGAGGGGGACAAAATGGTGGGTCCGGGTATGGTTCGGGCTCCGGCTCTGGCTATGGTCGGGCTGGAGGGTATGGGCCTAGTGGTGGATATGCTCAGGCAGGAGGCCAAGGTGGAGGTGGTGGTGGTGGCGGTGGGCAGAATGGGGGCTCGGGTCTGGTTCAGGCTCAGGCTCTGGGTATGGTCAAGCCGGTGGTTATGGGCCATATGGTGGTGGGTATGCTCGGGGAGGTGGACAGGGTGAAGGTGGTGGTGGTGGACAAAACGGTGGATCCGGAAGTGGCTCGGTTCTGGATCTGGATATGGTCAAGCCGGAGGGTATGGACCATCTGGTGGAGGATATGCTCAGGGAGGAGGTTAAGGTGCAGGAGGTGGCGGCGGACAAAACGGTGGGTCTGGACAAGGTTCTGGCTCTGGCTCGGGGTATGGTCAAGCAGGTGGATACAGTCCATATTATGGTGGTGGATATGCTAATGCAGGCGGCCAGGGTGGTGGTGGCGGTGGTGGGCAAAGTGCTCCAGGTGGCAGTGGGTCCGGGAGTGGCTCAGGAAGCGGCTCCGGGTCTGCCAATAGCGGCGGCGGCTATCCATAAACCATCAATTATGTGGATTGAACAAAACCTTTACGACCAACATATATACCAGCCAAGTAGAACATAATCTGGTTGTGTTTTGTATTGTGTTTTCAGTAACAAGGAATAAACAGCCTTGAGAGGGCTGGTATGTAACCTTTGTAATAATAGGTGGGTTATGGTGGTGCGTACAACAAGTATCTTTTTACGTGTATGTGTTGTTAATCAGCTGCGCTTAGAGTGAATGAATGAACTTTGCTACTCTTGCATATATGTCCTAATCGTGTTCTTTTTTAGTACTATATGTATTCATCATGTACCAGTGTGACCCAGTTCTCCCTTGTTCCCTTTTTGAATATATCAAATGAGTATCACAAGTGTGAGAGTTTACATAGGTCCCCCCACCAGAGAAGAGAATATGAGACTACTCCGTCATGCTTCTACAAAACATGACGGATGGATGGGGAGTAGTGCGTGAACGCACAGGTGCCGATCGACACTACCTTCCTTTTGCTGGATCTGGTCGGTGTTTGCCGTTGTGGCTGCTACTATCTTGAAAACCTAACTTAGCAATAGATTTTCTTCCGATCGTCGTCCCTTCTTTCGTTCTTTCCTTCTCTTTTTATCTTCTATGGTTTCTGACCTAGACAGCAACCGACACCGACTCTCAATGGATTGGGCCTTCTTTATCTTCAGTTGGGCTTCGATGCTGGGCTTTTGGTCCATGTGTGGATCGACACCCGTGATGTGCTGATCGGCACGATCCTGTATTCCCTCGTTATTCTCCTTCTACCAGCTTCATCTATAGTTTCACTTGTTTTTCATCCATAGTTTTTGATAGGCAATATGCACAGAAAAACAAGACAACTGCGAATATACGCAATAATTGGGGTTAAGTGTTAGTTAAATCATCAAAATAAGACATAAGAATATCCCTTCTGATACTTAAATTAGGTACTTAGAAACCACAAACAAGCATGTATGTCTACCCTTATTCCAAACTAAACAATGAATAATATATAATGTGGATATACATGATTAAACAATGGCAATTGGTTTTACGCTTTCTCCAATGGGTATGACAATTTCTAGCACGCAGACTCCTTTAAATTTTGAAATTCTAAGATTATTTACTTTCTATAGTATTCTCATTTTTGGCCCTACCAAATTTGCATGCCAGTTTTTGTTTCAAACTAAATATGAATATAATACAATGTGAAATGAAATGATTAAATATTGGTAATTTGTTTAGGTAATTTCTAGCACTCGATATTTTCTGTTCTATAGATGATTTTTTTTCACCATACAGAGACGGAGGGGAGTGTTCCCTCAATCCAATTGAATCAAGGCATTGTGGCACACTATAAACTACAATTGCACAAACTATAAAATTAGGATTATATTGTGAAATTTTATTTCGCTTGATAGGAAGATATAGTCGACCAGAGTTGAATAAAGATTCAAGAGTTCAAGAAAAAGTTCTTTAATTAATGTGAACTAATATCACCATCAACCACACATATTACCAAGATGTTGATGCTATGTGGATTGGAATTTCAAAGAACATAAAATAAGATGAACTATTGAGCATGATGGTTACTGCACTGTTGCAGATGGCAGCATTATTCTAGGATCGATGAGAATACAAATAACATGATATAAGAACTACTATCACATAGGAAGAAAAAAATGTTTGATTCTATATATAATTTTTTGTACGCATTTATAGATGTTGAAATTTTATATATTAAAAATTATACTTCTAGCCACACTAAATATGTGAATCACCTTCTATATTATTTATTACATATGACAAAAAATACAATATAATTAAACAAAATAACATGCAAAACTAAATGTGGCTGAACCTTCAACTAAGGACACTAAGTGGGTATTTGATTCCCAAACAAATTATATAATCTAAATTATTGGTACTAGATTATGTAATCCAGATTATATAATTTTAGGGGGTGTTTGTTTATCCAGATTATTGTTGTCCAGATTATTTCTTATAAATTTGAGATGACAACTATGCCCTCAGATACTATAGAGGACTTTTAAGATTTTTTAAGATGAAATTAAATGAAATTAGTGCCAAATATTTCATACATCCACGGAGTATACAAAAATATTGTAAAAAATAAAACTACATTATCCTAGTAAATAGTGCATTAGCAATTGCATCACGAAAGGGGTGTGTGTGTGTGAGAGAGAGAGAGAGAGAGAGAGAGAGAGAGGATAAGAACGGGAGGAGGAAGAGGACGTGTGCATGTCTGCGTGAGAAGAGGCATGCATGTGGGATTAGATGATGACATTCCTTGTAATTCTCAAATACAGACAATGGTAGTTGGTCTTTTAATAAATAAGATGAAAATAAGCATCTCTTAACATTATAACAAAATTGGATAAAAGATACAACAAAGACCACAGAAAAATGAACCGTGGTTACAAATGGAGTAATGCATGAAGTTGATGCAATTGCTACTAGTACCAGTACACAGTCGTACGTATGTGTCGTGGTAGCGTGTGAACCTGCGTAGCTGTCTTGCTTATCCGGAAAGTCTCCTTTCGTTTGGCCGTGTATAGTCGCACACGGACGAATCAATTCGCTGGCTGCCCGTCTAAAGTCAAACCAATGGATAATATGCTTTATGTTATTCGCAGAGTGCCAACCAGCTGAAATTTAACTCCACGCGGTTGCAAGCTCAGAAGTACTAGTACATGCCACCGCCGGGTACCAGAGTTTTCACAACCCGTTTAACTTCAGTCAAATACTGATGAGCGACGCGCGAGATAATCTCTGCACAACTTTTGAATTCTAGTATTCCGTATTCGTATTTGCCAGACTTCCCGGTCTCCAGTGCTTAAGCTTACCTAATGTACATTATTTTTTTCGCGAGGAACCTAATGTACAGTTGTCCTAATGAGATACAGCACAAGTACTTACTAAGTAATGACTGCTCTCTAAGTAACGCGAAGCAGACGAATTACCATGCATCTTCTTTTCTTTTTCTTTTTTTTTTTTTGCTACAAGACCATGCATCTTCTCACTGACGAAGAAAAGTCTACCTCGCTTTGCCGCGTTCGCACGTGAAATTCTCTTCTGCATGCATGATAGACAACGGGCGTCAGCGCCATTGGCCATGCTGTCGTTTTTGTATTTCGAGCTATCCAAGTTGACACAATATGTGTGGTGGCAGCGTGTGTGTACCTGCGTAGCTGTCTCGCTTATCCGGCCGGTCTGGTCGTACATATATTCTGCGAAGCAGACGGATACGAATCAAAATGGTTTGACGTCCCGAGTCAAAACCAGTACTAGTATACTGGATACTATACTATGGTCCACGTCAGTATATCAAACTCACGGAAATATATCTCCACACCATTGCTAGTTCGCCAAAAGTTCGTCGGCACAGGGTGCCAGAGATTACACAATCCCACCCTTACAAAAGAAAAAATAAAAGATTCCGCGACCTACTGTATTTAGTTTCAGTCAGCAGCTGGGCGCTATTTGTATTTGCCTGAACGGCAGCTCTGCTGGACACATGGGGGCTTATATCTTGTGCACAGTTCTGCTAGTAATATTACGTGAAAAAAAAAGTTTCTGCTAGTAATATTTCTTTGAAAGTAGTTACAGGGCAAGTACTACTTTGGAGTACATACTAGTCTACTAAATAGAGAAGTAGTCGATCCATTTTGATGAAAGTCGTTTAAAAGTTTAAAGGCAACTCTCGCTTTCCGGTCTGGCGGTCTCACATATGTACACTTTGCTGGTCAAATGCCTGGGCTTGAGATTACGTGGCATTCACACTTGCCAACTTACAAACTTAATTCACACGTAACGAAGTCTGCCAACCCAGAAAAAAATACATAATATCCAAAAGTCGTAATCCATATAGCCTACCTACCCGCCCTTTTCTTTATCGAAATCAATCCATTTCTTAATAATAAATTAGGGAGCCAGTGTCACCATGCGCAAGTGCTTTTCGTGACCTCCAGCACTATAAATATTGATGGATCCTTCACTTCCCTGCTCATCTCCTCCTTCTACTTCACTAAATAATAGTGAGCAACGCAGTTGCTCAAAATGGCGAACACCCAGTCTGTAGCTCTTTGCTTCATCGTCCTCATCAGTGTTGGGCTGTCCAGTGCCGCAAGGGTTTCTAGATATGTTAGTGCTGGGGGTGGTGGTGGTGGAGGAGGAGGGGGCGGTGATGATGGGTCAGGAAATGGTTCGGGGTCGGGCTCCGGCTCGGCTCTGGATATGGGCAAGCTGGTGGATCTTCCGGTGGGGTGTACGCTAGCGGAGGCGGAGGGGGTGGAGGAGGTGGAGGAGGACAAAATGGTGGGTCTGGTTATGGTTCCGGATCCGGCTCCGGCTTTGGTCAAGCTGGAGGATATGGGTCTAATGGTGGATATGCTCAAGCTGGAGGCCAAGGTGGAGGTGGAGGCGGCGGTGGTGGACAAAATGGGGGTTCGGGTCCGGTTCGGGCTCGGCTCTGGGTATGGTCAAGCGGGTGGATATGGTTCATATGGACCGTACGGTGGAGGGTATGCTCAAGGCGGTGGACAAGGCGGGGGTGGTGGTGGCGGCGGAGGACAAAATGGAGGTTCCGGAAGTGGTTCGGGTTCTGGTTCAGGATATGGTCAAGCTAGTGGATATGCGCCATACGGTGGAGGATATGCTCAAGGAGGCGGCCAAGGAGAAGGCGGCGGTGGTGGACAAAACGGTGGGTCCGGACAAGGCTCCGGTTCCGGTTCAGGATATGGTCAAGCTGGTTCTTACGGTCCTTACTATGGTGGTGGATACGCTAATGCGGGCGGCCGGGGTGGTGGTGGCGGTGGCGGGCAAAGTGGTCCTGGTGGTAGTGGATCTGGAAGTGGCTCGGGGTCTGCCAATACTGGTGGAGGGTATCCTTGAAACTTCAATACTTCAAAACCGATAAAATATATAGCCAACATACTGGATAACATCTTGTCTGTACCTGTAATGTTTTTTATAACAAGGAATAAATGACCACTCCGTGGCTGTTATAATAACAGTAGTTCTCTAATGATGCTTAATCGAAGATACATTTTATTTGTGCATATGTTGATTACTTTATATGTGGTCATAAAATGGGATGGCTCACGGCCGGTCAGACTTTGCACTCGACGCCGGTCTGTCATAGGCGGAGACGTGGAGGTGGCTCGGGTTATGGCTTGGGTATAATGTGTGCGTGTGTGGTGGGGTGGGTGGGGGGTTGGCTTGTAGCTGGTGAACATCGTGTGTCGAGTGTCGACGGCGGTGGAGGATCACCATCGTTGCCTAGGGCTGGCTCACGAAGAGCGAGCAACTCCATCACAAGTTTGTCTTTTTTGATCCTTTTCACTACCCTTCCATTCCGGAATTGTTGCCGTTAGGAATTTCGAATGAATGCGTACTCTTCTATTTTTATTTTGATGACGTTCAGACACAGGATCTAGTTCATTTTTGAACTAGGAACCATGTCCTAACGTCAACAAAAATAAATTGAAGGGAGTAATTTTTTAGATCCAAGTCAGCAAAGTACTCCCATTTTATGTAATTTGTAGTCAGTTTATAACTAAGGCGCACTCGCAACACTCTTACATGGAAGTGCGGAATGTTTTGAATTAAGATTTCGAAAACAAGAAGCTTCGATCTTTGTGTTACGGTGCGGCCCGGCTCGTCGTACCCACGAGCCCCGCCGCCAGCCCAGGTCACATTGGGTCTACCAAACCATAGGCCCAACAAGAGCCCTAACTAAGATTCTAGGCCACCTCAACCCAAAAGACTAGCCTAATAGGTGAGGATCCCTCTACCTTATTAGTTGCGCTCTCCCATCATCAATATCCGATGTGGGACTAAACCCAACAATCTCCCCCATCACACATCGGGTGGCCCCATCTCCCCTTCACATCCAGGTGGACACCCCTCCGACCGCCCGATAACCATGTGGCCCGAGAGATCTAATCCGACGGTTCGATATCCGTGTGAGATCCTCGAGATTGTTTCGAGCTTCCGACCATGGCTACGATAGCATTTGTTAGAGTGCCGCCCGACTCGTCGTACCCACGAGTCCCTGTCGCACCAATCCAGGTCACATTGGGCCTACTCGAACCATAGGCCCAACTAGAGTCCCAACCAAGGTCCTGGACCACCTCAACCCAAAAGACTAGCCTAATAGGTGAGGATCCCTCTACCTTATTAGTTGGGCTCCCCATCATCAATATCCGATGTGGGACTAAACCCAACAATCTCCCCATCACACATCGGGTGCCCCCATCTCTCCTTCACATCCGGGTGGACACCCCTCCGACAGCTCGATAACCATGTGGCCCGAGAGATCTAATCCGATGGTCCGATATCCGTGTGAGGTTCCCAAGATTGTTTCGGGTTTTTGACCATGGCTCCGATACCACTTGTTACAGTGCGATCCGGCTCGTCGTACCCACGAGCCCCGCCGCTAGCCCAGGTCACATTGGGTCTACCAAACCATAGGCCCAACTAGAGCTCTAACTAAGGTCCTGGCCACCTCAACCCAAAAGACTAGCTCTAATAGATGAGGATCCATCTATCTTATTAGTTGGACTCCCCATTATCAATATTCGATGTGGGACTAAACGCAACACTTTGTGAGTTTTCCGATTTCAGCACAGGAGACTTCTCCTATCGTGACGTGATTTCGTCTACTTAACATTGCCCGGGGGCAGCGCCGACCGGGATAACAAGACAGCGGACATCCTGCTTCCCGCGTTTGCACGTGAAATTCTCCAGCATGCATGATCGAGAACGACATCGCCGTTTGACATGCTGTCGTTTCCCGGATTTTCGAGCTATCCAAGTTGATACAGGATGTGTGGTGGCATCTCCCTTTGGTGTGGTCCTATATATGGATGAATCAATGGCTGGACGTCCCAAAAGTCAAACCAGTGGATGCTATGGTCCACGTCAGTATCGCAGAGTACCAAAGGGTTGAAATATATCTCCACGCGATTGCTAGTTCGTCAAAAAAATTGGCCGGCTCATGTTGCCAGAGTTTCCACAACCCGTTTAATTTCAGTCAAAGACTGGGCGCGCTTTTGGTATTTGCAAGAATGCCAGCTCTCCTATAGAAGAGCCTATCATGGCAGTTCTGCTAGTGATATTTCTTTGACTGTACTTATATTCGTTAAAGATATCACGCACAAGTACTTCTTACTTAGCAGTGTACTAAAACTGCTCTGGATAACTAGAAGTAGCTGATCCATTTCATTGAAAGTCGATTAAAAGATAATAAAAGCTATGGTTGCAAGGCAACTCTTGCAACTCTCGCTTTCCAGTTTTTCGCTGCACACTTCTCTGGTCAAATGCCTGGGCCTGAGACTACGTGGCACTCAAATATGCTGACCTACAAACTTACTTCTCACGTAACAAAGTCCGCCCACTGAGGAAAACAAGATACTACACTTTACACCATGCAAAATTCGTAATCCATACTCATGAGCACTTACGTGGGTTTGCAGGATGATTATATACTCATGATTTGTGTTTTTGCATTTATTTGTTGTGCACAATTCAGCACACCCTCTCCACTCGTACTGTGCCAACTCTTATTTGATTCCGGTATTACCTTGGGGCTCCTTTAGAGCACTGAATTTTCAAAACGTAGGATTGAAATTGCATATGTTTTTAATCCTATGAAATGAAAAAATACAGGAATTGCTCCTACAAGTTGTTTGAATATATCGTAGAAAAAACACAGGAATTTTAAGATTATATGTTCATTTCTGAGAAGTAACAAATAGAGAGAGAGATCATGTGCCATGAAACTTTCAAAGGAATTAAATATGAGGTTGGGGCTCATGCTATAATTCCTCCAATTTATGGAGAAAACTATCCTATCCTCCAAAATCCTACGAAGCAATCCTTCAATCCAAAGGGTACACATAGGATTATTTTCTTTTAGGTTCGATTCACTACCAGAAAATGGAATTTCCGTGAGAGTAAGTAATTTTCGTGGGAGTAACAAAAAACACACACGGTAATTATCTATTATAGTGACGGCTGTCAAAAACCTACACGAGAATCAATTTTCCCGACTGTCCGCTAGTACCTTCTCGAAAATTAGAATTTTGCTGAGTGTCTACCGTCACGACATAGCCAGCAGCCGGTGCCGACGCATCATTCAGTACTACTGCTTAACAATGCTAGCAATAGCTACCAATAAGTACAGTACTACTGCTGAGTGAGATACAGCTGAGATAGACCGTCCATTTCAATACTAGATTGTATTAATCATATCAAGCATGAAGGAAGAGCGTTGCACAGCTGCCATGCGCCCATGCCCGACCAATAAGGCCCCTTTGTTTCAGCTTTAGATTGTGGATTTTAGATTATAGATTGTAGATTGTGAAATCTGAGATTGTAAGAATCCGAGTCTTAAAATCTGAGGGGTGTTTGTTTGTCCGGATTCCACAATCCAACTATAGTCACTTACGGTGAGCCACAATGGCAAAACAGTAAATATTTGTGCCCTAGTCTAGCAAAATCTGTGTGTTGCCAGATTTCCAGATTAAGAAATCTGGATACTCGGATTATAGAATCCAGAATCAAAATCCAGCCCTTTGTTTCAGCTCGGATTCCATAATCTGGAGGGAAAATAAATTATGGAGGGCAAACAAAGGGGGCCTTAGTCCGGTACGGAGCGGTTCCCTAAGTTTTGATGTTCGTGCTATCTAGTAGACTAGTAGTACAGAGCAGTTCTTATAATATTTATGGTGATAAATGTTAGACAATGTTTGTATTCGTAGTTGTATCGTGTATATGTCCTGAAAGTCTCCGTTGAATCACTTGTTCCCGAGCTCGAGCTACCGGCTAGGATCACACTTGTTTACGAAAGTTGCCTAGAGGGGGTGAATAAGCAATCTAAATAAACACCTGAAAATCACAACACTTAAAACAAATCGGTCAAATTCGCCACCGACGGAACTTCCATCGGGGTGGGGAGAGAAAAACCTAGGGATTGACTCAAGAGAGGAAATCTCACGATTCCACGAATGGAAACCTCCCTTTTTGTCTTGAGAATGTTGTACCTACAGGAATTTAGTAGATACGCAACACACAAGTAGATCGGCACACAAGCACACAACAAAAAACGAACAAGAGAGGCATGGGGATTTTTCACCGAAGTTCGGACCCCTCACAAAGAGGCTCCTACGTCTCCGTTGAGGAGCTCACAAAGAGCCGGGTTTCTTTCAACCCTCATCCTCCCAAGTGACCACTAAGGTCAAACTCGGTTTTCTTCTTCTTCCTTTGATTCTTTTCCTTGTGGAGGCGAATCACAACCTTCACAAACTTCCCAAGGCTCACCACAAGCTTGGAAGCTCTAGGGTGACACCTAGCCAATCTAGGAGAACGAATCTCCAAGAGTAACAAGTGAAAAACGAGATTAGTTGCTAGGGGAAGATGTGCTCTATGTTGGGTTAATGCTATCAAGTTTGGAATCAAGATGGGAGCTCTCTCAAATGGCCTTGGATCTCAAGAGTAATGGAAGGGAGTGAGAGAGAGAGAGCTTGAGTAAGATCTCGAGAGTTCAAAAAGCACCAACACCTTTGCTCACGGGTAGGTCAAAGCTATATATAGTGTGGGCTCTCAAAGAGCCGTTGCTAGGGTCAATTATTGGTTTTGACGAACTTCGTGGGTGACGGAACTTCCGTCGGCCCATTAGGTCAAACACGAAAGAAGCCGGGACGGAACTTCCGTCGAGTTGGGACTTCCGTCCCAAACTCTCCGGAACCGACGGAACATCCGTCGGGTGAGATTTGAACTAGAGAAATCTTCGGACGGTACTTCCGTCACGCTTAGCACTTCGTGCCAAACTCTCTCGGAACCGACGGAACTTCAGTCGACCTGCACGGAAATTCCGTCATATGTGGTGAAGATAGGAATTAGGTTGGCTTTTTGGTATTTTGGTTCCAAGTTGTTTGAGGTTAGCTAGAGCACATTCTTCCCTCGCACGTAAGATCGTTTCACCCCTCTTAATAGTTTGGCACACCTATACTCAAGAAGCTACAAATCTACACTTGAGGCTTTTGCTTTTGAGTACTTTGATCATTTTTAATTGAGGGGTTCACTTTCTCACATTGTAGGTATGATCAATTTGATATCCTGCACAATCACTCAATAACCACATTAGAGTTTTTAACTCTTTGTCATTTATCACCAAAACCCACTAGGGGGCCTAGTGCATCTTCAATTTTCAAGACATTTCTCTCTTGCATGTGTTACCTAGGAAACAACAAAATAAAACTATGCATTGTTTAGGCAACATCGTACTATCAAGAGGGATACACAAGTGCGTTCATACTTATAAGATTTGAAAATTGGTCAAATGATGCTTGAAGATCAATATGTGAAGCTTTTTATTAATGTCTTGAGTATAGGAAACACCGTACTATCAAGAGGGATACACAAGTATGAAGTGTGAGAATTCAAGTGCTCAAAATTCCATTTCCAAATTGAAAATCAGTTTTTCACTTCGAGGAGTCGGACAAAGTCCGAGTCACTCGGACATTTGAGTCGGAATCCGAGAGAACTTGCCATTCGTGAAATTCGGGGGAGTCGGACATTGTCCGACTCGGTCGGACAAAATCCGACTCCGAAATGTCCGACCCCCTCGGACATTCCACACGGACTCTAGAGGATCTGTCTTCTTTCGAAACCCTAGGAGTCGGACATTGTTCGACTCCATCGGACAATGCCCGACTCCTTTATACACTCGGACATATCCGACTTATGTCGAATTTCTCGATCGGACTCCGGAGCGAAAACAATGTCCGACTCACTCGGACAAAGTCCGAGTCGGATTGAGCCCAACGACTCTTTGGAGTGCCCTGGCTATAAAAAGGGACTTCGTCCCCATTTGGCCGGTTGGCACTTTTCCCACACTCAAATACACTCCCAAACTCTCCCAAGCACTTCTCTTCTTCGAAATTGATTCCCCACTCCAATCCTTGGTGGATTTGTGAGAAGATTGAGGAGAATTCGTTGCTTCATCACCATCTCAAGAGCACTTGATTCATTCTCTCACCGGCGCTTGTTGTATTTGTTACTCTTGGGGATTCATCCCCTATACGATTAGGCGTTACCCGTCAAGCTCCCAAGCTTGTGGTTGAGACTCGGGTCGTTTGTATTGCCCCTCCCTTCGTGGAGCTTTGTTTTAGTGGATTTTAAGCCGGCCTTTGTGGTGGCTTGAAGAGGTTTAGGGTTGAGAGCAACCCGGTCCTTGGTAGACTCCTCAACGGAAACGTAGGCTCCTAGGCGGAGCTGAACTTCGGTGAAAAATAGTGTGTCTCCTTGTCTCCTTTTGTTTCTTGCAATTTGTGTGCTATAGCTCTAGGTTGTTCTTGCTTAAATTCCTAGATTAACTTGTGTAGGTGGCTTGCTTGCTTGTTCCCTTGTTACCCCAGCTTTCTTGAGTTGCTAGCTGCTTGCTTGTTGTTTATTACGCGTGGATTTGTCCAACTTGGCTGCCGACCTATCGTCCGCACGAGGCGGTCGGACATTGTCCTACTCTAGTCGGATATTAGTCCGAGTTGGACTTTGTCCTACTATAGTCGAACATTAGAGTCGGACAAATCTTTTCTCGTGTTTCTAATTTGTTAAATTAAGTAATTTTCATAATTATCACCTATTCACCCTCTTTAGGCGACTTTCGGATGGCCCCCGCGGTCGAGTCCTGCAGCGGTGGGGGAGCATCGCGGCCGCGGTCGGCGACGTCCGGGCCGCCCGGTGGCGGAGGAGGACTGCCGCAGCCTACTGCGGGTCCTCCTCGTCCGTGCTTTGCGAGGATGGCGGGCGCCGGCGACCGCCGCCGCCGCATCTCTGCTCGCCGCTACCCTTCGATATGAACGAGCCGGACCCGTCCGCCGCCGACGAGATGGATCGGCGCTGCGACACGCTGCTCCACCCGTAGCCTCGTTTCCTCGGCGACCAAATCAACAACAACAATCGATCGCTGCTGTCAACCGGCACCGTGTTGCGGTCGCTTCTCCTCTGCTCGAGGCCGACGATCCGGTGGCGCAGTGCTTACGCCCAAGTGCTGGTATATCCGATAGAAATTGATGAGTTTTTCCTCATTTTTAGTCTCTTTTCATTACCACTCAAGATTCGAGTAATACTATGTCATAATGTGAATAACATATCATGTAATCCGTGGATGAATATCTCTTCTTCGTGTCTTTTTATAGCACGATGTATGTATCCACGGTTTCTTCGGTGTAATTCAGATAATGAAGAGAAATTTACATACGTATACAATCTCCTGAATCCCTTTCGGTTGACACAACTATTTCCTGATTATGTGTGATCCGACAAGCAAGATGTAGAATAGAGACCATCTGAAATCTTCAGACCTTTGCGTTATACATTGCTGCAGCTACCATCGTCGCGACGTGGAGAGCTGAAAAACTAGGATGTGGGAGGGAGCGGAGGAGCCACGGCGGCCTAGAGCACGCCGGCTCACGTTGGCCCCCATCCCCGGGATGAGGAAGACGACGAAGAGACTTTCAAGACCAGCCCCAAGCCAGGAAGTCGGCCGACCCTTTGGCCGGACCGAGAAGGTTTGGCTCGAGGTTCCGGTCCCTGTCCGACGAGCTAAGCTCGGACGTTGAAAGTGAGGATGGGAGCCGGAAGGGCGGTCGGACGGCGGAAGCACAGCAGGAGCAGCTGGCAATGGCGGCTTCTCCAACCCGGGCTTCACTTCGGGAAGCCAAGGTACGTCAACCTTCGTGTTTGCAGTTCCGGGGAGGAAGGAGAACGACCGGCAAAAGGGACGCAGAGAGGACCGGAAGCCATGGAAGGGGCCGCTACCTCCAAAAGGTGCTCGCCGGCTCTCACCATCGGAGACATCCTGGTCACGGCGGCTAGACCGAAGCCGACGCGGAAAGGTTTTGGACGGCGGCCGGAGCTGCTGGACATGGCGGAGGAGGTACCCGAGGAGATTTCAAATTTGAAAAGTCGACAAACTCCTCGTGCCTCGAACCCCTGTCGCCAATTGGTCGGGCCTACAAGGTGTCCTGTTGGGCCGGGCCGTGCCGTTTTGGTACGGAATGGGAACGAGCAGGCCTGGTTCTCGTCTACTCCGGGTTTAACTTTTCTCTTTTCTCACTCCGGAAAACCTAGACGTCTTGCTACAGCCGCCACTCCCAAGCAAATCACCATCCTCGTAACCTCTTCACCTTCGCATCACGGAGCGAGCCGGAGAGGATGCAGGGCTTTGGGGCAGGAGCGGGAGGCCGGGAGCACCGCGGAGAGACGGCTTTGAGCGAGTGGTGTGGGCTGGTGCCCATGGCTCAAACCAGGTGGGGTTCGGGACCGGCCGTGGGCACCTTCGGGATTACGACGGGTACGACGGCGGCCACGACATCGACAACATCCCTTTCGGTTTTGAGCCCGGCTATGGCGGATATGCAAACCGAGGTCGGGGGATGGCCCGACAAGGATAGCGCCCTAGAGGTGGTCGGGGTTTTGGGGACGTCGAGGTGGCCGAGGCGGTCGGAACACCGCGTCATGGGGAAGACCGGCCGGGCTGCGGTGGCAGGGAAGACAGAGGCAGACGCAGCAGAACCTACGGCCAAACATTGCTGAGCCGGCACCCACGCTAGTCGGGGAACAAGCGGTTAAACCCGTCGAGGCTCGGGTGAATGTTGGGGCAGCAATAGAGGTGACGGGGATTGAAGGGGTCGTGGATCGGGATAACCAAATGGGTAAGGGAGACAAGTGTGGCCGGTGCTCGGTCGGAGGACATGCAGCATCGGAGTGCAAGACTCCACTATATTGTGATATTTGTGATGTTCACAATGATCATGTCAACCACCGGTGTCCGATTCTTAAGATGCCAAAACCGGTGGCACACGCAGTTGGGTATGCGGTGGCTGGTTTGGGGTTCTACCATATACCTCATGCGCCGCTGTCCAAGAAGAGAGACACCAAGATGGCGAAAGTGAAGGTGGTGGGTGGCAAGCTAAGTATTGCACAACTTAACACCCAACTCCAAAGGATTGGTTCGGGTAGATGGAAGTGGAACCCGGAAGAACAAGAAGATGGCACATTTGTTGTGACATTCCCGTCTAAGACGGAACTAAAACGCTCTCTCAACTATGGTGCTATGCCCGTTAGGGAGAATGGGGTTCCTACCGGGGCTCGGTTAGAATTTGAAGAATGGCATGATAAGGATGGGGGCTTCTTACTCCCAAAGGTGTGGATCCGAGTAACCGGTATCCGTAAAAGTTTGAGGGAGTATCTTAACCTATGGGCCATAGGTTCAATCCTTGGGTCAACCCAATCGGTGGACATGAAGACCACTAGGAAGAATGAGTTTGGGAGGATCAATGTGGCGGTTCTTGATCCTAAGCTTTTACCACAACAGCGTGACGTTGTAATTGGGGATCATTATTTTGAACTCAAATTTGAGGTGGAGAGGTCGGGTGTAGACGAAAATGGAGATGAGGTGGAATGGGACTTTCTTGATAATGATGAAGAGGGGAGGACAACATGGAGGAGGATGACCTCCTGGATGATCTTGATGAGAATACAAGGGATCCTAAGCGATCCCGGAATGAGGATTCTAGTATGGGAGAGAATGTTGGTAATGATGGTAATGCCAATGGGAAGTCTTTATCTAATGATAATCCCCCTCCCATGAGCGTTGAACTTGAAGCAAAGATAAACAAATTGACCTCCGAGATTCTAGATAAGGCGTGTGACGATTGGATCAACACTTGTTGTGAGAGTTATGGCCGAAGACGATGATATGTTGATAGATGGTGTAGTGGAAGAGGTGCTGCCCGGTGATGAAACGAGAGGCTGAGGAGACTTTCGGTGGGAAGCAGCTGGATGTAGCGAGCATCGGGCGCCAGCCGGTTGGCGGCCAACCCGGATCTGGAGGCACCGGCATCTAGTATGCCGCTGCATGCTATCTGTGCAGCCGGCGCAGCATACAGACGGGCGCAGCATGCAGCAGGGGCTGCGCAGAAGACTCCACCGGGCTCCCCACCGATTGTGGCCCAACCGGGTGCTTGTGCAGGTGGCTGTGCTCGGCGCCACTTGCGGTTGAGCAGCACGAGCTGAAGGACAGCGAGGAAATGTCAACACCGGTGGCTGCTGTGATGCCCGATAAGTTTGATGACAGCGAGCTGGCCATGACAAGGCTGAAGACCGGCGACAAGGAAGCTCGGCCGATCAAGGAACAAGTGATCAAGGCTGCTGCAAGTGTCAAGGAAGTCGTGTTAACACCAACACGTTCGAGCCCGAGACTTGCGTCTTCGGGGACGAGCACATCTTGGCCAAGGCGGGGAAAATGGCAGCGCGGAGGAACTTGGAGGAAGGTAACAATTTGACCTCCTTTAACTCTTTTTCCTCTAAAGTTATTGCTTCTAAGCTTTCGGTTTTAGGCATTAATCTAGGAAATGATGATAGTGTCATTGATAATACGGTTAATGCCTTTAGAGAGCTAGAATCAAATAGGCTTTCTAAATTCTCTAGTTTAGATTTTGTAGAACCTAGCTTTGATCTTGATCACCTGTCCCAGATTAGACGATCTCTTAGAAGAGGAAAATGACTTTGAATTGGACAACCTTACTCTTAGTCATCTATGTGGGGACTTAATGGAGGAGGTAATGGATGAGGATGATAGTGATCACCTAAGTTGTGATTTCGAAACTATCTTTAGGAAAAACAAATCCATGTCCATGTTCAATACCAAGAAAAGGAATGAAAAACTTAGGGTTGTTAGGAAGAACAAACATAACAATGGTGCAAAATGAAAGGAATTTTTTGGAATAGCAGAGGTCTTAGTGACTTGGCTAAGTTCACATTCCTTTCGAGATAAATCAAAGGAGCAGAAGCTAGACTTCATTGCTCTCTTGGAAACCAGGAAAAAGATTTCTCACCTTCCACTCTCAATAGCTACTGTGGAGGTCAAGACTACTTTTGGCATTGGACCCAACCACATGGTAGATCCGGTGGAATTCTTTTGGGAGTCAATACGGAAGTAATCGATATTGGTAGTGTAGATGAGGGGAGCTATTACGTGAAATTCACCTTACGAAATAAAGCCGACGGCTTCAAATGGGCACTAGTGGCCGTGTATGGGGCAGCACAACCGGAATTCAAGGAAGAGTTCCTCACCGAACTAGTTCAAGCCTCGTGCCAAAGTTACTTTACCCATTATGGTGGGCGGTGATTTTAACATCATCCGAAACCCAAACGAGAAGAATAATGATCGATATGATGATAGATGGCCATTCCTTTTTAATGCTATCATTGACAGTTTGGATTTAAGGGAACTTGAGTCTGTCTAACAGAAAATTCACCTAGGCTAACTCTAGAGAGGTGCCGACTTATGAAAAATTGGATCGGATTCTTGTATGTACGGAGTGGGAATCAAAATTTCCACTTACAACGGTTCAAGCGTTGACACGGGAAATTTCAGACCATACACCCCTCCTCGCTTAGTACAGGAACCGGTACTCACCATACCAAGACACCTCTCTTCAAACTCGAACTAGGCTGGCTTTTGAGAGATGGATTCCTTGATCTAGTTACAGAAGTGTGGAATAAAGAAGATAGTGGTGTGACTCCTTTACAACGTTGGCAAGCTAAGATTAGAAGGCTTAGACAATTCCTTAGAGGATGGGCCAAAAATGTAAGTGGGCATAACAAGAGAGAAAAAGAGGAGTTATATAAAAAGACCGAGGAACTTGATAAAAGGCGAGAGACCTCTCCCCGACCAAAACCGAACCGGAACTCAAACATAGCCTCGAAGGAGAGGTTGGCATGCATCCTTAGAGAGGAGGAAATAAAATGGTATCAACGGGCCAAAACAACTAAGTTGTTACTAGGCGATAGCAATACCAAATATTTTCACCTAGTGGCAAACGGGAAGCACAGGAAAACACGAATATTCAAACTAGAACAAGAAGAAGGGGTGATTGAGGGAGAAGAGAACCTTAAAAAGTATATTACCAAATACTATAAGGATCTTTTTGGTGTACCCTCTAACAAGAGTTTCTCACTAGCGGAGAACGTTAGAGAAGATATACCTCGGGTTTCGAGGAAGAGAATGCAATTCTCTCCGCCCGATTTACGGAGGAGGAGGTGAAAAAGGCGATTTTTCGGATGAAACATAACAAAGCCCCGGGCCGGATGGCTTCCCGGCAGAATTCTATCAAGCTTTTTGGGAAGTCATTAAAGGAGACCTTATGGCTCTCTTCAAGGACTTCCACAAGGGTAAACTTAATTTATATAGCCTTAATTTTGGAGTCGTTACGCTAGTGCCCAAGCAGCAAGAAGCAACCCAAATACAACAATTTAGGCCGATTTGCTTACTTAATGTAAGCTTTAAAATCTTTACGAAGGTAATGGCCAACCGAGTGGCACTAGTAGCCCATAAGGTGATCAAACCAACGCAGACGGCCTTTATGACTGGAAGGAATATTATGGAGGGAGTGGTGGTACTCCATGAAACCATACATGAAATGCACCGTAAAAAAATGGACGGTGTAATCTTGAAACTAGATTTCGAGAAGGCGTACGATAAGGTTAACCGGTCTTTTCTCCAACAAACTTTGAGAATGAAGGGCTTTGCACCTAAGCTGTGCCAATGGATAGATCAAATAGTTAGAGGAGGGAGCGTAGCGGTCAAGGTAAATGATGATATGGGGCAATACTTCCAAACCGAGAAAGGTCTAAGACAAGGTGACCCATTATCGCCCATCTTGTTTAACTTAGTTGCAGATATGTTAGCTACGCTAATTGAAAGAGCTAAGTTAAATGGATCCTTCAATGGGGTAGTACCACATTTGGTAGAGGATGGGCTCTCTGTGCTACAATATGCGGATGACACCATACTGTTTATGGAACATAATCTCTTGCACGCAAAGGAACTTAAACTAGTATTAAGTGCCTTTGAGGAATTGTCCGGTCTAAAGATAAACTTCCACAAGAGTGAACTTTTTGCTATGGGAAAGCGAAAGATGTAGAGCATGATTATGTAAGGATTTTTGGGTGCAAGGGAGGTAATTTCCCCTACAAGTACCTTGGAATCCCGATGAACCATAGACGACTCTCAAACAAAGATTGGCTTATCATAGAACAAAAGTTCCAGAAAAAGCTTAGTAGCTGGAAAGGAAAACTCATGTCGGTTGGTGGAAGATTAATTCTAATTAATTCTATTCTTACTAGCTTAGCAATGTATATGCTTTCCTTCTTTGAAATTCCTAGAGGAGTTCTTCAAAAGTTGGACTACTATAGGTCACGCTTCTTTTGGCAAAGTGATGATCACAAAAAGAAGTATAGGTTGACTCGGTAGAGTGTAATTTGTCAACCGAAGGAATACGGAGGTTTAGGGGTACAAAACCTAGACATTCAAAATAAATGTCTCCTAAGTAAATGGTTGTTTAAATTACTTAATGAGGAAGGAATGTGGCAAACACTTCTAAGAAGGAAATATTTGTCCCATAAGACTTTGTCACAAGTTAAAAAGCAACCTGGAGACTCACATTTTTGGGGAGGTCTCATGAAAGTCAAAGATATCTTCTTTGAAGGAGGTTCTTTTATCGTACAAAGCGGAACCCAAGTCCGGTTTTGGGAGGACACATGGCTAGGAAACCAGCCGCTAGGAATGAAATTCCCGGCCTGTATAATCTCGTAAGAAAGAAGAATGCTACAGTGGCTAGTGTACTAGCGACAAGACCATTGAATGTTTCATTTAGACGGGCTTTGGTAAATGAAAATCTGAAATCTTGGTACAAGGTTGTTGCATCTGTAGCTTTTATTGAGCTAAATAACAATAATGATAGCTTTAGATGGGATTTAAACAAGACTGGTTCCTTCACAGTCAAATCAATGTATTTGGCATTAATTCAACAAGGTGTGGTTTCTTGCAAAAGCCCCATTTGGACGATCAAAGTTCCTTTGAAAATTAAAGTTTTCTTGTGGTTCTTGAATAAAGGAGCAACCTTAACCAAAGATAACCTTGCAAAGAGAATGTGGCAAGGTGATACTAAATGTTGTTTTTGTAGTTCACTTGAAACAATACAACATTTATTTTTTGACTGTCATATGGCTAGATTTTTATGGAACACCGTGCATCTAACCTTTGGAATTCAACCACCTCTAAGTGTCTCACATATGTTTGGATCTTGGCTTCAAGGTGTAATACCTAAAACCAAAAAACAGATTTTAGTGGGTGCCTCGGCTCTATGTTGGGCTATATGGTTGAATAGAAATGATAGGGTGTTCAACAAAACTAATTCTAGCTCTTTTATACAGGTAATTTTCAGGGCAACGCATTGGATCCGGTGGTGGTTCTTGCTTCATAAAGAAGAAGACCAAGCTAAGCTTAAAGTCGGATGCCGGCTTTGGGAGACTGTTATCATGCATGTGTTTGCCAAGTTTGGATGGAACTTCCGTCATAGGATTGAAGGCTAGGCCTCCTTTTATCTCTTTATTTGCTACCTTCGGTCTTTGTATCGAGACTTCTGTTTGTAGTTGTGTCATGTCGGGTGTGGGAGTCTTTGTACTCGTCTGTAAACTTTGGCTATGTGCATCTTTATGATGCAGAGGCCGAACTTCGTTCCATTATCTAAAAACATTGCTGCAGCTTTGTGTTTGTATAGCATGATCGAACCATCAATTGTGCTTTCTGCAACAATACACAACGCGTTGAATCCCTTGAAAATTGGCTGCTGATCACACACTGTTTGTGTGAACAAGTTAGCTGATTTACTACAACATTACTGTTTGTGTGAACAAGTAAATCGACAGCTACTGCCCTTGTTGTGAGCTTCAGTTCAATCCCAGCTGAAAGCATCTGAATTTCTTGGTATGTGTATGCAACGGTATCTCTTGGTATGCATGTGACATGTATGTATTGTTTTACTTTTTAAAAGAATTATGTTCAATTCGTCGAAAAATTTTCCCACAATTTCCTATTTTTTCCACATTTTTCTCAATTTGTTTTGAATTTTAAACATTTTTCAAAAGTATTCTTATTTTTATTATGATTTTCAAAACTATTATGCTTTTTTCCACAATTCTGTTTATTACGATTTTGGGTAAATTCCTTATTTGCCATTGGAAATTATACTGTTCCCTTATTTGCCATCAAAATTTTCCAATTCCCTTATTTGCCATCGGATTAAAATTTGTATCCCTTATCTGCCACTCTAGTTATTTTAGTTGATAGAAATATTTTCTCCCATCACTAAAATGTTTATGCTACAATAGTAAATAGGTAATTCTTAGTATGTATTTTATGTCAAAAAAGGTTCGGATCTTTCGAATGAATATTAGTGGTAAATATTTTTGTCCTCAAAACATACCTTTAATTTTCATTCAAAAATTTTGAAAGAAAATAATTGATATAAAGTACAGTTGAGACGGACCTATTTTGCTACTATAGTACGAACATTATATCAATAAAAACAAAATTTTCTATCATCCAAAGTTACTAGAGTGGCAAATAAGGGATTCAAATTTGAACTCAATGGCAAATAAGGGAATTGGTAAATTTTGATGGCAAATAAGGGAATGATATAATTTCCGATGGCAAATAAGGAATTTTGCCTACGATTTTTAAAAAAATTATTTTTTATTTTTCGGATTTTTTAAACTATTCTTGTATAGAAGGGTAAAACTGTCTTTTATGTCATTTAACACCACCGTTAACTCTCCATCAATCCGGAATGGCATGGAGTAATCACAATTTCAAGTCATAGCATACAGGTGCGTGAGAAGTTTTTAGTGGCATACACGCAATGGCTATTTTTCTTAATGGCATACGTGTAAACGACTCTGGATGTGCTCTTTTCATAGGGTCTAAATTTTATAGCGGTCACATTAAAAAGAATCTTACTATTTATGAGTACTAAATAAATTTTAATTATAAAATAAATTATAGGCCTCTAGACTAATTTACGAGACGAATCTAATAAAGTTAATTAAATCACCGATTAGAAAACAATTACTCGTAGCATCACTTTAGCAAAAAATATATTAATTAAGCTCATTAGATTAATCTAAAAAATTAGCACCAATCTGTAAAAAAAATCATTAAATTAATCAAAATATTCATAAATAATAAGATTTTTTTATGTGATACTCGATAAATTTTAAAGGACAAAAAACGAACATGGCCTATATATGGGAAATAAATTAGGTACGATAGGGCCGCAAATGGGCGCTATGCGACCCTTATATCGATGCTTGCCACGTGGACATGGTTGCCCATCCGACGCCCGTAGCAACGACGGCTACTACATAGCTTCACAAGACGCTCGGCTCGCGAGGCTATGCCCACGACTCATCCTAGCCATCTACGTATCGAGCGGGAGGAAAAAGAAAACCAATCGCCATGGTGTTTGACTCGAGACGGCCGGGTCGACGGCGCTCGCGTCCTCTCCGGGTTGGAGCCCGCCGGCAAGGACCTACATCTTCGGCAGCTCCTCCGGCGTGCTCAAATCCTCCCTGGACTACGACCAGCACACGCGCGATGTCGAGGCCAACATCGATGCGTCGACAAAGGTTGCAGCAGAGGTGTCCGACCTTGGGACATCGGAGGCAATGTAATTCACGACGTGAGCCGCGTGAGAAAAGAACCGTGGCTGTCTCTAGAGCCGAGCATCACGGAGAGACTCGCGAGAGGCGTTATGACGCTGGGCGTTAGATGAGCAACAATGTCTACGTGGCAAGAATCCATGTCAGGGTCGCATATCGCTAATTTGCGACCCTGCCGCACCTAATTTGTTTCCCTATATATGAGGGGCCAGTCTGCATCCAGGTTTGCAAGATAAAAAGAATAAAAACCCCGTGCTGGCAGCCCCAGGGAACGACTGACGCGCGATCAAACACACACCGAACCGTTGACGTAGGACCCACCGTCAGCGACTGAAGATAAACCTTGCGAGCCGCCGAACCGCCCATAGTCAAACGTTCACTGACGCGTGGGTCCATTCCTAGCACCCTACGCCTACTTGTCTCCTTCTCTCTTCCCCCGTTGCCTTCCCCAAGGCCGGCAGCCCACCTACCTCTCTCTCAAGCTCAGAATCTCATCTCCATGCTCCTCCACAGCTCCAAGCCTTCAACTCTCTCTCTCTCTCTCTCTCTCTCTCTCTCTCTAGGGATTCATGGGATCCCCCGGCTTTCACCGGCTTTCTCTCCCTCCTCAACAACCCAAAGCCTTCCTCACCCCCATCTCCATCTCACCCCAAAAACTGCTCTCCGCGAAACAGATCCAAACAAGAACACCACCCGCAAGCAATTCATCCCAGCAAATTCGTGCCTACGATGGCCGAAACCCAGCCCGGCCCGCACCCTATCACCTCCTCACCGCGGCTCGCATCCCCCGCCTACATAAACCCCCGGCCTCCCTCGTGCGCCGATCCCCTACCCGCGCACGCAACCGCCAGTAACCGCTCCCCTCTCCTCTCCCAAGCGCACCCCTCCACCGCTCCCCGCTCGAGAAAACTGAGATGGGTGGTGTACTCGGCAAGCGACCCCGGTCGCCGCGGCTCCCGACGACGCCGGCGGAGGCCTCGAGTTCGCCGTGGAGGCGGGCCTCGAGAAGAAGGGGCTCGCTGGTGGAGGCCCTGACTTCGTCGCGGAGAAGCTGCTCGCCGACGGAGGCCCCAAGTTCTCCGAGGAGGCTGGCCTCAAGGAGAAGGGGCTTGCCGAGTAGGCAGGCCTCAAGAAGAAGGCGCTCCCTGGCGGAGGCCCCATGTTCGCCGGGGAGGCGGGCCTCAAGGAGAAGGGGCTCGCCGCGGAGGCAGGCCTCAAGGAGAAGGCGCTCCCTGGCGGAGGCTCCATGTTCGCCGAGGAGGCGGGCCTCAAGGAGAAGGGGCTTGCTGAGGAGGCAGGCCTCAAGGAGGAGGCGCTCCCTGGCGGAGGCTCCATGTTCGCCGAGGAGGAGAAGGGGCTTGCTGAGGAGGCAGGCCTCAAGGAGGAGGCGCTCGCTAGTGGAGGCCGCGACTTCTTCGAGGAGGCGGGCCTCAAGGTTAAGGAGCTCGCCTGCGGAGTCGCCGAGGAGGCGGGCCTCAAGGCGGGGAAGGGGCTCGCCAACGGGAGCGGCTGCGCCGTCGCACACCTTGAGGTGCTTTACAATCCTCGCGTTCTCCGCTTCCTCTCCTCTTTGGCCGGGGCCGGGGTGTGACCGTGTGAGGTTCTTAGGAAAGAAGAAATCGCTGACCCATTCGGCATTTCTTGGAATTTCTTGTTCCTGCGGGGCGAGATTTGGGATTCATGACGGATACCTAGGCTACTAGTTTGCATTTCGTGGAATTTCCCATTTGATTGCCTTTGGTTACAAAAGCATACCTTGTGCAGTGCCCATTGCTCTTGGATAGCGTGCTTTGAAGCTTCTGGGGGCTTGCAGTCCACTTGTGATGTTTAATGTCTTCTGGAATTTTTTATATGATAATAAACCTTAATAAGGAAAAATTGATGAGTAGCACCGTTTCTGAGTTAGTTATGCTCTATGATGTCTTTTTGTTATCAGCGCATACTTGTTTCAACTGAAAGTGCAACAATAGAATTTGAGCATAAGAAGAAGTTACCAATCACATTTCATAGGCTGAGACTTGTTTGAATTATTCCTTGCCCCGGTACTTCTGTGCCCCAACCACTCACGTTGGAAGGTTGTAAGATACTGAAAATTTTGAATACATAATGAATCACATCTGGGTTTTACTTATTCCTTGAATCGTTTGCTCTACTGTTTCATAGTAGAAAATAGAAAAAGTGCATTTAAAGTGGAAACAAGACTTCCGTCTGCTCCGTTAAGATGATTGTACTACAAAATTTTTGTATTTCTGATCTAGGTTGAGTTTTCAATCCGTAGGAGATGGTAGCAGCAGACTAGCAGTTGCAATGCTCTTGCTTGTTTGTCATTCCTAATATTTTTTTGTGACCTCTCCAAATTTGCTGAGAATATTCCAATATGCATAATCCACATTAACATGTAAGCCACAGAAAAAAGTAGATGAGACTGATAGATTTTGCTAACTAATTGCCAACGAATTGCTACTGGTAAAAAGTTTAGGATGTTGGTTATTTTTTTCTTGGTTGGTTCTTGAACTTTTTTATATTCATTGAGGTTTTTTCGGGGTATTAGCCCATCCTATCCCCTCTGGATTTAGTTATTTTGGATGTTGTAATTCTGATTACTAGCATTTATCAAACAGGGAAATCAAAATGTTGTGATTTCTGATGCCATTTGTGCTGTCCAGTCGCACGTAGCTAATTTTTATTTTAGGTGTGATTTTTAGTGTTAATATATTCACTGAAATACTCTGCATCTGTTTATGGTGTAATGAAATCACATTTGAGGTTCATTTACTGCATAAATTGTTTGCTCTTGTAGATTTTTTTTTAAAAAAAAGCACTAAATCTGAAAGGTCACAAACTTCTGCATGCTGTGTTAAGATGACTACTAAATCTGAAAGGTCACAAACTTCTGCATGCTGTATGACTGTATTACTACAGTTGGTATTTCGGATCTAGGTTCATTTTATAGGTTGGATTTCTCCAATATATTTAATTTGTAGCTTCATGTTTAGGGATTATTAACAATATAAAGTTTCTGTAGAAAGTTTGAATAATTCTGTGAAGAACCATGAGTTTTGGCTGCATCTTGTATGTGGATTTGGACTGAATCTTGTAGATGGTATTCTGCAGCTCTTGCAGTTTTATCCCATTCAATATATCTTTGTTAACTTTTGCCAGTTTTTGTTGTTTGGTCGCTTCAATACTATTACTGCTGAAGTATCTTTTCAGTGTTTGTTATCTACCAGTATAAAAACTAATTTTGCAGACTATGCTATACACTTTTCTTGCCAGTGGAAATATCAGAAGCTGGGGTATTGTTTCGCTAGAATCTAACTTTTAAAAAATTATGCATTCCTATTGAGCAAGATTGGGATTCATGACAGGTTACCTAGGTTACTACTTTGCATTTCGTGGAATTTCCCATTTGATCGCCTTTGGTTACAAAAACATACCTTGTCCTGTGCCCATGCTCTTGGATAATTTCGTGAGTGTGCTTTGAAGCTTCTGGGGGCTTGCAGTCCACTTGTGATGTTTAATGTCTTCTGAAAGTTTTGATATATGATAAACCTTACTAAGGACAAATTGATAACTAGCACCGTTTCTGAGTTAGTTTAGTTCTGCTGTATGATGTCTTTTTTACTAGCGCAGACTTGTTTACATTGAAAGTGCAACAATATAATTTGAGCATAAGAAGAATTTAAGAACCACATTTCATAGGCTGAGATTTGTTTGAATTATTCCTTACCCCAGTACTTCTGTGCCTCAACCACTCACGTGGAAGGTTGTAAGATACTGAAAAAATTGACAACTAGGACCATTTCTGAGGTATGGTGTCTTTTAACTAGCACTGAGTTATTTATAAGTTGAGAAGAAAACACATCTCTTAGGCAGAGTTGTTCCAACTAGATGCTCACCCCCTCCCCGCCTTTCTGTTTTGCTAATCGTTTCCTCATTTTCTTCATGCCTCAGCTAGTATCAAGGGAAGTTATAATTCTGATAATGCATTTGTGTTAAACAGGGAAAGGAGTTTACACCAATAAAGAATGGCGCGGGAAGGGAAAGGGATGCTAAGAAGTGTGGTGATGCTGGCAGGCACTGCCTTGGTCCGATCATGAGTGCCGAGGAAAGGGAGTCTGAACGCAATCGTAAGGTATGAAATGACGGTAGCCAATATCACTTGACCAGTCTTGGACCCAACTCTGCGCAATTATTTGGAATACTTAGATCCTCCACCCGAGAATTGCTACTAGTTTCATGAACTCTATTGCTTTTTTGCCGCAGTTATTTGTAAAAGAAACAAAGTAAATTGCTACTAGCTTCATGAACTCTATTGTTTTTTTAACCGTTGATAATTTTGTTTTTGAATCAGATTATGGACTCAGTGCTTTGTGAGAAGAGTCATGACACAGAGACTGCTGTCAAGAGTGGGAGCACTTCCAGTTCAGTGCTTTGCAATCGAATCATATTGGGGGCAGAGTGTGGTGATGCTGATGCTGCTAGGCGATGCCTTGGTCAGATCATGACTGCTGAGGAAAGGGAGTCTGAGCGCAACCGTAAGGTATTCTGAATCACAAGATTTCTATATGTTTGTAGCTTTAATACAATGTCTCCTCGCAAGAAATTATGTACTATAACTCTATCTGAATAAGTCTGCCCTTCAATTAGATTAAAGCTATTGTCTTTCGTGAGAAGACATCTGCCGTTGACAATGCGAGAGCCAGCATTGCACCACACCCTCCTGCAGCTTTTTGTCACAGGAGGTTCTTGACAGAGGAAGAGGAAGTCACTGCTGTGCTAGAGGTCGTCCTGCAGCCTAGTTCACTTGCTCTGGGATTGATCTTTGTCTAACTTCTAGTTCCTGGCAGGTTAAAGAACCTGATGCGGCCACAACTAATGATACCAGGGTGTCTACTTACTCAACCCCTGCTCGTATGGGGAAGAAGTTAGGAATCGATCCGGTTAGTTACTTGTTAACTGATTGGGTGTTTTATTTTTGGCCAAAAACTAGTTAAATATCTTGTGGTCCTTCATCATTTATAGTAGTTATATTATGTTCATTCTATTATTGTAGTCCATAATTTTCTTATAGCTTTAAATGTTTTTTGTGCTTATTGCTATTAGGAACATGTAGATGTTTCAGAATTATTTCAATATCCTTTCCTAGTCTTGGCTGTGTCGTCAGTGAACTTCACAGGTCAAGTTACCACATATTCTTAATCCTGTTTTCTGTGGCTTTGAGGCTTTGACTTTTTGTGTAGTGTTGTATGGATTATACTGAATGTTGAGTTATGCTTCATGTCTAGTTGTGGATGAAACTTGCTGCTATTTTGGATCTCCCTAATTCTGTATGGGGCAAGGATCTAAGGCCCTCTTTAGAGGAAGGGATACGTACCTGGGATCTTATAGGATTTAGTTCATGTTTTCACGGTATCCCAAATACCTTTAGTTCACTAACCGGCGTAACGGAGATGTGGATTCTTCATATATGTTAACGATAGTCATATCACAAATTTTACATCCATTCAGCTTATCCTTACATACACAGAATTATGTTTGTTTTGTCGAGCTCAGAAACCCTCACTTATTCCACTTTAAATAGTGGAGTTGGTACTTGATGAGTTAGTGTAGTATCTCCAATGAGCACGAAAGTGAAATTAGGCAGCAATATGTTCTTAACGTATGATTCTGATGCCCTTGTTTTAGTCTGTTGTTTTCATATTAACAAAATTATCTTGGTCTGTTGTACAGGATGTGTGGCAGGGTACTTTTAGTGTCCCTATGGTGGCTTTATCAGGGAATTATGAGGTCGATAAGAAAAATGCCACTATAGCTGAGGCGTACAACAATATATCAATGGTGCTCAGGATAAAGCATCTCTCTGCTTTGTTAGCAAGAGCGAAGGATGATCATATTGACGATGTAGCTGATGAAGCTGTTAAAGCTTGTGTAGGGGATATCAGGACCTATTGCCGTCATCTGCGTCAGGAGGTCCTGGCTCTGGGGGTACTCCCATCAATGAACCACTAGACTACTGGTGCCAAAAGTATCCAAAGGATTCGTTCTAGTCCATTCATGGTTTAGGAATCTGACTAGTTTCCTGTACTGTCTT
The DNA here is from genome assembly GCA_031894775.1 of Chloris gayana. Taxonomy (NCBI): domain Eukaryota; kingdom Viridiplantae; phylum Streptophyta; class Magnoliopsida; order Poales; family Poaceae; genus Chloris; species Chloris gayana. Next base: position 178,852 of record JAUNZO010000272.1, on the reverse strand, counting down.
GCTAGTTTGGGTTGCCGTGCGAAACAGTGAAAGTGTAGTTCTGCTAATGATTTGTGAATTTGATGTATAGTTCCCTGAAAATCAGTAGCATTGATATGTAAAAATCGTTAATATTGTTGATCTCTTGACTTGTCTGTTATGTTGTGGTACGAGCCTTGTCTGCATCCCTCTTGCGGCAAAAAATGGGACCATTAGTTGCAAATATTTTTATACTTCTGAAAGTGCACGTGTGTTTTTATGCTGTACCAAAATATGCTATTATGCTATTCAAGCAATATAGGTAGTGGGTCTTGCATATGGGATATCATTGTTTTTGGGAATAGTATTCTGAATAATTTGAAGCCCCTTTGTAAAACTTTCATGGGTTTAGACGCATATGACTTTGATTCATTTCGTCAGTGATTTAGATGATGCTCCATGCTCTAGAAACAAATCGAATCCAGAGAGAGTGTTATTAATTTTGCTTTGGCTTTGAGGGAGAATAGATTTTCTGAAAGAATGAAATGCTTATTTGAAGATTTCTGTTGCTTAAATCATAGAGCTTATTTTGGGGGATAGCATCGTATATCTTCTTGATTGCTATGGTTGCATTTAGCATGATTGCTGCGGTTGCATTGGAGCTGCATTATGAAGCGTATCTTTGACGGTAGCACCATAATCATGTTGTAAGGTATCTAATGTGCTTTTGCTTTCAATAACCTTATCCAGCAACGAAAGGCCATTTACCCATATAGCACTATCAAAATTCGCACGTAGCACGGTCAAATGTTAAGATAACGGAATTGAGGTAAACCTTATCTTTGGCAAAGAGGGATTATTTGGAGAACTCCACATGAACTAAGAAAACCGATTATCATTTGATTTGATGGCAAATCACAGTAAGCAGAGTAGGGAACATATCTGGTAGCACTCCATATATTACATAAAGATAGAAAATATATTAAGCATTACATTGTTGGTGGGAGAAGCATTACATTGTTGAGCTTCTAGAGTCCTTCAGCAGGCTCATCGTCGACGACCTCAACACCCTGCTGATCCTCTTCATCCTCATCGTCGGTGCCCGCATAGGTGGCGTAGCCTTTGGTCAGGAGCTCGTGCCTCACCTTCTCCTGGGCAGCGCGTATGCTGTCGTCGTAATCCAGCGCAAAGGCTTGTAGCATCGAGACCTTGGAACTCAGGTCCTCGTACATGCCCTTTTTTTCCTTGGCAAGTTGGTCGATATTCGTAGTCTCTGGGAACTCCATCTCGTGCCCGAGGTTTAGGATCATCTCCACGTCCTCGGGACGCAGCCTGTACCGTTTCATTTTCTTCTTCTTCTTCTTCTTCTTCTTATCATCATTGTTGTTAACGGCTTCTTCCTTGTCGCCGCGAAGCTTGAACTCGTCAGTGATGCTGCTTCGGGACAATTGTTCTCCCAGATCACCCAAAGGGGCATCCCCCGAACACTTGTTACAAGAACAATCTGCCATTGTCTTACTTGTCGCGAAATTCGATTCTCGTCAATCGAATCACCTGTGATTCAGTTCAATGGTTAGCGAGCTGAGAATCAAGGGGCTACATATGCGTATTTATAGATCAGACCCAAACCGAACCCGAGCTGATATCGATTTCACATAGCCGAGTCGAATGCGACATACACTTCGGGTCGGACTGGTGGAATCCGCCGCGAATTGGATGACACCGATCAACCGACCGACCGACCGGGAATGAGCACTAACCTCTAAAGAATCCACCATTGCCAGATATGGATATCAACAAGAAGAAGGTCGCCGTCGCGCTCCTGGTCAGAGCCGCCGCCGCCGCAGTCACGCCCCTCGCCGGAGCCACCGCAGCCACTGTCGCGCTCGCCGGAACCGCCGCCATCACACGACTGGTCGGGACTGCCCCTGGCCCTGGCCGGGGCCGCCGCCGTGCCTCCCGCCGAGGTCGGCGCCGCCTCCTCCGCGGCGCCTTCCCTAGCCGGGCCCGCCGTTGCGCCTCCCGTCGGGGTCGAGGCCGCCGCCATCTCCACGGCGCTCGCCCTGGCCAGGGCCGCCGCAGCGCCTCCCGCCGGTCAGGGGGTGTGACGCCCACAGCGGGAGCCACCGGCCGTGCCACGCTGGCCAGGCTGTGCCGCGGCGCAGCCTCCTGCTCCACCGTCGGCTTAGGCCCATTTGTTTCAGCTTTAGACGGTGGATTTTAGATTATGGATCGTATATTGTGGAATCTGGGATCGGAAGAATCTGAGTCTTAAAATTTGAGCGATGTTTGTTTATTTGGATTTCACAATCCAACTACAATCATTTATTGTGGGCCATGATGGCAAAACAGTAAATATGTGTGCCATAATCTAATAAAATCTAGGCGTTGCCGGATTGCAGATTATGAAATCTAGATGCTCAGATTATAGAGAATCAAAATCCAGCTCTTTGTTTTAGCTTTTGAATTATAGAATCCGGATTTCATAATCTAGAAGGCAAACAAAGAGGGCCTTAGCCATGCCTCCCACCGCTCCGCCACCGGAGAGAGAGAGGAAAGGAGCTTTTGCTAGACATGGATAGGGGGCAGAGAGAGAGAGAGGGAGGAATTTGGGGAGAGTCTTTGGACCAATGGGAGGCCACTGTTTTGAAGATATAGATCCATGATGTGGTAGGATCGTGGAGTGTTCAGAAAAGCACTCGATAAAGAGCTTCCGAGTATTTTCTTTGACGTTCGGCAAAAGATTTTCCTAGGTACTTTAAAAAAAAAGCAAATACATTCTAAAAATAATCAAAAGTTGGCATGACATTATTTATATGATCTATTACATATACAAAATTTTACTCCAAATTTTAATGATTCACCCTTAACTCAGAGTTTCTTATTACGTCATTCTCCACTTTGTAAGCAATGTACGTGATAAATTTTACGAAACATTCTCTACTTTTTATCGTAGTTTCCACGTGTGATACAATCACATCATAACAAATCTCATGATTTTTTAGGTTTTATTTAAGCTTTTTAGAATTTGAAAATCATACTTGACACACGTTAGCGGTCATATTTCTTATAAAAGATATGCCAAATTTCTTTTTACTTCATGGGTAAGGTCCTAAATTGGACTAAATAACTTGAATATAATTTTTATCCTCATTGCATTTTATTATTTGAATCACTTGTAGTTCAAATTTGACTTGATTAAAAAATTGCTTAAAATGTAATTAATTAACTAGATATAGCAAATGAATTAAAAAAATTCAAATTTTGGAGTAACACATGTTGTATGTGGTGAAGTAGGAAAACTTTTGAGAGGAGAAAAGAAAAAAAATTTACTTCTTTGCCGAGTGTAAAAAAATACACTCGGCAAACCTGCTTCTTTGCCGATTGCAAAAAAAAAAACTTTCGAGAAAGAGCCTTTCCGAGTGTATTTTTTAGACACTCATCAATCAAGGAAGTTTGCTGAATATATTTTTCTACCAAGTGTTTTTAATTTTGCACTTGACAAAAACATTGTTTGTCGAGTGCCAAATTAAATACACCCGATAAATAAAAGGGCACTCGGAAAATAACGATTTTTTCATAGTACGCCTAACATATGACATGGAAAATGGTGGTAACGAAATAAACAGCCCACAGATCGAGATAGTCAGACTGCATGGTCTATCGGAATACAAGACCGACGCGCATGGCACCAAAGCGCAACGCAGCACGCCGGTCACGACGTCTCTTCTACCTCGCTCTTAATTTGCCGGCGCCGAAAAGGAGGGGGGGGGTGCTTGCAGCGTTTGCGTGAAGTTGATATTGCGGAAATAATGGGGCCATAAAGCCTATTTTATTTTTGTAATAATATCAAATAGTCTAGGTCCATAATTAATGCTAGGCGTGATGTTTATTTTGGAGACGGCTGCAATTAATTTTTACGTTACACCGCGTGAGAATTAATTACAACATTAATTACGGACGTTATCGAAGCGGGTATTGATTACGGACGTTACCGGGACAGCCTCCTCGCGTCTATATAAGGACCCCATCCAACCAATTCACCCCTTTAGCGAGCAACCCTTCTCTTGGGAACTCGTGCCTTGTGCTTTCCCTCCTCTCGAGTTGCCTTCCCGTTCCTGTCTAGGTTCTCTGCGTGCATAGAGAACAGGGAGAGCAGGCCTCCGGAACCTTCCCCGCAAGAGACACTTGCTCGGGTGTTGCGGGCGATCAGGTTTTTAGGGAGCATCTTCGCGACCGCTCGCACCTTGTCTTCCCGATAGACTACTTCCTCCTCGACTCCGACTACTTCTAGGCGGCCGTTCGAGGACTTCACTGCGCACGTCTTCCTACATCGACTACTGTACGGCTACATCAAACAAACTCACGAAAATGTCTCGTGAGATTGGAGTCACCAGTGCCTTCGGCACAGGTCCCTCCGCAAGGTACTTCCTAAACCGAGTTTTTCCAATTATTAGTATGTTTATAATTATCACCATGTGCGTTAAATTTTGGATTAAATTAATCATGAATATGACTAAATTCATAACAATCCAAAAACCTGATGATAGGCAATTTTCTGTTAGTGGTTTTGCTGCTGCACTTAAGCCAAATGCATTCGATATATCATTCTTTAAGAGGTGGCGTGCGCAGATGGTCATGTGGCTTACTGCAATGAACTGCTATCAGGCTGCGAATAAGAAGCTAGAACGGTTCACCCCCGAGGAGGAGGAACGGTTCAATTTGGCTGATAACCTATTCAGAAGCACCATTGTTAACGCTCTTGTAGATAAGTACGTGGTCTCATACATCACGTGCACCTCTGCGAAAGAACTATGGGATGCTCTTGACGCAAAGTTCGGGGTTTCGATGCTGGGAGTGAGCTGTATGTCATAGAGCAATTTCTTGACTACAAAATGGTTGAAAACCGTTGAGCAAGCTCATGAAATTCAGGCTACGGCTAAAGAACTCGAACAATTTTCTTGTGTGTTACCCGACAAGTTCATTGTTGGCGCTCGTAACCCCTAAGTTGCCATCTTCTTGGAGGGATTTTGCTACTTCTCTAAAACACAAGAGATAACGAGTTCAGTGTGTCCGAGCTCATTGTGACTCTTGATGTTGAAGAGAGGGTGAGAGCAGAAGACACACGTGGAAAAGGCATTGTGGGAGAGCCTTCTAGTGCCAACATGGTACGAAGAAAAATCCACATGCAAAGAAGAAGAAGGACAAACAAGAGAAGCCTAAGCAAACAACCACCTTTAAGAAGAAAAAGAACATTGAAGGAGGCTGCTTTGTTTGCAGGAGCCCCGAGCATTGGGAAAGTGCGTGTCCAAACCGCAAATTTAAGCAGGATAAGAAATCTGCAAACATGATTGTTAGCGAGACAAGTGGAGAGACTTCGGGTATGGTAATTCTTTACCCATTGTCCCTTCCGTATGTCAATCAGCAGAAGTGGTGGGTTGACACTGGGGCTAATGTTCATGTGTGTGCTGATATTTCTTTGTTCTCTTCTTATTAGGCCGGCGTAACATGAGATTTGAAGATAGAAAATGGGTCACATGCGCATGTTCTTGGTGTTGTTTGGGTCATTCTGAAGTTCACTTCGGAAAAGATGGTGCTATTGAAGCACGTGCATCATGTCCCTTCTATCAAAAGGAATCTTGTTAGTGGCTCTTAATTGTGTAGAGATGGTTACAAACTAGTCTTTGAGTCGAATAAATGTATACTTTCTAAGTATGGAACATTTGTTGGAAAAGGCTCTGATTGCGGAGGCTTGTTCCGCTTATCTTTGAATGATTATTTGTGTAATAAAGTTGTGAACAATATTATTATTTCGAATGAGTCGAATATTTGGCATTCACGACTTTGTCACATTAATGTTGGTTGTATGACACAGTTAGCAAAACTGAATTTAATCCCAAAATTTAATCTTGTCAAAAATTCTAAATGCCATGCTTGCGTGCAATCTAAGCAATCTCGCAAACCTCATAAGGCTGCAGAAGCGAGGAACTTAGAGACATTAGAACTCGTTCATTCCGATCTTTACGAGATGAATGGTGAATTGACTAGAGGTGATAAAAGATACTTCATGACTTTGATAGATGATTGTACTAGATATTGCTATGTGTACTTGTTAAAATCAAAAGATGAAGCATTGCATTATTTTAAAATCTATAAAGCTGAAGTAGAAAACCAACATGAGAGGCAAATCAAATGTTTAAGATCTGATCGTGGAGGAGAATACTTTTCTCATGATTTTTCTGAATTCTGTGCGGAACATGGTATTATTCATGAGAGGACACCGCCTTACTCACCTTAATCCAATAGGATTGCCGAAAGAAAGAACCGTACTCTAACTGATTTGGTTAACGCCATGTTAGAGACAGTAGGTCTATCTAAGGAATGGTGGGGTGAGGCGATATTGACAACTTGTCATGTCCTCAATAGAGTTCCCACAAAGGATAAAGAAATTACACCATTCGAGGAATGACCTAAGAAAAGATTAAGGGGGTGTTCGTTTCCTCTAGGGGCTAAAGTTTAGCTCCTCTTGGAGGGCTAAAGTTTTGCCTCCTTTTAACCCTTCTTTCTCTCTATAGCTAAAGATTAGTCCAAACTTTAGCCTTCCCGTTCGTTTCCTAGAGCTAAAGTTTAGTCTAAAGTTTAGTTTTAGCCCTTTAGCCCATGGAAACGAACACCCCTAAATCTCTCTTATTTACGCACATGGGGTTGTTTGGTCGTGGTAAATGTGCCAATCAACAAGAAGCATAAACTTAGACCTAAAACTATTGATTGTATTTCCTGGGTTATGCTATGAACAGTGTGGGTTATAGATTTTTAGTTGTGAAATCTAGAGTACCCGACGTAGTGGTCGGTACAATTTCGGAGTCCGGAGATGCTACATTTTTGAAAGCGAATTTCCTTCTAAAAATACACCTAGCACGTCTAATCATGAATCTATAATTCCCCATGAGCATTTTATTCTGGTAATACATAATGAGGAACCCCATGTGCAAATTCCTGAGGAGGATGACAATATAGTCACCCGGAAGGGTAAGAGACAAAGGACTGCAAAGTCTTTTGGTAATGACTTTATTGTGTACCTTGTGGATGATACGCCAAGAACCATTGAAGAGGCATATTCCTCTCCCGATGCCGACCTTTGGAAGGAAGCAGTAAGGAATGAGATGGATTCAATTATGTATAATGGTACTTGAGAAATCGTTGAGTGTCCTTACATGTGTAAGCCCATAGTATGCAAATGGGTGTTCAAGAAAAAGCTTAGGCCTGATGGCACAATGGAGAGGTACGAGGCAAGGCTTGTGGTTGAGAGATATTCACGTAAAGAGGGTGAAGATTATTTCAACACCTACTCACCCGTTGCTCATTTGACCACGATCCGAGTATTACTTTCCCTGGCAGGCTCACGTGGTCTTCTCGTTCATCAAATGGACGTTAAGATAGCTTTTCTTTATGGACATCTAGATGAGGAGATCTATATGGATCAACCTCGATGGGTTTGTGATAGATGGTCAAAAGGGTTTGGTGTGTAAACTCTTGAAATCCCTGTATGGCCTTAAACAAGTTCCTAAGCGATGGCATGAGAAGTTCAAAAGAACTTTAATATCAGCTGGTTTTGTTGTGAACAAAGTTGATAAATGTGTGTATTACCGTTATGGTGGGGGCGAGGGAGTCATTCTATGTCTATACGTTGATGGCATACTAATCTTTGGGACAAACCTTAATGTGATTAAGGAGGGAAAGGTTTTCTTATCTCAAAACTTTGAGATGAAAGATTTGAGAGTAGCACATGTTATTCTTAACATCAAGCTACGAAGAGAAGGCAATGGTGGGGTTACACTTTTGCAATCCCACTATGTGGAGAAGATTTTGAGTCGTTTTGGGTATAGCGATTGTCAACCCGCTCCTACGCCTTATGATCCTAGTGTGCTATTGAGGAAAAACCAGAAAAATAGCAAGGGATCAATTGAGATATTCCCAAATCATTGGTTCACTTATGTACTTGGCTAGCGCTACGAGGCCCGACATCTTGTTTGCTGTGAGCAAACCGAGCCGATTTGTGTCAAAGTCGGGAGATGTTCATTGGCGTGCTCTTGAGAGAGTATTGAGCTATCTTAAGGGTACTATAAGCTATGGCATTCACTATTCCAGGTACCCAAGGGTACTAGAGGGTTATTGTGATGCAAATTGGATATCAGATGTTGATGAGATGTATGCCACAAGTGGATACGTGTTTCTACTTGGAGGTGGAGCTGTTTCCTGGAAGTCTTGCAAGCAGACCATCTTAACAAGGTCAACTATGAAAGCAGAACTTACAGCATTGGATACCGCCGACATTGAGGTCGAGTGGCTTCGTGAGTTCCTTATGGACTTACCGGTAGTTGAAAAACCAATACCGGCTATTTCCATGAATTGTGACAATTAGATAGTGATAGTCTTGTGAACAGTTCTAAGGATAATATGAAGTCCACTAGGCATGTGAAAGGCGGCTAAAATCTATCTGAAAATTGAGAAACTCCGGAGTGTTAGTGTTGGATTATGTCCATACGTCTAAAAATTTGGCAGATCAATTCACTAAGGGGTTATCACGTAATGTGATAAATAGTGCATCAAATGAGATGGGCTGGAGACCCACTTGACGGATTATTATAGTGGTAACCCGTTCTTCATGATCGGAGATCCCGTGAAGAAGAATGGTGAGACAAGCTAGTAATAGTCCGAGAGGAAAGGCCCTTAACTGGTCTATCTCACATGTACTTCTTTCCTAAATATTGTATGGTAGGTTGGTTATTAACCTTAATGTGTTCCAAGTGGCTTATGAGAAGCAAAGATATCATCCTACAAGATATCTTTTGAGGAACACACCTATATGAGTCCGACTGCTAGTCACGGTCCGTGAGATGGTGGGAATCTCTAAATACTCATGAAAGGGCACTGGAGTATGACTTACACGCTCAAAACCGGAGGGGACACTCATGGCAACCCGAGTATCGATAAAGGGCTTTGGTGAAAACTTTTCGCATAAAACTGTCAATTCAAGGCATAGTCCATTGTTCAGTTGTGAAAGGGTGTAACCTCGGTTCTAGGTGAAAGTTCAACTTAACAGTCTCCACCGAAAACACTGATATATAAAACGAGAGGAAGGTTTTCTCGAGAGTATTTCCTATGAGCACTAGACTTAGTAGGGATTGCTGAAATAATGGGGCCATAAAGCTCATTTTTTTGTAATAATACCAAATAGTCTAGGCCCATAATTAATGCTAGGCGTGACATTTATTTTGGAAACAACTGCAATTATTTTTTTGTTACACCGCGTGAGAATTAATTACAACATTAATTGCGGACGTTATCGGAGCGGGCATTGATTACGAGCGTTACCTGGGACAGCCTCCTCGCGCCTATATAAAGACCCCCATGCCTATCCAACCAATTCGCCCCTTTAGCGAACAACCCTTCTCTTGGGAACTCGTGCCTTGTGCTTTCCCTCCTCTCGAGTTACCTTCCCGTTCCTATCCAGGTTCTCTGCGTGCATAGAGAACAGGGAGAGCAGGCCTCCGGAACCTTCCCCGCAAGAGACACTTGCTCGGGTGTTAGGGCGATCAGGTTTTTGGGGAGCGTCTTCACGACTGCTCGCACCTCGTCTTCCTGATCAACTACTTCCTCCTCGACTTCGACTACTTCCAGACGGCAGTAGACTTCACTGCGCACGTCTTCCTACATCGACTTTGTACGGCTACCGAACAAACTCACAAAAATGTCTCGTGAGAATGGAGCCACCAGTGCCTTCGACACAGGTCCCTCCGCACGGTACTCTCTAGACAGAGTTTTTCCAATTATTAGTATGTTTATAATTATCACCATGTGCGTTAAATTTTGGATTAAATTAATCATGAAAATGCCTAAATTCGTAACAGATATATACTGGATACTAGTACCAGTACACAGTCGTACGTATGTGTCGTGGTCGCGTGTGAACCTGCGTAGCTCTGTGTCTTGCTTATCCGGAAAGTCTCCCTTTGGATTGGTCATACATATTCCGCAAAGCAGACGGACATGAATCAAAATGGTTTGGACGTGCCAAGTCAAAACCAATATAATGGGTACTATAATGCATGGTACACGTCAGTATATCAGTCTAAAGAACTGAAATACTATAGTATACCTCTACGCCATTGCTAGTTCGTCAAAAAAGTTCCTCGGCACAGGGTACCAGAGTTTCCACAACCCGTTTAATTGCAGTCAACGGCTGGGCGCTATTTGTATTTGCCTGAATGGCAGCTCTCCAGGACACATATGGGGGCTTAGATCTTGCGCAGTTCTGCTAGTAACATTTTGCTAGTTCGGCAAAACATTGTCCGCGCTATTTGATGTTGTTATAATGATATTTGTTTTGACAACGTTTTATATACTTCATTTATGTATGCTACTTTCAGGGAAGCTTATTGAATGAGATTTTGGACGCTGCTACAACCTGGGGAGGTCACAGATGATATCCGTTATGTGAGAGTGATGCTGGAGGTCATCGCTTTGAGGCTTTTTGCTAATCATGGATGAAAATATAATAACAGACTTGACCCTCCTTGTTCTTAATGCATAGGTACTTATAATTCTTTTTGCACCACCGTGTTCTAGCAATATGACAATATTGTAACAAATTAATGAAGCATATAATATAATACAATTCTATGGGACCGGGAATATAAGAATTTCTAAGATTAATCAAACTCAAATATATTTTTAAACTTCGACTAAACATATTATAAATAAAATTAAGTCTTTTTAAATATCAAGAGGTTTTTACTTCCTGTTTGCAGTCTGCACACCGTTTATTGTAATAAAAAAGAACGTGCTGTGTGTCATTAGACAGAGGCCAGAAATCTAAAAAAAAGCTAAGCACTATTTGTCTTTGCCTGAACGGCAGTTCCCCATGACACATGGGGGCTTATATCTTGCGCAGTTCTGCTAGTAATATTAATTGAAGTAGTCGATCCATTTTGATGAAAGTCATCGTTTAAAAGTTTAAACACTGTAGTAAAAACTCACTGTAGCCACGGTTGGGGGTTCTACAGCCACGGTCAGCCCCAACCGTGGCTATGTTTCCGAGACTACAGAAAATTATCTGTAGTCTCGGAAAACAAGTCATCCGTGGCTATAGTATGCCACTATAGCCACGTTCAATATGTCAACCGTGGCTATAGTAGTTTACTATAGCCACGGAACACTATGTCAATCGTGGCTATAATGACATACTATAGCCACGGTTCACTAACCCAACCGTGGCTATAGTGGCATATTATAGCCACGGTTCACTAACCTAACCGTGGCTATAGGACACTACTATAGCCACGGTTGTCAAAGTGAACCGTGACTATTTACTTTTTTAACAATAAAAAAATAAATACGTATTAGAAATAATAAATTACAATTACATAATATTAACCATAATTACATCACATTAATATTAAAGTATTACATCATATTAATATTTATAAAATCTATCAAAGGTTTAATAACGTGAACATGACAATGTTTTTTCAAACTAAGTCTACACCATACGAATCTTCAACAACATCGGGCTCGTACGGTCGTTTCGAGCCGCAACACTCGAAAAGTGCCCGATGCTCCTTCGTCACTTCACTTTGCTCATCAAAGAACCGACCACGAGGACTGATAACCTCCCTAAGCAAGAAACGACACATCTTAGCGATAATGTAGTACATGTCATTTGTACTTAGATGCTTTCGCACCGTCGGGAATCCTTTCTTGGAGATTTCATTCAATATCTTTCTGTCCGTTATCAATGCCTTTTCTAGACTTTTTGTTCTCTGTCAATAAATACATAAAAGTTGGTACATGATAGAAAAAAAACAGCAAGAATGCAAATTAAACAGATGCAATCTTAGCGTACCTCTTCGGTGGTCTCATGGGTGATGACATTCAAGTAGGATGCAGTGGAGCTCGAATACGCACATGCGTAGTATCCACAGTGCACACTACCTTTTACTTGCTTAATGCATCTGTTAAATAGAGTGAAGTAAAAAACATCACTCTATTTCAATGATAGCAGGATAAAAAAATTAGATGTGACGCGTGTCTTACCGGAAATTTATAACGAAAGTATATTTGTTTCCGAATTCTATAACGCGCCACCTTCGGGTTCTTTACGTAGTTTAAATAAGCACTACAAGTATTGAGAAAAGGGTATTATTGCACGAAGTTATCGCTATTTAATTGTACGTCTGTACTTACCAATTTATAACGCTCACGATATCTACGTAGCGATTGGAGTCATAGTCAAAGCTATCCAAGACTAATAGATATCCAATTTTTGGCATGATCAGGAAACAAATCCAATGAACACTGCAACAAAAGATCGTATTAGTTAGTATGTCATCTATCTTTACGATCGACGAGAGAAAGGTAGTGGTCGAACTTACTCGAAGTGGTAAGGCGCGTAAATGGCGTGACAATCCTGCCATTCTCCGAAGCACCTGTAAATATAACCTGCAGCTCGACCCCTAGCTTTTGTCCTCATGGTGTCCTTCAGTTCTTGTAACTCTTGTGGTGTCTTGTCCTTATATATCTTGTCTTTCTCATTTATCCGGGGTTGATCGCACTTTGATTGATCAAGCTTGGATTGAGCTACCCAATCTTCCAATCGGGTCTGTCGTATCTCTTCTTTTGAAATGTTGAATTCAAGTTACATTAAAAGCAAAAGGCAGTGTGTAACATGTACTGCAAAAAGTAGAAAACAAGAAAAAGATGGATGGAGGCACTTACATGCACCACAAGGTTACGAAGGTCGTGTCCATCTCGTCGAGGCGAAACATAGTGTGGATATCATTGAAATATAGTCCAAGGGTCGAGTCACCGGTATCGTTGAACACGTCCTTCGAAAGCTTACAGGTGATCACATCCACTCCTTCTTTCGCTGCCGCTATGTACCAGTCATGCAGCTTCCGCATCTCCCACGGTATGTTTGACAACATGTTTTTAGATACGAGGAGTTTGTCAAAGATGAAATTTGGGAAGTCCTCATTCTCGTCACGACCCTCAAATATGTCATCATCATAATGTACCAATTGACGAGGTTCCGTGATTGATTGCACGGGTCCCTTCCTCATTCGCTCCAAGTATTTCGTGACATGTTCAGAGTTGCGGCTTTGACGGATCCACCCCGCGAGCGTAATCATCCTAGGGATTAGAGGAGTAAACTCCTTCCGAAGAGGCTCGATAAACTAAGGCTCTTCATGCAAGGCTAGGGTTTCACCTTCCGGCTCGACGTAGGGGATACATTGCCCTTCATGCTCGACAAGGGGGACTATTTGTTGCCGAGGCTCCTCATAGCCGTGTACTCGTGACGGATTCTTGCTGCGGGCTGTCTCGCGAGTATAGGACTCATAACCGCTTCCTGTCCTTGGTCATCTTGTTCCTTAGCAGCTGAAGCAAGCACCCGACAAAGGAGACGGTTCTCCTGCTCCAGCTTCATCCCCCGTGAATTGTTGACTCTCATGAACCGATCCGTGTCCGGACAAGGGGGAGGGGAAACTCGTGGTTCCGAGAGCACAAACTCACGCCGTTTCCACATGATGAACGAACCGATAGCATCATGTAGAGTTATAATCCCCGCGTTAGGTATGGGGCACTCAATCTCGTGCTCCTCACATCCTTGGTTGACCTCCTCGACGGTGACACGGACGTACTCCGGGTGGAATATCCATGTTGTGGATTGTTCGTCCTGGAAGTGCTCTACCGGTTGCAACCTTCATGGTCTTTCCCTTGTAACCAAACGGCACATGCAGCTCACAAGGACATTCTTGCGTTATCACTTCCCCTTCTAACCGGGAGGTAAAGCTAGGCGAAGTGGTTGGGACTCGTATTAGTCGTATCGGGGATACTTCCACTTCGCATGTCGCCTTGGTACATCTCCATCCTGTCTCCTTCACTCTTCCTTGTCCCTCTCCTCCTTATCTTTCTTGTGAAATTTATGTTTTTTGTACAACGAGGCGGAAGAGCTAGAGGAGAAACCCTCTTTCCAAGTTGCCTTGGAGGACACCGCTCGCACCCGCCTACCATGCTCTTTGGTCCCCACAGCAAGAGAGAGTTGGTCTCTCGTGATATTCGGATTGAATAACACCAGATCGCGTCTGCGACTTGATGTCACCCGTCAATTGTTGGATAACTTGTGCCGATTCCGCGTCCATCGGAATAATCTCCCCATTTTCATCCATCTTAGAGTGCACACGGAACCAATTTTTGGCACGCGGCTCGAGGCCCTCTAGTGGATCGGGCTTCCCTTCCGCACGGAGCTTTTGTTCCATCGCCTTCCACTCCGAAATCTTTTTCTTCTAGCCGCCGGGGCCCAAGTGTGGCTTGTACTTATTTTTCCTGTTCAGCTCTAACATATTTGCACTAAGGTCCTTGGCAGGTCCAGCTGTCTTCTACTGAATAAATAGTCCCAAGTCATGTGGACTTATTTGACCATAATCGTCAAAGGGTGTTATGCCACGTTTCACATAATGGCAGTTTAGTCGGGACCTCCATTCTCGAAAGATATGTGACATTGCGGTCGGTGTTGCCTTCTTGGCTTTCTCGAGGTCCGCTGGTGGGAAGAAGATGTGTGATCTAACGGCATTCCACATTTCCGCTTTGCGCTCTTGAGGAACCACCTTCCATGCGGTCCAGGTTATTTTGCATTTCTCCCCGACAACAACACCACAACGGTTCCGCCATTTTGCATGGACACCCATTGGTTCAACAGGCTCCCGGTCGGCGTGGTCCAGTGTTGTCACCTCATATGTGCCCTCAGCCTTGTTCGCGGACCGTTTACCCCCACACTTGCGCTTTTGGGGGACTCATGGGCCACTTTGTTTTCCGTTTGCGCCTCATGAGGTGTCTCTTCGCAAGCCATGGAATGTGTCGCTTGTGCAACAAAGGCACGACGAACACTTCGTCGAGGACCCTACCATATAAAGAATCATTGAAGTTCGAGTAATATGCTAATACGGGAAACTTGAAAAATTTAACAAAAAGAATCACATTTGACGTGATACCTCTTCCGAGGGCACGTAATCTGGGTCCTCATTAATACCCCTAGGTTCACGAGGCTTGGGGGGGGGGTGAGGATCCTCTGGTTCTTCCCATTCTCCACTTGATGCGGAGCTTTCATGGTTCATATCCACAACATCCTCTTGTGTATACTGGATCGGGGGACTGTCTTCCGTATTATCTTGTAATGGTATCTTGTCCGCCATTATAGGATTTGATAACTTTAGGGTAAGAATGAAAAGATTTAGTAGCAAATAATTAGAGGAAAGAGTTAAAATAGAGGAAAGATGACATAAAAGGATGATTTAGCATTGGCATCGAACATGGATAGCATCAGAATCAAATAGTAGAAGAGGAAGACGAGATAGAAGGACATACAATGTAGAACACTTTCATAAGAAAGGCAGGTGCACACTATGCAATGCATACCACAACTTATACGACCTCGAGGTAAATGTTGAAAATATATTTTTTTCCAAGAAAAGGAGTATATTCCATGGCATCGGAACAGGGATAGAAGAGGATGCGGACGAGGAGGATGGACATACAATGTAGAACACTTTCATAAGAAAGGCAGATACACACTATGCAATGCATACCACAATTTATACGACCTCGAGGTAAATAGGTCGGGATACTTGGGTATCCTCCGGAAAATCAAATATAATGTGCCATACACATCACAAAGATGATCCGAAGAATACCCAAGCATTCGATCATGTCTACCTAAGGTCGTACCGGTTGCGGTATGTCTTGCATATTGTTTGACCAACCTTCCTAATGAAATACACCCTACATTCTATATTGACCCCCCCCCCATCTACCTCCTCTTCTATCAACAATCATCATCTGTCAAAAAGTTAGGATTTTTGCTCTCGGTGCGGATTGCCGAATCAACGGCCATCCAACGCTATCGTTGAGGTCATCGACTCGTATGTCAACATGTTTCCAACATCCGAGGATGCGGTCCATGCTGCCACACTCATCTCACTTTGCCCGCTTTCATCATCGAGCATGCCTATCTTTATCTTCACGTGTCGAAGGCACAAAAGAACACAAGATTTGGAAGCCCTAAATCCTCTAACACGACATGGATTTTATACTGGCACAAACAGCTCCATGTACCAAATAATATCAATGCCATGTTAGAGAGTTCAGGCAGCTTCCAAGCCTCATGTGCTTAAAGGGCCTTCGAGACCGGAAGATGGAAGAGGCAATTTAAAGAAAAAAGAGGAAAATATTGCTCTCGAGTACGGGTTGCTGAATCAACGGCCATCCAACACTATCATTAAGGTCATCGACTCGTATGTCAACATGTTTCCAACATCCGAGGATGCGGTCCATGCTGCCACACTAATCTCACTTTGCCCGCTTTCATCATCGAGCATGGCTAGACCATGAAAAGAGAGGAAAGAGAAGTGAAAAAAGAGAAAAGATAGGATGAAATAGTTTTTATTTAAAAACAATGGTCTAGCCATGAAAGAGAGGAGAAAAGAGAGGAAAAGAGGAGAAAAGAGAGAAAATAGAGGAAACAGAGAGGGCTTATGAAATATAGAGGCAGTTATATATATTCTTACATCAATAAATCATCAATCATCAATGTATATAAATATAAGCGAGGCATGACTGCAAGCAGTCATATGTGGCATGAAAGAGAGGAGAAAAGAGAGGAAAGAGAGGAAGAGAGGAGAAACGAGAGAAGAGAGGTGGAAAGAGAGGAGGAAAGAGATGAGAAAGAATATGTGCTGATAATAGCTATCATGTGACAAGCGGACATGACCGCAAGCGGTCATATGTGGCACATTGGGAACAGGTTCTATAATATGTGGACAAATTCAGACCAAGGAGAGGAAAGACAGAAGAAAAGAGAGGAAGAGAGGAGGAAAGAGAGAAAGAGAGGAGGAAATAGATAAGAATATGTGCTGATAAT
This sequence comes from Chloris gayana, assembly GCA_031894775.1. Taxonomy (NCBI): domain Eukaryota; kingdom Viridiplantae; phylum Streptophyta; class Magnoliopsida; order Poales; family Poaceae; genus Chloris; species Chloris gayana. The sequence continues at coordinate 161,919 of JAUNZO010000272.1, read as the reverse complement.
AGCTACCATGAAAAGAGAGAAGAGAGGAAAGAGAGGAGATTAAAGAGAGGAAAGAGATGTGAAAAAAGAGAAAAAATAGGAGGAATATGTGGAAATTAAGCTGTAAATTTAGCTCTTTTAGCTTTGAATTTAGCTCTGAATTCAGAGCAAGAATAGACCAGGATCGGAGCACAATTCAAATAATTCAGAGCTAAATTCAGCTCTTAGAATAGCAGGCAAATTCAGAGCTCAATGAACCCAAATTTAGAGCTAACGAGAGATAAATAGCTAGAATAGACCACTGAATTCAGAACAAGAATAAACAATGGTTCGAGCAAGAAAAACAGACAAATTTAGCTCTGAATTCAGAGCCAACAGATCAACAATGAGCACAATAATACAGTTCGAATAATACTAATAGAGCTAAAGAGCAAAATGGTCGGAATAGACTACAAATTCAGAGCAAGAATAGACCAGGTTCATAGCAAGAATAGCGGACAAATTTAGCTCTGAATTAGAGGAAGAAGTAACAATAATTTAGAGAAAAAGCTAACAGAGCTAAATGGCTAGAATAGACCACAAATTCAGCGGTAACAATGATTCAGAGCCAACGAGTAATTCAGAGCAAGAGCTAATAGAGCTAAATGGCCAGAATAGACTACAAATTCAGAGCAAGAATAGACCAGGTTCATAGCAAGAATAGCAGGCAAATTTAGCTCTGAATTCGGAGAAAGAACTCACGAGTAATTCGGAGAAAGAGCTAACAACCATATATCAAAAATTGAGGGCATACGAGGTTCGGGGAATTTAGAAGCATATACCGAACAACAACAAAGAACATCGATACATGCACAATGGCACATTGACATGTACAAAGCAACAATTTCTTGATGGATCGACAATCATCAATAACATGTATTGTGCACTCGCAACAATTTCTATACAATGCATAGAAGGATACTACTAAAAATCATTGAGATAATATCAATCATAGCCCACAGAGAACATCAGTCATCGAGATAACATCATGGCATCATCAATCATCGAGGTATCAATCAATTTAATAACACCTTAGAGCATGAACCCTAGCAGTGCAGGGGAGAGGGGAAAAGGGGACAGCGGGCAGGTGTACTAGGGAGGAGGGCCAGCGAGAAGGACCGATGAGGGGCACGTGATGAGCGCGCAGTGGCCTTGCGGGGATGACGGTGGGCCTGCGGTGCCCGCAGGGACGAGGGCGGGCTTGCGACGGGCGCGCGGCTACGCTCACCGGAGCTCGCGGGGAAGAGGGCGGGCCGCAGCGGCGCTTGACCGGGACACGGGGCGCTCGACCGGAGCTCGCGGGGACGAGGTCGAACGCGCGGCGGCGCTCATCGAGCTCGCGGGGACAAGGGCAGGCTCGCGACGGGCGCGTGGCGACGCTCACCGGAGCTCCCGGGACGAGGGCGGGCCCGCAACGGCACTTGACCGGAGCTCACGGGGACGAGGGCGGGCGCGTGGCGGCGCTCATCGGAGCTCACGGGGACAAGGGCAGGCTAGCGACGGGAACGTGGCGGCGCTCACCGGAGCTCCCGGGGACGAGGGCTCGACTAGGACAGCGGGCGCTCGGGGCCGCAACCGGAGAGCGGACGATGCGGCGACGTCCACGGAGGAGGCGGCGTGGCGAGGCGAGGAGGAGTTAGCACGCCGGTACCGCGGGGTAGGGCGTAGCGTGGGCAAGGAGGAACTCGCGGGGGACGGCGGCGCGACGAGGCGGACCGGCGGCGGAAGTCGGCAGCATGACGGCGTTGCTGTCCAAGACGCCCACCACTTAGGGTTTGGCCACCGACGATCGCCAGATTTATAGCCACCATTAACCACGGTTGGCGATGGTGGCGCGGGGCCCATATGGTCGGTGGGACAAATAACAATAGCCACGGCTCACTTCAACGCCAACCGTGGCTATTGTTACTCCCATCGACAAATGGGGCCGACATGTCGAGACACATACAATAGCCACGATTCGTTCCGAAACCAACCGTGGCCATTGTTTCCTCCGACCCCACTTGTCATTGAGTGAGTTTCTTTTTTCTTGTGTAATTTTCTTTTACTTCTTTAATTTTTATTCTAAAAGATAATGCCTTTGCATCTAATTTTTGGCATGTCACTTTGTTTAGTTGTTTACAAACACATAAGTATTTTTTTTGTTTTTTCTACACCATAAGTTTTTAATATAATATTTCATCTACAAAATTGTTTTTCTTAACTTTTACATTACCCAAATATTTCAAAAATTACCAACAAAATTACAGTAGATTTTAATTTGTATGACAGATGTGTGTGCCAATTTTTAATTCAAAAATAATAAAAACTGTCCAGATAAAAAAATCAAATGACACCATGTGTTTTCTATTATTTTGCACATTTATCATTTGCAAACTATAAGCCCGTTTGACCAACATTTTGGCATGGCACTTGTTTCCGAGCATTCGAACTCACTTATATTTTTGATAATTTTTTAAAATATTTTTACAAAAAAGTAGTTCAAATGAGACTATGTGTCTCGAGTGAGTAGAGATTTATACTGAAAATCTGTTTTAAAAAATTGAACCAGAAATTCCACGTGTGTGTTTATTGAGGGCATGCAAACCGACCGAATGTTGAGGTCAACATCGATATGGTTTATGAAATAAAAATGATTAAATAAATGTCAAAACGTACTCTAAGTGAATTTGAAGAAGATTCAATAAAATAGTTTGGAGATTCTTACAAAACAAAGTGGAAATGGATAGATTGGAATTTTACACAAATTTAGAAAGAAGAATCACTAAATTTGAACAATATTTGAATTCTATATACAAGTTTCAAAATTTAAATAGGAATTAAAAAAAACATACAACCTAAATGAACTAGTGGATGAACTACTAATGGGCCTCATATTAAGAGTGAGGCCCAAATCACTTTTGTCATTTTAAAAATATTGTTTAATTGATTGACATTGTTCAAAAATAATTAAATTACTAATTGACACTTAAAAATGGTTAGATGTCGCTTCTTATTTTTGGTAAAAAATAATTGTTCAAAAATAATTGGTCGGTGTCTACTTATTTGTTTTTAAAACTTAAACATTATTAATTAAATACCTATTATTAATTAAATACTTTATGTGAAAACTATAATTTGTTATTTTTTAAAATTTCAAATAAAAGTGAACCTACACATAATTTTATATACAAGTTTTACTATTAATGAAATTTTATAATAAAAATACGAAAAGTAAAAATTTTGGCCCATGGGCCTGAGCCCCTCGAGAGATGGGATAACATTTTGACCCACCGAAATAGGGCCGGATCGGAGCGGCCCACCACAGCCAGAGCGGCCCACAAACCATTGTAGGCCCACAATATATTAGTAAGTTCAAAGCGTGCTTGCGGAGGGGAAATTATAAGTCGGCCCGGTGACTTTGGGCGGGCGAGGTGGTACTAAACCTCTATCCGCCGCGCACTCGCTGTAGTAGCCACGATTGACTTCTTCAACCGTGGCTATTGTTAATGTCAACAATAGCCACGGTTGAAGAAGTCAACCGTGGCTATAGCTGGAATTATGAAATTATTTAATTATTGTTAATTGATTTATGTGGCTAAAAAATTATTAACAGGTGGAATTATTAAATAATTATTAACAACTTTTAAATAATTATTAAATGTGGTTACACTATTTAAAGTTGCTAAAAAATTATTTAAAACATGTTAATTGATTTAAATGGCAGAAAAATAATTAACAATTTATTAAATCCATTAACGTTGCTGAAAATAAATAGAATATTATTAAATTAATTGAAGTTGATGAAAAATTATTTAAAACTTGTTAAGTTGATATAAGTGGCAGAAAAAATGAACAGGTTATTAAATTCATTTATGTTGCTAAAAATTCATTAAAATATTATTAAATTCATTGTAGTTGCTAGAAAATTATTAAAAAGTTGTTAATTATTTAAGTGGCAGAAAATAAATTAACAAGTTTTTAAATCCATTAACGCTGCTGAAAATTATTAAAATATTATTAAATTAATTAAAGTTGCTTGAAACATATCTCGAGTACATAGTAGGTACATCGCAATGGAATAATAAAGGTACATTATCCTTGAATGATTTTTTCTTCGCAATCTGTGCGTGGGTATGGCATTCCTTGATACGATAGTTTTGCTTCAATGACTTTAAATTTTTTCGGATCCACGAATAATGGAACTTCATCATACTCGATTGTATGCATCTTGATCGTCGACCCCATCCACTCCAAGTATACTTTGTTTACCGAGAATAACAATGTGCTTCTTTTCATCCTTTGGATCGAGTATATAGAACACTTGTTCTGCTACCTTAGCAAGTATCCACGGGTCATCTTTATAACCTACATTCTTCGGTTCGACGAGGGTTAACCCGTATTCATCGACCACCACCCCACTTGGGTGTTTGACCCATTTGCATTCGAAGACAGGAACTTGCAAATCTGGTCCATAGTTCAGCTCCCAAATTTCCTCTATATACCCATAATATGAGGTGTAATTTGGTGTAATTGTTATACACTTACTTTTCGTGTCCTTCTTTGAAGTGTGAAAAGTAAAACTATTAATGTCGTACGCCCGATAAGTCACCACGAGTCTTGGAAGGTCGAGCAGCTAAAATTCTCAATATTTTCTCATCCATCGAGTCCCCACGTGGAAGGTTTTGACTCTCGAACAATGATGTGAAAGATTTCTTATGCTCCTGTACTAACCATGCACCACTTTTGCCACTGAACATTGTTCGGTTCAAGCTCTTCAATGTGTTTTGCGAAATACGGGGCAACAATATGTGATTGTTGCAGTACGAGTAAAATGGGTTTTGTCAACTCGTTTATATTCGTGGTCGGTGAATGATTTTCGTCCTCCTATACCTTTTCCACTTAACCTACCCTCGTGACGAGACACGGGTACACCAATAGATCGACCGTTTTTAATATAATCTGCACAACACTCAATAATCTCCTCGGTGGTGTAGCCCTCAATCATTGAACCCTCCGGATGACAACGAGTACGTACAAAGCGTTTCATAACATACATGAACCTCTCGAGGGGAACATATGATGCATGTAGACCGGGCCCAAAGCACAAAATACATGAATCCTCATGAAGTGTTCCATAGTATCAAAATAGGATAGGGGGAAGCACATCTCGAGCATGCACATTGTTTCTTTTATGTGGGTTCGTAGGTTATCCAACTCGTGTTTATTGATCACCTTCTTTGAGACTGCGTTCCGGAAGTAGCACAAACGAGTAATAGTCAACTTCGACCATTCGGATTTCACATCTCCGATGGCGATAGCCGAAAAAAGCGAAAGTAGTGTGTGACAGCCGTGAGTGTTGTAACCACTTATCTTTAAGTCTTTCATGTCCACGAGATTTCGAACATTCGATGAGAAACCGGTCGGTGCTTTAATCCCGTGTAGACACTTCAAGAATGCTATTTTATCCTCACTCGTTAGGGTGTAGCAGGGTAGCGGGAGGTAGTACTTTCCGTTCGCTCTTTCTTGCGGATGGAGCTCCGGCCAAATATTCATCTCTACAAGGTCTCTACGTGCGTTCAGTCCATCCTTTGTCTTACCAGGTAGGTCAAGTATAAGGCCGGTAGTGCTTGTCAAATACACCTTTCCCAATGTGCATCCAATCAAATGTATGAGTCACTTCCAATTCTTCCCGATACTCGAGATATCTATAGAATATAGAAAGGCTTCTTATACGGCGTTGCAGCTTTTGACTTTGCAACTCCCTTCATAGCCTTTCCAAATGTAGCTTTAATATTTTTTGTCTTATCGGACATCCCTAGAGGTCCAACGTCGAGGTTCTTCGCCGGTCTCAATCGTACCATCAAATTGTTTGGCCATCCGTCGATACGGGTGGCTCCAACGTAAGAACCGACGATTTTGAGTGTACAATGTTTTCTTGGATGATGGAAGATACACGTGTGATGTATCATCAACACATACAAAGCATGCCTCCTTTCCTTTCACCTGGCCCGAAAGCGCCCTTAACGCCGGGGAATCGATTACGGTCACGAAAATGATCGCTTTCAACGTGAAGTAGTCTCTTCGGTGCTCATCCGACATACGCACACCTTCCAACCATAGTTTCTGCATGTCTTCAAACAATGGTTCCAGGAAGACATATATGTCGTTCCCATGTTCTTTTGGTCCGGATATAATAATGGACAATAATATGTACTTCCTCTTGTGGCACAACCATGGCGGGAGGTTGAACATTGTTAGCAGCACAGGTCAAACGCTGCGAACGTTCCTCGTCATACCAAAAGGATTCATCCCATCCGTACTCAATGCAAACCGTATAATTCTTGGCTCGTGCGAGGAGTCGTCACGGTGGTTGCGATTGAAATTTTTCCACTCGGTTCCATCCGATGGATGACTCAGCTTATTATGGTCCCTCTTACGTGTATGCCATGTCATCGGTTCAGCATCTCTTGGGTTGGCAAATATCCGTCTTATGCGATCGACCACCGGTAGGTACCACATGACCAAGGCTGGAACCTTACTATCATCGTCGCTACCATTGACGATACTTGCTTTTCTTCCTCTTCCTATCATTCTTCCCCCTCTTATTAGTTGTGTCTACATCATACTCCTCATTCGTCTTGTAACGACTTCGTTTGCACCTTGGATATCTCACGAGGTCCTTCAACTTATCCCCCGGTATAATATACAATGATCCGGACATGCGTGGAATTTTTGCACACCCAGCGACATTAGGGATATCAGTCTCTTAGCATAGTACGTGTTTTTTGGTAACAAGTTTGGCTTCGGCAGTGTATCCGAAAGAAGATCCAACAATTCGAGTAAAGCGGCATCCGACCACCCATGGATGGCCTTCAATTTCATGAGCTCGAGAACTGTACGTAACACGGTATTCTCTTTAGAACATCCCTTAGAATCCTCATACAATAAATCTATTGACGCCTTCTCTATCGTTGCAAAGTTATCAAGCCCTCTTGTTGTCCCTGCATTGAGTAAAACTTGCAGTTCAACATGACATAGCAATTCCTCAACATCAAAATCAGTATATTATTCTTCTTCGACATGAAAATCAATAGACTCGTCAACTTGGACAAACTGTTCTTCTTAAACTTCAATCAGCGGCAACTCAACTTCGACCGGCTCGTCTTCTCCATGCTTTGTCCACCTCGTATAATTCTCCAGGAAACCCCTCCTCACTAAGTGAGATTTGATTACAAGTGTATCTGTCCACAATTTTTGATGCTTGCAGTCCACGTATGGACAATATATTTCTTGTCTTCCTAGACGCTTAGCATGCTCGGCAGCCCTCTTGAGAAATACATCGACTTGACCTCGGAAATATGCACTTAATTTTGACTCTTCGTACATCCATGTTTTGTCCATCTAAACAAGCATTACGCGAATATAAATTATAATAAATTAATTACTAAATAAAGTAATTACCATTATGAATATTAAATATTTATAGAAAATATAAGGGAACTAATATATTGCATAACACAATGTGCTATTATATATAAAAAACCCACTATACAAATTATTATTAATTGACTCGAATTTTTTAATAATTAAAATGAGCTCTAGGGGTCTCTCTCAAGAGAGCAAAAAGTAGATCTTAAATTGATTGACATGAAAAAGGCTTGTAAGACATGAGTTTTTTATGCAACACAAGCACATGATATATGAGCTTATTATACACAACTCAAACCAGCAACAAACCTACAAACATGGAGGAATTTGACAAATCGAAATCAAAACCTAGGTCAAATGATAATCCAAAATTCTCCATGATTACAACATTATAGCAACAAATAATACATGGGATGAGTTTCCCTTACCATGGAGAACAAATTTCTGCAAAAAAAAAAAAAACGAGATCAAAACCTTCCCCCTCGGTTTTCATTTTTTCCCTCAATTTTCGAGCCGTCGCACTTGGAGTGAGCTTCTGTTCGGTCCGAATGCAGACTTTTATACTGTGCAAAACAATAGCCACGGTCCACTTCTTCAACCGTGGTTATAGAAGAAACTATAGCCACGGTTGGTGACGTGGACCGTGACTATCGGTGGAGGCCAGTATAGCCACGGTTCAAAAGCCAACCGTGGCTATAGTAGCCCCTATAGCCACGGTCCAAGGGCACAGTAGCCCGCACCCAACTATAGTCACGGTCGATGTTGCTTGTCGTGGCTATAGGGTTTTGGGCTGCGTGGCTACAGTGAGTTATTGTTATAGTGGTCGTTTTTATATTTCGAGCTATCCACGTTGACACAATTATGTGTGGTGGCAGCGTGTGTGTACCTGCGTAGCTGTCTCGCTGATCCGTGCAAGCACAATTGACCTCGCCAAGAAGGCTAATCCTTGCCTGCGAATCGAAGAACACAAGCAAGAACAAGATGGAAGTAACCAAATTGTAAATATATGATTAAACTCATGAGTTGGGGTCTCACAAACCGACGAAACGGCGAAACTGTTCTTGACAGAATAATCTAAGCAAAACCCAAACCCTAAGAAAGGGGCGGCGGCTGCTTATGAGGTCCCTAGGGTCATCCCTCCTCCCCTGGACGCAGCCCTAAGTGGGCTCAACAAAATACACGGCCCAAAGGCCAAAAGACGGTGGTGCAACATCGGGACAGTTTCTGGACGTCTTAGTATTTCGGCAATTCCCGACGACTCGGGACGAATTTGGATATGAAACCAGCGCCAATGGAAAGGTTATCAAATTATCTTTCCATCCATATAAAGAACGTCCCAAACGGACTTCGTATGCGACCAGGGCGTCCGTTTTGGTGCAGGCTATTTCTGGACTCCGAAACAGACTCAAAGTCGACTTTGTTTGGGCCTCCAACTTGACATGGACCCCCTTGCTGGCCCTCCACGCCTCCAACCTCCTCATTAACCATATTATCATCATCTCCATGGTTCCTAACAATAATTAACTCATTAGGTAGTAAAATATTCTCAAATATAAATAAAGAGATCATTAGGAACATGCTCACCCGTAAATTCAATTGTCGTGCTCTAGTTTTTGTCCTTGAATTATGTATGTGTATTGGAGGAGTGTTGGTTATATCCAAGGGTATGATGTCCTCATCATCCTCCCCTTCTTGATGAAAAGCCGTTCTCGGCGTCGTTGGTGCTTGAATGATTATTTCGAAAGATATCATTTCCTTATTGTTCTCCTCTCCTTGAAAGCAATATGTCCTCGGTTTGACCAAAGTTATAGAAGATATCGTAGGTGAAAACCACCAATGCTCTCCTTCTTGGAAGATAGCCTGTTTCTTGAAAACAAAACTAGAGCAACTGGATTTTACATGATTAGTGTTACTATAGCCCTCTAATTCATCATATTGTTGCCCTAACGAAGAAGATTTTTGTTTCGAACAAATATAAACTCGATGCACCATATATTGTCCTTGACAATTATAGTTTCCTATATAATGATATGTATGTCTAGGCAACCAAGGCAATTCAGCACATAAAAATTTCTTCTCCAAACTAATTAGATCACAGAGAGTATCAAATTCAATGTAAACTAAAGTACTTAAAGAAGACAACAGTTTCAATTCATCAATTTCAGAAGCAATCGGAAGCAAGGTTATATTATTAGCACAAGTATTTTCATTCATTATTTGTTGCAAAGGTATAAATGAAGCACTAGCACACAACACATCTGTATCACAAGGACCAGCAGGAAAGTCAACTTGTGACAAAGGTAATTCAAGAGAAGGTTCCACTAGATGTTGCTCTATATTAGTATGATTGGTGGAAACATTCGGCACATCATGAGAAATCTCACAGTCCATGAGTGTAGCATTACCTTTGCTCTTAATTTCAGCATGAGTATTAGATTCATGATGATGCGACGGTTTTGAAATATAAAATGAGGCCGTGGGCACCTCAACATTATTCACCTCATCTTCTTGTTGTACTTGCTGCAAGATATTAGCTCCAACAAAAGGCCAAGAAATATGTTCCTCATTTAACAACTCAGATTTAGATGAAAGTATTGCAACTTGTGAAATCGCCCATTCTTTTCTAAAAGGTTCATTCTTTCTTCTCTCAAATCTTTCTAGATCAGCTTCTAAAATTTCAACAGCACTCAAAGGTTTGAGAATAATTTTAGTGTCATTATGTTTGAAAGAGTATCTATTAGTGATGGTATTGTGCACAACATTATTCTTATTAATCCAAGCTGTACCTAGTAACAAATGACATGCTTGTATAGGTACTATGTCAAAATCTGCACCATCCTTGTAGTTACCAAGAAAAAAATTGATACGTGCAATTTTATTTACCTTTATCTTCTCACAAAAATTGACACCTTGGATGTAGTATGGACGTGGGTGTGGTCGTGTGGTCAAGCCAAGCTTCTCGACCAACTCAGAACTTGCAATGTTGCAGCTAGTATCACCATCAATGATAACACGACAACGTCGATTCATCACAACAAAGAAAGTCTGAAACAAATTGTTTTCTTGATTTTGCTCCGCCTTTGCCATTTGAGAACTAAGCACTCGTTGTGCAAGAGTACTCATATCATCACCTGTCATTATGAGCAACAAAGACAAAAACAGGAACAATCCGGTAAACGTTATCCCTATTACACTACTAGAACGGTGATGACTCTCACATAAGCAAATGGAAGCGTCTTACCAAGCTCTTACAAGGTTCTTATTATTAGCAAGGCAAAAGATTACCTGAAGAGCGTGAACTGATAATTGTGAGGGTCAAAATGTGCTATTCAGAAGAATATATGTGGAGCTTGGATAGGCAATATGTGAGTAGCAAGGATTGGCAAATTTCAAAATCAGATATTGCAAAGTTGAATAATAGTCCAAAGTACAAGTCTATGTTGCTGGCCTAAAACCCGCCGTCGGACCTATAGACCAAGCTAGAAATGAAAATATGCCTCGGTACCTCGGACTCAAAAGGATGCAAGCACTCGACTTCTTCTTTTTCTTTTTTTATTCCTTCTTTCTTTCTTTTCTTGTTTGGTGCGGCTCTTTTTCTTTTTTTTTTTAATGCACCTTATGCTTTTTTTCAGAAGTGCCGCATAAGAATCTGCAACTTTGATTTTTTTTTCTATCTGTACTAGCGCCACAAACAAGAGAGTAGGATCCGTCTCTTTTTTTTAACTTGCACACAAAATAGAAGGTTCAGAATTGCTCTTGCGCATTGGAAGACAGAACACAACCAAAATGAAACCCAACCTAGCGCAATAACAAGGTAGAAAAATAGTAGCGACTCCAAGACTTAGATCAATACTAGAAATAAATAACACGGACTCGACCAACAACACGACTCTAATTATGGACACAAACTCAACAAAGCAAACTGAAACGAAATTGCAGCGGCACAAAGGGTGATAGGACTGCGGAAGATGAACAAGGATAGGGTGATAGGACTTTTTGTAGGGCAATTTTCTGGACTTTAAGACGAAACAAAATAACAAGGATAGGGGAACTCGACGGTGCACCTGAAGCTCTGATACCACTTGATGTGGACTAGGGTCCCGATCTTCCGAAAGGTTCCGATAAACAAAGATTTGACGGAGGCTTGACACAAATCGATCCGGCTTCCGAACAACACGTTCCGAACCCCGCAATCGCAGCACCACGTCTCCTCTGGTTATCAACCGTGCAAGCACGATTGACCTCGCCAGGAAGGCTAATCCTTGCCTGTGAATCGAAGAACACAAGCAAGAACAAGATAGAAGCAACCAAATTGCAAATATATGATTAAACTCACGAGTTGGGGTCTTACAAACCGACTAAACGGCGAAACTGTTCTTGACAGAATAATCTAAGCAAAACCCAAACCCTAAGGAAGGGGCGGCGGCTGCTTATGAGGTCCCTAGGGTCATCCCTCCTCCCCTGGACGCAGCCCTAAGTGGGCTCAACAAAATACACGGCCCAAAGGCTAAAAGACGGTGGTGCAACATCGGGACAGTTTCTGGACGTCTTAGTATTTCGGCAATTCCTGACGACTCGGGACGAATTTGGATATGATACCAGCGCCAGTGGAAAGGTTATCAAATTATCTTTCCATCCATATAAAGAACGTCCCAAACGGACTTCGTATGCGACCAGTGCGTCTGTTTTGGTCCAGGCTGTTTCTGGACTCCGAAACAGACTCAAAGTCGACTTTGTTTGGGCCTCCAACTTGACATGGACCCCCTTGCTGGCCCTCCACGCCTCCAACCTCCTCCTTAACCATATTATCATCATCTCCATGGTTTCTAACAATAATTAACTCATTAGGTAGTAAAATATTCTCAAATATAAATAAAGAGATCATTAGGAACATGCTCACCCGTAAATTCAATTGTCGTGCTCTAGTTTTTGTCCTTGAATTATGTATGTGTATTGGAGGAGTGTTGGTTATATCCGAGGGTATGATGTCCTCATCAGCTGGGATGTCTCCCTTTGGTTTGGTCGTACATATATTCTGCGAAGCAGACGGATATGAATCAAAATGGTTTGACGTCCCAAGTCAAAACCAGGAACTAGTATATCTGGATACTCCCTCCGTCCAAAAATCTAAGCATTTATTGACTTTCAGGTATTTTGACCACTCGTCTTATTCAAAAATTTTATTAAAATTTTATTTATTTATAATTTGTTTTATTATTGAATATATTTTAAATATTCATTATTAATTTTTATATTTTTGTAAATATTTTGAATATGACAAATGGTCAAACACAACAATTGAAAGTCAACAAATCCTTTCATTCTTGGACGGAGGGAGTACTATGGTCCACATCAGTATATCAAACTCACAGTACCAAAGAACGGAAATTATCTCCACACCATTGCTGGTTCGTCAAAAGTTCGTCGGCACAGGGTGTCAGAGATTACACAATCCCCCTTACAAAAGAAAAAAAAAGATTCCGCGACCCGTTTAGTTTCAGTCAGCAGCTGGGTGCTATTTGTTTGCCTGAACGGCAGCTCTCCTGGACATATGGGGGCTTATATCTTGTGCACAGTTCTGCTAGTAATATTACGTGAAAAAAAAAGTTTCTGCTAGTAATATTTCTTTGAAAGTAGTTACAGGACAAGTACTACTTTGGAGTACATACTAGTCTACTAAATAGAGAAGTAGTCGTTCCATTTTGATGAAAGTCGTCTAAAACTTTAAAGCCAACTCTCGCTTTCCGGTCTGGCGGTGGAGGATCACCATCGTTGCCTAGGGCTGGCTCACGAAGAGCGAGCAGCTCCATCACAAGTTTGTCTTTTCGATCCTTTTCACTACCCCTCCATTCCGGAATTGTTGCCATTAGGAATTTCGAATGAATGAGTACTCCTCTATTTTTATTTTGATGACGTTCAGACACAGGATCTAGTTCATTTTTGAACTAGGAACCATGTCCTAACATCAACAAAAATAAAATGGAGGGAGTACTTTTTTAGATCCAAGTCAGCAAAGTACTTCCATTGTATGCAATTTGTAGTAGCTTATAACTAAGGCGCACTCGCAACACTCTTACGTGGAAGTGCGGAATGTTTTGAATTAAGATTTCGAAAACAAGAAGCTTCGATCTTTGTGAGTTTTCCGATTTCGGCACAGGAGACTTCTCCTATCGTGACGTGATTTCGTCTACTTAACATTGCCCGGGGGCAGTGCCGACCGGAATAACAAGACAGCGGCCGTCCTGCTTGCCGCGTTTGCAAGTGAAATTCTCCAGCATGCATGATCGAGAACGACATCGCCGTTTGACATGCTGTCGTTTCCCGGATTTTCGAGCTATCCAAGTTGATTCAGTATGTGTGGTGGCAGCGTGTGTGCCTGCGTAGCTGTCTTGCTTATCTGGAAAGTCTCCCTTTGGTGTGGTCCTATATACTATGGATGAATCTCCAAAAGTCAAACCAATGGATACTATGGTCGACGTCAGTATCGCAGAGTACCGAAGGGTTGAAATATATCTCCACGCGATTGCTAGTTCGTCAAAAAAATTCGCCGGCTCATGTTGCCAGAGTTTCCACAACCCGTTTAATTTCAGTCAAAGACTGGGCGCGCTTTTCGTTTTTGCAAGAATGCCAGCTCTCCTAGAAGAGCCTATCATGGCAGTTCTGCTAGTGACATTTCTTTGACTGTACTTATATTCGTTAAAGATATCACGCACAAGTACTTCTTATACTTAGCAGTGTACTAAAACTGCTCTGGATAACTAGAAGTAGCTGATCCATTTCATTGAAAGTCGATTAAAAGATAATAAAATAAAGCTATGGTTGCAAGGCACCTCTTGCAACTCTCTCGCTTTCCAGTTTCTCGCTGCACACTTCTCTGGTCAAATGCCTGGGCCTGAGACTACGTGGCACTCAAATATGCTGACCTACAAACTTACTTCTCACGTAACAAAGTCTGCCCACAGAGGAAAACAAGATACTACACGTTACACCATGCAAAAGTCGTAATCCATACTCATGTGCACTTACGTGGGTTCGCAGGATGATCATACACTGATGATTTGTGTTTTTGCATATTATTTGTTGTGCACAATTCAGCACACCCTCTCCACTCATACTGTGCCAACTCTTATTTGATTCCGGTATTACCTTGGGGCTCCTTTAGAGCGCTGAATTTTCAAAAGGTAGGATTGAAATTGCATATGTTTTTTAATTCTATGGAATGAAAAAATACAGGAATTGCTCCTACAAGTTGTTTGAATATATCGTAGAAAAAACACAGGAATTTTAAGATTATATATTCATTAGTGAGAAGTAACAAATAGAGAGAGAGATCATGTGCCATAAAACTTTCAAAGAATTTAATATGAGGTTGGGGCTCATGCTATAATTCCTCCAATATATGGAGAAAACTATCATATCCTCCAAAATCCTACGAAGCAACCCTTCAATCCAAATGGTACACATAGGATTATTTTCTTTTAGGTTCGTTTCCTCCATTTTCCCTCCACAATTCCTTTGTTGCAATGGAGGCCTTAAGCTTAACAATGCTAGCAATAGCTACCAATAAGTACAGTACTACTGCTGAGTGAGAAGTACTACTGCTGAGTGAGAGACAGCTGAGATAGACCGTCCATTTCAATACTAGATTGTATTAATCATATCAAGAATGAAGGAAGAGTGCTGCACAGCTGCCATGCGCCCATGCCCGACCAGACTAAGGCCCCCTTTGTTTCAGCTTTAGATTGTGGATTTTAAATTACGGATTGTAGATTGTGGAATCTGAAATTGTAAGAATCTGAGTCTTAAAATTTGAGGGATGTTTGTTTGTCTGGATTCCACAATCCAACTACAGTCACTTACAGTGGGCCATAATAGCAAAGAAGTAAATATTTGTGCCATAATCCAGCAAAATCTGTGTGTTGTCAGATTGCCAGATTAAAGAATCTGGATGCTCAGATTATAGAATCCATAATCGAAATACAACCCTTTATTTCAGGGCCAAATTTGCTGGTGGACACCCTTCTTTTGGGGTCTTTGCTAGAGGACACTTCTCAAGTGGGTCTTTGCTAGAGGACACTACTCAATTGTGTTAATTTGCCAACACACATTTCAACCATTAGAATATGACTTTTCATGCATGAAGGAGAGAGAAGATTTCACAAATGACCAAAATGCCTGTGTAGCTATTTCAACACATGTTACCATGTAATCCTTTTCTTTATATATATTATATCATAAATATTATTAGAGCATCTCCAGCAGTCTAGTTAAAATAAATTCTAAATCTACTTTTTTTTAGCTAGGCTGTAAAATAGAAATATTAAAAAAGTGATAAAAACCAAAAGTCTAGCTAAATCGATTCCAACTCTATTTTTTAAACTGGTCGCGTGATCATCGCCTACTCGCCGCAACGATTGACCCGGACCAAGATCTCGAGGACCCGAACCAAGCACGGGGCCGCGTGAACGAATCGCCGGCTCGTAGCCACGATCGACCCGGACCAAGCACGAGGACGTGGCCTACCAATATTTGCGGCGTCATCGCTGCCTACAAGAGACGGCACGAGGTCTGGTACACCATGGTGTACGCCAAGCTTTTGCATGGTTCACGCTCTTTTTTTTCCAGAAGGCTGCATGGCTCACGCTCTTGCACCAAGAAGGTCACCATGCTGAGCCAGCTCGTGTCAGACGGAAGAAGCAACTTAGTCCATCACGGTGGAACAGCGCGGGATGTTTTTTTCCTCCGTGCGTTGGCTGCTAGGGGCATAAGGGTCCAAAGAATAATTCTCTCCCCACTCTTTTGTAACAAATTATTACTTTAAGATATCAAGTGTGTCTTGACAAATTGTCACAATTGAATGGTGTCCATTGGCAAAGGTTAGTTTCTATAGTGTCTCCCAGCAAATACCAAGAAGGAAGGATGTCCACCAGCAAATTTGGCCTTATTTCAGTTCGGATTCCATAATCTGGAGGGCAAACAAATTATGGAGGGCAAACAAAGCGGGCCTTAGTCTGGTACGGAGCAGTTCCCTAAGTTTCGATGTTCGTGCCATCTAGTAGATAGTATTACGGAGCAGTTCTTATAATATTCATGGCGATAAATGGTAGACAATGTTTGTATTCGTAGTTGTATCGTGTATATGTCCTGAAAGTCTCCGTTGAATCACTTGTTCCCGAGCTTGAGCTACTGGCTAGGACCACACTGCCCACGCGCATTATATTGTGTGTCAACTCGATCCAGCGCGAGGCCGAGTCAAAACAGAGGGATGTTTCTATGTCTGAAGGCCCTGTTCGTTTCTTGCCCTCTAAAATTTAGCACTGTCACATCAAAGAGAATCTTACTATTTATGAATATTTCGATCAATTTAATGACAAAACCCTATTGACAGATTGGTACTAATTTTCGAGATGAATCTAATGAGCTTAATTAATTTAGGTTTTGCTAAAGTGATGCTACAGTAACCGTCTTCTAATCATGACTTAATTAACCTTATTAGATTCGTCTCGTAAATTAGTCTAGGGGCCTATAATTTATTTTATAATTAAAATTTATCTAATACTCCTAAATAGTAAGATTCTTTTTAATGTGACAGCTCTAAAATTTAGACTCCAGTAAACGAACACACCCGAAGGTCTGAATTATTGTGCCGATGGAGCGATAGTGTTGCCTGACAGCTTGGCCAGCGGCGTTTGCCTGCTGTAGTTTATTCGCTCATCAACGCAACACGACGTTATTGTTCATCAAATTTGGCTCAATTTCAGTCAAATACTACCAGCGGCGAAAGAGAATCTTGCGTGCCTAATAAATAATGCAGATAACACAGTTGCTGTGGAATGTTATAGAGGTTTGAAGGGCAGGCTCTTATTTCTGTATTGTCCGTTCTCTCAAAATTAACACCGTGATGGTATTTGTGTATTGTCCGTGTAACTTCCAGATGTTTTTTTTGGATAAGAAAAATGTTCCAGTTTTTTGCATCGTGGTGCATACTCGTCCCTCTAACTTCCAGATAATAAGCATGAGCTGAGACATTATGCAAACTACTGTTTTTCACTCGATCTTGTATGAAATGTTAAGCGATTTCCGATACAAAGGTTAGATAGTGTACTGGCACAGCTGGTTATGTAACGTCTGAAAAGTAAGCAGTGTCAACGTTTAAAGCATAAAAAGTACCCTGGATTTTCTACACCAGTGGTGACTCTGCTTTATTACTGTCTCACACTAAACGTTTCCTGGTCAGTTTCCTGGGCCTGCGACTACGCCATACTCGCCGGGTTATCAGCTCAGTTCACACATCACACTGTTCGGCCTACCCAGTGAGGAAACAATACGCGCGCTAATATCAGGCAAAAAGTCGTACCCAGCCTAACCTGTTGTTTTCTTTCTACATTTCCACGGCAATAAATCAGTGAGCGCAAGTTTGCACTACAGCTTTGCATGCCTTCTCCAGAATACTATAAATACACATGCCACCTTCTCTTCTTGCTCATTCCATCCTTCAGCATAAGCAAGCAGCCAAGCAAGCATTGGTGGCTCTCAATGGCTAGCACCAAGTTTGTAGCTCTTTGCCTGATCGTCCTCCTTAGTGTTGGACTATCCAATGCCGTGAGAGTTTCTAGATATGTTAGTGCTGAGGGTGGCGGAGGTGGCGGGGGAGGAGGTGGTGGCAATGGGTCTGGGAACAGTTCAGGGTGGGGATCCGGCTCCGGCTCGGGGTATGGCCAAGCAAGTGGATCTTCCGGTGGAGCATACGCTAGCGGAGGCGGTGGTGGTGGAGGTGGTGGAGGGGGACAAATGGGTGGATCCGGGTATGGTTCGGGCTCCGGCTCCGGCTATGGTCATGCTGGAGGGTATGGACCTAGTGGTGGATATGCTCGGGCAGGAGGCCAAGGTGGAGGTGGTGGTGGTGGCGGTGGGCAGAATGGAGGCTCGGATCTGGTTCGGGCTCGGGCTCTGGGTATGGTCAAGCCGGTGGTTATGGACCATATGGTGGAGGGTATGCTCGGGGAGGTGGACAGGGTGGAGGTGGTGGCGGTGGGCAAAATGGTGGCTCTGGAAGTGGTTCTGGTTCTGGATCCGGATACGGTCAAGCCGGTGGGTATGGACCATATGGTGGAGGATATGCTCGGGGAGGAGGTCAAGGTGGAGGCGGTGGTGGTGGACAAAATGGTGGGTCCGGACAAGGTTCCGGCTCCGGCTCAGGGTATGGTCAAGCAGGTGGATACAATCCGTATTATGGTGGTGGATATGCTAATGCAGGCGGCCAGGGTGGTGGTGGCGGTGGTGGGCAAAGTGGTCCGGGTGGCAGTGGGTCCGGGAGTGGTTCAGGAAGCGGCTCCGGATCTGCCAATAGCGGTGGTGGCTACCCATAAAACATCAATTCTGTGGATTGAATAAAATCCTTCACAACCAACATATATACTAGCCAACTAGATGATAAATCTGGTTGTGTTTTATGTTGTGTTTTCAGTAATAAGGAATAAAGGTCCTTGAAAGGGCTCGTATGTATCCTTTGTAATAATAGATGTGTTATGGTGGTGCATATACTAGGAGGACCAATTTACATGTATAATATGTGCAGTCCATGTTAATCAGTTGCGCTTAGAGTGAAGGAATAAACTCTGTTACTCTTTTGCATATATGGCCCTGTTCGTTTCCTGCCCTCTAAAAATTATACCCATCACATCAAAGAGAATCTTACTTTTTAGTAGTACTTTTATTAATTTAATGACAAAACCTATGTCACGACCCCCTCTAATTTGCGAGACGAATCTAATGATCCTAATTAATCTATGTTTTGCTACAGTGATGCTACAGTAAACATCTTCTAATAACATCATAATTACCCTCGTTGGATTCGTCTCGTGAATTAGATAGGGGGTCTGCAATTAGTTTCGAGATTAGACTTTATTTAGTACTCCAAAATGATAAAATTCTCTTTGATTTGATCCCTCTAAAAATTATATACCTGAAAACGAACACACCCTATGTCCAAATCGTGTTATTTTTACTACTGTCAGTACTTATCAATCATCATCATGTACCAGTGTAACCAGTTATCCCTTTCTATCCGTGTCCTTCATTGGAATTGCCAACACACTATCCAGAATACGCATTTGGCTCCTTTGTTTTTGCAAAATCTAGTATTTTTGTCGGCAGGTAGTCTTTACACTTTGCTTCACCTGTGTCCCAGCATATTCGCTGTTCAGAACTATTTTTTTTTCCCCGCGCACGGAAGAAGCTGTTCGCCCTTGTTTCCTAGCACTACATGTTGGCTAAGTAGACGGCCCCATGTTATACTGTCTACATCAGAGCGGGTGCAGCATATCAATATCTGCACAAACGCCGATTTCTGCGGTGCCATAGTTTCCCAGAGCGACCATTATAATTTTGCTCAAATTTGACGTACTTCCAATTTATTCTCCATGATATTTTGGCTCTCAAAGCCTAGGATTCAGAGCTATCCGATATAATATTTAATATTGCTGTCCGTGTCGTTGTCGTCTTTGCTTATCCTGAAAGTCTCCGCCCATTTGGCCTTACGTTGCTGGTGACACGCATCCGTCAACCATGGAGAGCAACGGCGCAAGCTGAACTCTGCCCCCACGAATCATACGTGTTCGGACCGTGGGGGCACCTTCTGGATCCATCAACACCCGGAATGTTACTAAAACCACATATCCAAATGTCAAACATAAAAATAAGAAATTCCGGTAACATTTTCTTAATCCATCAACACCCCAGGATGTTCTAAAACTACATATTCAACCGACAAACATAAAAATAAGAAAAATTTGGTAACATTTTCCTTGTAAATACTAAGTACTGCGGAAGCATAACAACATAGATAGATAATATTAAGGATATCGTCCTAGCATTGTCAAAATATCCTAGCAGAACCATAAGAGTGAATCTCAAACAAAAGGTTTAAATCCACACGAATTTACGCATCAATCTTAAGACCAAACAACTAGACATTAATTATTAAGATTAAATATTAAAATTGCTAAGTGAAGTGCGCAAGACGCTGCAGCTAATCCCCTCCTTCCGTTCTAGCAATTATCTTGCACCTGAAGATAGTAGAGCAATGGTGAGATGAAACATCTCCGCAAGCAAATTGTTTTGACAAGCTATTTAAACCATAAGTTGAAATTAAGCAACAATTTAACAAAGAACTTCACTTCCAAGATAATTAAGATATAAAAGACAATGTAAAGAATATCTTCCACATTATAACAAACAGCCAGAGAATATAGTTTCATTAAAAAACATAACACGTCACATCCATTATACTCAAAAAATGCATATGAATGCAAATAGATATGTCTCCCGCCTGTATACCCAACAAGATATGGAGCTACATCTCACGGTACTGTACTATACCGGTACGGTCGCAACCATAGGTCCACGAGGTAACTTCCGATGCAAATGAATAATGCAATGTATATGCAAGATATGCTGCAATAACAATATAAACTTCAACTTCGTCCAATAGTGGATTAACTACGTAAACCATGATCCGACAATAACAACCTAAACTTCAACTTCCTCCAACAGTGGGTTAACCACATAAACCATAATTCAATGATAATAATGCCATGTAGTGAGAATTAAGAGATGATAAAGTGAAATACTCCCTCTGTCCAAAAATATAAGGATTTGTTGACTTTCCGATTCTTCATTTGACCATTCGTCTTATTCAAAAATTATATATAAATATAAAAATAAAAAAGACGTACTTAAAATATATCTAAGAATAAAATAAATTCTAACAAAATAAATAAAATTTTAGTAAATTTTTTGAATAAGACGAGTGGTCAAACATGACATCTGAAAGTTAACAAATGCTTATATTTTTGGACGGAGGTAGTAACTAACAAGATTCAATTATTATTAATATACTATGGTTCTGCGTATTATAGTGTAGGTGATAAAAATAATAAGTCAAAACGGTAGCAAACCACCGCCACATTTACTTGTCTTCCAACTGAGGAAGATCAGAGTGCTCCGGATCATCCGGAGCACTGCCACCTGTTTTCAAATAAAATACTTAACACAAACACTCCAGAAATTATTCACAATCAAAATTGATAGTACTCCTATGACCAAACTGATTATCGGCAAAAAAACAGCAACACCCACATTGATAAACAACAGCAGTGCTGCTTATCTTTTTTAGCACTAAAATTAGAATAGGAAACCTAAAACGTAGATATTTCATAAGGATCTATATTTAAGAAGCTTCAAATTTGGTATTCATTACAACATTTAATTTGAATGTTTACTAATTCTAAATAGCTCTACAAAGTTACTCAAACAGTAGCACGACACTGATTTAGTCAAACCATATCTCCCAAACTTTTGAGGCAAACCAAGCTTGCAAGTACTCTATTGAAAGAGGGTAGGTAGGACTACAAAATACTCCATATAATCATGGATAAATTCAGCCTCTAAAGTATTTTAAATAACCACTCAAAACTGATCATTGTAAAGGAAAGCTGAAGCCTCTCAAAGGTCCATTGAATTCGACAGTAAATTTAGATCCTAATAACTCTCATTATACTCAGCGAAAAACTGCATATAATTATTCATTGGAAAAGTTGTGAAATCCTCTACAACTTTTGTTATAAAGTCATACAAAGTTTCGGCTTCTAAACTCTGAAACTAGCCACTAAACAAAAATTGGACAGAGTAGACTGACGGAAATGACAGTCAGATTCAGACTGCCAAATCCCCTTCAGTTCTCAATAAAATAATGTGTATAAATACTAGATGGAAAGTTATTGAAATACTCTACAACTTCTGTTATATTTTCCATCTCAGAATCGGACTCTAAATCGCTGGAAACTAGGTTGATCTGCTACCGTGTTGGACTGAACTGCTGCACAAACGCAAACAGCTGCAGTCTCGCGAGTTAACTCCCAGTAAACAAGCCAATCCTAAGAAAAATCGGTGGGAAAAGCAAAGGCAGATTATCTTTGATAATTACCAAAGGGAAAACACGATGAAGGGATGAATCTCCTTTCTACACCACCCCTTCCTTGCTGCCCCAACTCGCTCTGCAGCTAAAGATGGGAGATATCAACGAAGCGCACGGGCAAAGTTTTGGACGTCAAGCATGAAGTTTCCTCTCAGTTGATGAAGAAACGATCGATATGATAGGGGAAAAGGATGACACTGTAGCAACAGGAGAAAGAAGGTTCTGGGGTTTAATTTGGGCCTAAGCTGGGTTCCGGTCTTACCACAAAGCCCAATTAGATGAGCTCATTTTTTTATTTGTCTTACATCTTGTCGGGGAGAAGGATTAACGCTGCCACATGACACCCTCCGAGCCTACTTAACGATGGATTAGTGAAACCACGTCAGCGGAGGAGGCTGAACCTACCACTACCACACTGACGCATTGTAGTGGCGGGCCAAATGGGCCTGTAGCGGCGGCTAGGCCGGGCCGCCGCTACGCCTCCGCAGTTACAAATGGAGGTTTGTAGTGGCGGCCCATCACCAACCGCCGGCGGTTGTAGATACCAACCGCCGTTAATAATAACCTTTTAACGGCGGTTGTAGATACCAACCGCCGTTAATAATAACCTTTTTAACGGCGGTTGTAGATGCCAACCGCCGTTAATAAGGTCATTATTAACGGCGCACGGCAATATAGGCCGCCGTTAATAAAGCCTTTTAACGGCGGGTTACATTACCAACCGTCGTTAATATTTGAATAATGCAAAAAAAAAAATTACAGTAAACCAGAAATACAACAAATCTCGGAACATATATTAATCACAATTCATTGACATCTCAAAACATTCACATGTATTCATCATCCAATATTTACTTCTCAAAACAAATCAAGTCACTGGCATATATACAATGTACATTGTCTTTACATCGAAACTATGAAGTCTATCAAACTCCCGTACGACCCAGCTGGAAAACAGGTCAGCAGATGACGAGCTCAACCTTGACCGCCAAACTCGAGGGGGCCCATCTCGCACGACCTTGTCCGCTTTACTCGGGAGGCTCCGTCCCGCACGACCTTGCCCGCTCGACCCCGCGCTCGACCTTCGAGCGCGACCTTGAAACTCGACTACCAACCGCATTAACTCCACCCACCCCGGCGCCCATGTGGGTGTTACTCGGAAATCATTGGCGGGGGTTCGCACCCCATCCCTCCTATCACCACCTGCTCCCGTCGAGCCACGCCGACGAGACGCACCGTCCCCGTGCCGCCCCGTAGCCCGACGAGTTGGCGTGAACCGATGTCTCCGAGAGAAGCCATCATCTATCGACGTACGACGGTACGACCCCTCCCGTCATACCCGTCGACAAGTGTAACTCGAGGTCGAGCTCGAGTAACACTCCGTCCCGCACGACCTTCGCCGGCAAGATCGAGGTTCGAACGGGCCACCCCACGACCTCGACTTTGGGCTCACCATCAATGCGCTAGACAGAGAAGGACGGGGATGGCATGTCACCTTCAACCACTCTGCCGTGGCGCCGCCCATGACTCCGCCGAATGTGGGGTACTCCACCGCGACGCAGCGGACTACAGGAGCGATGCGACCGCCCGATCAACCTGCCCCAAACGCACGTGAGGAAGAAGACCGACATGACGGCACGGGCGTTCGGCCGAGCACGCAGCTGCTCTCTCTCTCTCTCTCTCTCTCTCTTAACTCAAGTTTCGCCCCTGCAACTATAAAGGGGTAGAATCTCTCACTTCCAAGACAGGCTTACACGCTCTCACACTCTCAAGCTTTTACACTCACACGCACTCGCACGGGACTTGGAGCTCGCTCCTGTCCCACCACCTCTGTACTCCGATACTCACTTGATGCAAGGAATATGAACGCCGCGACACCACCCCCGCTGGACGTAGGGAGCTTTCCCGAACTAGCCTAAATTTCTCGTGTCTTCCCTTGCGTACCATCCGGCCTAAAACGCGCGGCCCCGGGACAAATTCTACAGCCGGTGGTTCGAACACCGACACATCTCATTTTTTCATTTGCCTTAGATATAAAGTCCGCTTACCCCTCAGCTCTTTCGTAGTGACGGGCACGTGCATTTATGCGTAGCACCACTCTTACACTTTTCACCTTATTTCATATAAAACGGTTAACCCGTTGGTGCTATGGTTAACCCGATGGTGTTTGATTATGCTTTTTTAGGCTTTTGCTTTGGGAAAAAGTCTGTAGTAGAAGCAAAGGGGCTGCTTTCATAGGTGCTTTCCTAAAAAGCTGCTTTTGCCCAGTACAATTCTCACAGCACCCTAGGAGGTCCTTTCTCCGACTATGAGGGCAAAACTTCACGTTTATTTACACGCCATGCCACTCGTTGGTTGTTTATACGCACCCACTTCTATAACGCAAGAGGACTGTCTACATTGTAGCTTTTTCCCTTAGAATATTCCAAGGTTTATATCTAATCCACGAGGATCATCAAGAGAACTATGTTTAGTGTTTACTATTTCGTCTAATAAATAAATCCTAGCATGAAGTACATATTGCACGAACGAGAGCATGAAAAAGAGTGAAAGTTGAGGGTTATGCCGATCAACACACGAATGTGCCAATTGACACGAAGGCTTAATCGGAGATGGCTTGATATGGCTTATGGGAGCATACACATCGACCAAGGATGAATACCTAGAGTTAGCCTATGTGCATCTAGTGGTCGAAGAAAGGATGTGCCCATCGGCACAACAAGTGCATCGATCGGAACTGAAGCAATATTCATTATCATCTTAATCCTAGCTTACGTGGCACTTTAAACAATTAGCAAACGTCAAAGATGAGCAACACCATTTGGTTTTCAGAGAGACCCCGATTTATCACTGCCGAGAGCAATTCCTTAATAGTGCAAGAATCATACCCTACTTAATTATCTAGACATGCCCTAGCCTAGCTCTATCACAACTAAACCAGACATCTAACATCATTAAGTAATCATGATTCATACAAGATCTAAATAACTAGCCTAATCACCATGATCAAGATAGCGTCCAAATACTTAGACATATACCAAGCAATTGAATAAGCACATATAAGATCAACCAATCTTTTAATAGCCAAGGATAGAATTTTTTGATAAAGGAAACCTTTTGAGTTTTCGGCCTCTGCATTTCAATATACAACATGTTTGATCGTTTTGTTTTCTTATTACAATAAGTCGTGTAGCAACTGATTCAAAAGTGGAAAAAACTAAGGAGGCTTTAGCCTGTAATTAAACTTCCATCCAAAGCTCGGAAAGAGTTTAAAGGTGACGACATCCAACATCACACTCATAGCCCGGATATTAGCTGGCACCTCCTCATGCTGCAACAACGCCCAATACCGTAACCAATATGCTCCCCTGAAAATAGCTTGCATAAAAGACGTATAATGAGCATTGTCAAAGCATATCATTACAACAACGTCAAATGGCCCAACATAGAGCCGCTACCCCTACAAAAATAAGTTTACACATTTTTGGGGGAGTGGATTAAGAACTTTTTAGCCCCTCCCCCCCATCTTTGATGTAGGAATGTCGCTAGTGAGTTTAGCTACCACTGAAAAGTCAGTGTCCGAGTTATAGTCCTCGCGGTCCATTCAAAGTCCAAGTTTCTCGAAAAATCCTTCCTCACCAACACTACTAGAATAATGCTCTATAGCGGCGGACAATATTTTTTGCCACGGTGGCGGTCCCTCGTGGCGTCCGTCGCTAAGCACGGATGCAGGCTGGTGTCCGCGACTAAGGGCGCAAATTAGTCGTGGACAGCTGGAGCCTACGGTTACGGTGGCCACAAGCCCGCGGCTAACGACGCCGCGTCGGTCGCGGGCACTGTCAGGCCCGTAGCTATGGCCAGTAGCCCATTAAGCTACGGGTCCGACAGTGAGGCCCGCTGCAGCCGACCGCCCCCTTCTATAAATAGGTGGGGGTGCAGCGCCACACCGCCACCATATCCACGCGTGCCGCACCGCAAACTAGGGTTAGGGTTGGTCGATGGCGGCACCACTCTACTCCTCTCCTCCTTCCTCCGCTCCTCCTCCGCCTCCGGCATGGGTCGCCGCCACTGGGCCACTCTAGGAGCAACTAGTGCTCCTTGAGTCGTTTGCTCTATTGTTTCATAGTAGAAAATAGAAAATGTGCATTTATAGTGGAAACAAGACTTCTGTCTGTTCCGTTAAGATGATTGTACTACGACAATTTTGTATTTCTGATCTAGGTTGAGTTTTCAATCCGTAGGAGATGGTAGCAGCAGACTAGCAGTTGCAATGCTCTTGCTTGTTTGTCATTCCTAATATTTTTTTGTGACCTCTCCAAATTTGCTGAGAATATTCCAATATGCATAATCCACATTAACATGTAAGCCACAGAAAAAAGTAGATGAGACTGATAGATTTTGCTAACTAATTGCCAACGAATTGCTACTGGTAAAAAGTTTAGGATGTTGGTTATTTTTTTCTTGGTTGGTTCTTGAACTTTTGTATATTCATTGAGGTTTTTTCGGGGTATTTGCCCATCCTATCCCCTCTGGATTTAGTTATTTTGGATGTTGTAATTC
The DNA here is from genome assembly GCA_031894775.1 of Chloris gayana. Lineage (NCBI taxonomy): Eukaryota > Viridiplantae > Streptophyta > Magnoliopsida > Poales > Poaceae > Chloris > Chloris gayana. The sequence goes on along the minus strand of JAUNZO010000272.1, from coordinate 134,954 downwards.
TGATTACTAGCATTTATCAAACAGGGAAATCAAAATGTTGTGATTTCTGATGCCATTTGTGCTGTCCAGTCGCACGTAGCTAATTTTTATTTTAGGTGCGATTTTTAGTGTTAACATATTCACTGAAATACTCTGCATCTGTTTATGGTATAATGAAATCACATTTGAGGTTCATTTACTGCATAAATTGTTTGCACTTGTAGATTTTTTTCTTAAAAAAAACACTAAATCTGAAAGGTCACAAACTTCTGCATGCTGTGTTAAGATGACTACTAAATCTGAAAGGTCACAAACTTCTGCATGCTGTATGACTGTATTACTACAGTTGGTATTTCGGATCTAGGTTCATTTTATAGGTTGGATTTCTCCAATATATTTAATTTGTAGCTTCATGTTTAGGGATTATTAACAATATAAAGTTTCTGTAGAAAGTTTGAATAATTCTGTGAAGAACCATGAGTTTTGGCTGCATCTTGTATGTGGATTTGGACTGAATCTTGTAGATGGTATTCTGCAGCTCTTGCAGTTTTATCCCATTCAATATATCTTTGTTAACTTTTGCCAGTTTTTGTTGTTTGGTCGCTTCAAGACTATTACTGCTGAAGTATCTTTTCAGTGTTTGTTATCTACCAGTATAAAAACTAATTTTGCAGACTATGCTATACACTTTTCTTGCCAATGGAAATATCAGAAGCTGGGGTATTGTTTCGCTAGAATGTAACTTTTAAAAAATTATGCATTCCTATTGAGCAAGATTGGGATTCATGACAGGTTACCTAGGTTACTACTTTGCATTTCGTGGAATTTCCCATTTGATCGCCTTTGGTTACAAAAACATACCTTGTCCTGTGCCCATGCTCTTGGATAATTTCGTGAGTGTGCTTTGAAGCTTCTGGGGGCTTGCAGTCCACTTGTGATGTTTAATGTCTTCTGAAAGTTTTGATATATGATAAACCTTACTAAGGACAAATTGATAACTAGCACCGTTTCTGAGTTAGTTTAGTTCTGCTGTATGATGTCTTTTTTACTAGCGCAGACTTGTTTACATTGAAAGTGCAACAATATAATTTGAGCATAAGAAGAATTTAAGAACCACATTTCATAGGCTGAGATTTGTTTGAATTATTCCTTACCCCAGTACTTCTGTGCCTCAACCACTCACGTGGAAGGTTGTAAGATACTGAAAAAATTGACAACTAGGACCATTTCTGAGGTATGGTGTCTTTTAACTAGCACTGAGTTATTTATAAGTTGAGAAGAAAACACATCTCTTAGGCAGAGTTGTTCCAACTAGATGCTCACCCCCTCCCCGCCTTTCTGTTTTGCTAATCGTTTCCCCATTTTCTTCATGCCTCAGCTAGTATCAAGGGAAGTTATAATTCTGATAATGCATTTGTGTCAAACAGGGAAAGGAGTTTACACCAATAAAGAATGGCGCGGGAAGGGAAAGGGATGCTAAGAAGTGTGGTGATGCTGGCAGGCACTGCCTTGGTCCGATCATGAGTGCCGAGGAAAGGGAGTCTGAACGCAATCGTAAGGTATGAAATGACGGTAGCCAATATCACTTGACCAGTCTTGGACCCAACTCTGCGCAATTATTTGGAATACTTAGATCCTCCACCCGAGAATTGCTACTAGTTTCATGAACTCTATTGCTTTTTTTGCCGCAGTTATTTGTAAAAGAAACAAAGTAAATTGCTACTAGCTTCATGAACTCTATTGTTTTTTTAACCGTTGATAATTTTGTTTTTGAATCAGATTATGGACTCAGTGCTTTGTGAGAAGAGTCATGACACAGAGACTGCTGTCAAGAGTGGGAGCACTTCCAGTTCAGTGCTTTGCAATCGAATCATATTGGGGGCAGAGTGTGGTGATGCTGATGCTGCTAGGCGATGCCTTGGTCAGATCATGACTGCTGAGGAAAGGGAGTCTGAGCGCAACCGTAAGGTATTCTGAATCACAAGATTTCTATATGTTTGTAGCTTTAATACAATGTCTCCTCGCAAGAAATTATGTACTATAACTCTATCTGAATAAGTCTGCCCTTCAATTAGATTAAAGCTATTGTCTTTCGTGAGAAGACATCTGCCGTTGACAATGCGAGAGCCAGCATTGCACCACACCCTCCTGCAGCTTTTTGTCACAGGAGGTTCTTGACAGAGGAAGAGGAAGTCACTGCTGCGCTAGAGGTCGTCCTGCAGCCTAGTTCACTTGCTCTGGGATTGATCTTTGTCTAACTTCTAGTTCCTGGCAGGTTAAAGAACCTGATGAGGCCACAACTAATGATACCAGGGTGTCTACTTACTCAACCCCTGCTCGTATGGGGAAGAAGTTAGGAATCGATCCGGTTAGTTACTTGTTAACTGATTGGGTGTTTTATTTTTGGCCAAAAACTAGTTAAATATCTTGTGGTCCTTCATCATTTATAGTAGTTATATTATGTTCATTCTATTATTGTAGTCCATAATTTTCTTATAGCTTTAAATGTTTTTTGTGCTTATTGCTATTAGGAACATGTAGATGTTTCAGAATTATTTCAATATCCTTTCCTAGTCTTGGCTGTGTCGTCAGTGAACTTCACAGGTCAAGTTACCACATATTCTTAATCCTGTTTTCTGTGGCTTTGAGGCTTTGACTTTTTGTGTAGTGTTGTATGGATTATACTGAATGTTGAGTTATGCTTCATGTCTAGTTGTGGATGAAACTTGCTGCTATTTTGGATCTCCCTAATTCTGTATGGGGCAAGGATCTAAGGCCCTCTTTAGAGGAAGGGATACGTACTTGGGATCTTATAGGATTTAGTTCATGTTTTCACTGTATCCCAAATACCTTTAGTTCACTAACCGGCTTAACGGAGATGTGGATTCTTCATATATGTTAATGATAGTCATATCACAAATTTTACATCCATTCAGCTTATCCTTACATACACAGAATTATGTTTGTTTTGTCGAGCTCAGAAACCCTCACTTATTCCACTTTAAATAGTGGAGTTGGTACTTGATGAGTTAGTGTAGTATCCCCAATGAGCACGAAAGTGAAATTAGGCAGCAATATGTTCTTAACGTATGATTCTGATGCCCTTGTTTTAGTCTGTTGTTTCCATATTAACAAAATTATCTTGGTCTGTTGTACAGGATGTGTGGCAGGGTACTTTTAGTGTCCCTATGGTGGCTTTATCAGGGAATTATGAGGTCGATAAGAAAAATGCCACTATAGCTGAGGCGTACAACAATATATCAATGGTGCTCAGGATAAAGCATCTCTCTGCTTTGTTAGCAAGAGCGAAGGATGATCATATTGACGATGTAGCTGATGAAGCTGTTAAAGCTTGTGTAGGGGATATCAGGACCTATTGCCGTCATCTGCGTCAGGAGGTCCTGGCTCTGGGGGTACTCCCATCAATGAACCACTAGACTACTGGTGCCAAAAGTATCCAAAGGCTTCGTTCTAGTCCATTCATGGTTTAGGAATCTGACTAGTTTCCTGTACTGTCTTGCTAGTTTGGGTTGCCGTGCGAAACAGTGAAAGTGTAGTTCTGCTAATGATTTGTGAATTTGATGTATAGTTCCCTGAAAATCTGTAGCATTGATATGTAAAAATCGTTAATATTGTTGATCTCTTGACTTGTCTGTTATGTTGTGGTACGAGCCTTGTCTGCATCCCTCTTGCGGCAAAAAATGGGACCATTAGTTGCAAATATTTTTATACTTCTGAAAGTGCACGTGTGTTTTTATGCTGTACCAAAATATGCTATTATGCTATTCAAGCAATATAGGTAGTGGGTCTTGCATATGGGATATCATTGGTTTTGGGAATAGTATTCTGAATAATTTGAAGCCCCTTTGTAAAACTTTCATGGGTTTAGACGCATATGACTTTGATTCATTTCGTCAGTGATTTAGATGATGCTCCATGCTCTAGAAACAAATCGAATCCAGAGAGTGTTATTAATTTTGCTTTGGCTTTGAGGGAGAATAGATTTTCTGAAAGAATGAAATGCTTATTTGAAGATTTCTGTTGCTTAAATCATAGAGCTTATTTTGGGGGATAGCATCGTATATCTTCTTGATTGCTATGGTTGCATTTAGCATGATTGCTGCGGTTGCATTGGAGCTGCATTATGAAGCGTATCTTTGACGGTAGCACCATAATCATGTTGTAAGGTATCTAATGTGCTTTTGCTTTCAATAACCTTATCCAGCAACGAAAGGCCATTTACCCATATAGCACTATCAAAATTCGCACGTAGCACGGTCAAATGTTAAGATAACGGAATTGAGGTAAACCTTATCTTTGGCAAAGAGGGATTATTTGGAGAACTCCACATGAACTAAGAAAACCGATTATCATTTGATTTGATGGCAAATCACAGTAAGCAGAGTAGGGAACATATCTGGTAGCACTCCATATATTACATAAAGATAGAAAATATATTAAGCATTACATTGTTGGTGGGAGAAGCATTACATTGTTGAGCTTCTAGAGTCCTTCAGCAGGCTCATCGTCGACGACCTCAACACCCTGCTGATCCTCTTCATCCTCATCGTCGGTGCCCGCATAGGTGGCGTAGCCTTTGGTCAGGAGCTCGTGCCTCACCTTCTCCTGGGCAGCGCGTATGCTGTCGTCGTAATCCAGCGCAAAGGCTTGTAGCATCGAGACCTTGGAACTCAGGTCCTCGTACATGCCCTTTTTTTCCTTGGCAAGTTGGTCGATATTCGTAGTCTCTGGGAACTCCATCTCGTGCCCGAGGTTTAGGATCATCTCCACGTCCTCGGGACGCAGCCTGTACCGTTTCATTTTCTTCTTCTTCTTCTTCTTCTTCTTATCATCATTGTTGTTAACGGCTTCTTCCTTGTCGCCGCGAAGCTTGAACTCGTCAGTGATGCTGCTTCGGGACAATTGTTCTCCCAGATCACCCAAAGGGGCATCCCCCGAACACTTGTTACAAGAACAATCTGCCATTGTCTTACTTGTCGCGAAATTCGATTCTCGTCAATCGAATCACCTGTGATTCAGTTCAATGGTTAGCGAGCTGAGAATCAAGGGGCTACATATGCGTATTTATAGATCAGACCCAAACCGAACCCGAGCTGATATCGATTTCACATAGCCGAGTCGAATGCGACATACACTTCGGGTCGGACTGGTGGAATCCGCCGCGAATTGGATGACACCGATCAACCGACCGACCGACCGGGAATGAGCACTAACCTCTAAAGAATCCACCATTGCCAGATATGGATATCAACAAGAAGAAGGTCGCCGTCGCGCTCCTGGTCAGAGCCGCCGCCGCAGTCACGTCCCTCGCCGGAGCCACCGCCGCCACTGTCGCGCTCGCCGGAACCGCCGCCATCACACGACTGGTCGGGACTGCCCCTGGCCCTGGCCGGGGCCGCCGCCGTGCCTCCCGCCGAGGTCGGCGCCGCTTCCTCCGCGGCGCCTTCCCTAGCCGGGCCCGCCGTTGCGCCTCCCGTCGGGGTCGAGGCTGCCGCCATCTCCACGGCGCTCGCCCTGGCCATGGCCGCCGCAGCGCCTCCCGCCGGTCAGGGGTGTGACGCCCACAGCGGGAGCCGCCGGCCGTGCCACGCTGGCGAGGCTCCTCCTGCCCCACCGTCGGCTTAGGCCCATTTGTTTCAGCTTTAGACGGCGGATTTTAGATTGTGGAATACTGGGATTGTAAGAATCTGAATCTTAAAATTTGAGCGATGTTTGTTTGTCTGGATTTCACAATCCAATTATAATCAATTATTGGAGGCCATGATGGTAAAACAGTAAATATGTGTGCCATAATCCAACAAAATCTGAGCGTTGCCGATTACAGATTACAGATTATGAAATCTGGATACTCAGATTACAGAATCTAGAATTAAAATTCAGCTCTTTTGTTTCAGCTTCTCAATTATAGAATCCGGATTTCATAATCTAGAAGGCAAACAAAGAGGGCCTTAGCCATGGCTCCCACCGCTCTGCCACCGGAGAGAGAGAGGAAAGGAGCTTTTGCTAGACATGGATAGGAGGGAGAGAGAGAGGGAGGAATTTGGGGAGTCTTTGGACCAATGGGAGGCCACCGTTGGATATAGATCGATGATGAGGTAGGATCGTGGAGTGTCCGAGTCCGAAAAGCACTCGATAAAGAGCTTCCGAGTGTTTTCTTTGACGTTCGGAAAAAGAATTTCTAGGTACTTTAAAAAAAAGAAAATGCATTCTAAAAATAATCAAAAGTTGGCATGACACTATTTATATGATCTATTACATATACAAAATTTTACTCCAAATTTTAATGATTCACCCTCAACTCCGAGTTTCTTATTCGGTGATTCTCCACTTTGTAAGCAATGTACGTGATAAATTTTACGAAACATTCTCTGCTTTTTATCGTAGTTTCCACTTGTGATACAATCACATCATAACAAATATCATGATTTTTTAGGTTTTATTTAAGTTTTTTAGAATTTGAAAATCATACTCACACACATTAGCGGTCATATTTCTTACAAAAGATATGTCAAATTTCTTTTTACTTCATGGGTAAGGCCCTAAATTGGACTAAATAACTTGAATATAATTTTTATCCTCATTGCATTTTATTATTTGAATCAATTGTAGTTCAAATTTGACTTGATTAAAAAAATTACTTGAAATCTAATTAATTAACTAGATATAGCAAATGAATACAAAAAAATTCAAATTTTGGAGTAACACATGTTGTATGTGGTGAAGTAGGAAAAGTTTTGAGAGGAGAAAATGAAAAAAAATTACTTCTTTGCCGAGTGTAAAAAAATACACTCGGCAAACCTGCTTCTTTACCGATTGTAAAAAAAAAAGTTTCGAGAAAGAGCCTTTCCCGAGTGTATTTTTTAGACACTCATGAAACAAGGAAGTTTGCTGAATGTATTTTTTTACCAAGTGTTTTATTTTGCACTTGACAAAAACATTATTTGTCGAGTGCCAAATTAAATACACTCGACAAATAAAGGGGCACTCGGAAAATAACGATTTTTTCATAGTACGCCTAACATATGGCATGGAAAATGGTGGTAACGAAATAAACAGCCCACAGACTCAGATAGTTAGACTGCATGCGTCTATCGGAATACAAGACCGACACGCATGGCACCAAAGCGCAACGCAACACGCCGGCCACGAAGTCTCTTCTACCTCGCTCTTAATTTGCCGACGCGAGAGGGGGGGGTGCTTGCAGCATTTGCGTGAAGTTGTAAAGCCTATTTTATTTTTGTAATAATATCAAATAGTCTAGGTCCATAATTAATGCTAGGCGTGACGTTTATTTTGGAGACGGCTGCAATTAATTTTTACGTTACACCGCGTGAGAATAAATTACAACATTAATTGCGGACGTTATCGAAGCGGGCATTGATTACGGGCGTTACACTGGGACAGCCTCCTCGCGCCTATATAAGGACCCTCATGCCTATCCAACCAATTCGCCCCTTTTGCGAACAGCCCTTCTCTTGGGAACTCGTGCCTTGTACTTTCCCTCCTCTCGAGTTGCCTTCCCGTTCCTGTCCGGGTTCTCTGCGTGCATAGAGAACAGGGAGAGCAAGCCACCAGAACCTTCCCCGCAAGAGACACTTGCTCGGATGTTGCGGGCGATCAGGTTTTTGGGAAGCGTCTTCGCGACTGCTCGCACCTCGTCTTCCCGATTGACTACTTCCTCCTCGACTTCGACTACTTCTAGGCGGTCGTTCGAGGACTTCACTGCGCATGTCTTTCTGCATCGACTTTAAACGGCTACATCGAACAAACTCATGAAAATGTCTCGTGAGAATGGAGCCACCAGTGCCTTCGGCACAGGTCCCTCCGCAAGGTACTCCCTAAACCGAGTTTTTCCAATTATTAGTATGTTTGTAATTATCACCATGTGCGTTAAATTTTGGATTAAATTAATCATGAATATGACTAAATCATAACAATCCAAAAATCTGATGATAGGCAATTTTCTGTTAGTGGTTTTGCTGCTGCACTTAAGCCAAATGCATTCAATAGATCATTCTTTAAGAGGTGGCGTGCGCAGATGGTCATGTGGCTTACTGCAATGAACTACTATCAGGCTGCGAATGGGAAGCTAGAACGGTTCACCCCCGAGGAGGAGAAACGGTTCAATTTGGCTGATAACTTATTCAGGGCGCCATGATTAGCGCTCTTGTAGATAAGTACGTGGTCTCATACATCACGTGCACCTCTCGTGAAAGAACTATGGGATGCTTTTGACGCAAAGTTCGGGGTTTCGATGCTCGGGAGTGAGCTGTATGTCATGGAGCAATTTCTTGACTACAAAATGGTTGAAAACCGTTGAGCAAGCTCATGAAATTCAGGCTCGGCTAAAGAACTCGAACAATTTTCTTGTGTGTCACCCGACAAGTTCATGGCTGGCGCTGTAATCGCTAAGTTGCCATCTTCTTGGAGGGATTTTGCTACTTCTCTAAAACACAAGAGATAACAGTTCAGCATGTCGGAGCTCATTGGGACTCTTGATGTTGAAGAGAGGGCGAGAGTAGAAGACACACGTGGCAAAGGCATTGTGGGAGAGCCTTCTAATGCCAACATGGTACTCGAAGAAAAATCCACATGCAAAGAAGAAGAAGGACAAACAAGAGAAGCCTAAGCAAACAACCACCTTTAAGAAGAAAAAGAACATTGAAGGAGGCTGCTTTGTTTGCGGGAGCCCCGATCATTGGGCAAGTGCGTGTCCAAACCGCAAATTTAAGTAGGATAAGAAATCTGCAAACATGGTTGTCAGCGAGACAAGTGGAGAGACTTCGGGTATGGTAATTCTTCACCCATTGTCCCTTCCGTATGTCAATCAGCAGAAGTGGTGGGTTGACACTGGGGCTAATGTTCATGTGTGTGCTGATATTTCTTTGTTCTCTTCTTATTAGGCCGGCGTAATAGGAGATTTGACGATGGAAAATGGGTCACATGTGCATGTTCTTGGTGTTGGTAGGGTCATTCTGAAGTTCACTTCGGGAAAGATGGTTCTATTGAAGCACGTGCATCATGTCCCTTCTATCAAAAGGAATCTTGTTAGTGGCTCTCAATTGTGTCGAGATGGTTACAAACTAGTCTTTGAGTCGAATAAATGTATACTTTCTAAGTATGGAACATTTGTTGGAAAAGGCTCTGATTGCGGAGGCTTGTTCCGCTTATCTTTGAATGATTATTTGTGTAATAAAGTTGTGAACAATATTATTATTTCGAATGAGTCGAATATTTGGCATTCACGACTTTGTCACATTAATGTTGGTTGTATGACACGGTTAGCAAAACTGAATTTAATCTAGTCAAAAATTCTAAATGCCATGCTTGCGTGCAATCTAAGCAACCTCGCAAACCTCATAAGGCTGTGGAGGCGAGGAACTTAGAGACATTAGAACTCGTTCATTCCGATCTTTGCGAGATGAATGGTGAATTGACTAGAGGTGATAAAAGATACTTCATGACTTTGATAGATGATTGTACTGGATATTGCTATGTGTACTTGTTAAAATCAAAAGATGAAGCGTTGCATTATTTTAAAATCTATAAAGCTGAAGTAGAAAACCAACATGAGAGGAAAATCAAACGTTTAAGATCTGATCGATCTGATCGTAGAGGAGAATACTTTTCTAATGATTTTTCTGAATTCTGTGCGGAACATGGTATTATTCATGAGAGGACACTGCCTTACTCACCTGAATCCAATGGGATTACCGAAAGAAAGAATCGTCTGTCATGTCCTGAATAGAGTTCCCACAAAGGATAAAGAAATTACACCATTCGAGGAATGACATAAGAAAAGATTAAATCTCTCTTATTTACGCACATGGGGTTGTTTGGTCATGGTAAATGTGCCAATCAACAAGAAGCGTAAACTTGGACCTAAAACTGTTGATTGTATTTGCTGGGTTATGCTTCCGTAAAGTTGGCAAAAATGTTGCCAAATCTATATGGCCAACTCTAATGAGTAACTTTTCTTTCTGTGCAATTTTTTAGTATTGAAATGTTTCATGTTTCCGTTTGTGCTCCGTAGGTTAGCCGTTTAATGGATTTGATCGTCCATAGCCTCGTACAGCCACAAGAAGGTGTTTCTTCGGGAGCTTGTCAGTCCGCTCTGCTGGAATTTAGAAATGTTTTATTCCGGTCATCAAATGCCACTATTCATGGATGCTATTTGTCTTTTAGTTGTGAAATCTAGAGTACCCGACGTAGTGGTTGGTACAATTTTGGAGTCCGAGAGATGCTACATTTTTGAAAGCGAATTTCCTTCTAAAAATACACCTAGCACGTCTAATCATGAATCTATAATTCCCCATGAGCATTTTATTCCGGTAATACATAATGAGGAACCCCATGTGCAAATTCCCGAGGAGGATGACAATATAGTCACCCGAAAGGGTAAGAGACAAAGGACTGCAAAGTCTTTTGGTAATGACTTTATTGTGTACCTTGTGGATGATACGCCAAGAACCATTGAAGAGGCATATTCCTCTCCCGATGCTGACCTTTGGAAGGAAGCAGTAAGGAATGAGATGGATTCAATTATGTCTAATGGTACTTGAGAAATCGTTGAACGTCCTTACAGGTGTAAGCCCATAGTATGCAAATGGGTGTTCAAGAAAAAGCTTAGGCCTGATGGCACAATTGAGAGGTACGAGGCAAGGCTTGTGGTTAAGGGATATTCACGTAAAGAGGGTGAAGATTATTTCGACACCTACTCACCCGTTGCTCATTTGACCACGATCCGAGTATTACTTTCCCGGCAGGCTCACGTGGTCTTCTCGTTCATCAAATGGACGTTAAGATAGCTTTTCTTTATGGAGATCTAGATGAGGAGATCTATATGGATCAACCTCGATGGGTTTGTGATAGATGGTCAAAAGGGTTTGGTGTGTAAACTCTTGAAATCCATGTATGACCTTAAACAAGCTCCTAAGCAGTGGCATGAGAAGTTCAAAAGAACTTTAATATCAGCTGGTTTTGTTGTGAACGAAGTTGATAAATGTGTGTATTACCGTTATGGTGGGGGCGAGGGAGTCATTCTATGTCTATACGTTGATGACATACTAATCTTTGGGACAAACCTTAATGTGATTAAGGATGGAAAGGTTTTCTTATCTCAAAACTTTGAGATGAAAGATTTGGGAGTAGCACATGTTATTCTTAACATCAAGCTACAAAGAGAAGGCAATGGTGGGGTTACACTTTTGCAATCCCACTATGTGGAGAAGGTTTTGAGTCGTTTTCGGTATAGCGATTGTCAATCCGCTCCTACGCCTTATGATCCTAGTGTGTTATTGAGGAAAAACCAGAAAATAGCAAGGGATCAATTGAGATATTCCCAAATCATTGGTTCTCTTATGTACTTGGCTAGCGCTACGAGGCCCGACATCTCGTTTGATGTGAGCAAACCGAGCCGGTTTGTCTCAAACTCGAGAGATGTTCATTGGCGTGCTCTTGAGAGAGTATTGAACTATCTTAAGGGTACTATAAGCTATGGCATTCACTATTCCAGTGTACCCAAGGGTACTAGAGGGTTATTGTGATGCAAATTGGATATCGGATGTCGATGAGATGTATGCCACAAGTGGATACGTGTTTCTACTTGGAGGTGGAGCTGTTTCCTGGAAGTCTTGCAAGCGGACCATCTTAACAAGGTCAACTATGAAAGCATAACTTACAGCATCGGATACCGTCGGCATTGAGGCCGAGTGGCTTCGTGAGTTCCTTATGGACTTGTCGGTAGTTGAAAAACCAATACCGTCTATTTCCATGAATTGTGACAATTAGATAGTGATAGTCTTGTGAACAGTTCTAAGGATAATATGAAGTCCACTAGGCATGTGAAAGGCGGCTAAAATATGTCAGAAAATTGAGAAACTCCGGAGTGTTAGTGTTGGATTATGTCCATACATCTAAAAATTTGGCAGATCAATTCACTAAGGGGTTATCACGTAATGTGATAAACAGTGCATCAAATGAGATGGGCTGGAGACCCACTTGACAGATTATTATAGTGGTAACCCGTTCTTCATGATCGGAGATCCCGTGAAGAAGAATGGTGATACAAGCTAGTAATAGTCCGAGAGGAAAGACCCTTAACTGGTCTATCTCGGATGTACTTCTTTGCTAAATATTGTATGGTATGTTGGTTATTAACCTTAATGTGTTCCAAGTGGCTTATGAGAAGCAAAGATATCATCCTACAGGATATCTTTTGAGGAACACACATATATGAATCCGATTGCTAGTTACAGATCGTGAGATGGTGAGAATCTCTAGATACTCATGAAAGGGCCTAGAGTATGACTTACACGCTCCAAACCAGTATCGGTAAAGGGCTTTGGTGAAAACTTTTCGCATAAAACTGTCAATTTAACAGTCCATCATTCAGTTGTGAAAGGGTGTAACCTCGGTTCTAGGTGGAAGTTCAACTTAACAACCTCCACCGAAAACACCGATATATAAAACGAGAGGAAGGTTTTCTCGAGAGTATTTCCTATGAGCACTAGACTTGGTGGGGATTGCTGAAATAATGGGGCCATAAAGCCCATTTTTTGTAATAATACCAAATAGTCTAGGCTCATAATTAATGCTAGGCGTGACATTTATTTTGGAAACAACTGCAATTAAATTTTTTATTACACCGCATGAGAATTAATTACAAAATTAATTGCGGACGTTATCGAAGCGGGCATTGATTACAGGCGTTACCTGGGACAGCCTCCTCGCGCCTATATAAGGACCCCCATGCCTATCCAACCAATTAGCCCCTTTAGCGAACAACCCTTCTCTTGGGAACTCGTGCCTTGTGCTTTCCCTCCTCTCGAGTTGCCTTCCCGTTCCTGTCCAGGTTCTCTGCGTGCATAGAGAACAGGGAGAGCAGGCCTCCGGAACCTTCCCCGCAAGAGACACTTGCTCGGTTATTACGGGCGATCAGGTTTTTGGGGAGCGTCTTCACGACTGCTCGCACCTCGTCTTCCGGATCAACTACTTCCTCCTCGACTTCGACTACTTCCAGACGGCAGTAGACTTCACTACGCACGTCTTCCTACGTCGACTTTGTATGGCTACATCGAACAAACTCACAAAAATGTCTCGTGAGAATGGAGCCACTAATGCCTTCAACACAGGTCCCTCCGCAGGGTACTCTCTAAACAGAGTTTTTCCAATTATATGTATGTTTATAATTATCACCAGGTGCATTAAATTTTGGATTAAATTAATCATGAAAATGCCTAAATTCCTAACAGATATATACTAGATACTAGTACCAGTACACAGTCGTACGTATGTGTCGTGGTAGCGTGTGAACCTACGTAGCGCTGTGTCTTGTTTATCCGGAAAGTCTCCCTTTGGATTGGTCATGCATATTCCGCGAAGCAGACGGATATGAATCAAAATGGTTTGGACGTCCCAAGTCAAAACGAATATAATGGGTACAATAATGCATGGTACACGTCAGTATATCAGTCTAAAGAACTGAAATACTATAGTATACCTCTACGCCGTTGCTAGTTCGTCAAAAAGTTCCTCGGCACAGGGTACCAGAGTTTCCACAACCCGTTTAATTGCAGTCAACGGCTGGGCGCTATTTGTATTTGCTTGAATGGCAGCTCTCCAGGACACATATGGGGGCTTATATCTTGCGCAGTTCTGCTAGTAACATTTTGCTAGTTGGGCAAAACATTGTCCGCGCTATTTGATGTTGTTGTAATGATATTTGATTTGACAATGTTTTATATACTTCATTTATGTATGCTACTTTCAGGGAAGCTTATTGGATGACATTTTGGGCGCTGCTACAACTGAGGAGGTCACAGATGATATCCGTTATGTGAGAGTGATGCTGGAGGTCATCGCTTTGAGGCTTTTTGCTAATCATGGATGAAAATATAATAACAGACTTGACCCTCCTTGTTTTTAATGCATAGGTACTTATAATTCTTTTTGCACCACCGTGTTCTAGCAATATGACAATATTGTAACAAATTAATGAAGCATATAATATAATATAATTCTATGGGACCCGGAATATAAGAATTTCTAAGATTAATCAAACTCAAATATATTTTTAAACTTCGACTAAACATATTATAAATAAAATTAAGTCTTTTTAAATATCAAGAGGTTTTTACTTCCTGTTTGCAGTCTGCACACCGTTTATTGTAATAAAAAAGAACGTGCTGTGTGTCGTTAGACAGAGGCCAGAAATCTAAAAAAAGCTAAGCACTATTTGTATTTGCCTGAACGGCAGTTCCACATGACACATGGGGGCTTATAGCTTGCGCAGTTCTGCTAGTAATATTAATTTCTTTGACAGTTACAGGACAAGTACTACTTTGGAGTACATATTAGTCTACTAATAGCTGCACAGTAAGTTATAAATAGAAGTAGTCGATCCATTTTGATGAAAGTCATCGTTTAAAAGTTTAAAGCAACTCTCGTTTTCTGGTCTCACATCTGCACACTTTGCTGGTCAAATGCCTGGGCTTGATAGAATACTCGTCCCTCTAACTTTTAGATAATAAGCATGAACTAGAACGAGCTGACACATTATGCAAACTATTGTTTTTCACTCGATCTTGTATCAAAGGTTAAGCGATTTCCGATAGAAAGGTTAGATAGTGTACTGGCACAGCTGGTTATGTAACGTCTGAAAAGTAAGCAGTGTCAAAGTTTAAAGCATAAAAAGTACCCTTGATTTTCAACACCAGTGGCAACTCTCTGCTTTATTACTGTCTCACACTACACGTTTCCTGGTCAGTTTCCGGGGCCTGCGACTATACTCGCCGGGTTATCAGCTCAGTTCACACATCACACTGTTCGGCCTACCCAGTGAGGAAACAATACGCGCGCCAATATTAGGCAAAAAGTCGTACCCAACCTGACCTGTTCTTTTCTTTCTACATTTCCACGGCAATTAATAAATCAGTGACCGCCACTTTGCACTGCAGCTTTGCATGCCTTCTCCAGAATACTATAAATACACATGCCACCTTCTCTTCTTGCTCATTCAATCCTTCAGCATCAGTAACAGTAAGCAAGCATTGGTGGCTCTCAATGGCTAGCACCAAGTTTGTAGCTCTTTGCCTGATCGTCCTCCTCAGTGTTGGACTATCCAATGCTGTGAGAGTTTCTAGATATGTTAGTGCTGGTGGTGGCGGAGGTGGAGGGGGAGGAGGTGGTGGCGATGGATCCGGGAACGGTTCAGGGTGGGGATCTGGCTCATGTGAGGACTCTTGGATCTAGGCATCGCCCTAGTAGTAGTAGTAAAACTTCTAGTCGTGGGTCCGAGAGAGAGAGAGAGGGAGAGAGGTTACCGGAGATGTGGATCGGGTGGCGATCCGTCGAGGAAGAGGACGGTGCCATCTGCGTCGTCAAGGCGGGCGTGGTGGAGTTGGTGAGGGCCGGCGCACTTGTCACCGGTGCGGATCCAAATCCGCTAGCTCCTTCGGTTCCCGTCATGTCGAGCGCGACGACGGACTCGAACCGAGAGAGAGGGCGTCCGTCGAGGTGGCGGCGGACGTCGTCGTCGCGGCGGCGGCGGGTCTTCCCGTGACTAGCTGCGCTAACCTAGATCGGTAGGTTTCCGTGAATGTCGGTGGGGTGCTGGCGACGCGAGTGAACCTCGTACCACGTGCCCTGGCCCCCACCTCCTTTTCATATTGCGCAGTGTCACAGGGGCCACCAAGCCATTAGGGTTTGGGCGCCCCGATCGTGGCGCGTGTTGGGCTGCTGGGCCTTTGGGCCCGGCGTGGGAGATCTGTCTAACAATCTCTCCCCGGATCTCTTTTCTGTATCTATCCCATCATGGATTAACTCATAGGGCATATCTCGTCGTCACAGCTTAACGCCGATAGACTCAACAACCACTATACGTATCTCCATTCAGCGATAAAGTTATTCTGTTGGGCCCCGAGTCCAAGATCATAAGGCTACCCTCAAACCCATGCCGGCTACGTGCTCCGTGAACACGCTGGGTGGAAGGCCTTTCGTAAGCGGATCCACGAGCATTCTCTCCGTTCCGATGTGCTCGAGACTTATTGTTTGATCTTGGACTTTATCTTTCACAACATAGAACTTGATGTCAATGTGTTTGGTAGCACCACTTGACTGGTTGTTGTGAGCATACATGACTGCGGGCTCATTGTCACGAGTACAACTTTAGTGGTTTCTCAATGCTATCAACCACTCTTAAACCGGGTATGAATTTCTTTAGCCAGGTAACCTGTCCCGTGGCCTCATAGGAAGCTATGAATTCTGCATACATGGTTGACCCTGCTGTGATACTCTGTTTGAAGCTTTTCCACGAAATAGCTCCTCTAGCCAGGGTGAACACGTATCCCGAAGTCGACTTCGTGTTATCCTTTGCAAAGTCTGAATCTGAGTACCCCACAACCTGCAGTGTATCTGTTCTTTGGTATACCAACATGAGGCCATTCGTGCCTCGCATATACCGCAAGATTTTCTTAATAAATTTTCAGTGCTCTGGGCCTGGATTACTCTGAAATCTACCAAACAACCCGGTGAGAAAAGCTAAGTCTGGTCGTGTGCACACTTGTGCATACTGCAAGCTTCCGATAGCTGAAGCATACGGTTTTGACTTCATCCCGTCAATCTCATATCTGTTTTTGGGTTTCTGCCAATCCCTAAATTTCTCTCCCTTGGCTATAGGGACAGGTATGTCTTTACAATTATGCATGTTGAATTTCTTCAACACCTTCTCTGTGTATGTCTTCTGGGATAGTCCCAATGCGTATTTCTTCCTATCTCGATGAATTTCTATGCCCAAAACAAACGAGGCTTCACCAAGATCTTTCATGTCGAAATGTGAGGATAGAAATCTCTTTGTCTCTTGTAGTAGACTCGACATCACTATCGTCGGTAGTATATCATCCATGTACAAGACTAGGAAAATGAATTTTCCATTCTTAAACTTTGCATAAATGCAATTATCATCAACATTCGCTTGAAAGCAATGTTTCTTTATTGTGCCATCAAACTTCAAGTACCACTGTCTTGAAGCTTGCTTTAATCCATAAATGGATCTCTTTAAACGGCATCTCATTTTCTCCTTTCCTTCCATGACAAAACCTTTCGGTTGAGCCATGTACACTATCTCTTCTAGATCCCCGTTAAGGAACGCCGTTTTTACATCCATCCGATGTAACTCTAAATAAAAATGCGCTACGAGAGCCATTATGATTCGGAAAGAATCTTTACAAGAGACTCGGAGAAAATGTCTCATTGTAATCTATTCCTTCCCTCTCGTGTGAAGCCCTTCGCCACAAGGCGTGTTTTAAATTTCTCTATATTCCCTCTAGAGTCATATTTCGTCTTATAGACCCATTTACAGCCTACTGTTTTGGCTCCTTTAGGAATATCTGCTAGGTCCCAAACATCGTTGAGACTCATAGATCTCATTTCATCTTTCATGGCCTCCAACCATTCGGATAAATGAGCACTCCTCATGGCTTCTTCATATGAGGTGGGATCATACTCCATATGAAATTCTTCTATATTATACAATACATAATCATTACTTATAGCAGGCTTTCCGATTCTTTTAGGTCTGCTAGGGCCTTCATCAGCTGGCACAATTTCTGGTTGGAGCTCTTGTGGAGCCTCCTCTTCTGTTTCAACATCATCCGTAGGAGGCTGCTGCAGCTCCCCCTCATCCGTGGAGACAGCCTCTGCGGGATCCTGAAGGACACGTTCCTCATTGATGACGGGTGGAGTGACAACAGTGCTGGCACCGCAACGTCACACATCACGAGCGCAGCATCAACGAGTAATGAGAAGAAAGGCTCTTGACTCATAAAATCAGGTACGTATATCCGTGTTTCTCCTCAAGATCAATTTCTCTCGCTATCATGCTCCCCCGATCATGTCATCCTCCAAGAAGACGGCATGTCTGGTTTCTACAAACTTCGTGTATCTGTTAGGGCAGTAGAAACAAGTATCCCTTAGACTTTTCCGGATAGACAATAAAATGGTAACCGACTCGTCTTAGGATCCAACTTCTCAAGATCCGGGTTAAACAGCTTGGCCTCTGCCGGACTCCCGCACGCGGAGGTGAGCTAGCGAAGGCACTCTACGAGTCCATAACTCGTACGATGTTTTGGGCACCGACTTTGTTGAAACTCTGTTGAGAATATAAATGGCGGTTTTTAAAGCCTCCATCCATAAACCCGGTGGGAGTGCGGAGTAGCTCATCATGCTACGGACCATATCCATTAGGGTATGGTTACGCCTTTCCGCCACTCCCTTCTGTTGTGGCTCGTCCGGTGTGGAATACCGGGCGACTATGCCATTCTCTTGTAGGAACCTTGCAAAAGGTCCTGGGACCTGTCCATAAGGCGTATGACGACCGTAGTACTCCCCTCCACGGTCTGATCTCACAATCTTTATCTTTAAATCATGCTGATTTTCTATTTCTGCTTTAAATATCTTGAATTTATCCGATGCTTCGATCGCTCTCTAATTGGATAAATGTAACCAAAACGGGAGTAATCATCTCGTGAATGTTATGAACGAGTCACAACCATCCACACTCTTGACGGGAAAAGGTCCACAAATATCCGTGTGGATTATCCGCAAAATTCTCGTACTGCGTTTTGCATCTTTCTTAATTTTCTTAACGAATTTCCCTTTAATGCATTCAACGCATTGTCCTAATTCGGAGAACTCTAACGTTGGAAGAATCTCATTCTTCACAAGTCTCTCAATTCCCCCTCGAAATATGGCCTAAACGATAATGCCATAATTTCGATGAGACGGGTTGAGTTCTCTCTCTCTTTTTATTCTTTTTCTTTTTAGATGACGAGGCGTATCATCATTCTCATTATGCAAATCAACATTTGAATCTTGCAAATCATCATTTGCATCTTTTATTACATTCACATCATCACCAAGTGATAATAGATAAAGCTTATCTTGTAAAGATGCAAAACTAATGCATTCATCATTAAACCACAATTCACACTTGCCATTACCAAAATGGCAATCATATCCATCAATATCCAAAAGAGAAACACTAATCAAGTTTCTTTGTAACGAAGGTAAATAAAACACATTTCTAAGCCTAAGATCGAAGCCATCGGCAAGCTGTAGGTGAAGATCTCCCACGGCTTCCACCTTGGCTTCAACTCCATTGGCCACTCTAATGGAACCTTCATTTCTTGCTGTTGCCCTCCTCGTTCGAAACCCCGTATACAATTTGCAACATGAATAGTTGCTCCGGAATCAATCCACCAAGTGGATCTAGAATAATCAACATACAAGGATTCATTAACAAAAGTGATTAAGTTCTCACCTTGCTTTCTGTTCAGCATCATCTTGAGCCAATCTGGGCAGTCCTTCTTGTAGTGCCCCTTCTTGCCACAAGTGCATGCACTCATCCTTCTCCACCGTGGGTCAGCCCGGATGCGGCTGATGCCTTGGACCCTTGGCCTTTGCATTGTTAGAGGGGTACTTAGGGCCTTTGCCCTTGTTATCTTTCACATGGTTGATAGGATATCCACCATGTTGGTTCTTTATTCTGTCCTCCTCTTGAATGCAATTGGCTATGAGCTGGTCAAATGTCCAATCATTCTCTTTCATGTTGTAATTTCCAACAAGGTTGTCAAACTGCTTTGGCAAAGACACCAACACAAAATGCTGCAGCAGCTTGTCATCGATGTTGATCTGCATGGGTCTCATTTTCTCGAACCATCCCACTCATCTTGAGGATATGCTCCCTTACACCACCACCGTGTACCTCTCATTGGTTAACCGCTCAGCAGTTGGGTGGCATAAGTTCTGGAAGAACCAGTGAACTGGTTCTCTATCCTCTTGAGGTATCCAGCAATGGTCTCCTCCTCCGGTATTGAGCCCAAGACAGCGGGCTCAATAGTGTTCTTGTCCAAGACCAAGCACTTCTTGTTGTCCAAAACCCACCTCCTGTGCTCAAGCAAATACACGGAGATGGTCGGAGCATAATCCCTCTTGTGCTCAAGCAAATACACGGAGATGGTGGGAGCATAATCCCTCCGCCTCCGTGCCCGAAGGTCATCGGACTCATCCGTGCCCCCGACTAAAGCAGGCGGCTCGTTGGGCATGGGGTGTTCACGACCCACTCTACCTCGCCACGGATAAAGGCGAGGTCGATCCTCCTCTTCCACTCTCCATAGTGGTCGCCTTTCAGGACAGGGATGTCCTTTAGGCTACCCATCAAAGAGGATCCCGAAAACAACATGAAAAAATGAGAACAATAATCACAATAAAACAACCATGCCATGTATTGAAGTCTACATCACCGTTGGGCAGAAAATAGACAAATAATACATAAATGGTCTAATATGACATTGCAATTAACAACTTTGGTCAGTAAATCACAATGGCATATAGCAAAAATTAATGCTGCTAAAAATTAAATTTCTCCCGTTGGTTCGAAATTTAATTTTAGAAAACATGAATTTAATCCCATAATTAATCTTGCAGCGGAAACATATATTAAATTATGCATGAACAGTAGCAAATATATCTGAAATTTTATTCTCTGGAAAATTATCTCGTTGGTTCAAAAATTACAGAGAAAAAATTTAATCTAAAACATGCATAAAAGCATTTAAAACCAACTAAAATCAGTTAAAACGTGTATCGTAAAGCTAATGTTCATTCTGTGAATTTTGGCCCGAAATGGAAAACCACACACGCCCATACATGTGCGAAATCAGGCCCATAATTCTCTCGTGGCCCGCGAAATCATATTCTGAAAAAATTCCACTAGCCCATTTCTGTTTAAGCCAATGTTTTAAATAGCGGGCTACGGAATATAGCGGAGTGCTCCTAGAAAAGCTATAGGAGCTATAGCACTGCTATAGCGGAAGCTATTGCCTATAGCGTTTTGCAAAAAAAGAGAATATTTTTACTAAAACATTAGTAATTCCATCAATTACGACCGTCATTTCATATATGTGCATCCATCATTACAGCACTCCAACATCTAAGCATGTATTTATCATATTTCCTAGTGATTGGAAAGTTCACATAATGAAAAGACAACCATCATATAGACTATGAACAGCAAAACTAATCACCACGGTTTGACTTTTGAGTTTTAGCGGATGAAGTTAGTAGTAAAATTAACCATATAGCGGAGTTAGCGGCATTAGCGGCAATATTAGCAATATCGTAGCGTCATCTCCCTCAAAAAGCTAAAGCGAGGCTATAGCGGAGCTATAGCGGGCTATTTAAAACAATGGTTTAAGCCCATTAAAAAACGAAAAGAAAAAACAGGCCCAAAAATGCCTTTCGGCCCAAATAGCAAAACTCTAGCCCGGACTTGGGCTCGCAACCCATAACGCAAGCCACCGGGCCCCAAAACCGGCCCGGTGGGGCGAAGACCTAGCTGCCCCCGGCGTCGATCCTCGTCGTTCATCCGGATCAACGGTCGAGCGGAGAGATCGGGTGAACAAAAACCGAGCTGCTTTCACCCCGTGAAACCCTAGATCCTCATTCGCTCCTCCCCTTTCCTTGCTCGCACCGCACGGCTCTACAGCGGAAACTCTCCTCCTGCTCGCGCGCATGGCCTCCAGCAGACTGCGGAGAGGCAGCTCCGCCCCGCAGAAGGCCGCGGCGAGCCACCCTTTGTTCCCCTCGCCAGCTCACTCGCACCGCTCGAGCTACAACGGCGGAGCAACGCTCTTCTGCGTGCCACGACTCGTGGCCGGCGGCGGCGGTGAGGGAGCTGCTTCGCTAACGCAAGCGCCCGGCGAGCCTCGCTCCCTCCTCTCGTTCCCTCGATCTCTCGCTAGCCACTCGATCCCTTTCTTCTCCACTCGAGCCCCGGCGAGCACCGCAATGGTGCATCGCCCATCAACGGATACACCGGAACGGCATCGTGGGATGAAATGGAAAGGAAAAAGATCATGGCGCCGCCGCAAGGGTCTTCGCCGGTGTGCGTGTTCAACCAAGATTGAGCGCGCCACCATCGAGGGTCTGTGGTGGTGCCTCTGTTGCCTAGCCCCGGTGAGGCGGCAGTGGCGATCTGCGACTCGCGGTAAGATCCGGGTGAGCCCCAAAATCTTTCTCGCCGTCGTTTCGGGTTTAACCCTAGGGTTAGGGTTAGGGATTTGGGGATCTCGGTAGGGTTAGGGTTTCGATTCTGTTCTTTGACCCGATTCACGAATCTCTGTCTACTAGCTACTAAACAATGCACAAACGGGCTCTAGTACCATTGTGAGGACTCTTGGATCTAGGCATCGCCCTAGTAGTAATAGTAAAACTTCTAGTCGTGGGTCCGAGAGAGAGAGAGAGAGAGAGAGAGGGAGAGAGGTTACCCGAGATGTGGATCGGGTGGCGATCCGTCGAGGAAGAGGACGGCGCCATCCGCGTCGTCAAGGCGGCGTGGTGGAGTTGGTAAGGGTCGGCGCACTTGTCGCCGGTGCGGATCCGGATCCGCAAGCTCCTTCGGTTCCCGTCATGTCGAGCGCGAGGACGGACTCGAACCGAGAGGAGAGGGCGTCCGTCGAGGTGGCGACGGATGTCGTTGTGGCGCCGGCGGCGGGTCTTCCCGTGACTAGCCGCTAACCTAGATCGGTAGGTTTCTCGCGAATATCGATGGGGTGCTGGCGGCGCAGGTGAACCTTGTACCGCGTGCCCCGGCCCCCACCTCCTTTTTATATTGCGCAGTGTCACGGAGGCCCACCAAGCCATTAGGGTTTGGGCGCCCCCGATCGTGGCGCGTGTTGGGCTGCTGGGCCTTTGGGCCCAGCGTGGGAGATCCGTCTAACAGCTCGGGCTCGGGGTACGGCCAAGCAAGCTGGATCTTTCGGTGGAGGATATGCTAGCGGAGGCGGTGGTGGTGGAGGTGGTGGAGGGGGACAAAATGGTGGGTCCGGGTATGGTTCGGGCTCCGGCTCTAGCTATGGTCGGGCCGGAGAGTATGGGCCTTGTGGTGGATATGCTCGAGCAGGAGGCCAAGGTGGAGGTGGTGGTAGCGGCGGTGGGCAGAATGGGGTGTCCGGATCCGGGTCGGGCTTAGGATCTTGGTATGGTCAGGCCGGTGGTTATGGGCCATGTGGTGGTGGGTATGCTCGGGGAGGTGGACAGGGTGGAGGTGGCGGTGGTGGACAAAACGGTGGATCCGGAAGTGGTTCTGGTTCGGATCCGGATATGGTCAAGCCGGAGGATATGGACCATATGGTGGAGGATATGCTCGGGGAGGAGGTCAAGGTGCAGGAGGTGGTGGCGGACAAAACGGTGGGTCCGGACAAGGTTTCGGCTCCGGTTCGGGGTATGGTCAAGGAGGTGGATACAATCCATATTATGGTGGTGGATATGCTAATGCAGGTGGCCGGTGGTGGTGGTGGGCAAAGTACTCTAGGTGGCAGTGGGTCCGGAAGTGGCTCGGTAAGCGGCTCCGGGTCTGCCAATAGCGGCGGCGGCTATCCATAAACCATCAATTATGTGGATTGAACAAAACCTTTACGGCCAACATATATACCAGCCAACTAGAACATAATCTGGTTGTGTTTTGTATTGTGTTTTCAATAACAAGGAATAAACAGCATTGAGAGGGCTGGTATGTAACCTTTGTAATAATAGGTGGGTTATGGTGGTGCGTACAAGTACCTTTTTACGTGTATGTGCTGTTAATCAGTTGCGCTTAGAGTGAATGAATGAGCTTTGCTATTCTTGCATATATGTCCTAATCATGTTCTTTGTACTACTATCTGTACTCATCATGTACCAAGTGTAACCTAGTTCTACCTTGTTCCCGTTCTGAATATATCAAATGAGTATCACAAGTGTGAGAGTTTACATAGATCCCCCACCAAAGAAGAGAATATGAGACTACTTAGTCATGCTTCTGCAAAATATGACAGATGGATGGGGAGTAGTGCGTGTACCTTCCTTATGCTAGATCTGGTTGGTGTTCGCCGTTGTGGCTGCCACTATCTTGAAATCCTAACTTAGCAATAGTTTTTCTTCTGATCGTTGTCCCTTCTTTCGTTCTTTTCTTCTCTTTTTATCTTCTATGGTTTCTGACCTAGACAGCAACCGACACCGACTCTCAATGGATTGGGCCTTCTTTATCTTCAGTTGGGCTTCGAAGTTGGGCTTTTGCTCCATGTGTTGATCGACACCCGTGACGTGCCGATCGGCACGTCCCAGTATTCCCTCGTTATTCTCCCTCTACTAGCTTCATCCATAGTTTCCGATCGGCAATATGCACAGAAAAACAAGACAACTGCAAATATATGCAATAATTAGGTTAAGTGTTAGTTAAATCATCAAAATAAGACATAAGAATATCCCTTCTGATACTTAAATTAGGTACTTAGAAACCACAAACAAGCATGTATGTCTATCCTTATTCCAAATTAAACAATGAATAATATATAATATGGATATACATGATTAAACAATGGCAATTGGTTTTACGTTTTCTCCAATGGGTTTGACAATTTCTAGCACGCAGACTCCTTTCAATTTTCAAATTCTAAAATTATTTGCTATTCTATAGTATTCTCATTTTTGGCCCTACCAAATTTGCATCACAGTTTTTGTTTAAATATGAATATAATACAATATGAAATGAAATGATTAAATGTTGGTAATTTGTTTAGGTAATTTCTAGCACTCGATATTTTCTGTTCTACAGATGAATTTTTTTCACCATACAGAGACGGAGGGGAGTATCCTCTCGATCAAATTGAATCAAGGCATTGTCGAACACTATAAACTACAATTGCACAAATTATAAACTAAGGATTAGATTGTGAAATTTTATTTCGCTTGATAGGAAGATATAGTTGACCAGAGTTGAATTAAGATTCAAGAATTCAAGAAAATATTCTTTAATTAATGTGAACTAATATCATCATCAACCAGACATATAATCAAGATGTTGATGCTATGTGGATTGGACTTTCAAAGAACATAAAATAAGATGAACTATTGAGCATGGTTACTGCACTGTTGCAGATGGTTATATTATTCTAGGATCGACGAGAATACAAATAACATGATATAAGAACTACTATCATATAGGAAGAAAACAAAAGTTTGATTCTATATATAATTTTTTACGCATTTAAAGATGTTGAAATTTTATATATTAAAAATTATATGTCTAGCCACACTAAATGTGCGAATCACCTTCTATATTATTTATTATAATGACAAAAAATACAATATAATTAAACAAAATAACATGAAAAACTAAATGTGGCTGGACCTTCACCTAAGGACACTAAGTGGCTATTTGATTCCTAAACAGATTATATAATCTAAATTATTATAGATTATATAATCTAGATTACATAATTTTAGGGGGTGTTGTTTATCCAGATTATTGTTGTCCAGATTATTTCTTATAAATTTGAGACGACAACAATGCCCTCAGATACTATATAGGACTTTAAGATTGTTTTTTTTAAGATGAAATTAAATGAAATTAGTGCCAAATGTTTCATACATCCACGGAGTATACAAAAATATTGTAAAAAAACAGAACTACATTATCCTAGTAAATAGTGCACTAGCAATTGCATCACAAAAGGGTGTGTGTGCGCGCGTATGTGTGTAAGAGAGAGAGAGAGGGGATAAGAACGGGAGGAGAAAGAGGACGTGTGCATGTATGCGTGAGAAGAGGCATGCATGTGGGATTAGATGATGACATTCCTTGTAATTCTCAAATAGAGATAAGGGTAATTGGTCTTTTAACAAACTAAACTGTTTTGCCCGTGCAGTTGCGCTGGCCAGAAATGAAATATTAGAATCAGATTATTTTGTGGTATCTGTTGTTCATGAATACCTGAAGGTTATGGTGGAATATATCAAAATATTTTCTAGCAATCGATATATTTTGCCCAATTTATTGACCCATGCATATACGAGAAAAAATTCAATATAGCTACTTTTGTAACTTTTTTCCAATAATGCTAGTATTATGCCGAGCTGTGTAAAATGACAATTAAAATAAACACCACATATATTGAATATTTAAAAATGACTATTTCATGTCTAATGGTGGATACTGAAATATAAATCCTACTTACCTCAGAGCTTGGTAAAAGTTTTTAGCTTTCACCTCCAGCTCTTGACGAGCATACGCCTTCCACATCCATCATATTTTGGTCCGATCCCTTGCTCAGTCTGGACGATCATCATATTAAGAGTTCGCCGCCACCCACATGTTCGTGCCAGTGATTTTCGCCCGTCTTTGTTTTGGAGTTGAGAAATGAGAAGAGTTTGCAATATTAATCCTAGCGTTCTTAGCTTAAGCAGAATCATCACGATATGACCATTCACTGGATGTCGATCCAAAGTTTCTCGGGATCTAGGAGCTCCATCGCTAGCCAAAGACTTCCGACGGAGCAGAGCATGTAGTGCCAGATGATGTAATCTGTATCTCTGTATGAAGAAGCGTCGTGGCTATTGATCAATTACATGCTCTCGTTAATGACATCCACGCCGGAACAAACCTCACTTGTCATTGCTCCCTCGAAGCACTGATGGACCTGTCCATCCACTTGGCGTCCACCAATCCATACCTCGTGAACCCGTTAAGGCCTTGTTCGTTTTTATGGGAATGAATCCCACATGGATCTGTCCCTAGACACGGATTAAGTGGTTCCAGCTCTTTCACTTCATCCATGCTTGCTGCGCTCCATGGGTTAGAGTCATGGATTGGTGCTAAGCCTTCAAGGCATGGAATGGGCTGGAATCGGGTTGATTCCCATATCAATCTATGCGTAACCGAACGACCATTTCGAGTTGGGCTGGAACGGTTTCACATTTTTCTGTTCCATGTGGTTTGGACTGCGATCCATGTGGTTCCATGGCAAAACGAACAAGGCTTAAGCGTGCAGCATCATACGGCAAGCCCGAGAGCATGGCTGATGGTCGTGCCCTCTGAACAGTCGCACATAATTCTTGAAATCCACGGATGTTCTCCTTTTAGATTGTATTGGCTGCCTAGTCCTAATGGAACAGAGAGATCTTAAGGCGCCGAGATAGTAGATTGTTCAACTCTGCGCTTCCATATCTCTTTTTTGTTCTCCTTCCCCACCGGCAACTGCTCAATACATCACGACCCGTGCCTAGGAGTGCTACACCCGATTCCTCACCTTTCTTATCTTGCATGAATCATTCAGGTGCTCCGTGAAATCATTGCTATTGGTACGCTAGGGTTCATGCAAGGTGGCGGCAGTGCTTTTCATGAATATACGTAGGCGTTGCGAGCGACTATAGGATAGACATGATAGAAAGGTATGCGTTTAAAGGGCCGGATGTCTCTCATGTCTTACGAGGGATAAGAATAAAGGGTAGGATGTTTTGCTTTTTTGTGAGAATTTCTAGCCTATTTCTCTTTTTTCTTAGCTATCCTGGTGGGAAGGTCATCTCCTTTTATTAATAAATAGATAAGATGAAAATAAGCATCTCTTAGCATTATAACAAAATTGGATAAAAAATATAACAAAGACCACAGAAAAATGAACCGTGGTTACAAATGGAGTAATGCATGAAGTTGATGCAATTGCTACTAGTACCAGTACACAGTCGTACGTATGTGCCGTGGTAGCGTGTGAACCTGCGTAGCTGTCTTGCTTATCCGGAAAGTCTCCTTTCGTTTGGCCGTGTATAGTCGCACACGGACGAATCACTTCGCTGGCTGCCCGTCTAAAGTCAAACCAATGGATAATATGCTTTATGTTATTATCGCAGAGTGCCAACCAGCTGAAATTTAACTCCACGCGGTTGCAAGCTCAGAAGTACATGCCACCGCTGGGTACCAGAGTTTCCACAACCCGTTTAACTTCAGTCAAATACTGATGAGCGACGCGCGAGATAGTCTCTGCACAACTTTTGAATTCTAGTATTCCGTATTCGTATTTGCCAGACTTCCCGGTCTCCAGTGCTTAAGCTTACCTAATGTACAGTTTTTTTTTC
The DNA here is from genome assembly GCA_031894775.1 of Chloris gayana. Classification (NCBI taxonomy): domain Eukaryota; kingdom Viridiplantae; phylum Streptophyta; class Magnoliopsida; order Poales; family Poaceae; genus Chloris; species Chloris gayana. The sequence goes on along the minus strand of JAUNZO010000272.1, from coordinate 107,009 downwards.
GCGAGGAACCTAATGTACAGTTGTCCTAATGAGATACAGCTAGCACAAGTACTTACTAAGTAATGACTGCTCTCTAAGTAACGCGAAGCAGACGAATTACCATGCATCTTCTTTTCTTTTTCTTTTTTTTTTTTGCTACAAGACCATGCATCTTCTCACTGACGAAGAAAAGTCTACCTCGCTTTGCCGCGTTCGCACGTGAAATTCTCTTCTGCATGCATGATAGACAACGGGCGTCGCCATTGGCCATGCTGTCGTTTTTGTATTTCGAGCTATCCAAGTTGACACAATATGTGTGGTGGCAGCGTGTGTGTACCTGCGTAGCTGTCTCGCTTATCCGGCCGGTCTGGTCGTACATATATTCTGCGAAGCAGACGGATATGAATCAAAATGGTTTGACGTCCCAAGTCAAAACCAGTACTAGTATACTGGGTACTATACTATGGTCCACGTTAGTATATCAAACTCACGGAAATATATCTCCACACCATTGCTAGTTCGTCAAAAGTTCGTCGGCACAGGGTGCCAGAGATTACACAATCCCACCCTTACAAAAGAAAAAATAAAAGATTCCGCGACCTACTGTATTTAGTTTCAGTCAGCAGCTGGCCGGGCGCTATTTGTATTTGCCTGAACGGCAGCTCTGCTGGACACATGGGGGCTTATATCTTGTGCACAGTTCTGCTAGTAATATTACGTGAAAAAAAAAGTTTCTGCTAGTAATATTTCTTTGAAAGTAGTTACAGGGCAAGTACTACTTTGGAGTACAGCATACTAGTCTACTAAATAGAGAAGTAGTCGATCCATTTTGATGAAAGTCGTTTAAAAGTTCAAAGGCAACTCTCGCTTTCCGGTCTGGCGGTCTCACATATGTACACTTTGCTGGTCAAATGCCTGGGCTTGAGATTACGTGGCATTCACACTTGCCAACTTACAAACTTAATTCACACGTAACGAAGTCTGCCAACCCAGAAAAAAATACATAATATCCAAAAGTCGTAATCCATGTAGCCTAACTACACGCCCTTTTCTTTATCAAATCAATCCATTTCTTAATAATAAATTAGGGAGCCAGTGTCACCATGCGCAACTGCTTTTCGTGACCTCCAGCACTATAAATACTGATGGATCCTTCACTTCCCTGCTCATCTCCTCCTTCTACTTCACTAAATAATAGTAAGCAACACAGTTGCTCAAAATGGCGAACACCAAGTCTGTAGCTCTTTGCTTCATTGTCCTCATCAGTGTTGGGCTGTCCAGTGCCGCAAGGGTTTCTAGATATGTTAGTGCTGGGGGTGGTGGTGGTGGAGGAGGAGGAGGGGCGGTGATGATGGGTCAGGAAATGGTTCGGGGTCGGGCTCGGCTCTGGCTCCGGATATGGGCAAGCTAGTGGATCTTCTGGTGGGGTGTACGCTAGCGGAGGCGGAGGGGGTGGAGGAGGTGGAGGAGGACAAAATGGTGGGTCTGGTTATGGTTCCGGATCCGGCTCGGCTTTGGTCAAGCTGGAGGATATGGGTCTAATGGTGGATATGCTCAAGCTGGAGGCCAAGGTGGAGGTGGAGGCGGCGGCGGTGGACAAAATGGGGGTTCCGGGTCTGGTTCGGGCTCCGGCTCTGGGTATGGTCAAGCGGGTGGATATGGTTCATATGGACCGTACGGTGGAGGGTATGCTCAAGGCGGTGGACAAGGCGGGGGTGGTGGTGGCGGCGGAGGACAAAATGGAGGTTCCGGAAGTGGTTCGGGTTCTGGTTCAGGATATGGTCAAGCTAGTGGATATGGGCTATACGGTGGAGGATATGCTCAAGGAGGCGGCCAAGGAGAAGGCGGCGGTGGTGGACAAAACGGTGGGTCCGGACAAGGCTCCGGTTCCGGTTCAGGATATGGTCAAGCTGGTTCTTACGGTCCTTACTATGGTGGTGGATACGCTAATGCGGGCGGCCAGGGTGGTGGTGGCGGTGGCGGGCAAAGTGGTCCTGGTGGTAGTGGATCTGGAAGTGGCTCAGGAAGTGGCTCGGGGTCTGCCAATACTGGTGGAGGGTATCCTTGAAACTTCAATACTTCAAAACCGATAAAATATATAGCCAACATACTGGCTAACATCTTGTCTGTACCTGTAATGTTTTTTATAACAAGGAATAAATGACCACTCCGTGGCTGTTATAATAACAGTAGTTCTCTAATAATGCTTAATCGAAGATACATTTTATTTTTGCATATGTTGATTACTTTATATGTGGTCATAAAAAGGGATGGCTCATGGCCGGTGAGACTTTGTACTCGACGCTGGTCTGTCATAGGTGGAGACGTGGAGGTGGCTCGGGTTATGGCTTGGGTATAATGTGTGCGTGTGTGGTGGGGTGGGTGGGGGGCTGGCTTGTAGCTGGTGAACATCGTGTGTCGAGTGTCGACGGCGGTGGAGGATCACCATCGTTGCCTAGGGCTGGCTCACGAAGAGCGAGCAGATCCATCACAAGTTTGTCTTTTTCGATCCTTTTCACTACCCCTCCATTCCGGAATTGTTGCCGTTAGGAATTTCGAATGAATGAGTACTCTTCTATTTTTATTTTGATGACGTTCAGACACAGGATCTAGTTCATTTTTGAACTAGGAACCATGTCCTAACGTCAACAAAAATAAAATGGAGGGAGTAATTTTTTAGATCCAAGTCAGCAAAGTACTTCCATTTTATGCAATTTGTAGTCAGTTTATAACTAAGGCGCACTCGCAACACTCTTACATGGAAGTGCTGAATGTTTTGAATTAAGATTTCGAAAGCAAGAAGCTTCGATCTTTGTGAGTTTTCCGATTTCGGCACAGGAGACTTGTCCTATCATCGTGACGTGATTTCGTCTACTTAACATTGCCCGGGGGCAGCGCCGACGACCGGGATAACAAGACAGCAGCCGTCCTGCTTGCCGCGTTTGCACGTGAAATTCTCCAGCATGCATGATCGAGAACGACATCGCCGTTTGACATGCTGTCGTTTCCCGGATTTTCGAGCTATCCAAGTTGATATAGTATGTGTGGTGTGGCAGCGTGTGTGCCTGCGTAGCTGTCTTGCTTATCTGGAAAGTCTCCCTTTGGTGTGGTCCTATATATGGATGAATCAATTGACTGGACGTCCCAAAAGTCAAACCAATGGATACTATGGTCCACGTCAGTATCGCAGAGTACCAAAGGTTGAAATATATCTCCACGCGATTGCTAGTTCGTCAAAAAAATTCGCCGGCTCATGTTGCCAGAGTTTCCACAACCCGTTTAATTTCAGTCAAAGACTGGGCGCGCTTTTGGTATTTTCAAGAATGCCAGCTCTCCTAGAAGAGCCTATCATAGCAGTTCTGCTAGTGATATTTCTTTGACTGTACTTATATTCGTTAAAGATATCACGCACAAGTACTTCTTACTTAGCAGTGTACTAAAACTGCTCTGGATAACTAGAAGTAGCTGATCCATTTCACTGAAAGTCGATTAAGGGTGTGTTTGGCATGGCTTATGCACAAAATACTTAATAGTGCTTATACTGCTTATAGTGCTTATGTAGCATAAGCAGTCAACCCGTTTAGCAAAACTGCTTATGCTTATTCACCAATACTGCTTATTCTCACACATCAGCACTATAAGTTACGTTTTGCTGCTTTGCCCAAAGTGCTGATGTTTAGTACAAGATGGTAAAGTGCTTATGGGTGCTTATATCTCATAAGCACTCTGCTATTTTGCCGTTTGGTACTTCAAATTGCTTATTAAGCATAAGCACTTTCATAAGCAGTTCAATAAGTTGTATCAAACGCAAGATAATAAAAGCTATGGTTGCAAGGCAACTCTTGCAACTCTCGCTTTCCAGTTTCTCGCTGCACACTTCTCTGGTCAAATGCCTGGGCCTGAGACTACGTGGCACTCAAATATGCTGACCTACAAACTTACTTCTCACGTAGCAAAGTCTGCCCACTGAGGAAAACAAGATACTACACTTTACACCATGCAAAAGTCGTAATCCATACTCATGTGCACTTACGTGGGTTTGCAGGATGATCATATACTGATGATTTGCGTTTTTGCATATTATTTGTTGTGCACAATTCAGCACACCCTCTCCACTCATACTGTGCCAACTCTTATTTGATTCTGGTATTACCTTGGGGCTCCTTTAGAGCGCTGAATTTTCAAAACGTAGAATTGAAATTGCATATGTTTTTGAATCCTATGATGTAGTTCCCTAAGTTTCGATGTTCGTGCTATTTAGTAGACTAGTAGTACGGAGCAGTTCTTCTAATATTCATGGTGATAAATGGTAGACAATGTTTGTATTCGTAGTTGTATCGTGTAATATGTCCTGAAAGTCTCCGTTGAATCACTTGTTCCCGAGCTCGAGCTACTGGCTAGGACCACACTGCCCACGCGCATTATATTGTGGGTCAACTCGATCGAGCGCGAGGCCAAGTCAAAACAGAGACCAAGTCTGAAGTCTGAATTATTGTGCCGATGGAGCGATAGTGTTACCTGACAGCTTGGCCAGCGGCGTTTGCCTGCTGTAGTTTATTCGCTCATCAACGCAACACGACGTTATTGTTCATCAAATTTGGCTCAATTTCAGTCAAATACTACCAGCGGCGAAAGATAATCTTGCCTGCCTAATAAATAATGCAGATAACACAGTTGCTGTGGAATGTTATAGGGGTTTGAAGGGCAGGCTCTTATTTCTGTATTGTCCGTTGTCTCAAAATTAACAACGTGATGGTATTTGTGTATTGTCCGAGTAACTTCCAGATTTTTTTTTGGATAAGAAAAATGTTCCGGTTTTTTGCATCGTAGTGCATACTCGTCCCTCTTAAACTTCCAGATAATAAGCACGAACTACAACGAGCTGAGACATTATGCAAACTACTGTTTTCTCACTCGATCTTGTATGAAATGTTAAGAGATTTCCGATACAAAGGTTAGATAGTGTACTGGTACAGCTGGTCATGTAACGTCTGAAAAGTAAGCAGTGTCAACGTTTAAAGCATAAAAAGTACCGTGGATTTTCTATACCAGTGGTAACTCTGCTTTATTACTGTCTCACACTATTAGTTTCCTGGTCAGTTTCCTGTGGGCCTGCGACTACGCCATACTCGCCGGGTTATCAGCTCAGTTCACACATCACACTGTTCGGCCTACCCAGTGAGGAAACAATACGCGCGCTAATATTAGACAAAAAGTCGTACCCTACCTAACCTGTTGTTTTCTTTCTACATTTCCACGGCAATAAATCAGTGAGCGCAAGTTTGCACTACAGCTTTGCATGCCTTCTCCAGAATACTATAAATACACATGCCACCTTCTCTTCTTGCTCATTCCATCCTTCAGCATCAGCAAGCAAGCATTGGTGGCTCTCAATGGCTAGCACCAAGTTTGTAGCTCTTTGCCTGATCGTCCTCCTTAGTGTTGGACTATCCAATGCCGTGAGAGTTTCTAGATATGTTAGTGCTGAGGGTGGCGGAGGCGGAGGGGCGGAGGTGGTGGCAATGGGTCCGGGAACGGTTCAGGGTGGGGATCCGGCTCCGGCTCGGGTACGGCCAAGCAAGTGGATCTTCCGGTGGAGCATACGCTAGTGGAGGCGGTGGTGGTGGAGGTGGTGGAGGGGGACAAAATGGTGGATCTGGGTATGGTTCGGGCTCCGGCTCCGGCTATGGTCAGGCTGGAGGGTATGGACCTAGTGGTGGATATGCTCGGGCAGGAGGCCAAGGTGGAGGTGGTGGTGGTGGCGGTGGGCAGAATGGAGGCTCTGGATCTGGTTCGAGGCTCGGGCTGCGGGTATGGTCAAGCCGGTGGTTATGGACCATATGGTGGAGGGTATGCTCGGGGAGGTGGACAGGGTGGAGGTGGTGGCGGTGGGCAAAACGGTGGCTCTGGAAGTGGTTCTGGTTCTGGATCTGGATACGGTCAAGCAGGTGGGTATGGACCATATGGTGGAGGATATGCTCGGGGAGGAGGTCAAGGTGGAGGAGGTGGTGGCGGACAAAATGGTGGGTCTGGACAAGGTTCCGGCTCTGGCTCAGGGTATGGTCAAGCAGGTGGATACAATCCGTATTATGGTGGTGGATATGCTAATGCAGGCGGCCAGGGTGGTGGTGGCGGTGGTGGGCAAAGTGGTCCGGGTGGCAATGGGTCTGGGAGTGGTTCAGGAAGCGGCTCCGGATCTGCCAATAGCGGTGGTGGCTACCCATAAAACATCAATTCTGTGGATTGAATAAAATCCTTCACAACCAACATATATACTAGCCAACTAGATGATAATCTGGTTGTGTTTTGTGTTGTGTTTTCAGTAATAAGGAATAAAGGGCCTTGAGACGGCTCGTATGTATCCTTTGTAATAATAGGTGTGTTATGGTGGTGCATATACTACGAGGACCAATTTACATGTATAATATGTGCAGTCCATGCTAATCAATGGCGCTTAGAGTGAAGGAATGAACTTTGTTACTCTTTTGCATATATGTCCAAATCGTGTTATTTTTACTACTTTCCTCACTGTTTTGTTTTGAAAGTCACGTATCGATAGCCGTATCACCGTATCCATACCCGTATCGAAATTTCACAGGTCAGTACTTATCAATCATCATCATGTACCAGTGTAACCAGTTCTCCCTTTCTATCCGTGTCCTTCAATGGAATTGCCAACACACTATCCAGAATATGCATTTGGCTCCTTTGTTTTTGCAAAATCTAGTATTTTTGTCGGCAGATAGTCTTTACACTTTGCTTCACCTGTGTCCCAGCATATTCGCTGTTCAGAACTATTTTTTCCCGCGCACGGAAGAAGCTGTTCGCCCTTGTTTCCTAGCACTACATGTTGGGCCTGTTCGTTTCCAGCTATATAATTTTTAGAGGGTCAAATCAAAGAGAATTTTATCATTTTGAGTACTAAATAAAGTCTAATCTCGAAACTAATTGCAGACCCTCCTATCTAATTCACGAGACGAATCCAACGAGGGTAATTATGGTGTTATTAGAAGATGTTTACTATAGCATCACTGTAGCTAAACATAGATTAATTAGGATCATTAGATTCGTCTCGCAAATTAGAGGGGGTCGCGACATAGGTTTTGTTATTAAATTAATAAAAGTACTACTAAATAGTAAGATTCTCTTTGATGTGACAAGTATATAAATTTTAGAGGGTGGAAACGAACGAGGCCGTCTGTTCGTTTCCAGCTATATAATTTTTAGAGGGTCAAATCAAAGAGAATTTTATTATTTTGGAGTACTAAATAAAGTCTAATCTTGAAACTAATTGCAGACCCCCTATCTAATTCACGAGACGAATCCAACGAGGGTAACTATGGTGTTATTAGAAGATGTTTACTGTAGCATCACTGTAGCTAAACATAGATTAATTAGGATCATTAGATTAGTCTCGCAAATTAGATAGAGGGTCGTGATATAGGTTTTGTTATTAAATTAATAAAAATACGACTAAATAGTAAGATTCTCTTTGATGTGACAGTATATAAATTTTAGAGGTGGAAACGAACGAGGCTAGACGGTCCCATGTTATACTGTCTACATCGGAGCGGGTGCAGCATATCAATATCTGCACAAACGCCGATTTCTGCGGTGCCATAGTTTCCCAGAGCAATCATTATAATATTGCTCAAATTTGACGTACTTCTAATTTATTCTCCATGATCTTTTGGCTCTCAAAGCCTAGGATTCAGAGCTATCGGATATAATATTTAATATTTCTGCCCGTGTCGTTGTCGTCTTTGCTTATCCTGAAAGTCTCCGCCCATTTGGCCTTACGTTCACAAAGGATATAATCCTATAGTTGCTGGTGACACGCATCCGTCAACCATGGAGAGCAACGGCGCAAGCTGAACTCTGCCCGCACGAATCATACGTGTTCGGACCGTGGGGGCACCTTCTGGATCCATCAACACCCGGAATGTTACTAAAACCACATATCCAAATGTCAAACATAAAAATAAGAAATTCCGATAACATTTTCTTAATCCATCAACACCCCGGGATGTTCTAAAACTACATATTCAACCGACAAACATAAAAATAAGAAAAATTCGATAACATTTTCCTTGTAAATACTAAGTACCGCGGAAGCATAACCACATAGATAGATAATATTAAGGATATCAGTCTAGCATTGTCAAAATATCCTAGCAGAACCATAAGAGTGAATCTCAAACAAAGGTTTAAATCCACACGAATTTATGCATCAATCTTAAGACCAAACAACTAGACATTAATTATTAAGATTAAATATTAAAATTGGTGCAAGACGCTGCAGCTAATCCCCTCCTTCCGTTCTAGCAATTATCTTGCACCTGAAGATAGTAGAGCAAGGGTAAGATGAAACATCTCCGTAAGCAAATTGTTTTGACAAGCTATTTAAACCATAAGTTAAAATTAAACAACGATTTAACAAAGAGCTTCACTTCCAAGATAATTAAGATATAAAAGACGATGTAAAGAATATCTTCCACATTATAACAAATAGCTAGAGAATAGAGTTTCATTAAAAAACATAACACGTCACATCCATTATACTCAAAAAATGTATATGAATGCAGTTAGATATGTCTCCCGACTGCATATCCAACAAGATATGGAGCCACGGTACTATACCGGTACGGTCGCAACCATAGGTCCACGAGATAACTTCCGATGCAAATGAATGATGTAAGGTATATGCAAGATATGCTGCAATAACAATATAAACTTCAACTTCGTCCAATAGTGGATTAATCACATAAACCATGATCCGACAATAACAACATAAACTTTAACTTTCTCCAACAGTGGATTAACCACATAAACCATAATTTCAATGATAACAATGCCATATAGTGAGAATTAAGAGATGATAAAGTGAAATAACTAGCAAGATTCAATTATTATTAATATACTATGGTTCTGCGTATTATAGGGTGATAAAAATAATAAGTCAAAACGGTAGCAAACCACCGCCACATTCACTTGTCTTCCAACTGAGGAAGATCAAAGTGCTCCAGATTATCCGGTAATCCGGAGCACTGACACCTGTTTTGAAACAAAATACTTAACACAAACACTCCAGAAATTATTCACAATCAAAATTCATAGTACTCCTATGACCAAACTGATTATCGGCAAAAAAACAGCAAATACCCACATTGATAAACAACAGGAGTGCTGCTTATCTTTTTTCAGCACTAAAATTAGAATAGGAAACCTAACACGTAGATATTTCATAAGGATCTATATTTAACAAGCTACAAATTTGGTATTCATTACAACATTTGATTTGAATGTTTACTAATTCTAAATAGCTCTACAAAGTTACTCAAACAGTAGCACGACACTGATTTAGTCAAACCATATCTCCCAAACTTTTGAGCCAAACCAAGCTTGCAAGTACTCTATTGAAAGAGGGTAGGTAGGACTACAAAATACTCCATATAATCATGGATAAGTTCAGCCTCTAAAGTATTTTAAATAACCACTCAAAACTGATCATTGTAAAGGAAAGCTAAAGCCTCTCAAAGCTCCATTGAATTCGACAGTAAATTTAGATCCTAATAACTCTCATTATACTCAGCGAAAACTGCATATAATTATTCATTGGAAAAGTTGTGAAATCCTCTACAACTTTTGTTATAAAGTCATACTCAGTTTCGGCTTCTAAACTCTGAAACTAGCCACTAAACAAAAATCGGACAGAGTAGACTGACGGAAATGACAGTCAGATTCAGACTGCCAAATCCCCTTCAGTTCTCAATAAAATAGTGTGTATAAATACTAGAAGGAAAGTTACTGAAATACTCTACAACTTCTGTTATATTTTCCTTCTCAGAATCGGACTAAATCGCTGGAAACTAGGTTGATCTGCTACTGTGTTGGACTGAACTGCTGCACAAACGCAAACAGCTGCAGTCTCGCGAGTTAACTCCCAGTAAACAAGCTAATCCTAAGAAAAATCGGTGGGAAAAGCAAAGGCAGATTATCTTTGATAATTACCAAAGGGAAAACACGATGAAGGGATGAATCTCCTTTCTGCACCACCCCTTCCTTGCTGCCCCAACTCGCTCTGCAGCTAAAGATGGGAGATATCAATGAAGCGCACGATCAAAGATTTGGACGTCAAGCATGAAGTTTCCTCTCAGTCGATGAAGAAACGATCGATATGGCAGGGGAAAAGGATGATACTGTAGCAACACGAGAAAGAAGGTTGTGGGGTTTAATTTGGGCCTAAGCTGGATTCCGGTCTCACCACAAAGCCCAATTAGATGAGCTCATTTTTTTATTTGCCTTACATCTCATTTTTTCATTTGCCTTACATCTAAAGTCCGCTTACCCCTCAGCTCTTCCGTAGTGACGGGCACGTGCATTTATACATAGCACCACTCTTATACTTTTCGCCTTATTTCATATAAAAGGGTTAACCCGATGGTACTATGGTTAACCCGATGGTGTTTGATTATGCTTTTTTAGACTTTTGCTTTGGAAAAAGTCGTAGTGGAAGCAAAGGGGCTGCTTTCATAGGTGCTTTCCTGAAAAGCTGCTTTTCCCCAGTACAATTCTCACAGCACCCTAGGAGGTGCTTTCTCCGGCTGTGAGGGCAAAACTTTATTCACACGCCATGCCACTGTTGGTCGTTTATACGCACCCATTTCTCGCAAGAGGACTGTCTACATTGTAGCTTTTTCCCTTAGAATATTCCAAGGTTTATCTAATCCACGAGGATCATCAAGAGAATTGTATTTAGTGTTTACTATTTCGTCTAACAAATAAATCCTAGCATGAAGTACATATTGCACATACGAGAGCATAAAAAAGAGTGAAAGTTGAGGGTTATGCCGATCAGCACACGAACGTGATGGCTTGATAAGGCTTATGGGAGCATACACATCGACCAAGAAGGAATACGTGGAGTTAGCCTATGTGCATCTAGTGGTCGAAGAAAGGATGTGCCAATCGGCACAACAAGTGCGTCGATTGGAACTGAAGCAATATTCATTATCATCTTAATCCTATATTACATGGCACTTTAAACAATTAGTAAACGTCGAAGATGAACTTGGTTTTTCGAGAGACCCCGATTTATCGCTGCCGAGAGCAATTCCTTAATAGTGCAAGAATCTTACCTTACTTAACTATCTAGACATGCCGTAGCCTAGCTCTATCACAACTAAACCACACGTCTAACATCATTGAGTAATCATGATTCATACATGATCTAAATAACTAGACTAATCACCATGATCAAGATAGTGTCTAAATACTTAGACAATACTAAGCAATTGAATAAGCACATATAAGATCAACCAATCTTTTAATAGCCAAGGATAGAATTTTTCGATAAAGGAAACGTTTTGAGTTTTCGGCCTCTGCATTTCAATATATAACATGTTTGTTCGTTTTGTTTTCCTATTACAGTAAGTCGTGTAGCGACTGATTCAAAAGTGGAAAAAACTAAGGAGTCTTTAGCCTGTAATTAAACTTCCATCCAAAGCTCGAAAAGAGTTTAAGGGTGACGACATCCAACATCGCACTCATAGCCCGGATATTAGCTGGTACCACCTCATGCTGCAACAATGTCCAATACCGTAACCAATATGCTCCCTGAAAACAGCTTGCATAAAAGACGTATAACGAGCATTGTCAAAGCAAATATCATTACAACAACGCCAAATGGTCCAACATAGAGCCGCTACCCCTACAAAAATAAGTTTACACATTTTTGGGGAGTGGATTAAGAACTTTTAGCCCCTCCCCCATCTTTGATGTAGGAATGTAGCTATAACACGAATAACCTTATTCCATGGTGAGTTTAGCTACCTCCGAAAAGTCGATGTCCGAGTTATAGTCCCAACGGTCCATTCAAAGTCCAAGTTTCTAGAAAATTCCTTCCTCACCAACACTACTAGAATAATGCTCTATAGCGGTGGACGATATTTTTGCCACGGTGGTGGTCCCTCGAGGCGTCCGTCGCTAAGCACGGATGCAGGCTGGTGTCCGCGACTAAGGGCGCAAATTAGTCGTGGACACCTGGAGCCCACGGTTACGGTGGCCACAGGCCCGCGGCTAACGACGCCGCGTCGGTCGTGGACACCGTTAGGCCCGCAGCTATGGCCCGTAGCCCATTAAGCTACGGGCCCGATAGTGAGGCCCGCTGCAGCCGACCGCCCCCTTCTATAAATAGGTGGGGGTGCAGCACCACACCGCTACCTTATCCGCGGGTGTCGCACCACAACCTAGGGTTAGGGTTGGTCGACGGTGGCACCGCTCTACTCCTCTCCTCCTTCCTCCACTCCTCCTCCGCCTCCGGCATGGGTCGGCGCCGGCGGGGCCACTCCGGGAGCAACCGGTGCTCTGCGTTGGTCCTCGCCAACGCCCCGCCGAGCTCCCCCGCACCGGAGACTCCTCCTCCTGCTCCCCGTTGCGGACGCCCTTTGGCGGCGGCTCGAAGAGGACGGCGGCACCGGCGACTCCTCCTCCTCCTGCTCCTCTCACGGCTAAGGCGACTCCTCCTCCCCCTGCTCCCCCGAGGCAGATCCGGTGGTGGCGGCTCCTCCTCCCATGGTGGATCCGGTGGCGGCACCGGAGGCGGATCCTCCTCCACATCCGCGTGAGGCGGTGGGACGGGAACGACGCACGGCGGCGGGACGGGAATGGCACACAGCACGGCGGCGTCTAGGGCGGGTCTCACTAGGGGCTCGCCTTCTTTTGTTAATAGGTTAATGGCGCTAGTCGCGGTCCGTGAGACGGCTAATCCGCCCTGGCGGGCAGTCGTGGTCCTAGGGCCGCCACTAATTTTGGTTGTAATTAGTGACGGGACCTCGGTGGCGTTTAATGCGTCCGTCATCGAGACTCTTTTTATCCCGCCGCCACGGAGCGTAATTGTAGTAGTGCAAGTAGTCTTCTTGGCCCGCAAAAGGAGACAGATCGAGCTAAATGATCCATACGAGTCACTAGCTTCGAAGCCATTTGCCTTCAATGCAGTTTTAGAACTTTTAGTGGAAATATTTCCCCTTACTGGTTACTTGAAATAGACCTCATCTTCATAAACTTATTTTATAGCTGGCTGTCCAAAGAACTCCAAGCTGAAGATGAAAACTCACTAGGACATGTCTCCGGCATGGCTCGGATAGGAAAAAGAAATATTCATGTTCCTCTCGTAAGTAGAAAAAAGTTTTATGGTGTTTTGGGTATACAAAATCTCTTAGAAATGAATAGGGCAGTGATAACACCTTAAGCACTTCATAACTAGCGATAGCGGCAATCTACGATGTCCTTCATATCACGTGCCGTATGCCTACTTTTCATCCCGGAGACTGGAAATGGGCTAATGATATTGATATCGACGGATATAGATCTAGAAACTGGCCATTCGGACCATTTTAATTGAATAGATGGTCACTTTGGAATGACTTATTATATCTAGTGAACCTGATGTGTGACCTCGCCCGATCGATTGCAGGCTTAGGAGTGCCATAAGAACCCATCCTTAATTATGCCCCGGGGATAATGGCTTTACCCGCCTCCGTAAGAGGTCTAATTACATTCCCCGATTTGGCCGAGCTAATCAAAGAAGTCCTTTCGGACAAAGTAAACATATCAGCCGAGACGACATTGGCCGTGGGAGCACCTCGACTCAAAAGGCCCCTTAGAATTTCAGATATGGTTTTAAGGTGCCAGCCTGGTTTCTAGGCCCACTGAATGAACCACGAGAAGGTTCATTCTGCGATCAACGCTATACTTGGAAAGGGCCCCTTCGGGGGTATTTGCAGGAAGGAAAGGGCTCATTGAACAAGGGAGAAGGTTTACCCATCCCATTGTAAATCCCCTCCCTTTTCAGTTAAAGGTATAGAAAGCCTATAAAAGTCAGATTTTTTATACTTGTGTGTTTGATGATTAAAAACATCAAACTTGACTCGGTTCAAAAGGTTCCCCCAAACCCCCCCCCTCCTCTCCAAAAGGGGTAGAAGGGTCGAGCAAGAAGCTAATAGATTACTAAGGTGTTGCTCGCCCAACTATTTTGATCGATGACTTGTTTAGTTTTATGAACATTGAAGACCTGATCAAGGAAGCAAAAGCTGACATGATCGAGCGACAATGTGGAAAGAAAAAGAACGGAGATAGTACTAGAACAGGTTTGGAAAAGGAACACCCACTCCTTCCCGTTCGACCCATTATCCCCTGTTCCGAGTTAAAAGCTTTCGAGTGCAATAAAGTGACATGTCTTCTTCTTGCTCTGGAGAGCCTTCGGATGCCCTCCATTCATTTCGAATTAGGGTCTCTCCTCTCTTGCTTCCTCTAACTGTCTTTGATTCCACTTACACGGAAACCCGGGGAGTAAGAGCTTGTCAAAGCTCGGACGGCACGACAGATTCATCGTTGTTCACCTCTCCGATTACTCAAGGTTCTCATCGATGCTTCCGTCCCTGGTCTCCTTAGGGCGAGCAAGCGCAGGTAACTTTATCTTGTTCTCACTTTTCACTCTTCACTTCGCTTTGCACTTCGGGGTCTCTTCTCTCCTTTCCATTCTATAAGCTGATTGAATACCGATATCCTCTGCTGTTCGGAAAGAGCAGTCAAGGAATCAACTAAAACTAACCACTTTCTATACCTTTCCTGGCAGTAGAGAGAGCCCTCACAAAGCTACTAGCCGGTCTCCAAACATATGAGAAACAAATGTATGTAACCCGAGTAGTAATAGTAACTACCCTCCAAATATTCCTAGCATGGTGATACTCAAAAAACAAATGTTGTATTGTTTCATTACAATTACAAAAATAACATTTGTGGCTGCCCTTCCAATTTCTTTTTGCTAGGTTATCCTTTGTTAAAATGACTCCTTTAAGGAGGTACCAAAGGAAGATCTTTAATTTAAGCGGTAGTATGAGTTTCCACGAAACTTGTGATGGAAGGGTACATCTTCGTCGAGAAAATAAACATACATAGAGCGAACAGAAAAGGATCCACTCTTGTTTAACTCCCAAGAAAAAGTATCCCTTTCATGACTAAAGTTGACCATAGAAACTTTTTCTACTAGGTTATCCCACTCCCTTAGTTTTACCCCTACCGGGGATCTCCTAAAAGAAAAATGATAAGAATTTCCCAACATCATGTGTTCCACAGTAGCATGCGGCTCATAGGGCACATTGTAAAGGTTTGGGTAAGATTCTATGAGTGGCCTAGTTCCTAACCATTTGTCTTCCTATGCGGCTCATAGGACACATTGTAAAGGAGTGGGTAAGTTTCTTTGAGTGTCCTAGTTCCTAACCATTTGACCTCCCAGGAGTGAATCTTTTCTTGAGATCCGTCTTTTATCTTGAAAGTACCACAAGAAAGGAACCGATCTTTTACCTTCATGAGTCCAGTCCAACGAGTGGGATGCGTTGGTTTAGCACCCACATGGGATAGTGTCTTATTACTCAAATATTTATTTATGAGTAAGTTCTGCCACATTCTTTCCTCATTGAGTAGCTTAAAAAGCCATTTGATCAATAAACATATGTTCCGGAGCTCCAGGTCAACTATACCTAGACCTCCTTGATCCTTTGGGTGACATAACATGCTCCATTTGGCAAGACTACACTTCTTTTTATCTTTCCTGCCTTGCCAATAGAATCATGATTTGTAGCAATCTTGTTTAGTTAGGACTCCTTGTGGAATCTTGAAGAATGACATCATGAACATCGAAAGACTACTAAGAACTGATCGAATAAGGACCAATCTACCACCATATGATAGATGTTTGGCCTTCCAGCAATTTAGTTTCCTCTCAAATATTTCTTCGATGATTCACAACTACGAGTTACAAAGTTTTCTATGGTGCATCGGAATACCCAAGTATCCGAAGGGATAGTCCCCTCTTTTGCACCTAAATAACTCCGTATACCGTCCTCAAAGTCCTTTTCCTCCCCATAGCAGAATATCTCGTTCTTATGGAAGTTGTTCTCGAGACTCGATAAATGCTCAAACACACTCAATAGAAGTTTCATGTTACGAGCTTGGTCTAGATCATGATCCTTGAATAAGATGGTCTCATCTGCATACTCTAATATCAACAAACCATCATCCACAAGATGGGGGATAATTCCCATTATCTTTCCATCCGCTTTAGCTCGCTTAATCAAAATTGCAAGCATATCGGTGATTATATTAAACATAATCGGAGACATAGGGTCACCTTGTCGGAGACCTTTCTAGGTTGGAAGTATTGGTCAATGTCGTCATTCACTTTGATAGCTACACTTCCTCCCGAGACATAGTTCTCTATCCAACTTCACCACTTAGGAGAAAATCTTATCATGTGTAGTGTCCGTTAGAGAAAGGACCATTTGACTTTGTCTTAGGCCTTTCCAAAATCAATTTTGAAAATGACCTCTGTTATGCTTCTTATTATGGAGTTCATGTATGGTCTCATGTAAAATGAACACACCCTCCATTATGTTGCGACCGGGCATGAAAGCCATTTGGGTAGATTGAACAATAGTATCTGCTACCCCATTTATCATATTTGTGGAAACTTTAGTAACAAATTTAAAGCTGACATTTAGGACACATATTACTCTGTATTGTCGGATTTGTGTGGCCTCGTTAGTCTTAGGGATGAGTGTGATAAACCCCAAATTTAAGACTATGGAGTGGGAGGTTCTTAGCATGGATTCATGAAAAAGAGCAAGCAAATCCAATTTAATCACTTCCCGAACACCTGGTAAAATTTCACTGGAAAACCATCCGGTTGAACTAAGATAGATAACATAGGGATCGATAAATTATACCAATATTCATCGCCGTCGGGGAAGTGCTTGATGGGCACAAGGAGTGCGTCGATTTGCACTCGCCTTGATATCTGTAACAACTCTCGAGAAAATAATGCATTTCATGTCATCATGAGCATGTCATTACATTGTTGCATTTTTGAAGATATCAAATTTTGTGTTAATAATAAACACATAAAATAACAAAATGGATAAAGAAGAAAGGAAGTGTTTAAAAAGAAATGAAATAAATAGAAAATTTATGTTTAATATTTTCTATGGCTCAAATATCCTAAATAAAGATTTATGAAAATCTCCTGAAAATATTTTGCCTTGTAAAAATATTTACAAGAAATACACAAAGTTTCTTTTATTAATTTAACTATAAATTTTTAATCCAAAAATGATTTGGAGTTCTACCCTGGACTTAATAGTAAATATGCCTAAAATGTTTTCATTTAAACCCCTGAAAAATTTGGGAATTTTTGGAGCACCGGAAGGTTGCTTTTTAATTTACCAAAAGCTCGGGGTGTTTTTGCAAAATTGCCAAGACCGGCCCAGCTGCCATTCTCTTCTTCTCTCTCCCTCTAGCACCGCGCCCTCGCCACCGCCCGCGGCCGCACCGCCTCTCCGGCCGGGCGCCACGACCCCAGGCCACGCAGCAGCTCGGAGCCACGCGGTCGCTTGCCGTGCCGCCTCCGGCCGGGATAAAACCCCTCACATCTCTCGACTCGCTCTTCTCCTCTCCCATTTCTTCCCTCCGCCTCCCCGCCATAGCCGCTCCCTGGAGCGCCGTCGCCGAGCCACTCCAGTGCTCCTCCGTCCCGGACCACCGCACCGCCGGCTTCGCCGAGTCCACGAGCAACTCCCCGCAGAGCCACTCGCCCTTCAATCCCCTGGAACCCAAGCAACTCATCATTCTCTCAAGAAGTTCACCGTCGGAGTGTTGTCGCCGCACCTCCAAATCGACAAGCTTTGGTGAGCCGTTTGCCCTATTTTCTCTTCATAGCGATGCGCAACTAGATGCTCGAGGTTCCCGGTAGCTCATCCTTGCTTTTGTTCCACGAGAGCCGGTCAATCGCCGTTCTTCCGCAACTCCGGTCATCGTCGTCCGCCACCTCCATGGTGAGCACGCCTTTCCGAGCTTGCTCATGTTCCTTTGCTCTCATGACGAGCTTGCGCATGCTTTGTAGTAGCTTCTCGTTAAGTTTCCTTAAGGTTCGAGCTCTCTAGCGAGCGTCCCACCGCGCCGGAGTCGCCGCCGTGGCCGGTTCTCGCCGCCGGTGCCTCTCCGTGGAGCTCATGTGCTCGCGTCCCCACCGGCGGGTTCGCCCGATTGCGAGGAGTAGGAAAGTGTCGTCGCGGCGAGCTTTGCACCACGCCCCGCCAACTCCGGCCGTCGCGCCGCCGCTAACCTGCCGCCGCGGCGAGGCCACACCACGGGCCACACGCACGTGGGATCGCGTGTGGCCACGTGCGGATCTCGTGCGGTCAACCCCGTAGCCTTCCGTGTGGCACGTGAATCAAATTCAAAATTCCAAAATTCATAGAAAATTCATTAAAATTCAGAAAAATGTCGAACCAAGTTTGTTAGACTCGAGAAAAATAAGATCTATTTATTTGTGAAATAAAATAGTTATTTTGAGTAAATTTATTTATAATTAGTAATTAATCACTTTCTTGATTAAAGGAAAGCTATTATTTTATGTTAATAAAATGTTTAATTATGAAAATTAATTTTATTTGATGAAGGAGATACTGCAGACGAAATTAATTATGAAATTTATTTTTCAAAATTTAAACTTAACTCTATTATTTTATGTGATCACCATCTATTAACCTTTATCACTTAAAGTAATGATTTATTTATTGCTTAACAAACCAGAATAATTTATTAATTATTAAACCTAAGTAATTAAGAAACAGAACTAATTAATAAAAAATGGCCTTGATTAAACAATTGTTAATCAGCATAATTACTTGTTAATTATTGCTTAATGAACACACTTATCCCTAATTTGTTAATTAACTAAGGTGATTAAGCATTAATTATTAATTATTACTTATTGGACTTAATTAATGAATCCTTGCATACTTCCATCATGAGCATTCATGCATACATGATTGTGATTCGCAACACATTGCTTGGTCGACTAGGTTCGAAGTGATCGAGGTTCCACCCGAGGTCGAGTCGAGCCGGAATCACGAAGTCGACCCAGCCGCTGAGGAAGCTAACTTCGAACCGAATCAAGGCAAGCTCCGGTGCATCCTACCTATGTTTTTAAATATTTTATTTTATCACATAGTACGAGTTATGTTTGTCCATTAGGTGTTAGGGAATGATTGACACCCTAGTTGCATTATGGTAGGTTTCCGTTTGTTTATTCTATACTTGGTACAGGTAGCTCAATAGAGGCTAAGCTTAATTTCATAGTCGCAACGGTAGATGTTTAGGGAAACTTAAAGCATGGAGGCTTTAAGGGTTTTGTGTTGACACTAAGATGATGAGAGGGTTAATGAAGTTGAGACCGGACGGGCCCCGTAGGAGAAAGGGCAAGACAGAGAGGAGGTCTTGCAAGGTGGTAGCCCCGTCTAAGTCGATCAAGGACCGTACCGTTGTCGGCTTAGTTGAACAAGTTTGAACGTACCGCACTACATGCTGGTATCATGGGTCCGATAAGCTGATGTACCCTATCGCCCCGAGAGATATAGCGTAGCCGGCTCTCTTTATCGGGTCGTTAGTGAGAGGATAGTCTCACGGGAGGGAGATGGGTCGATCACGAGGGAAGTCGTGGCTTCGCCATACTCCCGGGAGAGTTTGGAAATGGCTAGTCTGCTGTCGGTGCTAGCGGAAAAGGTTGTCGTATACGATCGGTGTGATGCGTATACGTCGTGTAGTCGGGTTTTGCCGGCTGGTATAAATCGATTCGAATCGCTGTCCCTCGCAGTAATGAGTACCACTTGTTTAGCTCGTCACATCGTAGTAAATTATATGGAAGACGAAGATGAGAGCTGAAAGGATTAATGATCTATTGTATCTTGATTGAGAACTTGATTGAAATAGTGATAGGTTGCAAACATCAAGGCTAATGAACATAACGTGAGCTAAAATACTGAAAGTAAGGACCCACCCTTTAATGCTGTTTTTCGCAAAGGAGTAAACCCCACAGACGGAAAGCCTTTGCATACTAGGCGTCGGCCTTAGCGTGCCATGCTGACGGGTCAGTCTTGCTGAGTATTAGCATACTCGGGGTTTGTTCGTTACCTTTCGGGGAACGAGTCGTACTACCACGACTTGTATGACAGCTTTCTCGAAGAGGAGCAATGTCCGGAGGGAGGTTCCCTTCGGTGGGAACGTATCCCCACGCCTTGAAGAGAGAGGAGCGTGATGTACGAAGGGCTCGGTGCATCACGTTGTTTCGTTTGAAGTCTTTGGAGTTGTACAATAGAACAAGCTTTCGTTGAATCCTCGTAGGATGTTAAACTTCAATAATGTTATATTTCCGCTGCACAATGTTTGTATTTTGAAAACCTGGTTGTATTATACCATGATGTATATATTCGGCTTGTATGAGATGATGTTTCTGTTGTAACTCGCTTCGTCGAGTGTCCCTCTCGTACCGATTCCCGGGTGTCCCGGAGGGGATGTCACGAGATACGCACCGTTGACAACTTCTAAGGTACATAGCTCTACTTCTCCTAGCTCGGTGCGAGTGCACCACGCAGGATGACTACACGACTAGACTAGATCTCTCAATTTGGTGGCTCTTCAACTCTGGCGCCTTCCCGGTGATGTGTAGCGGTCCTATGACTTGTCCACGTCCCTCCTAACGTCCAGCTCCTGTCATGGAAATCATATGGGGGTTATATGGCCTCTGGTCACGACCTCTCTTGCTTGACCGCCAAGTTTAGCTCATAGAGATTGAATCAAGTTAGTTTTGTACCTTCCATAAATAGCGTCGACTCACTTTAATCATAACTTTCGCTTCTGAAGTCCAAAGTAAGAAAACTTCAACTCTATATTGTAGCCCTTAAAAAGATATACATCTTGAATATTATTTTGATCTTCAGATTCAGCAGTTGAGGTTCCCAAAACTGCGATGCCGTAAAATCTATCCAGATTCGAACTCCTTTGTGCAGGTCTCCTTGTGGGGCCCATATCTCATAGCTTTGGAGTCCAATTAATGCAGATAATATATGTTACAGAAAGCTCTTGATGAGATCTACAACTTTAGTAGTTTGAGATTTATCAAATGACCATGTATTGGGCTCCAAAATCGCATGACAATACAATGTTGTTTCTGGACTTCGCGAATTGAACTTTCTTTCCCGATAAACCTTCTATGAATTCTTAGCATTGGGCCACGTACTTGAGCTTGCACATTGGGCCTCATGGACATCTTGATGTGTCTTGTAGGCTTCATGGGCTAGTCGGAATCCCTCCTTGCATTGAGAGTCTAGCTTTATGTCGGTACTTCTCATATACGTATTTTCACCTGTTTCTATAATATAGCACTAAAACGACACTATATGTGGAAATCGTCAATATTAGAAGTAAAACACATGATTATGATGAGAATATAGTCCGATGCTGGTGGTTTTGGCATATAAAAGGGGTACATAGAAACCAATGGTTATGAAGATAATGTTTCATTATTTTTTCCCGAACTCGCTCGACCACACCCAGCACACGATGGCCCGCCTCGTGGTCCGCCGGCCGTCGGGCCTACAGCCGCCCATTTTCTGGCCGCGCATCCCGTGGCTACGCCATCCCATGGCCATGCCGCCTAGATTGTAGCTCGGAGCCGGTATCGATCCGACCAACATGTGCGGCCAAGACGCAAAGCAAGATAGTCACGCTCATGCCCAACTCATCGCGGATAAAGAGCCGTAGAGGAAGGAGTCGATTGGCCTGCCATTCGCCTTGATCTCGAGCTGCCATCCCCTTGATCTTGAGCACCCGAGAGCTCAAGCTAGGGTGCGGGACAACATCCCACCTTGGTCCCCATGTTCCTGTCATCCACTACTGTACATCGCCGGCATGGCAAGGCACGAGGCTGATACGTCGTTTCCCCAAGAAAAAGTGGAAGCAGCGGCTAGGTTGGCGCCGTGGAGGAGGGAGACGAGGTCGCCCCGCCATCACTCGGTTCTCAAGCGGCCACTCGTGACCCGTCATCGGCCAGCCGCGCATGCAAGGAAGAATACATCGACCATCGAGTTTGAGTTGGGAGGTAGCCACGGTGTTCGCGTGAGGGATTTTTCCGTGAAAGTGGATAAGGATGTCTATGTTTTTGCAAAAACATCATCAAAAAATAATGTAATTATTTAGCTTCTCTCTTTCTTGGCATGTTAATGGAAAACTCCTTTTAGTTCATAGAATTTCTAAAGTACTTTATAGGTATCTAGTTTTAGGTACTCGGTGGAGAGGAACATAATTTTCTTTCCTAAATTTTCGCTCTCTTGTACCTAAAACAAAATTTATGTATCCAGTTTTACCAATTCAATATCCATATAAATTGTTCCTCATACATTCAGGGGTATTATAGACATTTTCATATCTTTTCCACAACCATAGTCATTTTTACCAAACGGCTTTCTGCTTTCCTTATAACCAACAACTAACAACAACTTTTTCTAGAGCCACAACCCACAACAACTTTTTCTCACAACCACAACCAAACCAAACACACCATTAAACTTCCAATGTGGGACTAATCTCACCTCCACTTCACTTCATGGCCACTTGAGCCCAAGCCACAACTACTTACATGAGCTACCTCATTACACCATCTACTTACATGAATAAAAGACGTTACAAAGTTTTATTCACACACACTGTCTTTTTGATATTTTGGACAAGTATGCCAATATGTGATCGATCCTTGGCTGCCGTCTTAATTTTCTTGATCCGACGCCACAATGACTGTAGTCCTGAGATAAATTGGACCGCCGTCCTTAGAGCAATGACTTCAGCTATCTCAAGAACTGTGATTTTATTGATGCCTTGCCTGTAAGCAGCTATGAATTCTTCATTGCCATCCCTGACCACTACTCCCATGCCCATTCTGTTCTTCACCTTAAAAATCGTTGCATCAACATTGACCATGATCCATCCTCCTAGCGGTGGATTCTAATGGGCTCTAGTAGAATCGCATCTATCGGGGATATTAGATTCGTGCAAATGCAACATAACCATATCCGTGTATGCTAGCAGAATTTCCGCAATGCAATGGGGATGAGTCTCCTTTTCTCCATTTCTTACATAATTTCTAGCTTTCTAGATGTGCCATAGAGTCAAAAATAGTAGCTTTTTTGTTGGAACATTCTTGTAGGATCTCAAATATCCACTGTCTTGGTGAAGTAAACGGACGAGCGTACTTGAAGAAGCCTCTTCTTGTTTTTGGTTCTCTCCAAATTTATGCTACATATTGACACTCCAAAAAAGCATGTTGAATAGTTTCTTCTCTCCCACAATGGCAGCACAAGTCACTTGTTGGATGTTTCTCAATTTAAATTGTTGTCCCGTTGGAAGGTAATCTTGTGCTAGCCTCCATAATGTTACCTTCATTTTTGGTGGTGGCTTGAAATTCCATAGTCATTTCCACTCTTTTGCCATTTTGTCCTGGTTTGAGCACCACACTAGTCTTAGAATGAACCACTTTTGGTTACCTAGCCAGGCTCCACCGATGCAGCTTCGCTTTGTTTGGTTACCTGCTCGAGCTCTCGGGGTAGGCCCTGCACATGCAACCGAACCGCTCCAGCTAGGCCCACTAGAAATGCAGCAATCGAGCGTATCTATGTAGCCAGGCCCGATGGATGCAACTGCGAGTCCTTGTGCCGCATCCGCACACCTCCCTTTCCTTCTTGTTCACTTCACTTTATTGTTGTCCTCGTTGTTCGATCCGCCCCACAAATCTACCGAAGGAGGCTGGGGAGCAGAAGAGCTCATGTAGATCCATTGCCTTGTGTTGCTAAACTAGTGCCTTAGGTGGATTTGGTCTCGATGACATTCACCTTGCGACCCTACCGTCACCGGATCCAGAGGCCTCCCGGTTTTCCTGCTTGTTGGGAGTACGATTTGATGCAATGGGAATGGAGCATGATGAAGAACATGTGCGTCCAACAGCTCTTTGTGCGTTCCTAGCTTTTCTCATCAATCGGTGAATTTGAGTGCGAGTTCTTGGATGTTTGCTGCATTTTTTCTACCCTTCGTTAGATGAGGACAAATGAATCTAATGAGATTGGTCTCTCGACCTGAATCTGATTCATTCCTTTATGTTGGAGAATGATTTGCAAAAGATTCAGATTTAGGGTTGAATGCATTAGTTGTAATGAGGACAAATGAATCTAATGAGATTGGTCTCTCAACCTGAATCTGATTCATTCCTTTATGTTGGAGAATGATTTGCAAAAGATTCAGATTTAGGGTTGAATGCATTAGTTGTAATGTGATGCGAAAACAGAGTTCACATGAAGTTTCTGATATTGTTTATACTGCATCTTGATTACGAAAAATCATATGCTCTGGGAGGCAGTAGGATTTAACAATATGTAAGTCAAGTAACTTCACCACCTCTTCGCAAGAGGTTGTCACACCCACTAAACCAACCAATCAATAGCTCACTTTAGGCTGCGCTTGGTAGCCTGCATCTAACCTGGACTGCATCCATTCATGTAGTATCTTTCATTTTTCTTGTGTTTGTTAGCCTACACGGCGTTTTCAGCCTGCACCCACAGATGCAAAAAGCAACAAAGATGCTGCATTCGAGGAAACAAAAATTTTGGTCGTTCCTCTCGAGCCAGGCTCATTTCGTCCCATGGCGTAGAGTTAGCCTCACCACCCGTGACTGTAAATCACAACAAGGTTCAAGTGCTTCCCTCATCCGGGTGAGGAGTTCCGGTGGGCTTCGTTGGTGGCTTCGGCGATGGGGCGAGCTACGATCGGGGATCCGGTGACCAACAACTTGCTGATTTAGCGGCGGCGCGAACGGGCAGTCGGTGCGACTGGGCAAGCAGGCGACTCGAGTATGCGAGCAGTGCGACGAGGGAGGGAGGTAGGGCGGCATGAGCGGGAGGATAACAGAGTTCGCGGAATCGGCGGCGGAGTGTGCGGTACCCTCCTCCATTCGGCTCGTGTTCGGCGTGTAAGGCAAGCAAGTTCTGATAGTTAAACATAAGCAGTTGTGCCAAACGGATTGACTGCTTATGCAACAATAAACACTTTATGCATAAGCCGTGCCAAACACACTCTAAACCTTACAATCTACTCCACTAGTTACAGTTAGAATTTCTACATTTGAGCATGACATCCTGAAGCTGTCATGCATGGGAAACAATGCCAACAACCTACACACTGTCGTTATCTTCAAATTATGGCCATGCAGGTAAGAAATTGTTCTTCACAATTTAGTCCATGTAACAAGAGAAACACGGAGGCTCTTTTGTGTATCAAGAAATTATTTTTATTTGAAATTAGAGTGTATAGTTGTGCATGTGCTACCTAGTCCACAAACTAGTCCTCCAAGCAGTCATGGCTCGGTTCTAGATGTCGCCAAGTACCTGATGGATGAGATCACCGAGAATACATCTTGCATGCTACACATGACGCTTGGCAAGCGAGAGAAGACATCGGTCAAGGTCGTTGAGGGCATTGCAATTCCCGGACGTACATTTAACGATGTACGTATCTATCACGAGTGTGCTATGCTATTTTCTCCTCACGTGTTAGGGTGTAGCAGGCTAGCAGGAGGTAGTACTTTCTATTCCCTCTTTCTTGCGGATGGAGCTCCGGCCTAATATTCATCTCTACAAGGTCTCTACGTGCATTCAGTCCATCCTTTGTCTTACCAGGTAGGTCAAGTATAAGGCCGGTACTACTGTCAAATGCACCTTTCCTAATGTACATCCAGTCAAAGGCATGAGTCACTTCCAATTCTTCCCAGTAGTCGAGATATCTATAGAATATAGAAAGCTTCTTATATGGCGTTGCAGCTTTTGACTTTGCAACTCCCTTCACGATCTTTCCAAATGTAGCTTTAATGTTTTTTTGTCTAATCAAAGACGCCCCTAGAGGTTCAACGTTGAGGTTCTTCGCCTGTCTCAATCGTACCGTCAAATTGCTTGGCCATCCATCGATACAGGTGTTTCCGTTGTAAGAATCGATGATTTTGAGTTTACACTGTCTTCTTGGACGATGGAAGATACACGTGTGATGTATCATCAACACATACAAAGCATGCCTCCTTTCCTTTCACCTGACCCGAAAGCGCCCTTAACGCCGGGTAATCGAGTTACGGTCATGAAAATGATCGCTTTCAGCGTGAAGTACTCTCTTCGGTACTCAACCTACATACGTACACCTTCCAACCATAGTTTTTGCATGTCTTCAAACAATGGTTCCAGGAAGACATCTATGTCGTTACTAGCTTCTTTCGGCCCGGATATAAGAATGGGCAACAATATGTACTTTCTCTTGTGGCACAACCATGGCGGGAGATTGAACATTGTTAGCAGTAATGGCCAAACGATGTGAACGTTCCTCGTTAGACCAAAAGGGTTCATCCCATCTCTACTTAATGCAAACCATATATTTCTTGGCTCGTGAGAGAAGTCATCACGGTGGTTACGATCGAAGTTTTTCCACCGGGTTCCATCAGATGGATGACTCAATTTATTAGGGTCCCTCTTACGTGTATGCCATGTCATGAGTTCGGCATCTTTTGGATTGGCAAATATCCGTCGATGCGATCGACCACCGGTGGGTACCATATGACCAAGGCTGGAACCTTACTATCATCGTCGCTACCATTGATGATACTGTTTTTCTTCCTCTTCCTGTCATTCTTCCCCCTCTTATTAGTTGTGTCTACATCATAGTCCTTATTCATCTTGTAACGACTTTGTTTGCACCATGGACATCTCATGAGGTCCTTGTAGTTATCCCCGATATAATATACAATGATTTGGACATGCGTGGATTTTTCGCACACCCAGCGACATTGGGGATATCAATCTCTTAGCATAGTAGGTGCTTTTTTATAACAAGTTGGACTTCGGTAGTGTATCCGAAAGAAGATCCAACAATTTAGTGAAACTAGCATCTGACCACCCACGGATGGCCTTCAATTTCATGAGCTCGAGAACTGTACATAACACTACCGTGGGTGGTCGGATGCAATAAATCGTAATCAAAACGTAGGAAAAATGATAACCCAAAACTCTCCTTGATTACAACATTATAGCAATAAAAAAAGTTTCCCTTACCATGGAGAACAAAATTTTGCAAAAAAACTCAAAACCTCCCCCCCCCCCTCGGTTTTCATAAATTTCCTCAATTTTCGAACCACCACACTTCTAGTGAGCTGCTGTTCGGTCCAAACGTGGCTTTTATACTGCGGAAAACAATAGCCACGGTCCACTTCTTTAGCCACGATCCACGATCCACGATCCACTTCTTTAGCCACGATACTATTGGAGGTCACCAATAGCCACGATCCACGTCTTTAGCCATGGCTATAGTGGCTTCTATAGCCACGGTCCAAGGGTAGAGTGGCTTGCCCCTACTGTAGCCACGGTCGGTTTTGCTTGCCGCGGCTACAAGTTTTTGGTGGCGTGGCTATAGTGAGGTTTTGTTATAGTGACCCCACCCCCTATCTAATCATCTTTTGTTATGAATGATATGAATAAACCATGTACCATCTATTAATAAGCTGTCTGAATGTGTGATTTTTATAAATGGCATGGCAATCATATGAATGCAAGTGATGTGTGGGTAACAGTGTAAGTGTGTTTTGTGCGTACTATAGTGAAGTGTTTGAAATCTTCTAATTGGTTTGGGTTAAATCGCCTTTATCATGACAACTGATTGAAATGATGCTCCGTTCTTCCAAACGGAAAACTCCTTTGTTGTAATATAACAAACATGTGAAAAGTAAATCAAGTTATGGTGATGGGTTATAATCATTATAATTTTAAACTTTTGGTTACCCTAATAAGCTTGTACAATACAAGGAAAAAATGGACAAGACTGCTAACATATTCACACATAAATGTGGTCCTGATACATGAAAAACAAATTACAGGGGTGGAAGATTGCGATATCTTGTAGACACCAATCGCGTTCCTAGAGGCATGGGGAATGATCTCCACAAAGCTCCCCGCAGTCATGAATGGATGGAGAAGGTCCGGGGGATTCTTCAGAGAGAGAGAGAGAGAGAGAGAGAGAGAGAGAGAGAGAGAGAGAGAGGATGGATTTCAAAAGGGGTTTCTATTTGCAAATAATAATTTTTACTTTATGGAAAAAATAAAGCCACAAATCACAAAGCACTTCTGTCTGATAATGCTGTTAAGAGTTGTCGGTTTTGGATGTGCCTTTAGATGTTTTTAAGCACTTCCATCGTCTAATAACCGCTATAGATGTTGCCTTCGGAGCCGAAATAAAAGTCGGTCAGCCCATAACCGATACATAGATTGCCGGCAACAATCCCTAGGATCATCCGGACGAGCGCTTATGCTGGTACAACTTGTTCGCAACGAAGTTGGTTGACATGTTCACGAGGTGCTTTTTCTTAGATAATGGGTCAAACTCAGCCTCTACATCCTTGAAAGGATGTACACAGGTACTTTAGATAAAACAGTATTTAGACTCACACAAACATCAAAAGATATATGCACAAAGAAACCACAAGAAAGAACTAAGCTATAGAATTCATAAGATAAATTATTGCCTATGATGTTGGATGCTCAGATTGATTGTAGTGGGTACTTAGTCCCACTCCGAATATCATTGATGCCACTGCAGAACGTCCACAATTTTCCTTGAATACACATGTTGGATGAGGTTATTAACGGACATGACAACAAGTACCAAAAATTGTGAGACCAGGGCACCAATTGTTTTTCTCTTAATTTCATAAGGTTAGTTTAATATTTTCATACATCAACATTATTACTTTCACTTTCACATACATGACGATGAGCGCCTGATGGCAGTGGCCGCACTCCACCACACCGTGGTTGGACGGTCACCTCCGTTGGGTGTGCCCCTGCAGCCGTGTATTTTGTTCTTGCACCTAGCGTCTATTTTGGCTTTGCAATAGCGGCGAAGCTGGTGGCTCCTATATATGTACTAAGGACAGGTGCAACGCTACACGTCAGCAGTCTCATAGTCCGTCTCATACAATGGCACAT
This sequence comes from Chloris gayana, assembly GCA_031894775.1. Lineage (NCBI taxonomy): Eukaryota > Viridiplantae > Streptophyta > Magnoliopsida > Poales > Poaceae > Chloris > Chloris gayana. The sequence goes on along the minus strand of JAUNZO010000272.1, from coordinate 78,078 downwards.
AAGGTTTTTGATGATGTGGAAGAGAGAGAGGGAGGTGAGAGAAAGGTGATTGTTTCGCGAAGCAACCACCTCATGTGCTAGAACTTAAGAGTATGAGACGGCTTATACATCATTGTACAAGTTGTAATTGCCATACAACTCATAAATATTCCTTTTCTCATCCACCAATTTAGAAAATATCAATTTTTATAAGACAACTAAAAATAACCATCCATTATACAAGTAGTCTAATAGACCGTCTCGAGATTATTTGTCATGCATGAGACGGACGTACTATAAGAACACACCTTTATACTTGCCCTAAATGATATTGCAGGCAGTGGCGGAGCCAGCTCTGGAGAGTAGGGGGCCATGCATGAACAGTAATACAGCTCCAACACTTTCGCGGAGGAACAAGCAGAACGCGTTTGTTTTTTCATTTAAGCATGCAATCGGCGTCATGCTTTCCAGAATTAGGCATATGTTTCTGCATCTATGGTCATTAGCCAGCCTGTGCAGCCCATTAGGAAAAACATAAGCCAAACCCCTCGGACTTCTTCTTCCTTGGTCAAGCCAGCCCCATGGCGAGGCTGCGTTCAGATCTTTGGAAAAGTTTCTAGAGCAGGCGCATCTGCCTGGCCCTAACGTGGCTCCGCCAGTGATTGCAGAGGCGAAGCCAAAAGTTTGACTTGCTGATGGCGCAGACCCCACATGTAGTTTGTGAGCCTTGCGTAGCATTTCTGATTCTAACATTATTTGAAATTAATTTTTTTTCCATTTGAGCAATTGAGCATCTATTTATTAATAACAGGAGATGAAGTTTTTACCACAATAGCTAGAAAAATAGAGAAATATGCTAGAAATTCTCAAAAAGAAAAAGCAAAACATCCTGCCCTTAATTCCCATCGCTCATCTAATGACCCTTTAACATTAGTTTCACCCTCATGTGAACATAAATCTGTGGCATGCCGCCTCCACCTTAAGCTATCGATCCTTCCATAAACCCTAGCAACTAGAATATGCATGCCGGTGATGATGTCTCAATCCATGGCCGGGTCACCTGAAGCATTCAATCAAGATCAGGAAACTAAAGGTTGGCATATCGTGCTTAGTAGTGCCGCACGTGGAGACTTCTGCAAATATGCAGCGGCGGGCATGCAGCAGAAATCATACGAGGTCAACCGTCACGTGGATTAGGAATCATCTTAAAACTAAGGTGAACGTACGGAAGATTTCAATACGTCACATGCCAACTCGCTTGTTCACGGGTGGATAGGTCAGGTAGATGGCAAGTGGAAGCATGTGGCTGTATGATTCATGTGGAGCGAGCCGAGGACAGCTAGGTTTGATGATACTTGAGTTTTGGACATGATCGAGAACATGCAGTTCTTCAATGTCGAGGTAAGGTGCTGCCTCAGCTTGAGTTCCAGACTAAGATCATGAACCCTTACAACCCTGCAGGCTCAGCTCCGCAACAGTTAATGGAGCTCAAGTTGGTCATGTTCAGGTTCCTGGACCATATCCATGGCTTAACCTGGACGAGTAAAGGACTCCAAGATTATTAATCTTGATACTCTGTTGTTTTCTCAATTGCCATGGACGAAGGCAGCTTCGCACCGTAAAACTGAAACATGAACTCCTTTCTCTTAACCTGCGATCAACAACCGAGATCGACAATCACAAATAAGATGCAATCTCACACCTGGCTTTGGTACTACGGACTAAGATCATTGATTCTCTGATGGACCAGAAGTCTTGACAAGGTATGAAGCCAATTGCCTGCCACCTCAATTAGGAATGAGGAGATATAAAACAACATCTAGATTATTATGTTAGGAAAAATCATATTAGTGAACCAGGCATGGTAATTATCAGAGATAAGTAGGAAAATAATATTCCTGTTCAACTGGATGATAGATCAAACACAGAAAAACGTTTTAGCTCTTTTCAGTGTACGTTCAGTTAATATACTATGCGATCGTAGCATTACATGGACAAGCACTAACATAGATGATGGTGTACTACAAGAGATTTTTCTGCTGCATTTACCTTCTATGTTCAATATCTATGCTCCGTTTTCTTAAAAGAGAAAATCCAAAGCACAAAATATATTACATTCAAATATCATTTTAGTAAGAACTAGATAATACCCGCGCGTTGCCGCGGCACATTATATAATATGAAGAAAAAACAAACACTTTACAAACACACAGAAAAGAAAGTAAATAAAAACAAAAAAGACATAGAAACAAAAGGTGGAGTAGTAATAGATATATTTTAGTTTCTCTACCTTAATTTGTGGTGACCGGATAACATGAAGGAACATGAGGATATTGATGCATGGATGGATAGATGGGAGTCAGAGGTGATAATCGGGAGTGCTAACTTTCTAGATGACATGGCAAAGATTTGAAAAGTTCAAAATAGCTGCTAATCGCCACCATTCAATTTTTATCTAATTGTTAAATTATTTAAGATGATGTGGCACAACATGGAGTTAGAGAAATAGCATTGAATGTCTCTTAGTGGGTTGGATATGATGTGGCACAACGTGAAGCTAGAGAAATAGCATTAAAGGGCTCTTAGTGGGTTGCATCTTTTATATATAAGTAGATAGGCATTGTCATGCTTTTTGTGGAGTTATCCTCGCTAGGAGATTATCTTATGAGATAACATCATCAAGATTTATTTCAGGAGAAGATTTGTTTCCTCTATGAAATCATCAAGATTATCATTCATATTGTTTTTTTCTCACGTATTAAAATAATTGACCAGTCTAGCACACTAAATATATTTTTATTCGTTAAATCCGGTCTTTGTAAAATGGGATCGGAAGTAGACTTAGCTCATTCTTTTTATCAGCATAATTAGGATCTTACATTCAAATGTAAAAAAAAAGACATCTAAATAAATTCATCAAGCATAAAAATAATGTAAGATGCAATAGCATGTGCAGTTGCGCATGCTAGACACTTAGAATACCCTGTTGTTGGAATATATATGCCTTATGCCATTAATCTCTGACATATACAAGAAAGAACAGACAAATCAGCTACTCCTATCACTTTCTTTCCAAGCTAGTATGACGAAAAGCTTATTTTATAGCAATTAGTTTTCTTTCTTCTAATAAAAGATGGGAAGATATAATTCTACTGCAATGAACCAAAGAATGATTTATGTATCAACCGAGCAAAATATAATCAAGTATATACTTTTAATGGCCAAATAAACAATCTGGGTTGCACAAAAAAGGCTTAATATTAAATTTACTATAGATGGAGCTAATTTACTAACTTATGGTACAGAAGATTTATATCTCAGTCTGAGTAGTAAACAAAATTGTATACTGACATAAAACGTAGAGCTACTGCGGGCAACTGTGAAGGGTGTGTAACATATATGTGGTTATCTTATTAGCATTATGGCTTTCATTTTATTATTTCATTCACTTAGAGATTCAATCTAAACACTATGAAATACCTGTATCACCTCAATTGCAATAGCACGGCTTTGTCTAATGTCATGCAAACATGATAATTATTTATATCCATGCATACCTTAGCTTTCAGCTTTCACCTGCCTATCGGGCAATTGAACTTTTGCTGCAGATCACGTTCAACGAATGATGGATCTTTTGTCTGCAGCAACTATTGAACTTTTGCTGGTGGATTCTTCTTGTAACTCCCCATTATTTTGTTATCCATCTACACTTGCCTCATATATATTCTCCCTGCTTTCGAGCTCTAAAATTCAGTGGAGGGTGGACTCGTGGAGAGCCTTCGATAGCAGGGAAATTAAAGCGGCGCCGTGTTGGGATGAGGACATCGTTTTGAGGCTTGAGACATGATAGATCTCACAGATGTTGCAAGAGCTAGCGTCTCATGTAAGATCTCAATCATGTAAAAGATGCGGCCACCAAGGATGTTGAGAGAGATCGGCTTATACAATATTTACGTGACGAGGGATTCAGGATTAGATTTTTAGTATATGGATATTAAGGGCTAGATTTTCTTCTTTAGATTTATGATGTGGAATGGATGGCAGGATGTTTTGCTTTTTTGTGAGAATTTCTAGCCTATTTCTCTTTTTTCTAGCCATCCTAGTGGAAAGGTCATCTCCTTTTATTAATAAATAGATTAACAAAAATTATGAAAATCCTAGGAGATAAATTGTAATTCATGGTCCATGAGTGGAGACGTCTATGACATTTTAGAGTTTAAGTTCCCGCAATTATCCTCCTTTGCTCCATGTAATTCAACTTACAATACGACTGCAAATATTTTGTTTAAAGTATAAAGATAGGTCATGACTACTAGGAAGTACAGCGCATTCAGCACTGTTTGATTGAACATAGTGCGACATATCTTCTATCAAATAAACGGATTTGTACTACAACAAAATCTGGCCCTATTTTTGTTTTCGCTATTTATATTATCAGTTTTATTTTGTATGTGAAATATATTTTAATAAACCTAGTACTAAAATACTGTTGCAGGCAATAAGACAATTAGAGTATGCAAATGAAATATAAAAATATTAGGTACCTGCGTCAAATTAGTACAACACGACATGGACAAAGTTAAAGTTATTATAAAGTATTGTAGAGCCGTTGAGTGCCTAACCTGCGCAACTGTATGGGCCATTCAATCTAGTTTATTAATAAATAATTGCTACATTTTGTTATAGATATAATATATTTTTAGCATTTATAACAAAATATAATCCTATTATAAATTAATGCGCACTATATGATAAAATATAATTAAACTATGTTTTAGAATTATAACACAATCTAATTATATTAAAATTACTTTACTCTTTGAAATCATAATATAATTGTTTGACAATAAGATATATTTTCATTAATTTTCTTTGATTCGAACCAAAATAATTAATTGTAGTTAATTTTCTTTGATACCACACTTTGAAATTTTTTGAATCATTGTAAAAAATTTTTATAATATATCATTTACAAACAAATATATTAATTTTTCTTACTGATTATTAATTATCAAAATTCCATATGACGAATCTTGACGTTAGTTAATGTCATTGGGAGACAACAATATCTGTCTCTCCTTATGTCAGAAGAGATTGACATTGCTGCTTGTTATACCAATATCAGACAGCATATGACATCAACGACAATGGATATTGTTGTGGCTATCGGCAATATTAGACTCCACTGACATGAGTGATGTCATGATACTACTGTCCTACAGACGCAACAATATACTCATGTCACTACACCACGGTTCACTTTAGACAACTAACGGTTGGTCGCTAAAAGCGCCTTAAGCGACTTACAGTCGGTCGCTAAATAGCTTTACCGACCTATGTGGACGGTCGGTGTAAGCTGTGTCGGTAAAAGAATTACCGACCGACTTACATTTAGCGACCAACCTTCAGTCGATACAGATGACTCTTTACCGACCGATAGATGGACGCTACTAGTTGAATTACCGACCAACCGTAGGTTGCTAGCAGGCACCCACTAATCACAAGAGAACCATCAATCATTATTATTAATCAGTAATTCAGAAATCATTATCCATCGATAATTTTTAGCACAACCATTTAGCACTCATACCAACACAATATACCACGATTTTCATACAGCCCAAAGTAAATGATTTAGTTGAAATGACATTCATAGACCATAAGTGTCACAAAGCAAAAAGCTTGAACTCTCAAGTTTTTGTCACATTAGAAAATGGAACACCAAATGCTCATGATAGTAAATAGCACCTAGGTTCTATTACAAAAATGGAGCAACCATGTTGCACACCGCATACCCGTTAACCATTTCTACAAAATCATCCACTACAAAGGATGCATGTACATGACGGTTATTTTAGTCACACTAGCTTGAAGTCACGATGGGTTAAGTAGCTATCACTAGCCAATAGTTCCTGAAAAAGAAAATGTCAAGAAATCAGTTCATGCTCTACAGAAAGAGAAACACAATATGTGCATGCAGTAAATGGATGGCAGAAATGAAGAACTAAGATTAGAGCTTTTACATCACTGATATGGGCACTTTGTGGGTCTTGGTCATGAGGTGTCCGATAACACACAATTTTTTTTGCTAAATTGGTACTAGTTAGTTGTAGTTGCAGTATAAGCCTCATCACTTATATTTGAGCAGTATTTATTCATTTGGGCTATTTGAGCAGTAAAAACACGAACATAACCCTTTGGCTCTTTCAGACAGCAGCAAAAGCATCACCTTCCTCAATTGTTCGCTCCTTCAAATCTGGATGCTCTTCAACAATTTCTTTCAGTTGGTTCTAGGAAATTTAACATGAATCAATTCTGTTAGGAAAAAGTATAGCAACAAATGCACATTATAACTATTTGTTGGGAGAAGACTTACTATTATTGGTGCTGCCTGCTCTGAAGGTACTCCATTTTTTCTTGTGTGGGTTTTGATAAAGTTTTCATCTCTTCGAGGGGGCGTCCCAATTCCACATACTGAAACATAATGTTATTATTAAAGAACAGCAACAAAGTAAACTCTGAAATAGCTTAGTATATACAGAATATTACCAAGTCATATTCTGAACATGCATAGCTCACACTGCCTGATGTATGGTGCAACTGCAATTTCGCCCGATTTTCTTTTGCTTTTTCCGAGCGAGCCTTACATAGCATGAAACCTTGTTATTCAATACCATATAGGTTAACATGTTCATTGTCTTAAATAAAAGTAGACTCTTACTTCGAATTCAGGAGACAACCAATAGTTGAATAAAAACTTCCACTCAGCATCATTAATCCTTTTATCACGACTTTGCCCCACTTCCTCTATAGTCATTTCAGGTTTGAAATACAAAGCCTTTATGGTGGCCTTGAATTCTTTCCACTTCCTTGCAGCAGTACGCATGAACCAGTTGAACCCATCATCATCAATATCATAAAAGTTATGTTGTATATATAATTAAGCTATCAATACATGGATGACAAAGATCTATAAGATGAAAAACAGTACAAAGGAAGTACAAGGGATTACCTTTATATCAGTCCATAGCTCATATTTCTTATCATCGTCAACTAGCCTCCAGTGATGATCCAAAGTATTGCAGCACGCAACTGAAAGAATTCACCCTTGGAAGGATCATAAGTTCTCACACCATTAACAAACATATCGAGCAGGTCATAAACAAGTGGCTGAAAATAAACATCCATATCACTACCAGCAGCATGTCGACCAGGAATTAACACGGACAAGATAAAATTTGAATCCTTCATGCACATGGAAGGTGGAAAATTGAAAGAAATAAGAATACCAGGCCAAATACTATAACTAACATTCATAGTCCTATATGGACTAAATCCATCAGTAGCAAATCCTAGCCGAATATTACGGCTATCAGCAGCAAATTTAGGATATTCTTTATCAAAGTCCTTCCAAAGTGGAGAGTCTGCAGGATGCCTAAGCAAACCATCATCTATTCGTTGTTCAGGATGCTTAAGCAAGACATCATCCTTTTCACCATGTGCAGAATGCCATCTCGTGAGACTTGCAGTTTTGGAGGATACAAATAATCTTTGGAGCCTTTTCTTAATAGGAAAGTAACGAAGAACCTTCCTAGGAACCTTGTACTCACGTTTCCCATCTAGACTCTTCTTTTCTGATTTCCAACATGAAACTTTACATTTCGGACAAGAGGTAGATTTTAAATGATCCCCCCAATAGAGAATGCAATCATTTTCACATGCATGAATAGTAGTGTAACCAAGACCAACAGATTTAACCAATTTCTTAGCTTCATGAAAATTTTTGGGCAGTGCTGAGCCTTTAGGGAGTGCATCAGCAAGTAGATCTACCAGTAAATTGAAACTTCTATCAGTCTAACCTCCAATAAGTTTGATGTGCAGTAACCTAACAAGAAACCGTAGCTTTGAGTAGTTGTTGCACCGTGAGTACAACTCTTGACTGTTATTGGCTGCTAACTTATGAATGGCTGCTACATCTTTATTAGGTGGATCAGAAGACCCATCATCTTCCATATCACCTCTATCATCTAAACCACAGGCTAGGTCCCTAAGAAAGTCAGATATGTCATCTTCTTCATTTGTTTCCTCCATAAATTCAGCAACATCATTGTTACCTTGGTTCGCACAAGAGGAACTAGCTTCTCCATGTAAGGTCCATGTTCTATACCCTTTCAAGAATCCATCACATATCAAGTGTTCTCTAACTTCACTAGCCTCTCTCCAATATGAGTTAACACACTTTCTGCAAGGGCACAATATTTTGTTCCCTACCGCTGAATTTCTAAATGCAAAAGCTAGGAAACTGTTCACCCATTGTTTATATGCCTTTGACTCCCTACATGCAGTTTCAGCTTTAATGTTAAATATAATCATAACTCCTGCCATTAATTTAAGTAATTGTAAAATTATTATGTTGTACCTAGCTTCACAGTCGATCCACGATTTATCCATTCACCTTTACATGAAATATGAATAAAGAAACAATCAAAATAGTAACTGCATACTTTGGTTGATAATTAACCCACAAGCGCTTATGGAAAATGAAATGAATGGCAACCAAAAGACATGGAAATAAAAAGATAGAAGATGGAAATATAGGAAATACCTTCTCCTTAACTTCCAAAGCCTTCAATGCCTTCTTGCAACCCTGAACACCAACTAATTATTTGCTACCGATCTGTCCAGCTTACCAGCATGCAGAATCTTGCATAAAGATCATTTTGACAATTAATACTCATGTTTACATCACTGGACTTGTAAAATATGTAAATGCAAATTATTACTACAATAGTTCATCTATCATAAGCAGATCTTAACCCAATAATATAGCATTATTTCGGTGTGCAGCAAATATGCATAACACCTTGCTCGCTGCATCTATTGGTCCTCCAATAAAAAAATATATTCTCATACACATTCAGCTGCAAATCAATATATTGGTTCTAACTGAAATTTAAAACAAAAGCTAAAATTTTTAACAGAAACTCACAAAATCAATATATTGGTTCTTGCAGGGAGGTGCGGCAGCCTGCTGCTCAATCGGGAGGCCAGGGGCACCGGCCTGCTGCTGAGCAGGGAGGGACAAAGCCGTGGCTTGCTGCTTGGTGGGGAGGCGAGGGGTGGTGACCTGCTGCTCGGCGGGGACGCCAAGGAAGGCTGCCTGCTGCTCCGTGGGGAGGGACAGGGAGGCCGCGACCTGCTGATTCGTGCGGAGGCGAGGTCCTGCAGGCTGCTGCTTCGTGGGGAATCACAGGGCGACGGCTCGGGCTGGAGGTGCAGGGGCGCGGCCTTTCCTGGGCGGGTATCGGAGGTGGGATCCGATTCACAGGGCGGCCGCGGCCTGCTCCGCCGTGCGGAGGCGAGGGGCAGCAGTCTGCTGCTTCGTGGGGAGGAAAGGGCGGCGGCTAGGGGTGGAGATGCAGGGGCGGCGGCCTTTGCTGGACGGGGATCGGAGGTGGGGATTCAATCAGGGCAGGTCGATTCAATTCTGGAGTCGTTTCGGCGGGGATTCGAGGCGGGAGGAAGAGCGCGTCAGGGGAATTTTTGCGAGATTGTGAGCGGGAGTAGAAGGCGGCCGGGAGGGAAAAACATTAGGGTTGGTCACATCGTGGGAGAAACGTTTTCCCGACCGAGATCGACATGATTCTTGATATTTACCGACCGTCCATCCAACGGTAAATGCGACGGCGTTTACCGACCCACCGATCATCGGTGTACGTAGAATTAGCAACCAACCGTTCGTGGGCATTGTTTAGCGACTGACTATCCGTAGTTAATATAGGTCGGTAAAGATCAACCGTGGTGTAGTGTCATGATACTACTGCCCTACAGACGCAACAATATCGCTCGTGTTGTGGATGTCATGCCTGACCAATGTTGTAGTGTTCACTGTAATAACGTTGCTTGGTTGTGACATAAACATTGCCCTACTGTAGCCCGCCATTACTGGAAACTGTCAGGCGACAGCAAAGACCGCATTTGTCGTAGTGATTGCTACAGCCTCCAACAAGCAACACCATACCGCATTTCTCGAGTGTGCCATCACTAACGAAGAAGCCTAGTCGAATAGTGAAAGTGAATCTAGTCCCGTAGTGGGTTTTGGTGTATTGTATGATAAAATGATTAGAGGTCTAACAATTCTTGAAAGTGTATAAGTAGAAATTAAATGATGAATGTACATGATGTGGTTAAAATGTAATTTTCTTATTGATATACACATGATTCAAATATGGGACATTGATATACATGGTATAATTGAATCTCAATGATGATAGCTTATACTCCCTCCGTCCCATTAAAGGTGTCGCTATGATATCCGTGCCAGTCAAAAATTTTAAACTTTGACTAGATTTGTAGAAAATATTAGTAATATTTGTATATTTAAATAAGTTGATTATGAAAGTAGATTCAATTATCTATCTAATGATACTAATTATATTCAAAAAATATTTATAAGTTTTCATATATTTTTTGTCAAAGTTAAAAAGATTTGACTTCTTGGGAAGCGAGAATGACACTTTCAATGGGACAGAGGTAGTACATAATAAAAATTTTAAGATTGATCAAGTACTATTTGGCAAGAAACTGAATATGCAAGTTACTTGATCAATGATAGTTGTGTATTGCTCAAAATAGCAAGATGGTGAAGGATTGGCAGGGAGGGGAGATCTTGCCGGCAGGAGGTATGCTTCTCGACAATACTGGTGGCTCTATCAAGAGGGCATCCATGGATAGTTAGCAAGCTTCTCGATGCTCAACAAAAGAGAAGTGACGAGTTTCACAAGTATGCAAACTCAACTTGAAGCATTATCGTTTATATTTAATTTTGAATATAGGCATGCCGCTCTATCAAGAGGGCATCCATGGATAGTTAGCAAGCTTCTCGATGCTCAACAAAAAAACTCGAGTGAGATAAGAGAAACACAATAGCCACGCACACGCGCGCGCAGACACACACACATGATATCTCATTGTCACGAGGAAAATCGGACGATCCGATTTCTAATGCCTAGTTCCTAATGGCTAGTTTTTGGGGAGCGAGTATAAAAACTCTTCACCCTATACTTCTGTTGCTACTGACAGTACCCACAAGAAATATACATGTAAAGCTTTGTTAAATTCTCCCCAACTCCTCTTGGTGAGGATTGAGCAATCCTCTCTTTGTGTGAAATTGAGCACTGCAGCATTGTGATTAAAAAATTCCTTAAAACATTTGTTACTCTTAGAGGTGAAGCCTCCTAAACGGCTAAGTATGAGCCTAGAGCTCCCAAGATTATGGTGAGTCTTGGGAAATTTTGTGAAGGTCCGCTTCGCCTCCGCAAGGAAAGAAGGAAAGATAGTGGAACGGGGAAAGCCTTTCGAAGAGTCCCGGATTGGATTGAGCTGCTCAAGCTTCCTCAATGAAGATGTAGACAAATGAGTTGCAAGATTTTGAACTACGGGGAACAAATCACCGCGTGTTTCATTTGTTTGGTTCTATTGCATTCTAGCTTGTTGGTATATATTGATTCTAAGTTCTACAAGGTTGCATTTGGAGTAGTGCTTGTCCTTTGTGGTTCTTGTACCACTGTTTGAGTGCAACCTCTGGAGTTCTTATTTTCATGCTAGAATATTTCACAATGTTGTGTTTCCCTATTTAAGTTCTCCAACCTAGGAAAACCTGAGTCGAAACCGGATAGTCCAATTTTGGGACTTTGTGTTCTGGTGTGGATTCTTGGTGAACCTACTGTGCGAGTTCCTTGCATTCTTGTAGTCAAGGGTTTTATATATTTTTTCCCTTGTTGTTTTGGTTTTGAGCTTTTTTTTTGCTAAATTCTGACGATACAGGAGGTTTTAGTTTCTCAAACCGGAAGTCCGATTTTGACAGAGCTGCGAGTTTTTGTTTAAATTTTAGAGTCCCTTATTCACTCACGTTTCTTGTTTAACTGAGTCAGATTCTTCACCTTCTTCCTTCCCTTCCCACAAATATATCTCTTTCTTCACCTTCTCAATCATTGAGTCCCACATCTCATAAATTAGATGAAGGCATGGAGTGTCGGTGTCTGCAACACGTATCATATCATAGATAGGCATTGTAAATTTCAGAATAAAGTCCACATTGCTCCACCACACTTCACTAAGTATCTTCTCTCTAACATGAGTTGCAACTCCAGCAGCAGCATCTTTGTAATGATTCCATTGCTCACTAATTACCATGGCTTGTAGTTGCCTCTTAACTTGCACAAACCGTTGTAACATACACACAAGTGAGGCAAATCTTGTTTCAGCAATAGCAAGTAACTTTAAAGAGCTAAACTCTTTATAAATTGAAAGCACCATGCCATGGTTCATGATAAAATTCTTTATCATCTGAGCTTCAAATTTAACATGTGATACAAATTCAAGCGTGCTGAACACGAAACTTTGAGGATCTTCATCAATCCTTCCCAGTTTAGGCTCGCAAATATTTTTCATTGCCAGATTAAGGGTGTGTACAACACATGGAGTCCAAAAAATTATATTATATTCAGCTTGTATAAGCAGACCTGCACCTTTGCAATTTGCAGCATTGTCAGTGATGATTTGCACCACATTTTTTGGACCAACTTCTTCAATAACACTCCTCAGCTTGGCAGCAATATACTCCTTTGTCTTCACATCTCCTTCACAATTATCAGCCCTCAAGAACATAGATGATTTCCCAGAAATTGCAACAAAATTAATTAGTGGCCGCCTCTGAGGATCTGACCAGCCATCAGCACAAATTGTCACTCCTTTCTCATGCCATGTGCTCTTTGAACTCTCTAATAGCATGTCAATGTGAGCCCTTTCTTGCTTGAGAAGAGTTGTACTATTTTCTTGTCCCCTGGCATACTATAGCCTGCCAAATCATTGCTACAAGCATATCTAAATGCTTCTCGAATATAAGGATTCCTTGCAAAATTGAAAGATACCCCTCCTGAATAAAATCCTCTTGCAATTAAACAGTCCAATTTTTTGCGTGACTCTATTTTCCAAGCTTTCTCTAAAGCTGATGGAGGTCCACTCCGCCTTTTCTTGCCATCAATGTTGACAACACCAACAGATGAAGAAGAAACAGGCAAAGACACAATTTTTTCTTTCGACCTTTCTACTAATTCTTTAGCTTCTGCAACTTCTTTCTTCATCTGGCTCAAAAGATCAACTGAGATATTATGGCATACTGTGATTCCCTTACCTGACAACTGCAACAAGTGAGCTTCCACCCTGGTGTAGCTGGTAGTTTTTGAGGTAGGACAGTACTTGCATTTCCATTTAACATTTCCTCCACCTGAATCGTTACATGATCCCAGAGTGGTGCCTTGATGTCACTGAAACGTTGAGCACTTGCAGGAGTTGCAGATGCACTACCAGTACTGGTTGCAGACATCTAATCAAAGGAAAAAAAAGATCGATCTAAGAAAGTAAGGACTAAGGAGCAAGAACAGAAGGGTTAATTAATAATTATAGTATGGAGTCTGGACAAGTACGTGAGAAGTAGGACCTTGGGAGTTAGAACCACTCACGTTGCACGGAGAAAGCTAGCTCGTCGGAGTTTCGTCGCTGTCAGCGTCACCGGCCGCCGGAGTTCGTCGTTGCAGATCGAGATGGGAACGAGGCAAGGCGTCGGTCAGGAAGAGGCGAAGCGATCTCACGAATACGAATGGAAAGCGACGCTCGGCACTATGGGAAGTTCACGACTTCACGTATATAATTCTGGAGGTGGGTCTCTTGGGCTGTGTTGGGCCGTATCGACGCCGACTCCAAACATATCGGTAAGTATCGGTGTTTTTTCCTGTGTTTAATGTCTCAATACGCTGCAGGACGTCCGTACGCCGTTCCGGTGCCGTTTCACGTATCGGACGCGTCCGCGATACGCGAAACAGCCCTTGACTGCCGTATCGGCGTGGCGTAGCACTCACCCCCTCTATGTGATATCAAGATCCTTTCAAACAGGCTTCTAGGTTCTGACCTAGTAGCTTGTAGGCTTACATTAAATTTCAAAGCACCACAAAATCACAATTATCGCTAGCTGACTCATTGTGATCATGATAATCAACGTAAGGTAGGGTTGATGTGCTAATTCAGGACACAACATAACATTCTCGTCTTGGCTTTCCGCACGCGCAGTGAAGGATCCTTTAACTTGGCACGTGGGAGCATTCGGCACTCGACAGTGAGGACAAGGATCGGAGCAGAGAACCGGTGAAGCGTGGAACCATCGGCGAGGACACACAACGCAGACAGAAACCATCATCCGGTGACCTTGCGCTGGTTTGAGACGACGTGACAGATGAGATGATCAGGAGAAAATTACTAAACTACCCCCATTTAAATTATTTGATTATTAAATAATAATTTTGCATCAATGGTTGAGAAAAATCGGATAGACAGGTACCTTGAGTTCCATTCAAGCACCTTAACAAAGCTCATGTAATTAACAGAAATGCTTTGAGATGTGCACCTTTTTCTTAAAGCATGGAAGCATTTCTTTTGATAAATATATTTTGAATAAAACCGATGTGAGCAGGGCACGCATCATCAAAAACTAGTAACGGGATCTTGTCAAAATGGCACATTTCGTACGTGTGACCATGTGATTGGAAGCATCTAGCTTCTTACCGACAGCTCCTGCTAGCCTCTGGTATTCCAAGTGCATTAAGGCATTTGCTTCTTAAATACATTGGGATTTGCACGCACAGTGCGAACGCATATTTTGGGCAACGCTCGACGCTAATACTTAATTGACACATCTATCGTGCATCAACCTCGGTTGACAGTTTGAAACCAGAGAAAACTCTGTTTTAGAGGGAACATGTGATGAACAGTATTGTCATGTTTCTGTGACTGTATCGACTCGAGCATTTCTATGGTATACAATGGTACCAGCAGGTGGAAGGGTATTATGGTTATAATCCGACCGTTCAATTCGGTGAGTATTTTTGTATCTAGCTTGTCACCATTAGTGAAATAACCTAATCATACCTTTTTAGGGCCAATAATTAGGCCGACCATGAAGCACACATGAAGGAGGCATAAGTCCATTATCAATGCATCCTTTTATTTCACGGTTTTCAAATGCGACACGTGAGCTTTCTAGTCTTATTCTGTAAAATAAAACTACATCTCTCAGTGCATCTTTTATAGACTTGAAAAACATTAAATTATTACTAAGTGACAATTGTTGGTTAAGGGTATTGAGGATGAAAGAAAAGGCTCTCGATGCATTTTCATTTATCGTTCATTAACTTGGAAACAATGTTTGTCATGTCATCTAATTTTCTGAAGTGGTAGCTAAGATCATTCTCAATGCAAGTTTCATTTGCATTAAATAACATGCCACGTAGGCAATACTGGTGACGCGACATGAAATTTATTATGAAAGACACGAATTGAGTTTCATATGTATGAAACTCTCATTGAGAACATAAAGTTTCATCCCCACATATTTGGACCAATCTCAATGCAACAACTAGATATTAATTTAACGCTACCACTTGTCTATGAAATCATGCGATGAAATGAAAGAGACTATTTCATCCACCAAATTATATCTTCAAATCTAATGTGGCACTCTTGGTTAATATGAGATGAAACTATTCATGATACTAGCCTAATTAATGCCAAAGAAAAGGTTCATTGAGAATGGGCTAAGGAGAGTCGCCGTGGATCGGTCATGACGAAGAACAGTTCCATAACGCATGGAGCACCAGATGACCTCTTCTCTCCTTTTCTCTTTATCTTTTACCGATCAGATATTTTTTAAGGCCATTCTCAGTGCGGGTTTCATTTACATTAAATAGGACGCCACATCAGCTAAATTACTGACATGACAAGGTAATTAATATAAAAGAGATGAAATGAGTTTCATTAGGATGAAACTCACATGGCACTGTTTCATATGTATGAAACTCAATTGAAACTTACATTGAGAGCACAAAAGTTTCATTTCAACTTATTTTGACCAATCCCAATACAAGAATTTATTGCTATGGTATGCCTATGAAACCGCAAAAATGAAATAGTGCATTGAGAGTGACCATTTCATCTATGAAAACAAAACTCTATTACTTATGTGGCACTCTTAGAAAGCGTGAAATGAAACCATGCACTGAGACTGGCCTAATGGAACTAAAGAATGGCCTCATAGTTACGATCTAAGCCACAAGATGAAGGAAATGAATGACATGTATCTATCTGAGTGCACCATAAAAGTCCCTATCCCTGGCAGGTTGACCTAGCGCCTCTATCACAGGTTTTGTCCATCTTACTTTTGTTCCCATTCCAACAACAAAAAGAAATCATAAATGAGAATAGCCCACGAGGCCTCGGAAAGAATGGAAATTAGCCCATGAGCCCCAATGAATGAATCAATGATTCTTAGTTATTAAATTATCCACCTTCCACATCCATGCATGGTTTTCCTGCTAATATAAATAACCCTTCCCTTACATTTCATTCCACATCAATCCCCCACATACATAGCTTAACTTACCATGGCCACCAGTAATAAGCTCTTAGCTGTTGGCGTTGGGCTTGTCTTCGTACTAAGCACTGATCTGAACAATGGGATTAGGGAAGTGAGACACAAAGCATTTCATTGGTTGTTGCTGTAACAACCTGATTGTACCCTAAATCACTTTAATATAGCACTGATCTGAACAATGGGATTAGGGAAGTGAGACACATAGCATTTCATTGGTTGTTGCTGTAACAACCTGATTGTACCCTAAATCACTTTAATATAAATTCTTTGAAGCTCCTTGTCAATCGTGTTCTTACTCGATTCAAATGAGAATTGAAAATGTTTGAATTCAAGTTCCAAGTTCAATTCAAATGAAAAAGAAAAACATTTTTTGTCGAGAAATTATCACAAGTAGAGTCTAGAGTATGTCACCCATGATTGATATGGATAACTATGGAAGTGGGCACGAGATCGAGAGACGATAGTAACACAAGCTTACCGATTTAGACAAGTTCAGGCCTCCTTTTCGGATAATAGCCCTACGGTTTGTGTTTTGTAGTATTGTATTATGATATCTCGTCTAGATAATGTCCAGATGATGTGTTGTGTCCTATTCTAGTAGGGGGTGCCCCTTCCCTCCTTATATATCCATGGGGTAGAGGGTTACATGGCGTGAGTCCTATAGTCGATCTACTATACATATCCAAGTAGGAGTATATCCCTATATTTCCTTATCCGACAAGTATCATTGGTATTACCATTCGACGGTGGTAGATCAGGATCTTTGCGGAGGACTGGTTCGTTGGCCGTAGTAGCAGAGACAGTGTTGGTGGATTTTGGAGTGTTGACCTCATCCATGAGTAGAGGTTACCCCACTTGATCAGTGGTAGACCTTTCATAGCTTCAGGACCCTTTACCGTACTTTGGGGGTCCCCGGACCTGAAGGAGCGGGAACCAGCAATCGATGCTTTTGACTGATGTGCTGTACGGTCGGGGCTTGGTCTAGGGCCCTAGGCTGGGTGTCGAGCCCACTGCATGTGGGTATAAGTGTCTATACTCTGCAGAGATATAATCTATATGTATAGCCACGTTCGCGATCATGGAGGTAGCCTTGTGGGCATTCACTTGATTAGTTTCTACAGTTCTCCCCTCTAATAGGTGTTTTACTTCCGGCTTCGAGCTATGGTTCCAGAGGAGGTTTGTTGGACTAAAATTTGACCTTCACAGGAATGTGTTGATTCCTGTGAAGCCGCTTATAAAATTTGACTTAATAAAAGTTTGATTCACATAGACTTTTGCTTGAAATATCCTTGCATGCATCACATTGTTGCTAGGTAGTGCGGCTTGTTGAGTACTCTATGTACTCACTGCTTTTCTACATTGTTTTTCAGTCAGTAGTGATTTAAGTTTCAACCTCAACGACATTGAAGACTAAAAAAACAAGGTGAAGACGAAGATGAAGTTGAAAGGTTTCACCTGCACTCAAGTTTCCTGTGGAATAGATTCATCACAAAGTCTTCCGCTACTGTTCATATTTGAAGATTCGCTTCTGCTATCATTCATACTTAGTGTTTTACTTTCACTAGTATTCATGTATTGTTTTCTTGGCCTGCGTGCCATATCCTTGTACTCATATGATGTTGTTGATGTCCCTTTGGAATAATACCATATCTTGCTTCATATCTAAATTCATATTCTTTCATGGTTAATTTGATGTTCAATTGTGTTGGTCGTACAAGTCATCCTCCTGGGTCTGTCACATATTGGGAAGAAGGAAGTAGACCGCATTATTGATGATAGATATCATCAATAACTAGTACTCCCTTGGTCCCATATTACTTATCATTCTAGCTTACTTTAGTTGTTCTAAATTACTTGTCATCTTCGTATCCTAATACACATTTTTCTCTTTCCAATACAACTTTATGTCTTCTCCTTCTTTGTTTAATTTGCAACTACCTTTTCACCTCTCTCCGTTCCCGTGTTCGAAGATAAAATGAAAAAAGTAAATTGGGAAAAAGTATTTTGGTATTTAAAGTGGCAGATCAATAAGTGGGTCCTACCACTTAGTGGTGTTTTTTGGCTAGGTTACCGTAGGCCTACCACTATACTGGTTTTGTGAATTATCACTGAAAATCACTGTAGTAGTGTACACTTCTAATTATGTGTTGGAACGTACTTTCTATCCTTAACATCCAACTTCTAATGAGTACGCATAGCAGGGTTGTCGGCAGGCAAACTAAGACTGGCTAGTAGTAAGAAGAGGAAAAATGATATACACACGGCACGAGGGCCAATGAATGAACACCTGATGTACCTTCAAATATTAGCTTCGACCATATGCAAGGTAACAATAAAAATAAAACCATTTTCATATCCATGCCTGGCTTCTGCTACTATAAATAACCATTGTTCCTTTAGCTTTGATCTCACATCACCCTAGCTCATACATAGCTAATTAAGCGCACTATGGCAACCAGTAAGCCCTTAGTTGTTGGCCTTGTTGTCTTCCTACTGAGCATTGGTATGACCAATGGGATCAGGGAAGTTAACCGCCTTGCAATCCAGTTCAGTATGCCCGTCTCAAGTCAAAGCTTTCCTCATGCAACCTCCGATGGCCAAGGAAGCGGAGGCGGAGGCGGTGCTGGGAGTGGAACCAGCTACGCCTCTGGTTCTGGCTCTGGCTTCGGCAATGGTCACACCTACAGCAGAAGTTCCCAGGCTCAGACCAGCAGCAACGTGTACGGTAGTGGAGAAGGTAGTGGTGGTTGGCAAGGCAACGACCAGTACGCGTCTGGTTACGGAGCTGGGGGAGGTTCCGGTTCCGGGCATGGCGATTTACAAAACACGGGCACCAATGGAGCCTCAAATGCGAATGGTGGAGGCGGCGGTGGCGGTTCTGGGGGAAGCGTGGGGAACGGTAGCGGCTCCGGCTCCGGCAAAGGAAGTGGGGAAGGTGCCGTTGATAACTATGGACCTTTCGGTTCAACCTATGCCAATAGTGGCGGTGCTGGAGGTGGAAGCGGTGGTGGCCATGACGGCGGGTTTGGCAGTGGTTCAGGCGGCGGATCTGGCAACAGCGGCAGCGATGCATCAGGATATAACGATGGCAGCCTTAACGGTTCAACACCTTGAAATTTTCTTTGCTTTGTGCTCCAAAAAATAAATATCATCTTAGGGATAACAATCCATATTGCCGCTTCCTCTGGTATATGGACACCTATCTCTTGTTATGTGTTGCAGTGTAGTAGACTCGTAGTAATGGGACAATGCTGGAACTGATGTGTAAACCGTATGTTTTATTTCATTGTGCTTGCATATCATGTTCAATATTGCTTTGATAAGTAATGAATTGTTATGGTTATGTCGTCATTCCTGTTGCTATTATCGAAAAAGATCAATATTACTGTGCAACAATTTGTGAATATTGATCTGCGGTGCCTATCGGGTTCTCGCTAGCCATCATAAAGACTAGTGATAGAGCTTTCAAAGATCACATTGTAAAGAGAACAAATCTCTTCAACATTTCAAACATTTTTCTTCGAACGAGAGCTTCAACGAAGATCAACGAAGGGTTACTCAACCATATGGACACATCATCATCATCAGCTTTAATTGAGAAAAAATTATGAGAATTCCATAATAAATATTGTAAGTGTCAGTATGAACAAGAAGATACTAGCACTACAAGAGAAAAAAATACTATAGCGATGGTCAGAATCTACTGTAGCAGCAGGTGGCTAAAAATAAAATTTTGTAGCGGTGGGATGCACATCACTCTCGCCGCTACAGCTTGAATAAAAAACAAAAAATGGGGCCTACATTGCCGATCGCCACCAGATTCAGCCACGCCCTGCTGTCACACCAGATCTGGCGGCCACGCTGCTTGGTCACCATGCGCCGGTCACCACCTCTCCACTCTGCACGTCGGATCCGTCGCCGCATGGCTGCCGCCACTAGCTACGCGTGTCACCGCCTTGAGGTCGAGCCCTGCCGGTCGCCACCCTGAGCCTCAGCCGCCTCCTGTGACAGCACGGGGTGGGGAGGGGGAGGGGCACTGGATCCGGTCGGAGGAGGCCGCCCCTAGGAGCCTGCCGCCCCTCTTTGTACCTCACTTGGATAGGTACCTTGAGGTGGAACCATCTTACCCATATTCAAATACTATATTTGACGTGTTAGACAGTTACTTGCATTATAATTAGCTATTCTTTCAGTGGTAGACGACGTTTCAGTCAACTACGACCTGCATGTTGTGACTTTGTGAATCTCAAGATCAGACAACAACCCAGACTTCTAGAGATCCTCATAGGGGTAGGATGTGCATGCGTGTATTCATAAGAGGTGAGTGCTCATATGTTTATATGAGTGTATGTCTTGTGTTACTTAAGGAAAAGATAAATTAGTACCTGAGACATTTATAATCATTATGATACTATACGGAACCTAATTGATTGTAGAAAATATATGTAGTATGTTTTATTTTGTAATGATCGTTTTTCAAATATTTGTTGAGGTTAAGCAAACAGATATGTACAACTAAACATGCATACAGAAAGAAAGGGTTCTAACAATATAAAAAGTATAAGGACTTATGAAGTGCAAAAATGTTGTAGGTTCTAGTCTTAGTAAATATGAAAAGGGTTTGTAAAAACCAACATATTTCCATCAACCATTTGAAAGCCTGAGCAAGCAAACAGCAATGCTCAATATTGATGTATATACTACAGGGAAACGTTCAGTACTGAACCTTTTTCATTTTGGAATAACATATTCACAAAGCTTCCATGGAGTGCGTTATGCATGCAAGGTTGAATCATACAAACATAAAAAAATTAATCACACGAAACACAGAGGATTTGATGTAAAAAAGTTGCTAGTCAAATGTTTCTTCAACTGTGCTGGCTGCCATAATCGATAACAAGGAATCGGAATATGTACGAATCACGTCTGGATCCGATCGTATCACTATAATCGATAACAAGGGGAAGTAAAACGAGATCCTGTTTCGATCCATCTGCTGATCTTCATTATTGACCTTCTAAACAGAAGAGAATATGAAAATGCTACACCGACGATCAAAATATGCTGAAAAAAAAACCATCTAACACGATGTGCAAACCGTCCTGAACAGTACAGAGTACCTCTTTGTGAAGTTGTGGTTATCGATGGATCCATTTAAGATATTCACACGATGCAGAGTATACTAATAAAGCGTGAATCTTATGTAGCTGTTTAAAAGAAGAGCCAGGAGCAAGCAAATACAAAAATCTATCGTGTGTATCTAGGAGATACAAAACACGGTTCATGCCAGTTGCTGGAAACTTCGTGTAATTATTACTTCCTCCATTCTTCTTTTGATGCTAATCTTCTTGACCAAGTCACAATGTACCGCATGGAACAATTTGTAACCGACAATGTCATTTTACGTGCCATATAGACAGAATCAAATCTGACTGCGCGTTAACTGGCATCGATTAGAGCAATAGAGTTGTCTCCGTATCAGGTTGTGGAACTTTTGCTAAATTTTGAGTCACATTGTTACCATAGCTTCGATATAGATCCAACCACATAGATCTTTCATTCACTCATACAAAAAATAAATCTGGGTAAAAGAAAATATTTCATCTAAGTACTCTCATCGTCCAAAAAAAGTATTCGTTAATTTTCAAAGATCACATTTAACCATCCATCTTTTTTAAAATACTTACAAAAACATTATTTATTCTAGCATAATTTATTTTATCATTAGATAGTTTAAAAACACTGTACTTATTTTATTTCAAATAACATTTTTGAATAAGATGAATGTTCCAATATTTTATTTCAAATAACATTTTACTTATTTTATTTCAAATAACAAATGGGCTTTATACTGATGGCACGAAAATTTGCGTAGCAGCAGGCTAAAAGAAATCTGCACTACAATAGTAAAATTATATTTAGAGAGGATCACGGTATGTTCCACCTCTAAAGATTGATATTTAGAGTAGAACTACATTATGATCCACGTCTATAAATAAATGAGCGTTATTTGTGAAGGTGGACGTTACCATCGCCTGACTCTGAAAATCAAATTTTAAAGGTGGACCACCCCATGGTCCATTCCTAAAAATCTAAGGCCCGTTCCTTTTTTTCTGTTTATTTAGCTTAACTGGCCGTGTTCAAATAAAAACCGGCCAGCCTCCCCAAACCCTAGCCTCATTATCCTCCTCGTGTTCTCTCTCCATGCTCAACCACCACCTAATCCGTTGTCGTCGCCTCGGCGAGTGGTATGCGAAGAAGTTCTGTGCACCGGTGCAAGGCAGCCGTCATTATCCAAGGAGGACAAATTCTCTGTGGCCTCACAGGAGGAGGACGATGACAACACGTGTACGCAAGCTGAGAGGGATGCAGTATCGAGGTAGGGCGTGGTGGGAGGCAGCGGCTCATGGGCGCACCAACATGTGGCGGTCGTATCCCTCCCACTCTCGGTGGCCAAATCCGACTAGCCCCCACCCCTCTAGTCTGGATTTATTTTTTGGTAAATTTGTAGTGACGGGTGACATGACCACCTGCCGCTATAGTAGAATGTCTAGCGCGATTTCTTTTTGCCCACGGCTACATAGGTTTACTTTTAGAGACAAAAGCACACTGGCAAATTGATTGGTCCATCACCACCATGTATTTTTGCTCGCCGCTACAGTGCTTTGCTGTTGTAGCGAGTAATATCTGAAAGTCAACGAATTTTTACATTTCTGAATAGAGGTAGTAGTAATTGTTTCAGTGTTCATTATTCCATCAGTATATTTTTATTATTTCAAAAATATAACAGAACAAATAAAAATGGTAATTAACTAAACTACAAAATCCAAAACTAATATTGTAGTAAAAAGGTTCCTCAACCATATAATATATGCAGTGCGTTTACATGTAATATGTGCCGTCATTCTCCTTCCGGTAATATAATGTAGAATAATACATATATGTGCATCAATGATCCGGCCCAACGATTTTCTACTGGAAGAATGCAGCTCGTCTGGGCGCCCTGAAATAGTATAAATACACCTGTCCCTCCAATCAGCTGTATCCAACCCATACCTAGCATTCACTTCATCTTCCACACCATGTCTAGCAACAAACTCTTAGCTATATGCCTTGCTGTGCCTGTATTCTTAAACATTGGCTTGTCCATTGCAAGAGAGTTTCCTTGGGAGCACCCTATTACCAGCTCTAGTGGTCAAGGAGGGGCGGAGGAGCTGGGGGAGGGTCGATGAATGGATATGGTTCTGGATCTGGTTCTGGCTATGGTTCTGCTGGTGCTAGAAACACTCCTGGTGGGTTATATGGTACAGGTAACTCGATGGTCAGTAGCAATGGAGGTGGAGGTGGCAGTGGAGAGGATGGAGGATATGGAGCTGGGTCTGGATCCGGTTCCGGCAGTAGTGGTACTGTTGGCTTCTATGGTGGAGGATTTTCATCTGCGGGTGGTAGCGGTGGCGGTGGCGGCAAAGGAGGAGGTCCCCAAAACGGTGGTGGTTCTGGCTTTGGATCCGGAAGAGGCATGGGATCTGGCAATGTTAGTGGTCCGCAAGGTGGAAGCTTTGTAAATGGTGGGGGTCATGGAGGCGGTACAGCAGGCGGCTATGATGGTGGATATGCCAGTGGCTATGGAGGTGCAACAGGATCTAGCACCGGCGAGGGCGGACATTGATTATGGAACTTTTCATAGAAGAATAACCATCCTCATTGGAGCAAGAAATTAAGGACAGTAGTTCACTTCCGTGTTAATTAATAAAATTAGCATGTTATGATGGATGCGCTACTTTGTTCATTACTTTATGGTTTGCAATAGATTATAATGTTACAAGCTTTCTCTGGGTTTCAATCTTAGGAAAAAACTAACTAGTATGTTAATTTTGTTTTAGAAGTTGAATTTATAACTTTATTGAGAGCTCATTTAAATAATTTTACTAGAACAAGTACTAGTTACAGAAGTGGCATCGATTTATATAGCCAACATACTATAGCTAGTCAGCCAGTAACAATAATCTGATTCAGTTTTGTGTTGTGTGCTTTCAATGTAATAAGGAATAAACGACCTTTACATATTGCTGTTGTTTTTTTTAGATAATGGAAAGTACCGGCCTTTGCTTCTAAAGAAGCTACGGCCCATTATTACATAACCAACAGCTCTTCTGTCTGCTTCAAGGGAGAAAAAACATCAACAGAATACAGTTTTGGATGACAAGATACTAAAAGAAAATTCTATTGCTAAAAATATCTCCATCCATGGTCGACGAAAATCTGCATTGCCACCATCTCCATCTTGCGACATGTAATTTTTATTATATTTCATCCTCCTCATGCTTATGCAGTTGACTCCAAGTGTGCAGCCAAAACGTTCTCCTGTAAAGAACCTCCAAATAAGATTTCTTAGGAGTTTTATCAAAAACAACATCATTCCTATTTAGGCCCTGTTTGTTTCAGCTTATTTGAGGTCAGATTATTTAATCTAGATCAAATAATCTAGGTGGGTAAACAAACAGGCCAGCTTATTTGATGAGATTAAATAATCTAAAGGCTAGATTATCATAATCCAATAAGCACCTCAAGAGGTGCTTATTTTCAGCTTATTTGACAAAAGACTCACTACCCTTATATAATTGAAAGAAATTACCCACCTTGTCATTAGTGGATCCCACCTATCTCACGCATGCCACCACCAACAACTACAGTAACAAAAGGGTATTATTGTCTTCTCACACCTATAAGCAATAATCTAGGTAAAATAATCTGGATAAACAAACACTCCCTTTAGATTATATAATCTAGATTATTTAATCTAACTTATATAATATAGTATCAATAATCCAGATTATATAATCTGCTTGGGAAACAAACAGGGCCTTAGCCATATAGCCCAACAAAATGCCGACGCCCCGGCAAGTAGTTATTGTTTCAATTTGGTTTCTATTCCATTAAGCCAATCTGTGAACATGTGACTAGCACTTTGAGGCGGCATTAAACCAAAGCATATTTGCACTAACCCCCAAAGGAATCTAGCATTCCTACAATCAAAGTACAAATGTTGAATATTTTCATCCGATGGAAGCTACATTTTTGCGCCCATTCCAATTTCTCTTTGTCAGGTTATCTTTGGTTAACACCACCCCTTTATATAAATAACACATGAAGATCTTAATCTGCAATGGTGTTTTAAGTTTCCATTGTATTTTATTTCTCTCTACTACCCCATTGTTTATCATAGCTTGATACATAGAGTGAACCGAAAATTTACCTGCTGATGTAAGTTCCACTTAAAAGTGTCATTGTCATTATTAAGTTGGACATGCACTATGCTCTCCACTAGATCATGCCATAATCTTAAATTCCCTTCATCTAGGGATCTACGAAAGACACATTTAAAGGTATAGAACTAAAAACAGAAGCCACTGAATCACTCTTTTTCCTAGCTATGTAATACAACGATGGGTATTTCTGCTTAAAAGTGATATTGCCTAGCCACTTGTCTTCCCAAAAATGGATTTGATTTCCATCATTCAACTGGAAGGATCCATAAGCAAGGAATTGTTCTTTTACTTTCATGAGCCCTGACCAAAAATGTGAGTCTCCAGGGTTTCTCTCCACTTACCCTATTGTCTTGTTCTTGAGGTATTTATTCCTCAAAATTGTTTGCCACATGCCCTCTTCATTTATTAATTTGAACACCCACTTGCTTAATAAACACTGATTTTGAACCTCTATATTCTTTATTCCTAATCCCCCTTGGTGTTTCGGTTGGCAAATAATACTCCACTTTGTCAATCTATATTTCTTTTTCTTACTACCACTTTGCCAAAAGAATTGTGACCTGTAATACTCTATCTTTTCAAGTACGCCCTTTGGCACTTCAAAAAATGAGAGCATAAACATGACGAGGCTTGTTAGCACCGAGTTAATTAGAACCAGGCGCCCTCCAACCGATAGGTGTTTCCCTTTCCAGCTACTCAATTTCTTTTGTATTCTATCCTCAACCACTTTCCAGTCTCCGTTGAGTTTTTCTAAAGTGCATAGGAATAACCAGATATCTAAAAGGATATTGTTGTTGTGGTGGTGCGTACGGATGATCATGCTAGAAGCAACTGCCATTAACACGTATTTATTTATACGTTTGTAAATACAGTGAGACGGCACAGTGCCCTCAGTTATAGCTAGTTCGGTGACATTATGATGAATGCAAAAGTATTTCTGGATACGACTCATTGAACCATAATGTAGCTTCATGGAGGCACGTGTGCGTGTAATGCACAACTAACCATAATGTACCTTCATGTTGCCTACCTGCCGTTCTCTTGTTCCAACTGATAAGTTTAGTCTACACAACTAATCAGTTTTAGGACGTGGTTATCGTATGACCGGTCGT
The DNA here is from genome assembly GCA_031894775.1 of Chloris gayana. Taxonomy (NCBI): domain Eukaryota; kingdom Viridiplantae; phylum Streptophyta; class Magnoliopsida; order Poales; family Poaceae; genus Chloris; species Chloris gayana. Next base: position 51,235 of record JAUNZO010000272.1, on the reverse strand, counting down.
GCGTGAGGCGGAGCGCGCCACCCATCTGCAGTCGTGCCACGTGTTTGATCGGCTGTCCGAACAACGCAGGTCAGAAACTAGCTTGACCGCGCCGCTGCCATCTTCTTCTACCTCCCCTCTGCCACCTCCCTTTTTCTACCTCGCCACCACCTCCAGCCCCTCCCGCCGCCCTTCTACCGGCCGCAGCCATAGCGTTGTCGTCGCCATCTCGCCATGCCACCTCCCGCCGCCTTGCTTGCCACCCGACAACCCGAACGCCCTAACTCTCGACAACCCGAACGCCCTAACCTTTTTTATAGTCGTCAGGATGGCTATAGAACCCACTCTCGACAAGCCGAACGCCCTAACTCTGGCAGCAAGAACCATGGACCAAGGACACAGCGACACCCTCTCCGTTGTGTTGCACCACCTACCCAGCCACTGCGCTCTGCCACATCTCTCTACCGTCAAGATGTACCGCCCACAATAATCCACCATCACTCGTGCAGCCTGCCTCACCTTCGTTCTCTACCACCACTAATTATTTTAGATTATATAAATGTTGATTCCAATGTCAAAGTCTCCTAGGAAAAATATTAATTTATACTTGCAACCCTAGATTTATGAGCTACATGATCTTTGGGTTGTATGCAATACTATTGTGGACGATTAATGACTTTTAGGCACATGTGATGCTATCTGATTGGAGCATGAGAGACAATTTTGCTTGCCTATTTTCCTACAAGGATACCTATTATTTATGGTCAAAATACAGGTGAAAGCATTGCTACAAGGAAAATTGGCGCACAATTCAATAGTCGACCAGCCTCTGCCTTGATAGCACCCCTCACACCCAATCGCCTCCGTGTACAACGCCGAGCAACATAGACCTCACGGGCCTCAATGCCCGTCCCCATCACCTCAGCCCGGATCTACCTTAGTCACCACAGTGGTAAAACCACAAGGGAAAACTGTTCAATGGGAGAAGTGAATGGTATTGTAAACTTAGGAGTAAAACAGGTTAATGGCCTTTATGGATCCTCTCGGTTTATAATAAACCAGTTCAATGGGAGATGTGAATGGTATTGTAAACTTAGCAGGGAGTGAGGTGGCTGGAAGACATGGGAGGAGGTGCAAGATCTGAGGGGAGGAGGTGGTGGCTGGGAGGGAGGCGGGTGGGGGATGTGGCCTAGAGTTTCATTTTTATATGCCTGGGCTGCGGGATGTGGCCTGTTGGAAGTGAGCCGTGGCTACAAATTGGTCTCTATTTGTAGCAGCGGCCTCTATTTGTAGCGGCGGTTGATTAAGTGGGCCGCCGCTACCACTACTAGAAAACGGTCCTATAGCGGCGATGTACGAATTCGTGTAGCGGCGAGAGAAGAAGAGATCTGCCGCTACAGTTTCTAATGATTTTTAGCGGCGGATAATGTTGTAAAACGCCTTTACAAATCACTTTTTAATGGCGGACCATGTTACGGGCCGCCCCTACAAATTAAAGCAATTTTTAAAGGCGGTTCACTAAGTGGCCCGCTGTTACTTTATTTTTAGCCCAGCCCACAATACAGGGACCATATAAAAACTAACAAACCCTACCTTCTCCATCACTTCTCCCCACCCCAGCCGCCATCTCTCTCTCTCTCTCCACGCGTGAGAAGAAGAGATCCACGCGTGAGGTGCCCTGCCCGGTGGCCCGTGCCCAGCCACGACGGCCTGCATCGCCCCTGTTCCCGGCGGCCGCGGACTGTCCTGCACGGTGGCCGGTGCCCCCGCCCCCGCCCTCCTCGACGGTCGTGAGCTGCCATGCCCGACGGCCGATGCCCAGCCCCGACGGCCGACACTGCTCCCGTCCTCGTCGGTCGCGAGCTTCTCTGCCCGGCGGCCGGTGCCTAGCCCCGACGACCGACACCGCCCCTCGGCGGCCACGTGCGGCCCTGCCCGACGGCCGACGCCGCGACGACCGGCACCACCCCCTCCCCGGTGGTCGGCGCCTCGACGGCCGGCAGCCCCTCCGCGGCGGTCGCGTCCGGCCCTGTCCGACGGCCGGTGTGCCCGGACAATTGCGTGCGGCCTTGCCCGGCAACCGACGCCCCGATGGTGCGCCTCTCCTCGTCGGATCCGATGGCATGGATCCTCGCGGCGGCACGGGTCCTCTTCGCGGCGGCACGGTCGGGCCTAGATGGGCTCACCGCGGGCTTTTTTTTTGTTTTTCTAGGTTGGTGGTAGAGGCGGGTGACATTGTCACCCGCCGCTACAATTGAGTTTCTAGCGGCGGTTTGATTGACTAAATGGAGATCCGCCGCAACAAATATTTATTTTTAACTGCGATGTCGTTGCGGCGGGTTGGTTGGCCCGTTGCTACAGTACTTTTCGGGCCGCCGCTACAGTACCACTTTGTAGTAGTGTACAAATAGTTACTTATTTGTAGCCACAAGCTATTTCTATGCCGCCTCTAATGCAATTTGTCCTATGCAGCTATGGTGAGTTTTTATTATAGTGCCAACTGTGTAGTATCTTAATCAAGAGAACACTGAAGAAATCCTAAATCTGTTTTGTACGTGTGATCAGTCATTTAGTTGAAGGCAAATATTAAATTTGTTCTCTTAACACAGATAAAGAAACTAATTAGTTCATAAATAAAATGTGATTAATTTAGTATATATAATATGATTAATTAATGTTGTTAACTAATTCAAAATTGAGTTGGCTAGTGCAAGTGGTAGACGATTGACTTCATACCTCGTTAAAATTTTGTCAGGGAATCTCCAATTGTTGAAGCAATTACCTGTTGAGGAACTTGTAGGCTACGATAGCATGAAACAAATTCTACCGTTCATCCAGAAAACCTTGTAAGAGGGGATCATGGATCATTACCACTAGACGCGCAGGCGTAGCGGAAGCGTTGCTGATGTCGCACGTCGTAGAGGAAGTAGTCGTACGGCTCGATGTAGTGCGCAATCCAGCAGCACCTCTACGGAGGTCCGCACATACGGAGAGGAAGACGACGTGACCGAACGTGCTAGCACTCAATGACGCGCTTGATGGATTGCAGCAGCACCACCTCTTCACGCGAACAACAGCGGCTGCAAGCTACGAGAGCCGCGGCAGCCAAAGGTCACGTGGCTAGGTTAATTATCGTGATTAACCTAATGGCCGGTGTTGAATATATATATAAGCTGCGCCACTTTGGCTTGTAGGCTAAAGTGGGCCGACCCAGATTAGCTCTTGGGCAATTATCCAATATTACCTCTGTAGCAGGAAGCCATGACATATAGCGTCACCCTTCCAGATGTCATTCTGTGTATGCTGATTGCAGGTCAAGAGAAAGGAGGAGAGAACAGGTGTCGTTCTCTATTAACAGTTAAGAAAGCAAAATAGCACAGCATCACGATGGATAATCTTGCCGTACATAACTCATATCGGCAAGGCCAAGCACATATGATCCAGGAAAGCGGAAGCTGCAATGCGTGACGAAGCATGCTGACATTAAAGAACTCGATGTTGTCGTTATTATTGTAAAAAATCCAAGGCAGGTCAAGCCACAGTAATCACAACTCAATCTATATGTATATGAATCTGGCGGTCATGTTTCAATCCAACGAACCCAGGGTGTGAAGTCTGGCCTCGGGCGGATAGCTGGCGAGATCGTCTGATTGTTCTTTTTTAGTTAAACTACGGCCGGCCGAAACCAACCTGAACAATTTTATTGATTGGTGCAAAGACAGTTACATCAAAGGGTATAGAGGTATCCATAGTTGGGGGAATTGACAACGAAGTTCTAAGCCTGGATTACATTATAAATATGTTTACCCCAACTAAGAAGCTCCGACTTTAAGTCGGAGGGCCTTAGCTCTACAAACCCACAGACATCAGAGGCCTCCCAAGCGGCCGACACTAGGGGAGAGTCTGCTCACTCAGGAACACCATGGCATTTCGGCTCTTCTAGATATTCCACGTCATAGAGGTGAGGACAACAAATCTTGCAACTTCGGGAGGAGCGCCCCAGGCTAGGTGCGTATCCCAGAGGTCAGCAAGGGTGGAGTGGGCCCGTTTAATGTGAACAACGATGCCCAATCTTCCGAAATATTCTGGTAAACAACGATTTGGTAGAGCTTGACACAAATCGATCCGACTTCCAAACAACACGATCCGAAACTCCGTAATCACAACATCATATCTCCTGTGGTTATCAACCGTGCAAACATGATTGACCTCGTCCAGAAGGCTAATCCTCACCTACAAATCAAAGAACACAAGCAAGAATGAAAGAGAATGAAACACAATTTGCATAGATGAATGATTAAGCTAACAAGTTGGGGTATCACAAACCGATGTACAGCGAAAGTGTCAAAGCAGCATAATTAAGCAAAACCCAACCGTAACGTTGGTGGTATCCGCTACTAATAAAGACTTGGGAACGTGCAAAACCCCCTGGGCGCACCCCTAATGGGCTCACACGAGATACACAACACAAAGGCCAAAAACGGTGATGCAGCACCGGGACAGTTTCTGGATATCACAATATTTCGATGATTCCTGCTGAGTCAGGTCGAATTTTGACATGGGACCAAAACTATTGGATAGTTCATCTTCTTAGCTTTCTGTGCATATATAGAACGTCCCAAACGGAACCCGGTGTCCATTTTACTCTGGTCTGCTCTTGGATTCTAAATCGGACTCGACACTCGGGCCTCCAACTAGATTCGGACGCCTTTGCTGGTCTCCTTCGCCTCTAAGTCTCCCTCCATCTCCTTCCTTGTTCTCTCCTTTATTCCTAAGAAAAATATAATCATTAGTTGGCATACTATTCTCAAGATTTAGATATAATGCTTTACTTAGAAACGAGCTCACCTCTAAATTCAATTGTTGAGCGCGAGCTCTAGTGATTCCATGTCCACAATGGACGAGGAGGTGGTCTTGCATCTCGTCGTCCTGACAGAATGGGCACATAGGGGCGTCTGCCATGTGCTGGTGATGGAAGAGGGCGTAGGTGGGCAAGCGGTCACGGTGCAGCAACCAAAGGAAATGCTTGATCTTCGTGGGGAGGAAGTTGTGCTAGATGGTGGAGGCATGTGGCGGGCGAAGAAGTCCCAGCCCACCCCTTGGCCATACATCCGGTGGAACCAAGCCTGCCAGGAGGTCGTAGGTGTGCAGAGGAGCTTGTCCTAGAATTTTCCAAGTAGGCACTTGTTTTGGAGCTGACTATCCTTGATGATGATCCCTCCTCTGTCCCGAGGGCATGTCACAATATATATCCTAGACCACTTTACATTGTCCTCCGGAGCTTTTATTCTGCCCAGTCTACTGGAAGGCCCTATCCTGCTTTTCAAGGTCATTCATGCCTTTCAGCAATGCAATAGTTCACATGGCATAAATCGGCAGGATGGTTGTGATGGATTTGATGCACTACAAGAAATATGACCTTCTGCGACGATTTTAGGGTGACATTTTGTGAAAACGTCGCAGAGTGACCTATTTTACGACGTTTCATTCATTGTAGCGACGATCGTTTCAAGTGCGTCGTAAAAGTCACACAGAAATCAACCATGCCTGAGAACTGTTAGTAATGTCTAGTACTCTATTCTTATAAATTATCAAGCAGAATATGCTTAAGATTCTAGTTTTAAGATTTTTGGCATATTTCTAACTATAATTAAAATATCCCACACATTGGACTCTGAAATACTTTCCTACTGGTGTCTACTTTATGGCAGCATATACCTACATACTTGTGTTGGAGAAGTGAGTAAATATTCGAGTGTTACTGACTTTGTTACAAAACCAACTTGTGTTCTTTTTTGGGGCTGTAGATAATTTCATAACATTTTTGTTCTGGTATCAATTTAATCTTGACATATGGTACATATCTTATATGTGTTGGCAATGGCATGGAAAATATGGAAACATTGTAACTCTAGAATATTCAGAAACACAATCCCAAGCTTTTTCAATCATGGAGGATAGCCATTATCACCTCCATGAAGCTCCAACTGTAGAGATACAAAAATGCAGATGACCCTGCCTTAACACAATGGGTCCTCCAAGCAGTTATGGACAATCACCATGGTTTAGCCAATTTTTCCTTATTAAGTCATCACACGATGCAAACTGAATGGAGGCAGGCCAGATGACTTGAGTTATCTTTTTCATGGTCTATCTACCTTCTTGAATACACTGCATCATGTATATTTGCTTGTTTACTAATTTAGCTGTTTATTCCTAGGTCAACAAAGTTTTTCAGAAGAACGATCGAGGGGAATAAGTTTGGGCAAAGGCTTGCATAAGTTAACTTTAAGTTTACACACAAAGATTCCAGTGCAAATTGCTGAAGGGAACAAGCGGCCGGAGGCACCGTTGCAAGCTGCAAAGTTAGCATCTGAAGGTGGGATTATACTACGTCAACACATCCCAATTCTTACGCACTGGAAGGAGTACAAGAATGATAAAAATAAAGCCTACCTTAAAGAATACATTGGAAAAATTTCTGTAAGTGCTATTATCTTAGTATTGTATTTGACTTCAGTTCTTAATTGTTCTGTCAATACATTAGGTCTGATATTGACACTCTTATCTAGGGTAATTTTGCCATTGATACTGAGAACAAGGCGGTGGTTAATGCAATTGCGGATCTGTTAAAGTCCGGACAGAGACAATTGAGGCACAAGCTTAAAAAGAAGTACTTTGATGGTAAAGCTGGCAAATGAAGTACCTATGACTTCGCCAGTTAGTACCATTAGTGATGAACTATGGAGAGAATTAGTGGCGATGTGGTCGTCACCGAAGCATAAGGTATTGAGGTTGTTGTGATAATATACTATCTTAGCATTTCTGTCATAGAATAGCAGTCCTTCTCGGTTGTATTCACTTTGCTATTTTAAATCTTTTTCTGTTCTACTGGATTTCTTTGCAGGAGACGTGCTTGGCAAATAAAAGGAGTCGTGAGAAAGTTCAGTATCCACATAGGACAGGCTCTAGATGCTATATTGCACAGTTAGCTGTATTGGTAAGTATCTCCTTTTCTAGAATTCTCATGTGTAGTGTGTTCAATGTGTGCGTTTTCATCTATTCTGCTTGCATGGAGCATTATATTTTTTTCAGGTCCCAAACTAACTTTGAAATAATGTTTGCATCTAATTTCAGAAGCAACAAGAGAAATATAAAGATGTGCCACCAAATGCGATTGATCTTTTCAAAGACTTTCATTGTAGTAGAAAGACAGGGTTCAGTGAACCTGTCAAACAAGCAATTGTAAGTATATATTCTTTTTTTCCATAGTGAATCCATAAGCTGTACTATGAAAGGTTGAAGTACATCATCAGTTAATTTATTTCTTTTCTTTGGACACATTAGCATTTGTTAACCCTTTGCATGTAATGATTTCCAAACAGCAAGTAAATTCTAGTTAACTGTAGTTTTTCTCTTAAAATTAAAAATTGTTATTTTCAGTCCTTGGCACTATTAATAATGCTTATTTGGATCACCATATTCACTTTATCATTCATGACACATGTGAATGATGCACTGTTAATAATGTTACATGCTTGTTGCTCTATAGGCACAAATGGAGGCTATTGTGGATTGTTGCTCTATAGGCACAAATGGAGGCTATTGTGGATGAGCCCGTGGAGGAAGGTCAAGTGCCAAAGACTCCTCAAGAAGCAGTAGCTGAAGTGTTGGCATCAACCAGGTTTCTTAAAAGTGCTGGTCTACGACCAGTTGTTGCAAACAAAAGCTCAAGGTCTGTCTATGCAGCGCGAGTGCAAGAACTTGAAGCTCAAGTTCAGGAACTTCAAGCAGGTAATGAAAATGTTGTAGCATTGCAAGACCAAGTTGTTGTTCTAGAACAGAAATTAGTTGAATCAGAGGTGACCAGGGACAAAGAGATTGGGGCATTAAAGAAGCAACTTGAAGAAACCGATGCCATTCTTCGACGTCTTCTTAGTATCAACAAGTAGTATGTCACTCTTGACACATTTAGCTACCATCCTCTCTTGTTGTGGGTCGATGAGAGACCACTAAGATATTAACTTTTGTTGGTTGGATGGGTGGATCTCTAACCAATTATTTTGGTACATATGAATCTGATGTGGTGACTTGTGACATGCTGTCTAATTTGGGAGTATGAAATGTAATGTAAGGATGTGTTTTGGATGACTGAATTGTATGGTTGTCTTTTGGACTTGACTATAAAATTGTGTATCTGTATGGCTGAATTCTGGTCTTTGAAATTATGTGTATGGCTGATTATGTAACTACGGAATTATGGATTTGAAATCTATCATTATAATTCTGAAACTATTTATTAGAAAAAAAATATTGGTTAATATTAATATATGGGCCTAGAATCTTTATTTGGCTTGGTCCATGATATAAAATCGGTCTGGCCCATATAATTTAATGGATTGGATCATATCACGAAATGGGCTCAGTTTTTATAATCCAATGGATTCGGGTCGTAATACTAATTGGGCTTAATTTGTGTTATGGACTTTAACTAAGATATCAAATAGGTCCAACCCGTAATGTATAATGGGCCCAGCCCATATCAGCTTACCATATATATGTTTTATGACGTTTTAAAGTCTAATAGCGACGAAACAACATCGTCACTAATCTGCAACGAAGTAAGAATCGTCGCAAAAAAATTGCGACGAAAACTGATTGAAATGTCGCAGAATGTCTTTTATAACGGACTATAGGCGACGATTTCAATTTCGTCGCGCTTACGTCGTAGATTGTAAACTACGACGTATTTTAGACATTTTGCAACGAAACTACAACGTCACAGAAGGTCAAATCTCTTGTAGTGATGAGAGCAGTCTGGCCAACGGGATTCAGAAGGCATCCAATAGAGACAGCTTGTCAGATTGTTGTGTTAGTCATGCATGCATGCATGATGCCTTGCAATCTTCCTCCCCTTCCAACACTTAGACTTTACACACTGCCTAGTCCTCCCGGTGGTTTACCTTTGATGATTGCTTATGGATCTCTTATTTTGCGCCACAACCGGTACTGCTCAATGCAACGCAGCACGTCCAGCCACATCCGGTGGGTTCTAATCATTTTTGCTAATTCTTCTTTCCAGATCTTGGGCGAATGCTTCAGGTGCTTCATGGTCAGGCGCTCGTGGGTACATGGAGCTGCTATAGGGTTCCGGAACATGGCAGCGCACGTGGGTACGTGGAGCTGCTATAGGGTTCACATAAAATGGTGGCGCTCATGGATACGTGGAGTTTCTATAGGGGTTACGGAAGATGGCGGCGCTCATGGTTATGTGGGGTTACAAATGTGTTTTTTTCATGTGAGGATCCATCTATAATGAAGGGTGGGATGCCACCAATCGTTATAGGATATGAACGGAGGGTCAGCTGTTTTGCTTTTTTTCCTCATAATTTCTAGCATATTTATCTTTTTTTCTAGCCACCGTGGTGAAAGGTCATCTCCTTTATTAATAAATAGATAGGTGTCCTTTACTTCCATCGAACTCTTGAGGACCAAGAATGTGATTTGTGAAGTTTCCTCTCAATTTGTGTTATAGTTTGGTTCTTTAAGTGTTCGCTTTCTAGGGTATTAGCCATCATCACCGTAGCACTGAATTCCAAAGTGCCGTGAGACTCATATGCTACCCATATGCTACTACCTATAGAGGCTGGTTTAATTTTGTAAACTCTATGGGTTTGAATTTCAGCTAACAATAGTCAGCATGCTATTACTCTTATAGTGTAGTTTCAATACAATTTTTCGAACTGTGTGATTAAATCTGAAATACCTTTAACAGGCAAAGAAAATATTGTCCCTGACACCTCTAATTACACTCAAAAAATTAAGCCAATTAAAAAGCATGGAGAATTATTTTATGCTTGAACTCTACCTATCACGTGGATCTTGCTTCCTCGGACCTTATTAGAGTGGACACTACAGTAAATTCACATTATACCGATGACACTAAAATTCTTTTAGCAGCATTTTAAAAGAAACCAAGCAGCATAAATCATTTCTAGCGGCGGGTCATGTCGTGGTCCGTCTCTAAAAATTAATTTTTTAGACGCGGGTTACATTATAGTTCACCTCTATAAATAGCCTCTATTTATAGACTAAAAATTGGTGTTTTACTGATGTACTACACTCTGATATCTCGCTAAAAAACTAAGTCCCGTTTCTTTTTTTTACCATTTGATCCTGTCAAAATAAAAGTCAACCTTGTACCCTAACCCAAGCCTTCTTCCTTCCCATGCTTCACCCGCCACCCTCTCCCCTTACCCTACAGCCCTCCCCTGTCCCCTCCTGTCTCCACCTGACACGATGGTAGATGGTGACGGTCGACAGGCGGTAGATCGACTGTTACGGCGGGCTAGGTGATGAGCTCGGGCGCCCTCCACTCCAAGCTCCTCTCTCCAACGCGGGCAATGTAGGTGGGGCGGGCAAGGCTGGCAGAGCACGTGGCGCCATCCCCACGCCAGCTCCTCCCATCCAGCGTGGGTCGATTCTTACATTGGAAACACCCATATCGACGGATGGCCAAACAATTTGATGGTACGATTGATACTGGCGAACAACCTCGACGTTGGACCTCTAGGGACGTAATTGATAAGACAAAAAACATTAAAGGTACATTTGAAAAGGCCGTGAAGGGAGTTGCAAAGTCAAAAGCTGCAACACCGTGTAAGAAGCTTTCTATATTCTACAGATATCTTGACTACTAGGAAGAATTGGAAGTGACTCATGCCTTTGACTGGATGCACATTGGAAAAGGTGTATTTGACAGCACTACCGGCCTTATACTTGACCTGCCCGGTAAGACAAAGGATAGATTGAACGCACGTAGAGACCTTGTAGAGATGAATATTTGGCTAGAATGAGGGAACGGATAGTACTACTTCCTGCCAACCTGCTACATCCTAACGCATGAGGAGAAAATAGCATTCTTGAAGTGTCTTTATGGGATTAAAGCACCGACCGGTTTCTCATTGAATGTCCAAAATCTCGTGGACATGAAAGACTTAAAGATTGAGTGCCCCATACCTGACGCGAGGATTATAACTCTACATGATGCTATTGGTTCCTTCATCATGTGGAAACGGTGTGAGGTTGTGCTCTCGAACCACGAGTTTCCCCTCTCCCTCCCTCCCCTGTCCGGACACGGATTAGTTCATGTGAGTCAACAACTCACGGGGGATGAAGCTGTAGCTGGACAATAGTCTCCTTTGTCGGATGCTGCTTCGGTCGCTAAGCAACAAGATGAGCAAGGACAGGAAGCGGTTATGAGTCCTATACTCGTAGACCTCCACTGCAAGAAACCGCCATAGTACCTGGCTATGAAGAGCCTCAGCAGCAAATAGTCCCCTTTGTCGAGCCCGAAGGGCAATTTGTCTCCTCCGTCGAGCCGGAAGCTGAAACACTAGCCTTGGATTATCGAGCCTCTTCGGAAGGAGTTTACTCCTCTAATCCCTAGGAAGATTATGCCTGTGGGGGTGATCCGTCAAAGCCGTAACCTGAACATGTCATAAAATACTTGGAGCGAATGAAGAAGGGACATGTGCAATCAATCACACCAGTCATGGACCCTCGTCAATTGCTACAATACGATGATCACATATTTGAGGGTCATGACGAGAATGAGGACTTTCCAAATTTCATCTTTGACAAGCCTCTCGTATATAAAAATATGTTGTCAAACCTACCATGGGAGATGCGGAAGCTGCACGACCGGTACATAGCGACAGCGAAAGAAGGAGTGGATGTGATCACCTGCAAGCTTCTAAAGGACGTGTTCAACCAAACCACCGACTCGACCCTTGGACTATATTTTAGTTATATCCACACTATATTTCGACTCGACGAGATGGACACGACCTTCATAACCTTGTGGTGTATATAAGTGTCTCAATCCATCTTTTTCGTATTTCATACTTTTTGAAATACATGTTATATATTGCCTTTTGTTTTTTCTATAGCTTGAATTCAACATTTCAAAAGAAGATATACAACAGACCTGATTGGAAGGTTGGGGTACCTCAATCCGAGTTTGATCAATCAAAGTGTGATCAACACGCCGATAAATGAGAAAGGCAAGATATATAAGTACAAGACACCACAAGAGTTAGAAGAACTTAAGGAAACCATGAGGACAAAAGCAAGGTCTCGAGCGGTAGGTTATATTTACAGGTGCTTCGGAGAATGGCAGGATAGACACGTCATTTACGCGCCTTACCACTTCGAGTAAGTTCGACCACTACCTTCCTCTCGTGTGTTGTAAAGATAGATGACACACTAACTAATACGATCTTTGTTGTAGTGGTCATTGGATTTATTTCCTGATCATGCCAAAGATTGGATATATCTTAGTCTTGGATAGCCTTGACTACGACTGCAGGCGCTACCAAGATATCGTGAGCGTCATAAATTGGTAAGTACAAAAGTACAATTAAATAACGTCACTTTCATGCAATAATACGTTTTTCCCAATATTATAGTGCTTATATAAACTACGCACAGAACACGAAGGTGGCGCGTTACAAGATTCGGAAACAAATATACTTTCATCACAAATTTTCGGTAAGATATGCGTCACATCAAATTGATTTTATCCTGCTATCGTTGAAATTGGAAATGATATTATTTATTTCATCTATTTTATAGTGCATTAAACAAGCAAAAGGTAGTGTCCACTGTGGATACTACGCTTGTGCGTATTCGAGCTCTGCTGCATCCTACTTGACTGCCATCACCCACGAGACCACCGAGAGGTACACTAAGATTGTTTATGTTTAATTAGCATTCTTTTTGGTTTTTTTTTTTTGTCTATCATCTACCAACTTGCATGAATTTATTGAGAGAGAACACAACAGCTAGAACACGCAAAGATAACGAACAAAAAGATACTTGATGAAATCTCCAAGAAAGGATTCACGACGGTGCGAAAACATTTGAGTACAAACGACTTGTACTCATTGTCGCTAGTATTTGTCGATTCTTGCTTAGGGATGTCATCAGTCCTCGTGATCAGTTTTTTGACAGGAAAGTGACGTGACGAATGAGCATCGGGCACTTTTCGAGTGGTGCGGTTCGAAACGTCCGTACGAGCCCGATGTAGTTGAAGATTCGTATAGTGTAGACTTAGGCCCCGTTCGTTTACTGCCCTCTAAAATTTAGCACTGTCACATCAAAGAGAATCTTACTATTTATGAATATTTCGATCAATTTAATGACAAAACCCTATTGACAGATTAGTGCTAATTTTCGAGATGAATCTAATGAGCTCAATTAATCTAAGTTTTGCTAAAGTGATGCTACAGTAACCATCTTCTAATCATGATTTAATTAACCTTATTAGATTCGTCTCGTGAATTAGTCTAGGGGTCTGTAATTTATTTTATAATTAAAGTTTATTTAGTACTCTTAAATAGTAAGATTCTTTTTGATGTGACAGCTATAAAATTTAGACCCGAGAAACGAACACACCCTTAGTTTGAAAAAAAACATGTCTCATGTGCACTTTATGATAACTTTGATGGTTTTATGAATATTTTGTGATCATTTGTAAATATTAATGTGATGTAACTCTGAAATATTAATGTTAATGTGATGTAATTGTGATTAATGTGATATAATTGTAATTTATTATTTGAAATGTTATTTATTTATTTTTACTATAGCCACGGTTTACTATGTCAACGGTGGCTATAGTGAAATACTATAGCCACGGTTCATATTGTCAATCGTGGCTATAGTGACATACTATAGCCACGGTTGACCTATTTTCCGAGGCTATAAATAATTATCTGTAGTCTCAGTAACATAGCCACGGTTGAGACTGACCGCGGTCTGTAGAGCCCCCAACCGTGGCTATAGTAAGATATTGCTATAGTGTCCTGTAGTGGGAATAGGAGTTGACTGAGAACTATTTAATAAATCATCTCGTTAGCTATGGTTTGAATTCGAGACATCTAATTATGATAATATTATACATCGACCAATTTACAAACTTATGAATTTTTAGATACTGATGTAATGACTTTTCCACGTACGTACGGAATATCTTCATCTAGGTTAACTATAACACAAACAAAGCTCACGCGGTGCGCCTCAAACGGCCATACCCATCAAACCTATCAATTTATGCACCGTAAAATGGTTTGGAAACGCTCCCGCGTGACTGATCACGCGGTAGCGCGACCACGGTGCGCTGCACAGCCCAGCTGTGCTCAGCCCACAACGCGCGCACGGTTCGGCCCACTTTGAAACAGCCGAAGGAGTATTGGAGCGCACTGCTGGGCAAGGGGCGCGGTGAGGTGGCGAGGTCGCCGCCGTCCGCCGGACATGGAGGAGAGGTGGTAAGCGTGCCCAAATTAGGGTTCCGGGGTTGGTGGGGTCTCGTCTTCCTCCTGAGTGCCTTAGAAGGGAGTTCCGGTGGGTGGCGGACGGCGTGAGGTGGTGCAGGGTGCGGCGAGGCGACGGGGGCGTCGTGGCTCCACGATTATAGATGGCACCGGGGATGATGGCGGCATCCGGGAGGTGTCACGCGATCCGGTTTCCGCGCTATAACCTCCCCAAAATGGTTGTTTGATTAACATGACATGCAGACGTACGTGTACGTGATAAAAGACGACATGCACCGGCACAGCTGACGCCGACGGCCGCGCGCTGTTGCTGGCCAGCTACCCTTGACGTGCCACCACTACACTCCGACCGACCGACCCGACCAGACCCGATGGACCTATCTAACCCCCGCACTAACACGCTCCGCACCACATGCACCCACCGGACCAAACCGAACGCTGCTGTCGCTTGCCTTTGAAGATAGCTTGCTCGTCGTGGACTGATGGGCAACGGGAATAGGCTGGCACGCACCTTGCAAGGCAGCTCCACGCCCTTGTTGTTGTGTGCATCCGTCCAAGAGCTAGCTAACGAGATATATGGGGCTGCCAGAAAAGGAAGGCCAGTGTGTGCGTCGTCGCTGTTCCATCCAGCTTTGTGTTGCACGCGTATACAGCAGGCCAGTGTTTCTGTTGCGCTGGTTAGTTGGGCCGCAGCTTTCATCCACCCTGGGCCTACCGTATCCATCCATCCTCCTGGCCTCATTCTCATCGTCTAAAATTCCTTCTGAATTAATGCTCGGCTGACGATACGCGTTCTCATTTGGATCACCGTACCTTTCTGCGTGTCGAGTAAACAAGCCATTGATCGATTTGGGCGTGAATGGAGTTCAGCTGGCCACTATTGGTCGGTACGTTGGGTTGGATGGAACAGCTACTATTATTTATCCCGTGTTCTAGCACGTTCCTCCTGGCTTTGTACAAGTGTCGGTATGTAAGTACGATGGCATGGGCAATCTTATCTGTAACCTGCTTCAAGATTCGGTGCCTAATCTTTCATGCGGGAAAGACACTTGGACGGCTGAGTTCAGACGGATACCTGCTGTACAGTCATCCTCCAAATGCAGCTACTGACGATCGATAAGCCTCGACGCGATGCATTATATGATTACGACGTACGTGCTCTCGACAATCCGAGCCTCTTTTCTTGATTAGCTTTTTTATGCTCTCTTTTCTCTCTCGTCCCCTGTGTTTGTCATT
This sequence comes from Chloris gayana, assembly GCA_031894775.1. Classification (NCBI taxonomy): domain Eukaryota; kingdom Viridiplantae; phylum Streptophyta; class Magnoliopsida; order Poales; family Poaceae; genus Chloris; species Chloris gayana. The sequence goes on along the minus strand of JAUNZO010000272.1, from coordinate 35,684 downwards.
GTTCATGACGTGTGTTGACCGGTGCAGCTCCCTGTAGACGCACGGCAAGGTGCGTCGTTACCTACCTCAGTGACGGAATCCAATGCGTCCCAAAAAAAAAGTGAGGGAATCCAATGTAACAACTCACCATTAATTGCCATCTCATTTAGCTAGGCGATCATTGCATACTTGCGCCATCATGTAAGTCGTCGATCTTTTATATCTAATAAACACATCAGATAGATCAAAGCGACTGACAACCATACATTTAGCTATGCGAAAGGGCATGTAGCCTGGAAGTTACAAGAGCCTCGGCTCCTCGTGGGAACGAATTTTCTAGGATTTAACGATGTTGTGCTTTCAGTGGTAGGAGATGTTCCCGTCGACAGCAAGGTGTCAGCGGTGACTTCGTCAACTTGAGGATTTATCAGCTGAGCCTTCGAAGCTGCTCATAGGGGTAGGCTTTACGTACGTGTGTCCATAGAGAGAGTGTGTGCGCACGCACGCGTTGTAAGTATCTGAATTGTATTGTATAATAAAAAATACATATATCTAGTATCATTGCATAAGCAACTGTGTGTGCCTCTTATATAATAGCACAGAGAAAGAATTCTCTACCGGAGTAACTGCATGGAAATTAAGTCTATCCCCTAATGTTTTTTAATTGGTGATGTTATAACAACATTTTACTTCATCTTTTAACAAAAGTGACATCAAATTAAAACCGAGATGGCGGCAGCGACGTCAACAACTTCATGACGACATGGAGAATTAGGTTTCTGGACGGCGACATAGAGGCGGGGATGATGAGTCACCATGGAATAAAATTCTCCAGACCCTTTTTCGTTTTATCGTGATTAGATCCAATCATGATGGAGGTCAAGGGAGAACTTTGAGTCTAGTTTCTATTCTTCTTCAGTGGTAGGAGCAAGAAGGAGGGAGCCATGAGAAAGAAGATGATACTCAATTCCACCTACATGAATGTTGGATGCCATTCGTTGGGTTGTGGCACTACTTCTGGTTGAGTTGTCTATGGGGCAGGAAGGTCACTTGCCCGGGTAGTCATCTATGCGGACCGTCACATAGGTTTGGAATTGAGTTATGGAGCAACATATTGAGTATTATCGGTTGTAATCACTACTACAAAAATCCACTATAGCGCCGGACACCATTTTGACCATAGTAGTGGTCTCTTGATGCATCCGCCGCTAAGACCGGGGGCAGGGCAGTGTCCACGACTACGATCGCAAACGTGCATCCGGCCGGCCCGCCACTAAGATTATGAGCCCAGTACCAAACCCTATCAGGCCCACGGCTAAATGGCCTCCCACGGCTACTTACCACACCATTCTATAAATAGGTGGAGGGGAGGGGGAGGGGGTGCAGCACTGCACCGCCTCCTAGCTAGGTTGGGGTTAGCTAGGGGCGGTGTCGCCTTATCTACCTCTCTCCTCCTCCTGCTCCGGTGATGGCCAAAAGCCGCCATCGTTGGGGCCACTCTCGGAGCCACATGCGCTCTTGGGGCCAGTGGGCCATGGTCCGGACGAATGAACCGCCGAGCCGCCCCACTCCTCCGACGGCTCCTACATCGACGCGGTGGCTTGCCGTTCCTCCTCCTCCTCCTCCGCATCCTCGGATCTGGCTGGCGGCGGGTCCAAGGTGCTAGCGGCCACGGTGGAATGCTTCTTCGTGGCTCCTTTGGCGGTTGGTCTTGCGGCGGCGACTCCCCCTCCTCCTATGGAGGCAAAGGCGGCCTGACACGGCGCGTCGGGGGCATGCGGCGGCGTATATGTCTGCCATCGGGGTGACGGTCTCTAGGGCAGGATCTAGCCGGTGCTCGGGCCTGTCCTATTTTGTTAATAGACTAAGGACGTCATCGGTGGTCCATAGACCGCCACTGGCACCCATATTAGGCTAAGTGTTAGGCGGGGTTGTTGCGGTCGCACCATCGCGGCTAATATGCACTCAACTACATATTAATATAATTCTTCTTTTGACTCAAAAAAATTAAAACTGATAGGGTAATAAGTAAGAAATATATATAAAAAAGGAGAATTCACCGCAGTATATAGTATCAGAACAGCCGAGAAGCCGACGAGTATATACTTGACAGCGGATGAATGGTGCAATATTTTGCCTATTTCTAATCATGGCTACCGGACGAACAAAAAGTAATGGTTATCATACGTACGTGACATTTCCCCAACACTCAGTCTCTCTCTCTCTTTCTCTTCATGTCGTGAAAGATCTGCGCGCAGCAGCCAGCAGGGATGATTCATTAACATAACTAACCTTTTTCACTAGGTAGTGTAAAATCACGTAGACATGCAGATATACGCATTTTATATAGGAATAAAAGAACACACATGAGGTACACGAGTGTTCCCAAACATTTAACGGCCTCTGGAAACACGAAATACGTGAGTTGATTAATAAAACACCATGTTCCATATAGCTTTTCGGTGCTATGAAAAGGCTTGGATAATGTGATCGGTCCTTGCTATATTTCCCTAAGCCAGCCACTGTATAGCACTCAATTAAGGTAATTGATACAGCGCACTTGTGCGACTCCAATCTCTCGAGAACACAATTGACTTGTGTGCTGATGGCGCGTCAAATTTGCCGGTCCTCAGACGGTCTTTCCATGTGCACGTACTTTGTCGGCACAAACAGACGTTTAATTTGTCCCCAAATCAACTTTAGCTAAGCCTGTTTTTTGTCATATCCTTACAAATTCAAAAGTTACTTTGAAGTTTTATGAAGATGTCTTTTGCAATCATCGCAAAAAAAAAAAGATGTCTCTTGCAAAATCTAGCTTCCATCTTATCTTGATTCCTACATCATTTGGTTTTGTTCCCTTTGAGATCGATCAACTGGATGGCTGAAAATTGTAATAACGAATAAGGCTTTGTGTGTGGACACGACAGGTCGAAAATTATATTGACAAAATACAGCCATCTATGATATCCACGTCAGAACATGAAACAAGATAAGCTGGTGAATCGAATAATTCAGTGCATCACACGCACATAAAGCGCATCCACATGTGCTTCTTAATCCACACCGAACCAATTGCTAATAACGCATATTTGAACGATGATGTAACAAAAATCGAAGTCGCACTCAAGAAAACAACCTCAGATGACCATGAAGTATGGACGGAATGCAATACGAAAACCAAAAAATTCTATCTAACAAAAAGCAAGAGAAAAAAGGGCTCAATATGTAACATCAACTCTCCCGAGTGTCAAAAGGTGACAGCAACCACTAGCAACTTCGCTCTCCAGGTCCTCGTTTCACACATGCATCCTACGCATCCAGAGTCCTAACTCTACGTGCGCTAGCCTTTGGAGATTTTGGACCATGCAAAGGCACACTAAACTACTGAACCATGCACGGTTGCACCTTATAAATACCCCACTTCCACACTCCACCTCTCAACCAAGCCTCACACCAAGCTTGATAACCGCAGGGCAAGATGGCGACCAAACATCTGGCTCTTTCCATCCTTGTCCTCTTGAGTGTAGGTGTGGTCATGGGTGCTCGACCACGCCAATTGGGTTATGGACCTGGTGGAGGAGGAGGTGGTGGTGGCAGCGGTGGGGGTGGGGGTTCTGGAGGATCGGGGTACGGATCAGGTTCTGGCTATGGTGAGGGAGGTGGTAGTGGAGGTACTGCTGGTGGATATGGGCATGGTGGTGGCGGTGGAGGCGGAGGTGGTATGGGTGGTGGTTCAGGCTCTGGGTATGGGTCCGGACAAGGATCCGGCTATGGGGGCGGTATTGGTGGCGCAGGTGGGTATGGGAGTGGTGGAGGCGGTGGTGGTGGTGGTGGTCAAGGTGGTGGTGCAGGCTATGGCCATGGAGGCGGTGAGGGTTATGGCTCGGCTCTGGGTACGGAGGGGGTGCTAGTGGTGCTGGCGGTGGACAGGGAGGCGGTGGCGGTGGTGGTCAAGGTGGTGGTGGTGGCCAAGGTGGCGGCTCTGGCTATGGCTCTGGATATGGATCCGGTGAAGGGTACGGGCAAGGTGGTGCCCATGTTGGAGGTTATGGCAGCGGTGGTGGTGGTGGCGGTGGTGGTGGCGGTGGCGGTGGTCAGGGTGGAGGCTCGGCTCTGGATATGGCTCGGCTCTGGTGGTGGCTATGGCGGGGGACACTTCTAAGCTCAATTCCAAAGCCAACTATATCTAAAAGTTTATAGTTACAAGTGTCATCAGTGATGAGTTTATCTCACTGCCATACAAAAGAAGTGTTTGTGTAACTGAGCGTATGTAATACTAAAAAGCTTTGCTTTGTTATACTACTCAGCTTGCATTGCCGTTGTACTTAATTGGCAAGGCTAATAAATAAAGGAAACAGCTTTAGAATTTGATGACCTTGCTTCCAATTCAACTTCAATTTCCATATACAAAGCAATTTGATTAACTGAATAATTTTCACACAAACATCCTCGCAGATGTCAAGTGCCCTTAGTGAACAGTGTAATTCTTCACTTCTAATCCATATCATATCTATGAACATTTTTGTTGCTGAGTGAACTAACATGCAAGACCATTTCTGTGTTTATAAGTAGTTACATGGACCAGCAGTTGTGTAGAAACTCTGTCGGATTCTTCCTTGTACTGTTGAATTACATCCAATTATGATAGGTGTTTTAGTCTTTGCCACCTAGTTGCGGGGAATTAAGATCATCATAACTAGAGCAGATCTAACATGAACGGAAAAAAATCTAATCTCAACTCCAATTAAAACATATAGGAATAATAAATCATGAAGAAAGAGGTAGAAAAAGCACAAATTAATATGTGTCTTACAATTTGTCCTCCTCCGCATGATTTGTTATTTCTGTATTTTTTTAATGAAGTTTGATTTAGACATGAAAATATGTATTGATATTGGTCATCACGACCATAAAGTGACACACTTTGTTTTTTCCCTGAATGATTTATATTTGGACTTCTGTAATCTATGAATAAAAACTATTAAGAAAAATGTCCTCAGTTAATCACACATATCAGAGCTTTTCTTCCTTGGTTGGTACTTCATCTGACATCACTAGTGTGGATTTTTGTACGATATTTGGGTGTTGTTCAGTGCTCTAAAAACTCTCTGATACCTTCCAAAGTATACTGCTCCAACAGTTTCTTCTTTGCATGTTGCCACAGCTTATAAGATAGCAATACAATTTTCATTCGTAAGCAAAAATACCGTCGAACTAAAAAGATACCCAATGATTCATCAGTCACTACTATTGGAATAAGTAATTTATGGTCTGTTGGAGACAGATAACGTAAATGATTTTCAAATTATACCCAATGTGAATGTGTAGCATTGCAAAGGTATACTATTCTCAAAAAAAAAAAGGAGAAACTGAAAGTCAAGAAAGGGAGGAAAGAACAAAGTAATCCAGGCATCCAGCCCAACAGAAGTAACATCACACACCACCGGCTAACGTCAAGAAAGGAAGACCACTAGCACTACACTTACCAGTCCTTGTTTCACACGCAGCGTATTAAAAATCATTGTGTGTGTGTGTGTGCGTGTGTGTGTGTGTGTGTGTGTGTTTTACCTTTTTAAAAATATAGGAATTTTTTAGGTGGGTACTATTGTAAAGATATATTTAAAGATTTTTTAGGTAAGTATTGTTTAACTCGAAGATCTTGGAATGGTATTGTGCAAATTAACCCATAAATATATGGATTATAGGTCAATGTATTTATATATTAATTGAAATTAAATCTCAAAGGTTTGTAAAGTAGATAGAACCTATATTTCTAATACAGGTAAACATAAGAAATGTTACAAACATAGATTATGGATCTCCGCCACAAAGAAACCTGATATAGCTACTAATAGGAAAATGCTTCACATACAACCTATTTGTATGACTGCATGTTACGATCAAAGATCTGATGGTTCAGAATTTAAAAGTATCACTATCAAAGTTAATTGAACCATTGGGTCTCTAGTTGTCACATGCTACAAATAGGTGGGATGTATAGCAGTACTCTACTAATAATCAACGATGAACTAGTGAGTTGGTTTCTTCTGAAACTCTACATTTTTTACATTAATGAAATTTGAGATCCCAGATTATCCAGAAAGTAATGAAAGAGACAGTCATGGGAACAAGAACCTTTTCCAAACTTTAAGCTCTCTGAGCGATCACAGGGTCACTTCCTTGCCTAATTGAGATTCTCTTCATCAACGACTTGGCCATGGTCCAATTTCATTCGCCTACATGAGGAACCACACACAATTGTTACATCCCAGACTTATGTGTCCCGCATATAAGGTTAAGGCTATGAAGGGTTAATTTTAGTATATAACTTCTTGATTATACTAGAAAAAGAACACGCTAATTAATAGCGTGTCGTTCTTTGTATTTTGCTAGTTGCACCCCATTATTAGGTTTACTTAGTTGCATTCCATCCAGATCGAGACTTAATGACGCATGGTGGAGATTGTAATCTCTGGAGCAAAATCTTTATTCCTAAATGCTAAATTAGCTAAGGCATATGCATACCATTGCTATATGTCTTAACTTTTCTGAAAGTAAACTCTTGCAACAATAGGCATGTTGCCTTGATCTTGTTCACCATGCCTATTGCTTTTGGTTTGTATGTTGGACATTAGCAACAAGCTTTGGAAAATCTGATTTAAGTAGAATTTGTGGTGCTACAACAATCCTTTGAATATAGATTCCACAAAGAAAATAGCTGAAAAAATACATACAAGACCATCCTTTGAGCTGAGAAAATATGTAGGATAATGGGGCGGCTTTGGCCCGGTTGGCATGCCTAGGGTGCCTCACATCGGCCCGTTTTGCTCGAGGTTACTGAGGGCATTAGCAATATATATAGGGGAAGAGTGAGGACTGATCCTAACCCTCACTCTCTCTCCCTTTCTCGGAGCACCGGCCACGGCGGCGGCTACCACGGGTGGATGATGTTGGCGGTGGGGCGGTGCGCAACCACCATTCAACTCGGGGAGGCACGTGCGATGAGGTTAGACCAGCGACGTTTCAAAAGCTATTGAGCCACGTCAACAATTGAAACTCCCATTGAGAACCATGGTCGTCGGTGGTCAAATCCATCTAGGAGGAAGAAAAATAACTTTTATTGATCAAAATATAACGATCAAAGATGCTAATGATAATTACTTGTAGCAATATAAGTAAAATAGATATATGCATGTATACATATATGGTTGTTGCATGTCTACATCTCATTATATATGAATCATAGTTTTTTTAGATGGATTATAAAACTTTTTAATACATCTCCTAATATGAATTATTTGTTAATGTAAATTTTTTAAAATATGAATGAAAGCAAGATATATGTATGTATAAAAAAGTTTATTTTAATTACAAAATTTTCCCATGCAAGCACTAATACAAATTATCTTTTATTCATTTATGATATAAATGGCTAGAAAATACATGTTTTCGTTGATTATAATACAATAATCAAATATGCTAATGAGAATTATTTGTAGCAATATGAATGACAATGACGTATATGTGTAATAAAATATTTTTTATAATGGTTTGCATATTTTTTGTACATGCCCACACATATTTTTGTTGATTATAATATAATGATCAATTATGCTAATGGGATTTATTTGTTGCAATATGAATGACAGTGAGGTATATGTGTAATAAAATATTCTTTTGTAATAATTTACATTTTTTTTTACGTGCCCCAATATAATAGAAAAGGTGGAAGGAAAGGAAACATAAAATAATTAAACTTTAGAAGTACCCAAATAAAAAAATTAGTATCAATTGATGAAATTTTGGTCCAAGACATATTTTTCTCTTTTTTTGTATTTCCTCTTTAGGAGAAAAATATTATTGATCAAAATATAACAATCAAAGATACAATGATAATTACTTGTAGTAATAGATGAAATAGATATATGCCACATATGTATGATTGTTACATGTCTATATCCTATTATACATTAGTTATAAAAGTTTTCTTAAATGATTTAGAGAACTTTGTAATACATCCCATAATATGAATTATTTGTTAATGTAAATTATTTATGATCATATGAATGAAAGCAAGATATATATGTATGCATATAAACAAAATTTATTTTAATTATAAATGTTCCCCATGCAAGCACTAATAAAAATTATCTTTTATTCATTTATGAAATAAATGGTATGTATGATTGTTACATGTCTATATCCTATTATACATTAGTTATAAAAGTTTTCTTAAATGATTTAGAGAACTTTGTAATACATCCCATAATATGAATTATTTGTTAATGTAAATTATTTATGGTCATATGAATGAAAGCAAGATATATATATGTATGCATATAATTTTTTTATTTTAATTATAAATGTTCCCCATGCAAGCACTAATAAAAATTATCTTTTATTCATTTATGAAATAAATGGTTAGAAAAATACATATTTTTGTTGATTATAATATAATGGTCAAATATGCTAATAGGAATTATTTGTAGCAATATGAATGAGAATGAGGTGTATGTGTAATAAAATATTTCTTATAGTGGTTTACATTACTTTTTGTACATGTCTTCACATAAAAGAAAAGGTGCAAGGACTGGAAACATAAATTTAGAAGTACCCGGATACAAAAGTGAAAATAAGAGGCAGGTGGATTGCGGGTTGATTTATTAAGTTTTGAAGGGTTTTAATGTAAGAAGTGTAGAGGAAAAGTGGGAGGACTGCGAGTTGATTGTTTATTTCTTTAAGGGGCTAAGGCTTACTCCAACAATAAGAGGTAAATTGGAGATCCAAAACTATATTTGCCTTACGTCTACAGTGCTAAGAGAGTAATTCATTTTTTGCTACCTCCAACAACAAGAGGCAGACTGCACATGCAGATCGGGTGCGGCGGCACGGGGAGGGAGCTTCGACGGTGTGTTGTCCGCGGGGCCGTGGGGAGAGGAGCTCCAACGGCGCGCTCGTCGGTGGAGCCGCCGGGGAGGGCTCCGCTGCTATGCTCCGACGGCGCGCTCGTCCACGGGGCTGCGGGGGAAGGAGCTCCGATGGCGCGTTCGGCCGCGGAGCCACGGGAGGAGCTCCGGCGACGCGCGCTCATCCGCGGGGCTGCTTGGGGAGGTGCTCCGGCTATGCGCTCGTCCGCGGGGGCAGCAACTTCGGCGTGGGTAGGGAGCTCCGGTAGCACCGGTGGGGCACTCTCCACCCTGGTCCACCCTCTTGGCTGCGGCGGCAAGGGAGCCCTCGAGGTGGGAAACGGCGAGCAGGACGGAGCCGTCGACCGAGAGCTCGCGGCGGCGGAGCATGTTGAACCGGTGCGAGGTACGAGCTACATGGAGGCATCGGATTCGCCCGAAGGAATGCATCGGAGGAGAGAGGGATTGTAATTTTGGCTTCCCTCTCTCCTCCTATGCAAAATAGATTCCTCTTTGGCTCTTCTTGTTGGAGATGATTTTTACATGCACAGTAGCTCCTAGAGAGGCAAAAATACATTTGGCTGTCCTTGTTGAAGTCAGTCTAAATATAAGAAGTGAAGGGAGGAGGTGGGAGGACGGCGGGTTGATATATAGTTCGGTGAGGGGGCTACGTGTAAGATTGCAAATGGATATCAACGCTTTTTGTCCGTTACAAGAGAGATCCAACGGCTGAAATCTTTTTGTGACGTGGAGTGTCTATTTTGTGAGAGAACGCACGCGTTTTAATATATTTAGATTTGCATCCACAAGCACTGCACACGGCCCATCAACAAGCACGAGCAACACCCGCCTGAGACCACGTTTTCAATCTGGTGTGGCGCTGTGGCCCACGAAGCTATAATAATTTTTAGAATTGCAAATCCTAAATTTGATTTCAATATTTCAAAATATTCATTCAAATACATTTCAACATTAATCAACATTTTTTAAAGTTCATATCAATATTTATATAAAAATATTGATATACAATATCTAAATTGTTGACATAGTATAAACAAAATGTTGATTCAGTACATTTAAAATATTGATGAGAACTTAAATTTTAAAATATACAAGAATGTATTCATATTGGATCTCATTATTGAATTAATAGTACATAACATGGTAGTTCAAACGGGTGAAAATGAAATTACGATTTGTACGAAAATGCATTTAAAGTTTCTACATGTGTCGACTTCTTATGCATCTCCTTCCCACCAAGAGTTAACTGGGCCAAAGATTGTTGTATTTCATTAGGCTTTTGAGCTTATCTATCAAATGTTAATTTTGGAGAGCTCTACATATAAATAGACAAATAGACTAGCTAAGTGCCGGGCGTTGGGGCATCCACAGATCCACTACCATATATTAATGTGGCCGGGCTGCATGCAGCTAGTGGCTAGCACATGCTTTAGGCCCTGGGCCAAACAAGCAGCTCGCAGCCCATTTTCGCAGCTGCTATTTCGTTCACAATCGTCTCTCCGCTTCTCGTTGTCATTTACCTTTGGCAAAATCCCTTTTATGTTATTGATTAAAGTTCTGACATCGCTTAAATTTTAATCCTTTATATCATTATATGTCAGTGTTTCTAAAATTTTATCCTTTACATGCCATTGCTGTCCGTTCCGTTAGTCCAAACATTTAGTGAAATTTCACGATAATAAAACAGCCCCTGTGTGCTAACGTAATGGGCCAAGGCCACCAGGCCATCTTCTCATGGAGTTCGTGCAGGGTGCCCTGGTGCATGGCCAATAGAATCGTGTGCCATGTGTCCTCTGGAGGCTAATAAAAAAATTACTGAAGTTAATCTTGAAATTTTGTGGCTGTTATGGACTTACGTTAGTCAGCACCTGAATGCATGGTTCTCCGTTTGCCGTAGTATATGTTTGACTAGAGTTCATTTTCATGTCCCTTCAAATCTTGGTAGATGTAGATTCTTCATGTTTGATGTTGTTGATAAGCTCATTCAAATTCATCGTCCTAGTTCGACAGGTCATCTATCTTTAGTACAATATTAAGCCATACAGTACGAATTCATCACTCTCAAGATCGATGCTACTAATCAAGTTTTCAGAGTGCGGTGATTCTTCTTGCGGCAACTATTTTTCCCACAGCTACTTGTTGCCATCTTCTTTCTCTAATCACTGGAGAATCATCACAGCAACTAGATTTCGCGGAAACGATCGGTCTCCCGTATGCAAGAAATCGACGTTCCTCGCGCACCCCCGCCTGCAGTCCCTGCGCCCGCCTTGCCAGAGTTCTGGCAGGCTGAGTTGCCACGCTGAGACGTCGCGTCCTTGCGCGTGTCTGTTATTGCGCGTGCCTGTGCTGTCAGTTGGCAGCCGGCCCTAAGATCATGTCGTTTCCTTCCCTCTAAAATTTAGCACTGTCACATTAAAAAAATCTTATTATTTATGAATATTTCGATCAATTTAATGACAAAATCCTTTTGATAGATTGATGCTAATTTCCGAGATGAATCTAAAGAGCCTAATTAATCTATGTTTTGCTAAAGTGATGCTACAGATAATCTGTCTTCTAATCCTGACTCATAACTCGGATCTGTGTGCCGGATGTTGAGGAAATTAAAGAATTGATACTCCGAGAGGCTCATAACTCGGCATACTCTATGCACCCAGGAGGCACTAAGATGTACCATGATTTGAAGACTCACTATTGGTGGTCCGGAATGAAGAGAGAGCCGTAGCAGAGTATGTGGCTTTGTGTGATACATGCCAAAGAGTCAAAGCAGAACGACAGCGACCAGCTGGACTCCTACAACCACTCAAGATACCTGAATGGAAGTGGGAAGAGATCGCAATGGATTTCATTGTGGGTTTACCTCGGACTCAGGGAGGTTACGATTCTATATGGGTCATTGTGGATCGATTGACCAAAGTTGCACATTTTATCCCTGTCAAGACCACGTATATCGGGCAGAGGCTTGCAGAGCTGTATATAGCAAGGATAGTGTGTCTACATGGTGTCCCAAAGAAGATTGTGTCGGATAGAGGTACTCGGTTCACCTCCGGGTTTTGGGAGAAGTTACATGAGTCTTTGGATACAAAGTTGAATTTTAGTTCAGCCTATCATCCCCAAACGGACGGACGGACCGAGAGGGTGAATCAGATTTTGGAGGACATGTTGAGGTCGTGTGCACTCCAATACGAGTAAGAGTTGGGATAAGCTCCTTCCATATGCAGAATTCTCCTACAACAATAGTTACCAAGAGAGTATCAAGATGGCACCGTTTGAGTTCCTATATGGTCGCAAGTGCGAACGCCTTTGTTTTGAGATCAAGTAGGAGAGAAATTACTGTTTGGTCCTGAGATTCTTCAAGAGGCTGAGAGACAAGTTCACATCGTAAGGGAGAATTTAAAGCTTGCTCGGTCTAGACGAGAAGAGTTACGTAGATAACCGAAGAAGAGAATTGAGCTTTGAGGTCTGGTGACTTTGTATACCTCAAGGTATCTCCTATGAGAGGTTTGCGACGCTTCAAGATCGGAGGCAAGTTAGCTCCTAGGTACATTGGTCCTTTCAAGATCATTGCTCGGATGGGTGAGGTAGCGTATCAATTGGAGTTACCACCGCATATGTCGGATGTCCATGATGTTTTTCATGTCTCTCAATTGAGGAAATGTCTACGAGTGCCGGAAGAACAGTTGCCCATTGAGGAGTTGACGGTAGGAGAGGATCTTACTTATCAGGAGTACCCGGTGAAAATTTTGGATACCCTTGAGAAGCCCACAAGGAATAAGAAGTATCGTATGTGCAAAGTTCGGTGGAGCAATCACACGGAGAAGGAAGCAACATGGGAGAACGAGAATGATCCGAAGAAAGAGTTCCCTAATCTTTTTCCTGATCCATCCGAATCTCGAGGGCGAGATTCATCTTAAGGGGGTAGGTTTGTAACATCCTGATTTTTCAAAATTTGCAATAAAATAGAATTTTGATTTATTTTATTAGGATGCTAGTAGTTATCCTAGGATAAGTATTTAATTTCTATTAAAATGAATTATTTTATTATTTATAAAATATAATGTGTGTTGCATTCATGCTGCATAGATGTGCATTAGGTTTTATTGGATGCAAAAGTATTTATAAAGTCGAGTAGGATATCGATTAATTTCGAGTTTGAAAATAGAAAGTAGAAAAGAAAAGAAAAAGAGAAACCCAACCCTGGCCATGGGCCGAAATTTCCCGGCCCATCTCTCCTCTCTCTTTTTTTTTCCTCTCTCCCCTTCTTCTTCTTCCTTAGCTCCGGCCCGACTCAGCTCAACCAGCCCGCCCCTAAGCCCGCACCGGCCCATCCCAAACCCGACACGGATTGGAGTTCGATTCCGCGTCCAACCCGACCATCCTCGGCGTGCGTGCCACGCCCCGCACCCCTTTTAACGCGCCGCAACCCCGTACCTTGTTTTTCCCCAACAACCCGCAAAAAACCCGTGCCCTAGCTCGCCACATCGCCGCCGCCTTGAGCCCGCCCGTCGCACCGCCGCCCGGAGACGCCGCAACGCCCGACGAGCCCGTGCCGGTCTTCGCCTTGATCCACCGCCGCCGCCGCGAAGTTGGGAGCCGAGCCGTTGACCGAGGAACCCCCGCGACGCCGCCGAAGTCTTCCGCCCGCCGTCCACCGTCGCGAGTTGTCCCCGCCCTCTCCCGTCGTCGCGCGACCCCCTTGGTGAGTTCGCCGTGCTCCCGCTCCGCGTAGGACCCACCCGCACCGAGTTTAGGGCACCGAGAGCTAGAACGGCCAAACTCCGACGAGCCCCTAATGGCGCCGCCGTCTCGCTCGCCGCCGGTGACTCAGCCGGCCGGAGTGATCCGGGCCGTCGGATCTCGAATCTGCGGTCCAGATTAGATTAATCGAACCGTTACGGCGGTTTACAAAAACACCCCAGCTCGTCTTAAATAATTAATAAAGAACCCCCACTTTTACATAAGCACCCTTAGGTTAATTAATAATTATAATATAATCCTGTTAGGCGCAGATATTGTAATTTTTACACTTAAGCCCCCGAGTAATTTTATAATTATATTTAGGTCCTGTAATTTTACATAAACACCCCTAAGTTTTTCCTAAATTATATTTTAGTCCCGTACTTTTCGTTTAGGCCCCTGAACTTTCCATAATTACAAATAGGTCCCCGTAACTTTTTAGTAATTACAAATAGGTCCCTCGAAGCTCGCTGTTTTACAATTTAAACCCTAGATCTTAAAACGTTCATAACTTTTAGCTCGTAACTCCGATTTAGGTGATTCTTGCGCTCACGAGTTCGTAGTGACGAGTACTATTTAATGGTACTGTTTTCATAGACAGTAGGCATTGTTTGGTGTACTGTTTCTTATTTGCTATGTATGTGTGTTTTCCGGCGTGACGAAAATAGACGAGGAAGAGTACGAGGATTCCCAGGACCCGTAGTTTGAGCAGCAGCGAGCAAGAGGAGACAGCAAGTGTCCTTGATGCACTATGCGCCTACTTTCTTACTTTCTGAATTTACATTTCATGCATTACTCGTTTAATTTGAATCCTATGTGTCATACCCTGTTCCCTATTCTACCTTGTCGCCTTGGTTATGGTGTAGTATGCTAGGATGGGTACGTCATTGCTAGTTGCTTTTAATGGGGTTCAAACTGAACTAAATGCCAAGCTTGATTAATTATTCACTTGAACATAATGATCATGAATTGGGGGATGCTTTTTAGCAACATGGAACTTAGGTGATCCCGACAGGAGGATGTGGATGATGGTGCGGGAATGCACGAGTACTCGTAGCAGTACTATTGGGCTGCGGTAGTACCCGTTGGGGATCATAAGGACCGGTCTTGGAGCGGCAACCCAGGACTTCCGCACAAAGCACGGGGCTGATAATGGGTAGGTAAGGTTTAGTACCGAGGTAGCTTCCCGGCTCCGCAAGCGTCGAGGAAGGATGAAGGAAGAAGGTATCTTCCGGATTCGGGCGAGGAAAGGCGGAGTACTTGAAGCCACGGTGCAAGAGGGGGCCTCCGGGTGATGCGTCACTTTTACGGCGGTGAAACCTTAGCATGGGCGTTCGCAAGCCGGGAAGTCCTTAGAAAAGACCTTACGGTGATCTCTTGGCCTCATACCTTAGGAAGTGTGCTGGCATAATAGAGGTTTTAGTCACCGAATAGTGATGGAATCACCGACCTGTGGGTAAAGTTGTGCAACCTCTGCAGAGTGTAAAACCGTTATTAACAGCCGTGTTCACGGTCACGAACGGCCCGGATCCTCACGAGAACTAGAGGGATGGTTTGGGTGGAGTAACCCTTTGGTAGCTACAAGCGGGGTAGCTTGTAGTGAGGTGAGCTGCAGATGGGGTAATCTGTAGTATGGTTTACTGCAAGTAGGGTAGCTTGCGGTGGTTAACAGTGGGGTAACCTCGTTGGTGTTTTTATCACATAGTAAATAGGTTGTTTAATTAACTTGACTAGTATAGGTGCTTCTATTGCAAACCCTGTGTCGGCTTTCCTTTTATACAGCTTGCATGTCATTTTTCCCACACTTGCTTGAGTACGACATGTACTCACTCTTGCTATTTCCTGTTGCTATACACTACGGCTGCTCGAAGCCGAGAGGAACTACATCGATGAAGACTACTACTAGGCGTGCGTTTTCCCGGTTGATTGCCCGTGGCGTATGGAGTCTTCCGCTGAGTTTAGTTTAGTCCTTTGAGACATTTAATAAAGTTATGTAATAAAGATACGCTTGAGACGATGTAATAAGTTATACTATGACATTGGTTATACTCGTTATTTCACTATTGTCTCTATATGTGTGATTAACCGATCCTGGCACACATATAGCTATGCATTCGGTCTTGGTCTTAAGACTCGGGTGTGACACCTTCCTTCTTTTTTAAAACAAATAATATTCTTTTAAAATAATGGTATTTCTTTATTTATTATTGTTATTTTGTATTTTTCATTTTTCTTTCCATTCTAAAAACTATCAAACAATACACTTGATGTTATTCTATAAAACCACCTGTTGTGGAACAATGTCCCGGAATTTTCATTCTAGTATTTTTTTTCTTTGTTTTCCGAATTGTTCCAAACAATATACCACCTGTTCCAGAACAAATGGTTTTTGTTTCAAGTATTTATTATTATTTTCAACAAAAAAATAGATTTTTTGTCGAACAAAGTTCCAGAACAAACATGTTTTAGATAAAAGAACAAACTTTTTTGTTTCTAGTATTCTTTTTCTTTGTGTTCCGAATTGTTCCAAAACAATATAACACCTCTACCAAAACAAAAAAACGCTTTGTTGTGGAACAATGTTCCGGAACAAATAGTTATTGTTCCAAGTTCTTTTTATTTTTAATCAAAAAATAGATTTTTTATCGCAGAAAGTTCCAGAACAAACATGTTTTAGATTAAAAAAAACAAAGAGGTTTGTTCCTAGTATTTTTTTTCTTTGTGTTTCGAATTGTTCTAGAATAATAGAAACAAAAATTAGTTTGTTGTGGAACAATATTCAAGAACAAAAATAGTATGTTTCTTATTTTATTGTTATTATTAACAAAAAAATATATTTGTTCTTGACTAATGTTTTCAAACCTATTTTTTCTTTTCATTCCAAAAACTATTATACAATACACCTTGTATTCCATTACTTGTTCTAGAACACCACCTATTCTCAAACGATGTTCCAGAGCAAACAGTTTTTCTTTCTAGTATTTATTTTTTCTTTGTGTTCCGAATTGTTCGGAACAATATATCACATATTCTAGAAGTGACGTAAAATGACTTTCTGTGTGTGAGAGACAGGTGGGGGTATTTCTATCTTTTTACATGCCTTAATAGAATTACTATTGCAAAACATCCTATAGGGTTACTATTGCAAAAACTCAACACCTACGGAGCACCTACAGTTATTTAACACAAAACATGTATATCATTATGTGGGATTCAATTAAGCAACTATGCATACTAAGCATGAAAGTATCACCAATAGAGCATTCTAGGGTAATATAGTGGAAAAGGTAACATGATCCGGCATCGGTATGATTCTAAGCAGTAGTAACAATGGTTCACATAACCGTTCCTAATCGGCGATTATCCGGTTAACCAGAAACCGGTCCCGATCGGTCGGGCTGTTATCCTGGTTAGTCGGAAAACCGAAGCTACATATTGTAGGAGTTTGGTTAACCGACGGTTTTTCCGGTTAACCGAACCGATTTTGGTTCAAAAACCGACCAGTTCGGTTTTTGAACCTGATAGTAACTATTTCATATGCATGAGTTCATATTATGCAATTGCTGATATAGGAGCAAGAGTGATCAAGGATTGAGGCTTGCCGTAAAAACGGATCCAAGAATAGATCGGTGTCCTCATAAGGCTTCGTGGGCACTCCATGAGCTTCGACTATCCGATTCTATCTGTCATCCAACGTTCAAGCGGAACGGGTAAGTGACACACAAATCGAGAAAAGAGGCATGAATTATGAGAAAGATTGGAAAACGAATCGCAAGAACAGATTTAATCATTACTATAACATCAGCACTAACATCGCAAACTCGTAGAGCACGATGAGACGAATCCAACGCAATCGACCGCATAATTATCCGAGATCCGAGAGAAAAATATATGAATTTCTGAAAGTTAAAGGAATTATGGAAATTTAGGAAAAGAGAAGAATATTCCAAAGAATATTCCGCCAGATTTTGAGGGGACGCGGGCCAATCTGTCACTCGATCGAATAGACGACGGTCCACGATGGACCAAGTCCACAGGACACCAAACAGATGTGCCATGGACCTGCCCCAACACTCGTGGGCCCCACGGTGACGTCACCTGTCGGAGGCCAGCACCGCCCACTGGACACGGCGGTGCATGGCGGATCTCCGTCAATCTCGCTCCTAGGCTCACCGTGCGAGAGACGGAGAACACCGAAGACTCAGCCCTTCCCCGTGCACCGACTCGGATAATGTCGGACTTATCGAAGGTTGTAGCTCTCGAGTCCGATCGAAAAATCCGACAAGAGTCGGATATTGTCCGGTCATTGTTTAGTCGGATATTGTCCGACTTTGTCCGACTCTTAGGGTTTCAAATGGCTGGCGACTCTCCGGAGTCCGACCAGAGTGTCCGAATGAGTTAGACGTTCGGTGAGTCGGATATTATCCAACTAAGTCGGACATTGTCCGACTCCACGAGCACATGCATGATGTGCAAGCCTCTACAGCCGACTCCAATGTCCGACTAAGTCGGATAAAGTCCGACTCCTCTAGACTTGGCTTATTTGGTCTGTCTCCGGAGTCCAACTAAAATGTCCAACCGACTCGGACATTGTCCGACTCCTGGGAAGTGAAAAACTGGTTTTTGATTTGGAGAGGAAATTTTGAGCACTTGATTTTTCACACTTCATATTTGTGTGTCCTTGATAGTACGGTGTTTTCTATACTCAAGACATAAAAAAAAACTTCAAATCTTGATGTTGAGCATAGATGGTCCTTTTTCCAAAAATTACAACTTTGATAGCTCTTGATCACTTTCTTTCTGTGCTTCTTTGCTCTCATATGAATTTTAAATATTAACTGCGTACACGCTCATTTGAAACATTAGTCCTTTTAATTGTATTGACGTCAATCACTTAAAACCATAATTAGGGGCATAGATGCACTTTTAGCTAGGCCGGGAAGGGAGGGATAGGAGGTCGGATGGTTCCGGTTTTGATGGGCTATGAGCTGTAAGAGGGAAAGTTACAGGCCCAAAGCACAAAAATTCAAATGAGAAGCTTTGAATTCTTGCTTGAATTACTTCAATTTTGAATTCAAACTCTGTCCATTCGAATTTGGCTACATAGGCTGTTACAGGCTTACAGCCTGCACCTAATATGTGTAGGACACCCTGCACGGGAGCAGAACTCCTTCTCATGTGTACACAACAGGAAAGGAAAATGTCTTTACTAAAAAAACAAGAAAAGAAAATGCAAACACACGACACCAGGAAACACGCACCCACGCATCTCTCTGGAACACGACACGCTCTCCTTCTATCCCAAACAGAGCAGGTCCCTCGAACCTTAGCTGGTCGCCGCCCTCAACGTCGACGGCGTGGACTCCGACTCCCCATCCACAGCCTCCTCGGTCTGATTCGCGTGCTCGGCTAGACTTCTCCTCACGGCCTCGACGTCCTTAGTCCCCATCGCATTCTCACTTCGCCATATGTGAGAAAGGTTTGGGAAGAGAGAAACTGAGGAGAGGCACTGGAACAATATGGGGAGTTCACCCCAATTCGAAGGAAGTCTGCACAAACTGGATCCTTTTAAGGTTCCAGAAGGGTACCTATTCGGAATGGAACTAGTATTGTATCGTACTGTTGTTGAAGTTTGTGATAATTAATCTATTATGTTATCTTACTTATTCAATTTCTACTATTGTTGCATTCACATCGAATGGCATAAAAAACAATAGTCATGTCAAAAAAAATTTGTTCAGCCAATGGCATAAAGGGGAGCCGAATATTTTTCAAACATATGAAGGGAAAACAGGTTATTTTATTGTGTTTGTTAGCCAAGAGCCAAAGACTAACAAAAGAACTCAATAGTGGCATGTAAAGGATAAAATTTTAGAAACACTAGCATATAAAGGATTAAAGTTTAAGCGATGGCAAATTCGGGATTAAAACTTTCAACAAATGGCATATAAGAGATTTTGCGTTTACATTTCCTCGCACTTCTCGATTGTCCAAGTTTTTGCTAGTTAGTCCGGACGCAATGTTTGGAGGATTTCAGCTTACATTTTCATCTGAAGAACCTACAGTGCAATAATGCATCATGAAAGCCTGCTTGACTATTGTGTATTATCTCTCCTTCAAAATGCAAGTATTTATTGATTTTTCATAATTATGTTTGACCATTCGTATTATTTAAAAGATTTATAAAATTATCAATTATTTTTATATTTTGATTTATTGTTAGATATATTTTAAATATAACATATTTATTTTTATATTTTTACAAACAAAATAAAAAAGACTAGTAGTCAAACATAACTCTGAAAAGTTAACAAATGCTTAGATATTGAAACGTTGGGCATATCAAAGGCAACTCCTAAAAGTTAACTAATACTTAGATATTGAAATGTTAGGAGTATTAAACGTAACCCTGAAAAATTAACAAATACTTAGATATTGGAATGTTGGGAGTATCAAAGTTCCAGCCGCTAGACACGGATAGAGATTCTCTGCAGTAGCTAGCAAAGCAGGTCAAAATTCTAGGTACTGTAGCACGTGCTACAGTAAAATGTGAGGAGATGAACAGTTCTCTCTGCATTAATACTGTTCATATGTCCTATACCGGATTTTTATTTTTTTACATGTTACTGTATCATCGAATATGATACGTTCGTTTCAGATCGAACGGTTGAGAATGCATCTAATGCCAGCTACAGTATCCCTCTGCATTTGCTAGTTATCAATGCAGAGGATCCCAATCCGCTAGACACCCACCTCCACAGTTTTGCTTAACCATGGGTATTGTCACAGATACAAAGTACATCTTGCAGTAGGTTGCTGATCTCGTGCAGCCTAGACAGAATGGAAGAGTGGGCATTAAATGCACTGGACAGTGTTTTATAAGTCAGTATAGCCATCTAGTTTTTTTATTGTAGCAGCCCGTCTAGCTCAGTCGGTAGAGCGCAAGGCTCTTAACCTTGTGGTCGTGGGTTCGAGCCCCACGGTGGGCGTTTTTACCTTTTGATTTTATTTATTTGCCAGTTACGTCGTTTCTCCACGGTGGGCGTTTTTATGTTTTGATTTTATTTATTTGCCAGTTACGTCGTTTCTTGGCTATGTGCGCCCGGCGTTCCCGGCAGAAACAGGGTCTGTATGTTGCCGCTCGATCGCATAGCACGGATGATCCTGTTCTGTCAGCGCGACTTCATTGGTGGCTTGAAATTATGAAGACACCGGCCGAGCGGTCGTTCTTTTCATCCCTGATCCGCGCTCCCACACGAACACTTAGATGTCTAACATCCTTGTTAAAATGTTAATCCATGACAGACGCCGCTGGTGCCGTCCTCTCCAACATTCCAATCCGTTTTTTGTTTTGGGAGGGAGGCTATGCAACAGCGATGAAAAGCCCGCATAACGTTTGTAATTCTGTAACATCTATCTATTTAATACTAAAAGGAGATGAACCTCCCACCACAATGTCTAGAAAAAAAGATAAATAGTCTATAAATTCTCACAAAAAGCAAAACTTCTGACCATTGATCTAATCTTAGAGAGCATCCCACCATTAGATCACCTCCTCACGTGATAGTATTGCTCTTAAAAAAATACAGAGATTAGGTTATTACGCCGCCGTCGCTCAATTCCCATCATACGTTCGCTCAGGAAAACAACAGCCCGGTCCTGCTGCTTCTATGGCATCATCGGCGGTAACGATTGTGTAGCAACGAGTCGGCGCTCACTTCAGACAATACTCCATCGACGAGAAGGATCGAATGCGCAAGAAGGATCCAATGCCACGTCCAGGGATCTCCAGGTAACAAGCGCCATGTACAGGAGATGATGTTGGGACTGCCATGCGTTATTTCCTGGCTGAATCCCTATGTCTTCCGAGTGTTCAACTCAAAACAATGCATGCATAGGCCGTGCGGTCAGAGATCGGATCCCTCGACATTCATGTGTCCTGAATCCGGCAATGAAGAAAGAACAATCTACAAGGATGTAGTACGATTGAGCCAGGTAAAGTGCAGTAAGGAAAAGTATTCATTTTTTTTTTGCCTTCCTCATACATCTAACATGTGTTACGAGATGTCCCTGCCCTTCCTTGCGTGTGGATCTGCTCCTCAAGAACATCAATGATGCGACGAACGCTGCTGTGGAATCAATAATCACGAATCCAAGCAATGCCAAATCACCGATACAACGAAAACGCAGCAGGCTCCAGGTTCAGAACAGAACATAATTGCTTACAATTTTCAGATGTTTGAGCTTCACTTACCGGATGACTGACTGGAAGCCCCAAACAGCAGACATCGCTAGGAAGCTATTAATCATGGAGGTGGATGCTGGCATGCACCCTGTATTGGAGAAACAAGATAGGCTGACGTTGGGAGCTCGTGGCCGGCAGGTTTTATTCTAGCTCCGGCCCTGCCATTGTCTTTCTTTCTTCTTCAGGTGTTTCTTCAGTCAAGATTAGAACCAATCCAGTAGGACGAAAGAGAAGCCGCACTGGGGCCACAATCTGCACCATGTTCATAAGTTCCGGGTCGAGCTCGGAGCATTGTGACTACTGGCCATGGAGGTAGCTGAAGATATCGAAGACTCGTGCAGATGGCTCACTTAGTAGAAGTAATCAAATCTGCCTTCTTTTGTACCCATTTTTACCTGCCTGTATATTAGTATTAGAAAACCATAAAAGGAGAATGAAACCAAATGATTGTAGTTGCTATAACATGATCAGCTAGATTGCATCGGCAAAGATGAGTTTCGTAATAACGGGGACTCCAAACCCGCAAAAAGTAAAAAGATAAATTGAGTAATAAATAAGATTTTACTGTTAATTTGCTTGCCTTATAATACCAGATAAATAGAGTATAATAGTGATTTTCTCTGAATGGTTCAGGTACAGTGGTTATGTACTTCCCTATGAATTAGGGAAACATTAATTTTGTCTTTGTTCTTAGCAAGATTTATAATGGAGATTTTTCAGAAGAGCTCATACAATTGCACATAGATGTCTGAATTACTATCTAATTTGTTAAAATAATTTTCATAGTTTCAGGTTTCTAAAGTGATTATGATTATTGGAGATATTTTTTATAAGAAAACATTATTTGGAATGTAAAACAAAAAGAGAAAACAAGAATCAGAAGTCCTCATCAGATAGCACACGGGCTTCAAGGTGCTCTGTTTGAATAATTTATCAGGTATCCCCATTTTTTGAGTTTTGTTGAAATAATATTTTCCAAGTTGATCCCACTAGCATTGTTTTGCTAGCGACACTAGGATACTTTTCATTTATTCTTTAGATATTACTGCAAGTTTGTTACCGAAATGCATTATAGATTGATTAGTTTTGATTTTATATGTAGTTGCTAAATAAACCCGATCCATATATATTTGAAATATGTTTGCAAAGTACATTGTGTCACCTCTTCTCTATGTCTTGACTCTTCGGATAATTTGCCTGTGTGACACTGAGTTATGTTTATTTTATCTTACAAAAAAATTGATTCTAAAACGCCCGTTTGTAATTCATTCTGCCGCAAATAAAGTTTTAAATTTAGTGTCCTACAGACTAAACTAAGATTTTTTGAATGTCCTGTAGGCAAATCTCCCAAACTCTATTTATGTGCTATGAGAGTGAGCCTGCTGAAACATTAAAAACACTGTACCATTTTTAAGAATAGTTGGCATGCCTTTGTTACTGAGCATCTCCAACAGCTCCCAATAATTTTACTCCCAAAAGACTGGTTTTAGAGAGTTGCTATATCTATTGGGAGTATAAAAAAGACATGCACTCCAACCGTTCCCAATAATCGTTTCCTAAATAGTTCAAATATCCTTTAGGGAGTAAGAATTAGGTAGCTAAATGTAGCAACCTTTAGCCTATGGGTTGGGAGTTGGTAAATTTAGCAACCTCATATAGGGAACGGTTGGAGAATGGTTTTTATCAATCACATCCTAAATTTTCATTTAGAAACCTCATTTAGGGAACGGTTGGAGATGCTCTTAAGACCGATAACTTAACCTTATACGTGGTAAAAACTTACAAGACTAACCAATTTGGGTATCTTCTATTAGATAACATGGAAGGGATATAGAAAATAATTTATACTAATTATCAAATAAAACAGTGTAATTAATTAATGAAATGATAGTATGGCATTGATCGATGGAAAAGTTTTATACTGCCCAATACATATCAGTTGCTAAGAATTCTAGGCATATCTTAACTTTATAGATAACTTTCATAATAACTGGTAGACAAAAAGTGAATATGTTTGCAACTTTCCATATCTCTTTCGGAGATCTTATAAGCCTAGAGTTGCATTCATAGGAGGTCTTGAAATAATATATAGCTCATTTTACTTTTTTATAATACTTTTGATCCTTATTTTAGTTAATATAAAAAATGCTACATGTGTCGAATAATTTAAATTACCATGATGGTCGAACATTTAAGATATTCGATTGCCTTTTTTTGGTTTTTAGATATAGTCAGTCATGGGCTACATGCATCGATGTATAGATTCATACTTGAGTTCATGAAAAAGGTTATTTTGATTTTTGAATAATAAATATTATAAAGGATGTCCGGTGTCTAGCCTGCGCCTAGGAAAAACTTACCGATTGAACCGACGGAACCGCTAGGCGTCGAGATCACGGTAACCGCGGTTACCGGACGAAAAACCGAACAAACCGGAAATTTAAATTTGTTTGAACTGAAACGCCTGTTGTGCGGTTAGGAACCGGTTTACCGCTCGGTAAGTTCGGTTTACCGCTCGGTAAGTGCGGTATACCGCCGACAGGAATGGAAAACCGACATAAAATGATAAAATGGAAAATGCAAAAGAAAAGGCACAAAAAATTGGCATGAGCTTTGCATAATTTTAACAACAATGCAACTCAGATATTAAGTACGTATAATATAGATTACAGTCATATAAAATCATAAGACATAATCCATAGTACATATCGTTCGAATAAATAGTCCATTACAACACATAGTTTTTGAGCAAATAATTATACAACGGCGGGCGAACTGGACGGCAGCGCAAGCACGGGGTGGCGGCGGGCGCACCGGCCGCGGCGGGCGCAGGGCGGGCGGGTGCCGACGAGTGACGAGTCCCGAGTCGACGGGTGGTGGCCGAGGTCTCTGGATTCGAGTGGATAAGGTTCATTTTAGTTTTTTTATTTTATTTTCTCCTTTTTCAATCCTCTTATTTTTCTGACCCCTCAAATTTGTGAATTTTCGTAACATCTTTTCACCATAATTCATCATATCACATTTAGTTTTTTTTACGAATTTTTACATCAAATTTTTTCAAAAATCTAAAATTTTAAATTTCAAACGGCCGGTAACCGGCCGTCCGCTGTAACCGGGCCGGTCCGGTAACTGCGGTAATCATGGAAACCGGCCGGTTACCGACCGGTAATTTTTTCCTAGGCCTGCGCAAGTGCGCGGGCCTTTCAACCTAGTTATGTAAATAACTGTTGATGTTATCCTTCTGCAACTGCCTCGTTGAGCTCCATCTCCATTGATGCGTCAAAACTTGAGTTAGAATGTACTACAATGTTCAGAAATTGACACTGTATTAACTTTTTGAGTCACATTCGATCATTCATCTTATTCAAAATACTATCTTCCTATGATATTAATTGTTGTGAAATTGCATCTGCAAAGCTGTCATTAATTGAGGAGGAGGTGCATCTATGGAGTATGGAGCCTTGCTGCAGCTCAGGAGCTCGCAACACTCCCTGTAGCAACAGCAGTAGGAACTTAGATGTTCGTAGCCATTGTCAGCTCGGTCGTGTTTACATCAGTGAGTGGGACAAATGTAACTCAAGTCATAAGGGGTGTGTGATGTGTGTGTTGTACTTTTCAACTCTTCTTGATCAAATGAATGATGCACAGCTTTCTTGTGTTTTCGACAAAAAGAAACGATGTGAACATCCTACGTGAAAATCGGGGTACTTTATTGCCACACTGTTACAACTTTACTTTCCTTTAAACGTTCTGAGGGTACTCTTCCCTTGAATATTTAATATGGTTATCATCTTCCAGTCGAATATTTTTTTTGCAAAACAGGGTTTCCCTGGAATTTCATTACTGTCGTAACGAAATTACACCATGTTCACAAGGTTTCACAGAACACTATTACTACTACTAGCTTACGGACTGCAATTCGACTTTCCTACAGAAGTCTGATGTCCTGTACTTCTAGCCTTCTAAGGAGGCCAAAACACAATTCTATTACAAGGCACTTGTGCCTGAATTTCCACGACTTGATTTAGTTCTTGGTTTCCCCGTCTAATCTCCAGCTGCTGTAATGGCTAGTGAACCGCTACTGTCTTGGTCGCCGTTCCCGTCAGGATGCGTTGTTATTGCATTCTTCTGCAGTGCCTTTGCTCTATTTTCCAGACATTGCTTGTCCACCTCCTTTTGCAGACCTGCCCAGTATATAAGGAAAACACAAGCATAGCCTATTTCAGTTGGCGATCGAATTTGCTTCCCTTCAAAACATTTCCTGTTGCGTAGTTTCCAGATTGCCCAGCAAATACTGGATAGGCCGACAAAGTGAAATTTTGTTCCGTGAGGCAGAAAGTGTTTTGTCCAAGTTAGATATTGTGCTACAGATTCTGGGCGGCAGTTGGCTCCAATTGTCCAAGCCACTGTACTCCAGACATATTTACTCACGGTGCATTTGAAAAACAGGAGTTCTATGGATTCATGTTCACTGCAAAAGCAACATTTCTTATCTCCTTTCCATTTCCTCTTGATCAGGTTATCTTTAGTGAGTATTGCATCTTGTTGAAGTAACCACATAAAGATCTTGATTTTTAAAGGCACTTTCGCTTTCCAAAGCTGCCAGTTCAATTCGTCGTTATATGAGTCACACAGGTGCTCATACACGGACCTGACTGAAAATTTACCATTAGTTTCCCATTCCCATATAGGCATATCCCTTTGATGGTTTAGGCAAACCGAGGTTAGTAAATTATTTAGTTCACGTCTCTCTGTTTGTAAATCTTCTGAAAGCCAACGTCTAAAAGAGAGTTGCCATCTGTTTTTTGCTATCTTTGCAACACAGATCTTTTGTTCTCTGCAGATATCATAAAGGTTGTGAAACTTCTCACAAAGGGAAAAGTTCCCACACCATTTGTCTTTCCAGAAATCTGTTGTTTGTCCATCCCCAATTCTTATTTTTCTTCCAGCAAGATAGATGTCTTTTACTTTTAAAAGGTCAGCCCACACAGGTGAGTCTGTTTGCTTATGTTTGATTTGAGACAGGCATTGGTCCTTCACATATTTTTTCCTTATTATTTCCTGCCAAAGACCTTCGTGGTTTTCCAACTTCCACCACCATTTACAGAGTAGGCATATGTTTTGTTTTCTGAGGTCTTTAAATCTTCCAGTCGAATATGCTGGAGATACTGAATCCAACTCGAGGAAGTATCAGGCTGGAGAGCTGATTGATTGGAAGAAGAACACTGAATAGGGAGGTGGCCAAATCAACAAGAAAGTGCACGAAGACAACTTGATTGTAAGTATAGGATATATTCGAATGTTGGGTCCTAAACTAAAGAGATTTTCTGCTAAGTTAATTCATAGGCTTGTAGCTAGCGGAAAGGGAGTGTGGGTTGAGTTCTCTGGACTGTAACGAATAAAACATGGGTCTTTTGCCAATGCAAATAAGAACATAGGGAGCATCTTCCATCGTTCTAAATATTTCTTACTCTTGCTTGGTATCGTGTGAGATAGTCTTTGTTATTTTCAGATAGCACGTTAACTTTCGGATCCAGTGATATGATTGCAATGCCGGTAATAGCTTTTGTTTTCTCTTTGTGGCCAGTATTTCATAGTTCTGCATTTGCTGAGTACATATTAATTTGTAATATTCCTTGGAGCAAGGTATCGAACTATCAATGGCTATAGTTGAAATTTTGAGAGCAAAAGGGCATTCTGGATTTTATTTATCTCAATTTTCCTTTTATTTTTTTTTCTTTCTAGTTCAGTTACTTGAGTCAGAATGTACTACTCCCTTCCGAAATTGATTTTTGTGTTACATTTGATCATTCATCTTATTCAAAATACTATTTCAAATATATCAAGTTATAATTTATATTTCAAAATCTTCTATGATAAAATAAATTGTAGAAAAATATATGATAAATTTTGATTTCTTAAAATTTATACGAATGGGCAGATGTAGCTAAAATAGTCAAAAGCGATAACAATTTTTAGGAATTCTAGAGCTACATAAGAAATCTAAAACAAAAACCTATGTATGCTTACTAGAACTACACGTAGACCATAAAACGTGGCCCAACAACGGCCGCCCCAACAACTACCCAGCTAATTTCATTGTGGATTAAACCATAATGACAGTTTTCAAATTAATGAAAATCATTATAACTTCACTTTTGAACAATTCAATCTACTATACAGTTTGATGGCACAATTTGAACAAAAAATTAAATTTCAAATTACCATGCATTGTCCCTAATCAAATTAGATTACAACTTGATACTGATTAAGATCTGCATTTCACTCACAAAACAAATAATCAAGATTTGCATGCATTGATCAAGAATGTTATATTTTTTATTTTTATTTATAAACAAGTCGAGGATATAATTTATTGATTTTAATGGAGGTAAGGAGATTCATGTTTTAATAATATTCTAATACACATTAATGTGGTACGCACGGATTGCTCTTGGCCATGTTTGCCCATCCACGTCAGCAGCGCGTAAGTTTTTCGTCGATGATTTACGTATGTCTAGCATTGCTCATCAATTTTGGAACGGAGGGAGTACCACTTACTAATATTTGTATTTAAAATGCTACCCTATGTTTAGTTTTGAATTTATTTCATCTGAAAAATATTATGTCATAATTCAGCACATTAAGAATTACTTTACTAGTTTTTTCTTTGGATTGTTCTGTTTTGTTTCTAGCATATTAAGGGCCAGTCTGTATCAGCTCCAGTTTTTTTCCCTTTAAAACCTACAGAGAATGGATTTTCTACTTCATCAGAAGTTGGAATGATGGATACGGGCAATGAGCCATTGAGTGCACAAAAGACCACTTTTCCTTTTACACAATGCAAAGTTACAAAGCGCACAACTTGGCGCAGATTTCTTTTTAGTTTTACTGATACGAAGCGTCACTCATGTATCACTCGTCATTGGGAGTACCAGATACAAAGCAATTGACTGCAACACCAAGAACTGAAATAACTTACTACCAGCTAACGGCGCTGATCCAGACCAACTTCCGGTCTTTAGAACAGGGATGTGATCGCTTCGCGCGGCCATCTACACAACCTCGCCCATTATTCGATTTAGCAGATGGGCGAAACCGAAGTCTTCCGGCTTCATTTGCACGAACATTACACAAACGTAAAAACAGTTACAACTTACAACAGACACCCCATGGGTACAAATTTCCCCTCTCAGAAAATTGAATTCCCATTTGCGCACTTGTGTTACTTCCTTGTGGAAGGACCCAGCGAAGCAATGCCTCTTTCCTGCATTTTCTTTTTCTTGCTGGTGCCGGTTCGTTGTGCTGGTTAAAAGTAGTATTCAGTAGCTAACGACGATGACCAGACCGATTGCCGTGACGATGATGGTAGACGGCAAGCCGAAACGGAGGTGGCTCCAGAAGGTGAGGTTGTACCCGAAGAACTGCGCCCGCCTCGCCTGTTCACAGACGATCAGGTTCGCAGCTGATCCTAGAAGAGTGAGGTTGCCGGCCACTGTGCTGACGAAGGCCAGTATCAGCCAGGCTTTCTTCGCCGAAGCAGGGGAAATGGCAGCGGCTGATGCAGCCACTCTCGAGCCGAGTAGCAGAACTGAAAGAAAAGTTTTCAGAGCTCAGGATATAATACATACAAATCCAGGTATTGGCATCAAAAGCAATGAGGTCTGGACTTTAAATTTTAACGATATTTGGTAAGCACGAGATTCCTGGGCAGAGCCCGAAATAAATTTGCTTCACGTGCAATACAGAAAAAGCACATATAGAAAGTATCTATTCAATTGGAAGATACTGTTTGGAAGCTTTATCATGTTACCATATACGGATACACCAGCATTGGTTGAGTACCGCTACTAATTATAAGTCAGTAAAGCAGCAACAGGATCAAAATATTTGAAGGGTGAAACTAAAACAGTGTATTATTGCATACGTGCTTCTAGCATTCTAACAAAACCACATTTTTAACTTCAAAAAAAAAACTAGACAGCGCATAGCAAATAATAATGGTACCTGTTGGGACATTTGAGGCGACATTTGAGAGAACAAGGATGACGACTGCGAGAAGCGCCGTTCCTTTAGCGCTGTTGATTCTGGAGTAGGGTTCCACCAGTTCCCAGAGCGCGTTGGGTATGCCGGTCCTGTTGAACCCGTCGACCGTGATGAACATTCCGCAGAAGAAGATGAGCAGCGAGTAGGAAACCTGTAAATTAATTCAGAGGTCCATCAAATATAATGTGCCAATTAAGCAGTTGAATAGTAGTAAGTAAGTAACCTTCTCGAGGCAGGCCTGCGCATCGGTGAAATCGAGTGCGAGGAGGACGAGCGCCGCCGTGATGGCGGACCAGGACATGTTGAGGCCCATGAGCAGCGCGACGAGCATCCCCAATGTGGTGAGGTAGACAGCGCTCTTCCACACGAGCACCTTCCACCGCTTCTCCTTGGGCCCCTCTCCGTCCTTCCCCTTCTCCTCATCGTCGATGCCATCGGCGCCGGCCTCGGGCGCGTCCTCGATGATGACGCTGCGCTGGTGGCTGGTGGTCCTGGTGATCTTCCTGGGTCCCACGCCGCCTTCGTCGCGGCGGTCGCAGATGGTGGACACCTCGACCATCTCCTGCGACATGCTGGAGGCGCGCATGGACCTGATGGCCACCTGGATGTCCCCCTCGGAGTTGTAGCTCCGGCTCCGCATGCTGAGCGTGTCCGCCGCCGGCCTGCCGTTGAGGCTGTCGCTCCTGCGCATGGGCTCGCCGACGCAGTCCGCGTCGAGGCCGCCGTTGAAGGAGGAGGCGTGCGACATCCTGGCGGGCGTGAAGCGGTGCGACGTGACCTCGTCGTCGGCGACGACCTCGGGCCCCGTCGCCGCCGCCGCGGCGCCTCCCTCTCCTGGTCCTTGTCGGCGGCGGGCACGGAGAGGTACTTCCAGAAGTAGCAGAGCAGGATGCAGGTGTTGGCGACGATGCCGACGAGCATGGCCGGGAAGACGCCGACGAGGAACTGGCCGAAGGTGATGCCGCTCTGGACGGCGATGACGAGGTTCTGCGGGTTGCCGATGGGCGTGGCGGAGGAGCCGATGTTGGAGCTGGATGCGAGCGCCAGGAGGAAGGGCTGCGGCGGCAGGTTGTTCTGGCGCGCCAGCTTGAGGATGAACTCGGTGAGCACGACGCAGCAGGTGTCGTTGGTGAAGAGCGCGCTGGCGACGGCGGAGACGAGGCAGACGCGGAGGAGCAGGTCCTTGCTGCCGCGGCTGCGCCACGCCAGCGCGCTGCCCAGGTAGCCGAACATGTCGGCGCGCTCCAGGAAGATGCTCACCACCATGGTGCCGAACAGCAGGCCCAGGATGGGCAGGTCGATGGCCTCGTAGGCCTGCTCGGGGGTCATCACGCGGAACAGGACCATCAGCATGGCGCCAAGGAGCGACCCCGCCGTGCGGCCCACCGGCATGAACGGCACCGACGGGAACACGGCCAGAACCCAGAAGATGGCGAACGCAACGCACCCCAGGACCACCTTCTCAGGGCTCGCCAGCGCCATGGCCGATGATTCTCGATCGATGATCCCGATCGAGTCCCCTCCCCTCCCCTAGCTAGTCAGGAGTGAGTGAATGCCACCGCTCCTTGGCTCAATACTACTAGATCCTGCAAAACCGGACAACAGCGTCAGTAGCAGCGGTTGGGTGTCAGACTCAAACGGTCTGTTGATCGACGCAGAACCGTCAACATTTATCGACCAACAAAACGTGTAGCCCGCAGATATTATATTTGACGCGATCATCTTGCAGATAGCTAGATATTCATTCTTGCTCCGGCGGCACAACACACGGCCAGTCGCATTTGTTTCAGCTGGAGCGGATCGATCGTCCAAAAATAGGGCGGCACCGGTGACACGGTACGGGTCAGAGAGAGCAAAGGACTGCATGAGTTAATTTGGGTACCGCCGGGTGGTGTGGTGACGAGTAGAAAGGGAACTCCACTTGGTATTCATTGAGCTCACCTCGCCGCTCCTGCCGTCAACGGTTTCCGACAACAGGACCAGCGACGGCCGACGCCGCTAGCTGCGGCCGGAGAGCGAGAGGGCGCCGACAAATTACTCGTTTCCCAGCTGCTGGTACTACTGATATTATCTCCCTCCTCCGATCCAGGCTGGGACGGGTATTTATTAGAGTACCTGGGGGATGGATATTGCTCGCGTGTCGTTTATCACGCCACGTAGCTGGCTGCTTCCACAGGATCTGGATCGTCGGTAGGCTGCCGGTCATGGTAAATTTCGGTCTGCTGTGCTGCGGACTCCATTGTGCTACTGGGTTCCTTAGATGAACAGTTTTCTTTTGGGTTTCGACCAGATTTACCCTCAGTCTTATTACTAAAAACACACACATTTCTTGCAGTTAGTGGTTGAACTAGATACATATTATATCTCAAAAAAAAGACAGCTATTAAAAATCGTTGTAGCCAGGTTGGTTAAAAATATCACTGGTAATACCTAAGATTTTTGACAGAACTGAACACTATTTTCTTGAAATGAGGGTGTACTTAAGCTCTATGGCTTCTAAATTACAACAAGGACGAACTTCCTATGCTCCAAATTAAACTTGACGAAGCAGAAGCGTCAACCCCTAGACAGAGGTTTGACTAGTTCACTTCGTATATCCGCGCCTTAAAAAAATGCATATCTATGTGCTACTTTTATTTATTTGAGAATATTTTTAAAATCTATTGCAACAACAATTGTATTGCGAATGATAAATATCTCTCTAACTAACTAGACTTGACGGCACGGTGCAGCATTACACACATCAACACAGTCAAAGTATACCCTCAAAAGAAAAGAAAAACTACAATCAAAGCATTAGGCTTCTATATGAACTGAGAAAGTACCGCAAGATCAACACTAGTAACTTTTTACGTACTTAGAAGTTAAAAACAAAACATGGATCACACTAGGTGTGCTCTAGTTCAACACGCAACCTTCCAACGAACGGGACCAGATCCAGTTGTTTTGTCCTGTCGTCTTCACTGTGTTTAAGGAAGCATCCATGGATGCCAAGTGACTCAAGCAAGTCTCTAGTACATCGGATTTGACTCATGATTGGTGCGTGGCCTCAAGTACTCATATACAAAAGGGAAAAAGGGAAGTGGTCACAGCAATAATATCATCGTACTGTATTGACTTGCATTCAGTGGAATGCCTGTGTACTGGTTCAAGCGGCAGATGAAAGTGCTCTTATTCCTCGCCCAGTTTCCACAAGGGTCAACGCCCAACAATGTATATATTATAGTTTAACTTCAGATATTATGTTTCACATTCCTTTTTCCCTGTTGTATATAGATAACTGGATACTACCTATCTAGCTCCTCGATGGAGAAGCAACATGAGGCTCGCATTTATATTCGGATCATATTGAGATATAGACCATTAACCAACCATATTAATAAGTAATAAGACGTTGCATGAATCCAACAGAATCCGGAAAGTGTCTCCACCGATACAGTACTTATTTAGGCCAGTCTCAATGCGACTTTCATGGACACAATTACCTAGAGGGACACGTCATCTAAAAAGGTTTGAAACTAGGATGAAACACCCCTCTCTCAATGCATAGTTTCATCTATTGTTGTTTTCTAGGTTACATGCAAGACACAAGGTGTCTAGGTAACTGTGTATGGAGAGCTTCATCCTCATGAAAACTCTCATTTCACCTCTCTCCTCATTAATACACTGTCACATCATCAAAAATACCTACATGACACTCTATTTATTGTCCATGAAACCTCCACTGAGACTGGCCTTATCTCGTCCACACGAAAAGATTTTTGGGTTTTGTCATAGTCAAACCTTTCGAACTTAACTGTTAGCTTTAAATTAATACGTATTTTTTCATTTTAAGTAATATATACATATTACTGGTAAAAGCTTAAAATTTATTTTGGCCAAACCCGAAATTCTTACATAGTAATTATACTATTCTTCCAAAGAAAATATCTTGTTGCTCTATGCGTTAGATCTGGATGTATAGTGCTTTTGTGGTACCAAGTAACATGGATGTGTAATGCATTTCTTCGTGGAGTCAACCATTTGAGATTCATGAAAAAGTTTCACAGATAGAATGATTAATGATTTCTGTACGTTATATTCTTTTTTTCCTGAGAGGCACTTTATAGTATATCCAACGTGAAAGCGCAACTAATGACCAAATATAATTCGTACAAAAAATTAACAAATATCGTTTTCTACTTGAAAGGAATTAATGGACAAATAGAGAATCCCACCGGCAGATCACACTCTTTACAACTCGCACCACATAACTGAAATAATCAGACAATGAAACTAATATGACTGAGTTTCAGTTAAAAATATTGTTATAGTTCACATCCCAATTTTACTTGAAACAAATACATAGATATTTAAAATTAAAAGTGGAATATATTACTCTAATTTTAGTAGGAATTTCCACTATTGATTTGAGCCAAAGCTAGCTAGGTTCAATATATATAATTATCCCAAATCTAAAAAATCTTTATTTGATATATGTGACTCATTTTTTTCCAAAAACAAAACTGAAGTGTTCTTTAGTAGTACTTTAACTAGTAATTGTTCATTATTGGTATATTTCTCGAAAATATTAGCCCTGCTAGTTTCCTATTCCCTACACTGAAGGAAAGTTTTCTATGTTTCTGCAAAACCAGGCATTGCATTTGAAACGTCGGAGACCTTATTCTGTTGATATATACTTCATAGCGATGAAACATAGACTTCTGGTTGGAAATAAACGTTTTTTTTTTGCAGTATTGTGAGACCTCAGCAAAAGAAAAAAGAGTTCCGTACAGTATCTTTATAAGGACATAAGTGGTGATGTGGGTAAGGTTTCACATGTGCAACTTGTTAAAAATCCTGCTCCTCCACATAACAACAGCACTATTTGCTGCAAGTTTGCTATGTCCACTGGGACGCGTGCTCCGTGCAATCATATATACGGCAAAAAGAAAAGCTGTCGCAGCATCAAAAGCTTTCCATTGTTTCTCTGGGGATATTCTTTTCATGAACCAATCATAATTTGACATCTAAAGTTGCGCAGGTGTGGATGTCCAGGAGCAGCACTGTTTGTTTGCTCAAGTGCTCCTTCCAACAACATGGAAGGGCAGAACATATGTGGTGATGACCAGGTAGATCACCAATATATATAGCATGCATGCAAAGGGATAAGGATCTGGTTCATGGTAGGTACTAGTAGAGTAAAAAGAGCACGTTTGAGATCTTGCTAGCTACTCGGTTCGTTCAACTTGGTGATGATGCTTACATTGAATTAGTCTCAAATTAATTGTTGGAAGAAGAAACAAAAATCTCAACAGTTTTGTTTTTTCTAGAACTTAAAGTTAATATTTGTCAACAGATCATCATCGTGTGTACAGAACCATGGTTCCTCAAATAGAATCCGAGAAGCGAAAGGGTGCATCTGAGTAGCATCTAGCAGATCTAGGGTTCAATTCCATGTGGGAGCGAATAACCAGGCTGGAATAAAAGAAAAATTAAAAAATAGGTTGGGGTTTCCCCTCTTATCGTCTTATTGACAAATAGATTTGGTGATTTCATCTCTTGCCCCTCGATACTTCAGTGATTTTTCTTTTTGCGAAATGATAGTACTTCATTACTCGTATATTACTTGGATATATCCTATTTATTTCCTAGGAGGCTAGGACTCATCTATCTCAGGGATAAAAAGAGGTCCCCAAGACACGCAAGTATCGGACATATATATTGTGGCTTCATTAATTGATGGAAAAAAATCTGACGATCCTTCTAAA